>CM045763.1:153190587-154390587 GCA_025200525.1 Camellia lanceoleosa
TGTTCACTTGTTTTATGGTTTGTTTTGCTTCTTATTTTTTTTTTGGTTCTTATGTTTGAGTTTTAATTTCTTAAAGTCCTATAGGAATTGAATATTGGAGGGATTGCTTACATCTTCTTTTTTCTTTTGTTCTAAACTTGACGGTTGGTAAATATGTAATTTTTAACTTCAAATTTCAATTTGATACTTCGTTAATATGATATGCCTAAATGAATGACATGTAAATTTACCATTTGATTCCACAAACATTCATTGGGTTATTTTGCCTCAAGAAATTATTATAAGGCTTGGCAAGTAGGTAACTTGATTCACAATTGGCAAGTAGGTAAATTTTAAGGTCTTGGGCAAGTATGATTATTTATTTTCCTGCTTTGTTTGGTTCTTGATTAATCAAATATGTGTCAACAATTTTGAGTTATTGGGGATTAAATGTTAGCTTAATGTAAAAGTAAAAGGAGGATAAATGAGATGTGGGTAGGCTTGGCTATTATAGGTTTCAACTTATTTCTTTTGTTGGAGAATCTCACAATTCCTCTACCCAAATCGCCAATAAATAATCATATATACCATTGTTTGATGTTTGTTTTACTACTATTAAAAAACATTTTTGGCCTATTGCGCTTTCAAAACGCCGCTAATTTCCTCGATTTCTTTTCTTTCTTTGTAGTAATTTCGTTTTGGGAAACTCGAAAGTTGGCTTTGCATCACTATTTCAAAAATGGTGTTCGTGGTTCATACTTAGTGAAACCATTCTCGCTAATTTATTATAAGTTGTTGTTGCTTGATCTATTGCTCTTTTATGTATGTTGTATTATTGTTCCTCTAACTAAACCAATTTTCATAATTATTAGTACTATTTTTTTTTTTTTTGTCTTTCAAGAAGATACAAGAATTATTATCAAATCAGTATACAAGACACCCTTGGTCAAGCTCTGCTTGGTAAGTTATCCTTCCCCTTTTTTTTATGTTTCTTTTTCTTTTCATAAGTTTCCTTTTGTTATAACAATATATGTCCTGGTCTGGGTTTTTAGCCTTTCTTTGCTATTTGTTTTTGTTGCACTATTAATATGAATTTTTGAAAATAATCGGCAGGATCGACATAATGATGGATACTACCAATTTACTTTGAGCTTAGCGTTCTTTTTCTGAAATGAACCAGCTTGGACTATCTCCAACCTCAATGCTCGCAAATTCTACAAACTTCAAGCTTTTTCCATCCAAATTTCTTCTTTTCCAAAGGTTCCTGTAAGTATTATTTTTATCAATAATAAGACTTCCAACTTTATTACCGGGCTATATTTGATGATCGCATTTATTTAACATCACATCACATGGACATTGGACAAATTTAATATTTGCATTGTCTGCAGACTATCTCGCAGACTGTGATGATCGCTGACTATGCTACAATTATATCTGCTTTCCGATATTTTGTAAATACATCTATATATCATTTCGCCTCGCCTCTTGCACACATAGATTTACTTTATATGCCATGTGCAACAAAATTAATAATGCAACCCTTCTTGCTTGCTTCAAAGAGTTTAACTCTTGTATTCTTATTTCGAGGTTTGCATCCTAGACTCAAGTTGTACCGGCTTTTCTAATTTCCATTCTTAGAGTTGTTCTCTTGGATTCTCCAAAAGTCAATTCTAAAGATTGAATTAGGCTTGTGAGATTTAAATGAGCTTTGTAATTTCATTGGTGCACTTGCTATCTAATTGAGGTTTCATTGCACTCCTTAATTTGTTTCCATTGATTATGCAGGCATCATTTTTTGGATGGTCTTAGTAGGCAATCAAAAGTGTTTCGGAATCATATGTTGCATCTCGTATATATTAAAATGGCTTGAAAAACGCTAATATGATTAATATTTTAATTCTTGCCATTCATGTTATCGCTTTTCATTGTATTTTTAAGGACTTTTGGTGTTGATTCATGATAAGTTTTCTAAAACTAGGATGTGCTTTTGATGTTAAGTACATTCTTATTATGTTCGTGTGATACATTGATAGTATAGGCTTGAGGGTTGAGCTCCTCAAGACATGATGAGCTTGGGTATGCAAGAAACGGCCACCCATGGGCTGTAGCCATTAGCTTAGAGTAAGATGAATTTGATACATCAAATTCTTCATTCCTTTCTCTCTCTCCCTCTTGCTATGATTGGTGGAACCATTTGTACGATCAATCATATGAAGGAAAACTTTCTATGATTAGTGGGTTGGACACTTTTTGCACTAAATGACTGTTTCAAGCCACACTTTTATTCAGTCTCTCTCTCTCTCCCTCTCTCTCTCACATGTGCAGCTGTAGACACTTATTTTTTACCCTTAAGACTTGGGCGCTTTATTCAACACCGATGATGAAAGTTACACTATGCAATCTTTTGAATTCTCAGCGAAGAAATTTGGATTCAGGCTCTAATCTCAAACCTTACACCCCATTTTGGCCAAACTATTTTTGACCTTAAAACTCTCATTTCAAAATATTTTTCCAAATGCTTCTACGATGTTCTGAGGCTCGCATTTCGTTTAAAACATTGCACTTTTCGGTAAACCAAGTAAGGACAAAGTGGAAATAAATGGAAGGGAGGTGAACTCTTTGAAAAAATCTTCAAAACCTTTTATTTATAGGTTTGGAGTTGAAGGACATCTGAGGAGAGGGAAGAAACTAGTTTAGGAAGAAGTTAAGAATCAAACTGTTGAGAAAGAATGAGAAGCCTTCACTAAATTAGGAATATTTCATTGCATTAGAATTTAGATATGAGGCCACCACTATTGGAAATTAGATCCTGGCTTCAATTTAGACTCAAGAATCACCAAAAACCGAGTCCAGATGAGAGAGATATACCTGTTTGAAGTCGAGTCTGAAGTGGATCTTTTTAGACCCAGGCGGGTTCATTTAGAACTGGTCATACCTCATTGAGTCCCAAATAGGCCTCAATGAAATCTTATCTGGTTGCTTGTTAGGCTCGGCCAGGGGTCTCAATGGCGCCAGATAGGCGACTTAGTGGGAATTGAACAAATATCTTTATTTGAAGATATTTTTGACCACTTTGACTCAAACTCTATAAATAGGACCTCTTCCTTCAGAATTCAAGGTTAGCAAAATTTCCAAAAGTCTTGAAAAATTAAAGAGACCTCCTTCCATCTTCCTTCCTCCTTTAACCGCCAGACCTGCTTTAGCTATACATACACAATACATACACCATTAGAGCTTGTTCTTGAAGCTTTTGTTGAAGTTTCAAACCATATTTCATAAAACTTGAGGGTGTTGGAATCAAGTTTATTTAACTACAAGCATCCTCTCTTTCAAGAGGTATAACTTTTGCATCTGCTTCCTTATTTCTCTTTTACTATTTTCTTCTCTTTTCCATGTTTTGTACACTGTTTTGGGACTGTTTTGTGGGCTGAAATTTGTGATTTAAGAGCTACCAAAGTTGGAGGGGTTAACCACCCTTCTTTGAACCTTATTCTAAGCTTATATCCTTGTGTTTCCCACTTATTTCTCTGATTTTAACCACTGTTTTTGGGCTATTTTTGGACTATTTTCAGAGGCTAAAATATGGTTTAGAAGTTTCAAAAGTGGAGGGGTTAGCCACCCCTCCTTAGCTTTGCTTACTACCTTTGTATCTCTTTATTTTTGCCTATCTTTTGTGCTCTTTTAACATGGTTTTAGCTACTGTTTTTCATCCTTTAGGGGCTGTTTTAGGGCTATCCTAGGTTATTTAATTAATTCATGCTTTGATTAGTTTGCTTGTTGTCTCATAAGTTTGCATATATAACTTGTTGTATGTTGTTCTTGGCCTTTCTTTGTTTAATTTCCATGTTAAGAGCCTTATTTTAATAATCAACTTACCACTCATTTCTTTCATTTGAGATTTTTTTCAACCAGTTGATGGTTGTTCAAAACATGAGCTAGAGATCTACGTTTAATGGCTTAATCTCTACGGAGGTTCATCGCCAATGGTATAGTCTCTCTTTCATGTTGAGAATCACTTCCCGTTTGACACGCTTCTCATTTAGTGGACGTAATCATCACCTTGGACTTAATGGACTAAAGAATGGAAATGTCTAAAAATACTAAAATGAACCAACCTACATAAAGAAAATGAGTTATATTGCTTGGATTCGGCTGGACATTATGCCGAGTCCATCGTGTCAAGAGTCGTCACATGTCAATTCATGATATTTTGATGGATCTTGGAGCGTGTATACTTCCTTTTTTGAGCTTACTTCATAATAAGAGGAAGGGGTGGTTATTGATTCATTGCATTCATTAATTTTTGTTCAAAATCATGCCCTAACTCATCAAGCAATCAATTTACTCATTGATGGTTTTGGAAATGATTCCAACCTTCTCTCGAGGCTTTCCCATGACAAAGAAGTGTGAGAGGGACAAACAGAGTCTAGAATAACTTTGTCTGCGCTGTTTTCACTTCAGAGCACAAAACAAGATTTTGCATGAAATTAAGGCACGGCAAGCCATCAATGTTTGGTCAGCAGTATGTTTTGCAAAAAATAGAGGGCAGTGGTTGAAGGTGAAACAGTACAGGCCTAGGCAAACAAAGCTGTTCTTGGAATGCTCCATCTATTGTTGTAATTAATTTAATCATTATTATTGTTACAATTAGTCTTGTTAATTATTAGTGTTGTAATTATCATTATTGTTTATTTGTAATTGTTATTAGCTAATTAGCTTAAATAGTTAGTTTACCTATCATGGTTATCCTTGTTGTAATAGAGTAGTTAGCTAGTTAATTCTTTGCTTATTTATTCATTCGGTTTTGTAATAATTAGTTTAATCGACTTTCGAGACTTTTGATTACCCTCTTGCATGAGGGCAATCATATAATAAGTTGTATGTCTTCCAACCCTACGTCTTTCTCCTTTTTACTTACTTGCTTACAATGGTTAGAATAGAACATCATTTTTCAAATTAGCATTCTTATACGTTGTATCCATTGTCTTGCATGCATCCAAGATTCGACTCATCATACTAATCCAATATCAATGTTCAAATTCATTGCCTGAATACGTGTTTTATCGCATGTCTTGAATGGAACCATATGCCATGCTCATAGCCAAGCCTATAAATTACATAATGTGTGCGTTGTATTTAGTCATATTGCATTAATTAGGAGCATGCATATTTTTCTAATTATTTTGCTTTGTTTTGGCTTGGAGTACTAGGTGAGCAATTTTGAGTTTTAGCATCTTGCATCGAATGTTTGTGTTGCCATGCCAAGCATATTTCCATGAGGCTACTTGCTTAAATGATATAATTGTTTAAATGCTTGTGGATGAAGGCTAGTTGCTTGAATTGGGATAGTTTGATTAATATCCATTTTAAGCCCACTTTTTCAAGTGGCATATTCACAAACTCTTTTCAAAACCAAACATGAAATCAAATGTTCCAATTTTTCGCAAATTAGTCTATACTTGTGTGCGTCACATAGTAAAAATAGCTAATAATCGGAATAAGAGCATATAACGTAAATAAAAATTACATCATGATTAGTAAAGGCTGATCTTTGATCGGGCGAGTGAGATGCTCAATTCATGACCTTTCCCTCTCGTACCTAAGTTCCCAAACCAAGACACTTTGGTGATGACAGATAAGTGGGCTTTGGCACGAGTCTCGGGTTTCCTAAATTTTTCAAAAATATTTAGGTGGCGACTCTAAATCTGGTAAAGCAGTCCATTTTTGGCATTTGATTCAAATATCGATTTTCCAAAAGAATTTCTGGATTTGGACTCTTTTGTGTTTTTACTGTTTCACATTGCACTTTGTGAATTAGATTCAAAACCATGGGAGTCCAAACTATGGGGCTAGTCTTATCCAAAAGGAGCACGAAAAGCAAGCTACACGCGCGCACACACACACGCGCGCACACTTTTAACACAGGTTATATTATAATTAGTATTAGGATAATGGAGGAAATCCAGCTTTGGTGTGATTTTTTTTACTGTATTTTTTGTGTTGTCTCACTTGAAACTATAGTGGCCACTAATGCTCACAAAGTACATGTCTATTGTTGGTTGCAGTTTGAGCCAACACCCAGGAGGGGAGAGTCAAATGTAACACAGAGAACACCAAATTATTTCCTATAAATGCAACACTTGAATTATTGCTAAATCTCAAGCGACAAGGTGTATCGGTAAAGAGGGATGAAGATCTGGTGAGACAAACATGAGAATTGACTTTTACAATTCATACATTTTACGTACTTGAAAACATCAAGTAGCAAAATGTAAAGCAATGCTGCATTGATTGACAAACATGAGTATTAACTTTTACATTTCATACATGTACAGGCCTCAAATGCCTACCTCCAATTTTTACTTGGGTCTGCTACAGAAATGCTATTTGAGTTTGTAAACGAAATGCCCAAGCTTGAGACCCAAATCAAGATAGATCTCACTTCTGTCCTTGGACCACTCTTCTTCACATGGGTCATTCTTCAATTATTCCCAGTGAGTATTTTTTTTTTCCCCTTCTTTTTCACCAACAATGGTGTTTGTTTGAATTAAAGTTTTTGAAGCATGCATGTTGTGTTTTATAGCCAATGAAATGATTGCATCTAATATCTATTGGTATATTATTTAGGAAGATGTTATTTGTTTCATTCTTATATATGGTAATAACCTTCAATTATTTTCCCTATTTATGTAGGTCATATTGACATCTTTGGTTTACGAGAAGCAACAAAAGCTAAGAATCATGATGAAAATGCATGGGCTTGGCGACGACCCTTATTGGATGATTACTTATGCTTATTTTCTTGTCATATCTTTGGTCTACATGTTATGTTTTGTGGTATTTGGCTTAGTTATAGGTAATAAGACAAGAAATGGACTACTTTATTTCTTTTGACTTTTTTAATCAAGTTGCTTTAAAACTGTTGATTTTGATGCAGGGTTGAAATTCTTCACACTCAATGACTATACCATCCAATTTGTATTTTATTTCATCTACGTAAACTTGCAAATTTCATTGGCTTTTCTAGTAGCTTCAATTTTCGCAAATGTGAAGATTGCTGCAGGTTTGGTCTCAACTAAAAAATTTTATTTGTTAGAGTGGGCCAAATTATTATTATTATTATTATTTTTTCTTAAAGATTAGTCAAATAACAAAGATGACAATTGAAATTTGATGACCATAGTTATCGGGTACATAATGGTTTTCGGATCCGGGCTCTTAAGAGGCTTTCTTTTCAGATCTTTCTTGAGGATACATCATTCCCAAGTATTCAGCTCAGTTTTGATAGTTCAGGTAAGTTTTGATGAACATTAAGATCTTCATATGCTATGTCATTACACTGATGATAATGACATATGAATAGATATCTATTCTTGGATTAAACTTTAAAATTGGTATAGAACTATTTAGAGGTTAATTATAAATAGTTGGTATAGTTATTTAATTGACTATCATATATACTTTCTCAATGTCAAATTAGATCTGCTGATTAACTATCTATTTTTTCATTCTCAGATCGGATCAAATTGATTGAATACACTAGATCAATCTCTCTTGCTTTTCATTTCGGGGTACATTTTTCAAATCAATTAGTTCCTCCTCACAAGTGATCAATCTCTCTGACTTCTGTTTGGAATTTAGGCTTGTTGGAATTCATTATATGATACAAGTGATGAATACACTAATGGATTTAAAGTTAATTTTGATAGTTTCTATATAATTAAAATTTTTGATCCATGCATTAAATAATTAATTATAGACATGACTAACATTGTCATCATATTGAATACTAAACAGTTAAAGTTGCCAATTATTTGCACAGGTTATTTGTGGTCTTTGTTTTTCATGGATTCAGGTATCCAATCGCTTTTGATTTGGAGTTCACTTGAGATACAGAGCTTTCATGGTAGCAATCTTAGGTAAGGTTGTTCGATTTGGAGTTGTTTTATATTGTCATGACCCAAACCCGCCCTATAGGTTTAACGTCATGACCGGCCAGTAATCCTTAGATTACCAAAGGCCTCTGAACAAGTTATCAAGTATTAAGGGGTTGTGGAAGCAAATGTAGAAACATACATAGTCCATAGAGCTGTGCAGACATACATAGAACAAAAATTTCAAAACTGAAACATATACATACATAAGTGACGTTAAACTTCCTTAAGTCTTGCAACACTATACAAGTAGTATTATAAGGGACTTAGCCCAGGGTACAGATAAACAAAAACAAAATAGCAAAACATTCTTAGCATGGTTCACAAAACTTGACTTTTCAAATGGAAACTTCCCTGGAAGGCACAGTGGTTGGCTAACTCAAAACTCTCCAGGCAGCAGCTTAGGCCTAGTCACGTGCTTGCTCATCTACATACATAATATAAATAGTGAGCGAAGCCCAGTGAATAATAATAGAGTAAAGGGTTAAATGAATGATGTCCCATATCAGATTCAGAAAGTAAAAGCAGATTCATATTCTTATTCGAAGTTCAAAAACATGTACTTTTTCAGTTTCATAGAGGATCATACGTGGTACACTCATTAGTGCTAATAGATCACGTATCGAGCATTAAAGGTCATACTTGACCAGTTCCATAAAGAAACCTCCGGTACCGAGAACTTATAACATTCTTAAGCCATGGTATTGTTATCCCCGGGCGAGAGCCATGAGACCATGGTATTATTACCCCTGGGCAAGGGCCATGGGACCACGGTATGGTTACCCTCGGGCAAGGGCCTTGTGCTCATAGACCACGGTATTATTACCCCCGGGCTAAGGCCTTATGCTAAGAATGCCACAAATACTTTTCAATATATGGACAATCATTCATTGATTCAGAACATAACATGTTAGAAAATAGAGCATTTCTTGTCATGTCATATCATATCATATAAGAAATTACTTAAACGTAAACATAGCTTTACAAAGTTATTATTCACAGAGGCTCCAAAGCAAACAGATAGAGCAGACAAATCAGATAACTTGCGGCGTGTGACCTACATAGATACAAAATGAATACGTACAAAATTACACACCCGGAATTATTAACTTAGGTATTTCTTATATTGGTGTGTTTCTACTTCTTATCCTCATTATTATGTCTTAACCATGGCCTAGGAATGCCTAGGATGCAATGTGGATGCCAAAATGCACTTTGAAACACTTAACAAAATTTGCTGAAAACCGGGCCTTTGCTCAAGCATACCTTCTTTTGCTCGAGCGGAGACTTAAAAATGTGAGTGGTTACTTGAGCGTAACTTCGATCGCTCGAGCGGTCTGTAAACTCTGCAAAAGTACTAGTTGCTTGATTTTTCCACTTGACGCACGCTTGACAGTCGCTCGAGCTTGGGACTGAAGTCTTCGCCGAAAGTGCAACCCTTGTCGCTCGAGCAATCTACAAAAATTGTAAACTTCCAGAAGCATGCATTTTACGCTCAAGCCAACTTTTGGTCACTTGAGCGGAGGTGCAAAACACAGAGCGGTCGCTCGAGCGTAGGTTCTGTCGCTCGAGCAGAGAAACAAAATCTGGAATTTCCAGATTGCTCTTCCAAGTTCAAAACGTGAATTCACAGCTGCAAAATGTGGTCTATTGGGCCAAAACTCAAGAAAGCATTTAGAAACATGTAAAATTTCATGAATTGAAGATCATTTCCCAAAATCAAGGCCCAAAATGATGTCAATTGTTCAAAACTCAAACTTGAAATGTTGAAAACAACTAATGTATATAATTTCTAGCTTCAAAGCTTCCAAATCATGATCAAATAAGACAAATTGATGGAAAACAAGATGAATTCTCAAAACTATGGTAAACTTGGTACATGCATGTGAGAATTACTTGACATTTAAACTCAAAAATGTAATGAAAGTGCATGCATGCATGATACGCTCCTAAAACCATTTATCTAAGCTTGGTTCTTGCATTAACACAACTTAATTCTTTGAATTCAAGTGTTAAATGACTCAATTCCAAAGCTTAAAGGTTGAGTTCTTACCTTAGATGATCAATGATGCTCTAAATGATCAATTGTTTGAAGTTCCAAGCCAAAACCTCAAATTTCTCTAGCAATCCCCTTAATTTGAGCTCAAACTTCTCTACCTTAACCTTCAATTGATGATAACCCGATCTAAGGTCAATTTTGGAAAATATTTGGGCTCCCTGAAGTTGGTCAAACAAATCATCTATTCAGGGCAACGTATATTTATTCTTGATAGTTACTCTATTCAATTCTCGGTAATCCATACATAACCTTAGGGACCCATCTTTCTTTTTAACAAACAAAATTGGAGCACCCCAAGGTGAAGTGCTCGATCGGATGAATTTCTTGTCTAGCAATTTTTAGAGTTGAACTTTCAATTCTTTTAGTTCAGCGGTTGACATTCTGTAAGGGGTCTTAGAAATTGGTTGTGTCTCAGATACTACATCAATGATGAATTCAATTTCCTTATCAATTAACTCCCTAGGTGGGTCATTGGGAAATACATCAGGAAATTCACGAACTACGAGAATAGTTTCCACATTACCACTATCCGAAGATATAGTGAATACACAACACAAGTAGCCCCGACAACCTTTTCTTAACAACTTCCTAGCTTTCATAAATGAAATCAAGTACGGCGGAGGAACTACCCTATTCCCAATAAAGATAAACTTAGGCATGCCGTGCGGTCGAAACATGACAGATTTACTCAGACAATCAATGGTGGTATAATATTTCGTCAACCAATCCATACCCAAAATACAATCAAAATGAGTAATTTCCAACGGTAACAAATCAACATATAACAACATATCCCCAACCATAATGTCACACGCAGGGTACATATAAGCACATAACATAGAGCCTCCAGATGGTGTAGATACAGATAGCAGATAATTCAATGGTTCTAAGGGTCGAATTAATTTTTGAGAAAATGCATGCGACACAAAAGAATGCGTAGAACTAGAATCTATTAACACATAGGCACGTTGAGCACAAATAGAGATCATACTTGACACCACTGACTCGGTGTTCTGTACATCACCAAGTACTAGTGCAAACACTCAGCCTTGCCTCAGAGTTTCTCTTTCGATATTAGTTTTCACATTTGTTCTTGGTGCAGGGATGGGTTCAACTGAACTTGCTTTAGGATGGTTAGCATCATCGGATCTCATCGAACAATCTCTAATCATTTGGCCAGTCTTGCCACACTGAAAACAAGCACCCGAGGCACGATAACACGTGTGTAGACCGCCAAAACTCCGCTCCGCGCGCGAGGGCGCGAATTGTAGTTCTAGCTACTACAGTTCGGACTTCTGTCACGGTTCTGAATCTAATCTCCCAAAGTGCAATGTAAGATTGATAAATCACCAAAGAGTCCAAATCCGACAATTGGTTTTGGAAAATCAATTTTGAATAAAAAAACGCCAAACATGGACTGCTTTGCCAGATTTCGGAGTCGCCACCTAAATGTTTTGTTTTGAGAAAATTTAGGAAACCCTGACTCGTGCCTAAGGCCACGTGTCCGTCATCACCAAAGTTGTCTCAGCTCGAGAACTTGGGTACGAGAGGGGAAGGTCCTGAAATGAGCATCCCCGCTCGCCCGATCAAAGGATCGGCCTCTATTAACATGATATGTTGTTTTTGAAAACACATGTGTTCTTATTCTGATTTATTAATCTAACTTACTATGTGATGCGCATAACATACAAGTATAGACTAGATCGCCTAAATTGGAACAAAACAATTCAATGTTTGTTTTTTAAAAATGGTTTGAGGTGCTACTCGCAAATATGCTAAGACGCGGATTTGCCACCCTCGAGTGGGCTTAAAACAGGATTTGCCACTCTCGAGTGGGCTTAAAATGCACATTTCGATGAGTTGTTCCAATTCAAACAATGAAGCCTTCATCCACAAGCATTCATGCAGTTAAACACTTAAGCACATAGCCTTATGGCAAGCATGTCAACATGGCAACACTCAAGACTCATGCAGTATGCGAAAGCGTAAAAGCCAACCTAGTACTCCGAGCCAAAACAAAAGCTATGTTAGAAATCAATGCATGACCCTAGCTATGTCAAGAATGCCTAATGCAACACAAGCAAAATGCAACTAAGATAGGTTTGGCTATTCTAAGATGTCATGTGAATGCAACTTGATAACATCTATTCAAATTGATATTGAAATACAATGTAGTTTGTATGATGCGCCGTGCCCGGTGCATGCAAGACAGATGAATGATGCACGCATGCGAGCATAAGTATGCTAACCACTGAAAGCGGGTAAATAAAAGGGAGAAAGACCTGGGGTTGGAAGACATGCATCACACTCACGCACACTTATTACAACATTTGCCCTCTCGACGGAGGGTCCGAATAATAAGCTAAGCTACATCTAAGCTAAGCTAGCTAACTAATCTAATAAAGCTAATTAGACTAGTTATTACACAACAAAATGAATGACTAGCTATAACTAGTTATTACAGCACCTTAACTAATCAACAAATTAATTAAGTTACAAATTCAAGCTAGACAAATAAGCATTAAACTACACTACTCAGCTCTGCTTTGGAAAGTTGAACAATGTATGATTTTGGTTCCTCGCTCGGAAATCCATTGCTATGCCCTAACTTGCCTCTCGTTTGCATTTGATCTCGTAATCGCACAAAACTCCAGATAGCTTCTACTCCAAAATGGGGACCCCCAAGAGGGTTGCCGACTAGTTGATGGTGGGGTAGACCACCTAAGTATGAGACCACCGGCATGTCAGAAAAAAGTGGTCGGCCAGCTACTTTTTCTGGTTTGCCGACTAGAAAATTCTGCCCAACTCCAGTTTGCTGCAACAGAGAACAAGAAAGGGCACGACAGTGTATTTGCAAGGTATGTGTGCATAACCACCGTCCCTATCATTTCTTAAGCTCAAAGGAGTGCGGTTCTCGACCCTCGGGCCACCAACCGAGCATCGCAATGCACAATGGCCGAGAAGCCAAGTTTGCACAATTCAATTTCAATGAATGCACAAATAGCACATAAGGGCCTTGACCTCTATCATGCTTGATCAAGAAGGTCGACGACCGAGAAATGAGGCATATTTCATCACTTCAAGTATGAAACGTCTCTCATTTCTCGTGTTTGGATTAACATCCTATCCAAACACAATGCAAGGCAACATGATCAACCTATCAATGCTAATGGCATGCAAACATAATGCAATGCAACAACATGCGAACAACATGCAATGCAACAAAATGCAAACACAATGCAATGTAACCACATGCAAACAAAATGCAATGTAACAACATGCAAACAACATGCTCTTCTATGAATGTTAGAATGGCATGCACAAGGTTTCAACATATGAACAATGTATGCATGGCAAGTTTAGAAGCCTAAGGCATCAAAACTAGGAAAAAACATCTCACAAGAGGCCTGCAATACGATGCTCAATGGACTTAAACCGAATATGGACAGACCTAAATCATGCCAAAACAATGGCCAAAATACCAAAACTCAAGCACAAAAGGGCAAGAATACATGCTCATGTGATGGCTCATTAACTAGGCATAAGGGTCCACTGTCAAACACAATCAAAGAGTGACATGCATGAGGATATGGAAAGGCTATATTCTCTGAAATAACATGTTAAATGATGCCAAATCATGCACATGTCACAAATGAAGCATGCTAGGAGGCTCATAGCTTGAAACTAGCATAGGCACTTGCACTATAGCTATGCAATACATGAACCATATGGCCAAGACAACCCAAAACAGTCCTAGAGCATGTCAAAATGATGCTAAAACATGTATGGACTAAAGCTAATACATGCTAGCATGAAGGGCATGAAGCATGGAATAGGCAAGGCCAATAAGAAGGATTACACTACACCTACCAAAACCAAGCATGAGATGACTTCACTAACAAAAATTAGAGTTATGGCATGGAAAAACAAGACCAAAAACACACTGAAATAATAGCCCACAAGCTTAGGCAAGATGGCATACATAATGGCTCATGTTTAAGGCATAAAGCACCAACCCTCCAAAGCATTGAAAGAGTGAAAGATGTGAGGACATGGCGGTGAAACATGTTCTGAAATCACATATCAAATGATGCTAACACATGCAAATAGCCTAAGGAATGCATGCTAGTAGCTTGGAAACTCAAAGCTAGTGAGCTAGAATGCACTATGGCTATACAAAGCAAGGCATGCATGACCAAAATAACATAAAATAGAGCTTAATCATGGCAAAACATGAGTAAAAGCTTCCTGGAGTAGAGTCAAAAGCATGCTAGAATGATGGTCAAAAGCATGATGCATGTTAGGCTAGTAAAGAGGATTGCACTACAAGTGCAAGGAGCATGCAAGAGGCTATCAAACCAACCCTTAGCAGAGCTATAACATGCTGAAATAATGCCTAAGACATGCTAAGATGGAGCCAAAACATGCTAGAAAGACATTCTACTTTGATGAGCTATAAGTAGGATTACACTACACATACAAGAAGCATGCAAGGATGGCCTAAACTAAGCCAAAACAGAGGTATGCCATACTAAAATAAGGCCAAAAATAGGTTGAGAACAAGCCAAAACAACCTTAACAAACATGCTACTTTGATGAGCCATCAACACAAGCACATAAGAGAAGAGGAGGGGGGACAACCCCCACCCATTTGAGGCCTCAAAACATACTTTCCACCACTGAAAATCCTCTTGGATTCAGTGGTGAAAAGGGCAAATAAAAATGAGCACAAAGGCCTAAAGTGATGGCTCAAAAGCCTAGCAAATAAGGCATGCAAGGGAGTAGACCACCCCCAACACCAAAAAAGCCTTAAACAAACATTTCAAGCACTTAAAATCAGAAGTTTTTGCAGTTTAAAGTTAGGCCTAAATCAGCATGCAAAGAGGGCCAAAGGCTTAACCAAAAATAAAGCTTTAAGGGGTTAAAAACTCACCCTTGAAGAACAACTTCAAAGTCAACTCCAAAGAACTTTTTGGACCAAAAGCAATCCAAAAACTCCAAAACTAGCTTCAAGGTGTCTCAACTCCAAACCAAAGGAGTTTCATTTGGTGTTTGTGTGCAAAAGTGTGAAGAAATGGCACTTTTGAGCACAAATATGAAGAGAAAGGAGCAATATAGAGATAGAAGTGTATGTATATCTCTCTAAGCAATTTTCTGAACCTAAGACAAGAGGGAGAAGGTTCCCTTTTATAGAGAAACATGCATCAAGCTTGTTCAACAAGCTTGAAGCTTGAATCAATCCCTCCATACACGTGTATGAAGGATGCTTTTTGTGCCCAACAGCTAGCACAGCTGGCATGGAAAATATCTGCAGAAAGTGCAGGAAAGCTACCGACCAATTAAAGTGGTCGGCCAGCTACTTGCACTGGTCGGCCGACCTAGCCAACCATAAAAAATGGCCTGTAGGAAGAGAAAGTGGTCGGCAAGGGGGAGGAGTGGTCTACATAAAGAAAGCACGGTGGTGGCATAGCTGCCGACCACTTTAGGTGGTCCACAGACCACCAAGACTAGTTGGCCGACCAGAAAACTGGCTGGCAGGCCCAAAAAGTGGTCTTCAGGGAGAGACACTGGTCTACAACCCTTATTCCACCCTCCAAGTAAGGAAAACAAGGTTTGTGCCGAAAACAAACCAAAAAGGATGAAAGACAAAAGTCCGCGGGACAAGGCGCGCAACTGGAAGCCTCGAAAACTAGTCTACGGGTACCAAAAGTGGTCTACGAGAGGGAAAGGTGGTCTACGACCACAAAAAGTGGTCTATAGACCTCTGTTACCCTCCAGGCAAAGGCAACAAGTCATGGTCCAAAAACTAGGCCAAGAGGAGAATGTTAAGAGGTTTCGAGACAAGGAGTTCGACCGAAGGCCCCGGAAACCGAAAACTAGCCTACAAGAGGAAAAAGTAGTCTACGACTACAAAAAGTGGTTTACGGACCTCTCTCTCCCTCCAGGCAGGGTCAACAAAGCATGGTCCACGAACCAAGCCAAAACACAAAGAGTTCAGAGGCCCGGAGGCAAGGCACTCAGCCAAAAACTCCGGAAACTCGAAATGAGCACAAACATGCTCAATCATCGAGCGCTCAAATGATGACGTCTGAGTCTTAAGGTCGGTAAAAAATAAGGTGTCTACAGTTGCCCCTCTTTGACAGAACTCGAAAGTCAAGAAGTGATGGGAATGAATGTCAAAGCCCAGAGATGACCCATTTTTGACAAGGCCGAAGACTCAGACAAACAGGCAAGATAACAAAGAGATGCGCCCTCAGGCAAGGGCAACATGCAAATGACATGCACAATGCCGAACGTAACTCATGATCATGCAAAGAGAGCTGTGATGAAGCAATTATGCAAAATAAATGCAACATTTTAAATGAATGTTATGCAAAGAAATGCTACAGCAAACTCGTACATAAGCAAGCAAACACGAACCAAGCTACATCTCATGCAGAAAGGATGTAAGAAAATTATACAATTCTCACCGCGTCTCACACGGAAAAGGCTAAAAGCGACTACCGAGAATACCCGGAGTCTCAAACACAACACCTCTCAACGTATCACACGCAAAAGAGAAGAAAGCAACATCTCTCAGCGTATCACACGTAGGAGAGGAAAAAACAACATCTCTCAGCGTATCACACGCAGGAGATGAAAAGGCGACACCTCTCAGCGTATCACACACAAGAGAGGAAAAGGCGACACCTCTCAGCGTATCACATGCAAGAGAGGGAAAGGTACACCTCTCAGCCTATCACACGCAGGAGAGGGAAGGTACACCTCTCTATGTATCACACGCGAGAGAGGAAAGGTACACCTCTCTGCGTATCACACGCGAGAGAGAAAAAGGTACACCTCTTAGCGTATCACACGCGAGAGAGGAAAAGGTACACCTCTCAGCGTATCACACGCGAGAGAGGAAAGGTTACACCTCTCAGCGTATCACACGCAAGAGAGAAAAGGTAAACCTCTCAGCGTATCACACGCGAGAGAGGAAAAGGTACACCTCTCGGATTACACGAGAGAGGAAGGTATATACCTCTCGGTATCACACGCGAGAGAGAAAAGGTACACCTCAGCAGCGTATCACATGCAAGAGAGGAAAAGGTAACAGTACAAGCACTAAGGAGTTATATAAACATCGGAGTACACCCCAATGCTTCTAACAAGGGTGAAACGTAAACACCGAGCGCACCCGGGTGTTCCTAATCAAAACAAAACGAACTCAAAGGACAGGAAAGGTCTCACCTGGAATTCTTCTTAATGAACCGTACATACAATATCGTCTGGTTACACCAGCCTCAAATGAACCGTACATACAATATCGTGCCTGCATAAAAAAGAAACTCAATAGGTACAATATAGTAGAAACACATGTTCAATGTTACATCAAGATACAATTCCAATGCGAGATAAACGCGTGCATATACAATGCAAGGGAAAAGGTGCATAGAAACGCAAGTGAAGAGGGCATAGCAGTGCAAGTGAAAAGTGCATAGCAATGCAAGTGAGAAAGCTGCAGTCTATGCAAAATTGATATACGTATTCTACACGACGAGTGCATGTTCGATGCAATGCAGCAGGTATGGACAATTCCTACACAAACGTAAAAGCATACAAAATGCAATACGATGTGACGCACATACTCTGTGGAGACATTAGAACTTGTGTAATGCAATGCAACACAGCACACATTCCATGCACAACAACAATGCATTTTCAATGCAACAACAATAACATGTTTGAAGTAAAATATCGAATAAGGAAATACACGCCTTAACGAGACCAATTCAAACGCAACCTCCGATTTACCTCTTGGAGGGGTCACAACGTACTTAAAAAGGATACGCCCTGCTCTTGACAAGTGACGATGAGCCATGCATTGAAGGCCTGAGTCGAAGTTGCCGCGGGGACATTTTGAGCCAAAAATAGTGAACCTTTCTTGCACTTTCTCGAGAACCAAAGACTCCAACCAGTCTGAAAAAACTCAGAGAGGACAATGGGACCCTGAAGACCTCCTAGGAGAGTTGCAGACCAGTTGCCGACCACTTGTTGACCACCTAGGTGGTCGGTTGGCTAGAAAAACTGGTCGGCCGACCAGTTTACCAAAATTGGGGCAGTTTGGTCTTTTAAAGGTTGACTCTTTAAATATACAACTCCAAGTCACTTTTGGTCTCACACCCAAGGCTGAAATACACTTCTCTTTGCTCCTAGGAACTTTTCTCTCTCAGATCCACACTTTATATGCGTATTCCAACGCCTCTTGCGAAGTTGATTTGCAAAAGACTTTCGATTCTCTTCGTTTTGAACCGATCAAAATTTGTTTTTGAAGCTTCTTTCTCCATTTTCACCACTTGAGGTATGTTTCTCTCGAAGTTTAGCACCTTTTCCCGGGCTTTGACTTTCTTTGACTTTTTTCTCTTCCTGAGAGTTGACTTTTGTTGACTTTTTGCAATTTTGGCTCATTTCGCTCAATTTTGCACCTTTTTCAGATGGCTGACCACATTCCATACGATGGGAGTTCTCCACGAGTAGAGGACGAGCCTGACATTATGCCATTGCCGCCCAGGATTCGGCTTTTCGACCCGGAGAGGTACCACCCTCAGGAGTACATACTACCACCGAGCACCTTTCATCATTTCACAGATTGTACGCGACAAGCACCCGCAGACTTGCTACTACGGGAGCCGAAGTCCCACTTATCTCATCACGCGTGCGAGGTGCGTACTTTACTTTTATATTTTCTGCGATGTATTTTGTATTTCTTGCACATTTCATGCTTTCGCTATGTATTATATCTGCTCGTTCTGAACACATTTACATACACAGGACTTCTGCTCATTCTAAACGCAACTCACACACAGCATCCCGTTCATTTGGCACACAGCTCATGCATAACATTCTGCTCATTTGGCATGCAGCTCACAACATAATACTCTGTTCATTTGGCACGCAGCTCACAACACAGTATTCTGTTCATTTGGCACGTAGCTCACAACACAACACTCTGTTCATTTGGCACGTAGCTCACACACAGTATTATGTTCATTTGGTACGTAGCTCACACATGGTATTCTGTTCATTTGGCACGCAGCTCACACACAGTATTCTGTTCATTTGGCACACAGCTCACAATATAGTACTTTGTTCATTTGGCACGTAGCTCACAACACAGTACTTTGTTTATTTGGTATGCAGCTCACAACACAGTATTCTGTTCATTTGGCACGTAGCTCATACATAACATTCTGTTCATTCGGCACGCAGCTCACACAGAGTATTCTGTTCATTTGGAACGTAGGTGGCTTCCCGTTTCACTTGGGGATACGGACCGATCATCGCGAGGGAGTGGTACATAGAGCTCCCAGATGTTGTTCAACAGATTGTAGATGAGGCGGGGTTTAGCCCATTTTGTGTGGGGTTGTCGCATCTTCAGGCGAGCAGGACCCTCATGGATGCACTGGTAGAGAGATTGTGGGACACCACCAATTCCTTCCATTTCTTTGCTACCGGGGACATGACGATGACCCCGTACAACTTTTCGATGCTGATGGGCCTCGACGTAGGAGGCTGACCAATCCCATACGATTTTGATATGGGCGAGTGGGAGGCAGCTTGGACTTATCTGCTCGGAGCCCATCCGCCAATCTACCGATCATCGTGCATGGTCAGGTACACCTAGTTTACAGAGCAGTACCGAAGGACCGTGCCCAAGACTGTTAAGGCCATAGAGTAGTATGCCCGAGGATTTCTGATGTTCCTTCTCGGGACCACACTTTTCTCCGACAGGGGGAACACGGTTAAGCTATATCTTCTGAGTGCCCTGGTAGACCTATCACAGGTCCGGCACTTTGATTAGGGTGGCGTTGGCCTTACTACCCTTTACTGCTACATGAGCGCGACCTTCTGCGAGCGAGGGACCATAGTAGGTGGCTACTGGAGAGCCTGGGTGGTACCGTCTGCCCTCTTGATTTACATTTTTGCTTTTCAATATCTGTACACTGCACACTCCACACATTGCACACATTACATTCTCAGACTCAGATGTCGTGACTCAAAGATTCTCGATTTCTCAGATATTCTCAGATTCTCATTTGCCTTTCACAACTGTGGGTTTGCGCCTACTTCCCAACGCTCGCCCCTGATCCGGAGGTGGAGGCACCACTCGATGTGCCATACTTGCGCAGATTCAGGGTTGGTGCCGGCCCAGGCCCCAAAAGACATTGCCATATCTCCGGTAGTATTTCAACACAGTACGGGCGACTGAGGTAACTAGAACTCTCAGCTCTTCATGCTTTCAGCTTTGATTCATCTTGCATATTTATGACAACTGATCAATTCATGCACTTGTTATCCGCAGGTCACCTGGCAGCCTTGGATAGCTATGCCAGGGTATTCTCGGTTCCAGTTCGCTGGGGCATAGGGCGCCTCCCAATATAGGATTTTGTTTGAGGGACCAATTGACAGGGCCTGGTTTCTCGGGAAGCGCTTCATGCGCCAAACGATGGGTAATCCCGCTCAGGATATCCCTTTATTGCCTCCATTAGATATACGGACCACAGAGAGTCTCTCCGATCGGGAGGTTACGGACCTTATGCTGGGTGCTGACGCAGTCCTTTTCCTGGAGAAGAGGGAGTACGCGACATACCTCCACACATACCTGATGCCTCCACTGACAGGTGTCCGTACCCCCGTGAGGAGAGCTGCTGATATTCTATTATCGAGCCACGCCTGAGCTGCAGACATCCCTTCGACTAGCAGGGCCAGCACATCGAGGGATAAGACTAGGGGGATGCCCCCCACTAGGCAGTGTGCTGGATGGCCAGATCCTCCGATAGAGCTGACATGTTGGCGGTATGGGACGCCTTATTAGATTTCGCTCGAGTCTCCACTGCCGAATCATCGATACGTCAGTCCCCCTGACTCACCACCGGTATGCCTCACAGCTTTCATCTATCATTCAGATATTTAGACATTCATTCATTCACTGATGACTTGAACTTGCGTCTGCAGCCTTCTAGAGGATACGTTGAGGGGTTGCTCGAGGCGATGGCCTCGCTCGAGTTTATGGTTTTGAGGAGGGAGACGATGCTGCACACCCACGGCATCCCGATACTTTTCGGTTTCCCTGTATTTATCATACTTCTGATGACATATCGAAACTGAACACTTCACTGTATTGATTCACTGCATGTGTAGAGCACATCTGACACATCACATTCACATACTATGTCTACATGCACACACTCCATGCACCATACTTGCATCTGCATCTGATATACATACTCTGGCTGATGTATTCGAATTACCTTTTCAGGTCACACCTCTACAGCTCGGGCCACCCGGGCCTTCTCGAGTAACAGGAAGAGGGATCTCGGCACGCGGCCGAGGGAGACGTAGAGCACCTGCCAGATGCGATGACGAGTCCAGTGAGGAGGAGGAGTCACGACACCTCGGCCGAGACATCTCAGGCAGAGATGATGACACCGGCCTCCTGGCTCGAGGCAGAGACGACGCTAAGGAGGATTTTGAGGATGGCTGCTCCAGTTCAGACAGGGGTGCCGACGGCGGTGGTGTAGAGGCTGCTTAGCCGAAGAGGGTGAAGAGAGCCTCTCGATCTTGAGCTCGATAGCACCAATTCAATTGCTTTGCTTTGTTTTCTTTTTACTAGTAGTTGTAACACATTGTATAGCGTTAGGCAGTTCTATTTTCTTTAAAACTTGTACCCGTTGTAAAAAAAAAAAAGCATAATGGAATGAAAACAACTTTTTGTTCAAAAAGTGTTGTATTTGTATTCTAAGCCTCGCATCGCATCACTTTGCATAAAAATGAGATTGATGGAAATTGAACATTCGTGTATTGCCAAGTCAGGTAGTGAACCAACGCAACAAACAAAACAACTTAACGAAAACAATTCAATAAATGAATTATAACAACTCGATAAGCAAAGAGCAACAACTTGATAAACAAATCACAACAACTCGATAATCAAAGAGTAACAACTCGATAAGCAAATGCATATTGGACAAACAACACAACAGGACACATCCGAAATAGGAGTAAACTCAGACCTTCAGCACCCTCAGCACCCTCAGCACATGGGAAGGCTAGGAACTCTTTTCTGGAGACAAGGAGCAGCTGTAGGCCAGTTTTTGCTCACTGCCAACCAGAAAAATACACTGCCAGGTAAACTGAATCCCAAAATACTGAACTGGTGCCCGCAGGCCTGATGCCCAAACTTGTAAACTGATACATGCATTTGTGTAGAGACGCACTCTAAAGCACATAACAAGCAAGTGAGAGCCGAAACACCCCTATGTTGGGGTAGGGTTTCCCTATCCTATTTTATCAGGAACTAGGGTTTCACTATGCACGCAGTGGTTTCAAACAACCTAAACATGCACTAGGTCGAATGGTCAAAAGGGTGCCCCGGTAAAACTGGGGTTTGTGTTCCCATACTGGTAGAGCCCGTAACCGGTAAGCCTTATGGCACGCAGCCTCTGGCAAACCGCTCAGGAATAGCAGATGGCAAACACGGTGTCCTAGGCGCACCAATGCAAATGCAATGCAAAGAAACACACAAGTGTAGTCAAAACAAGATATCATGAGTTTAAGTCAAGTTCTCTAAATCCCCAGCAGAGTCGCCAGAAACTGTAGACGCACTCAAGGGCCTCATGCTACAGTTCGGACTCAATTTGTGTCACGGTCCTGTATCTAATCTCGCAGAGTGCAATGCAAGACTGATGAATCATCAAAGAGTCCAAATCCGGCAAATCGTTTTTGAGAATAGATTTTTTTGAAAGAAGTGTCAAACATGGACTGCTTTGCCAGATACAGAGTCGCCACCTAAATATTTTATTTTGAAAAATTTAGGAAACCCTGACTCATTGCCTAAGGCCACATGTCCGTCATCACCAAAGTTGCCTCGGCTCGGGAACTTGGGTACGATTGGGGAAGGTCACTTCGTGAGCACCCTTGCTCGCCCGATCAAAGATCGGCCTCTACTAACCATGATAGCTAGTTTTGAAAACATTATGCGTTCTTATTCTAGTTATTAGCCTAGATTTACTACGTGGTGCGCACAGCATACAAGTATAGACTGGATCGCCTGAATTGGAACAAAACATTTCATGTTCATTTTGAAAGCGGTTTACTACTCGCAAGTAGGCTTCAAATGTGGATTTTGCCACCCTCGGGTGGGCTTAGAAAACATGGTTTTGCCACTATCTAGTGGGCTTAAAACACACAGTCAATGCATTATTCCAATTCAGATAATCCAACCTTCACCCACAGGCATTCAGGCATATATATCACATAAGCAATTAGCCTCATGTTAAGCATGCTATCATGGCAGTCACTCACACGCATGCAAGGATGCTAAAGCATAACCACTTACCGAGTACTCCAAGCCAAAACAGAAGCTAATCAGAAATCCATGCATGATCCTAACTATACAGAAATGCCTAATGCAACACATGCAAAATGCAACTAAGATAGGCTCGGCCATTCTAAAGATGGCATGTGAAATGCTACAGCTAACAAGTATTCAACTCGGAATTGAAATACAAATGCAGTTAGTATGATGCGCCGAGCCCGGTGCATGCAATACGAATGAATGAATGCAAACATGCTATCATACTGTATGCTAATTGAAACATGCCCTAATCTAACCAGCATAAGCTGGTAAATAAAAAGAAGAAAGACGTGGGGTTGGAAGACATACATCACACACACGCACACTTATTACAGTTGTGCCCTCGCTCGGAGGGTCCGAATAATACAATCTGAATAAATAGTTACAGTCCGAACAAATAATTAAGTATTACAAAACCCTAATTAATTAACAAATTAACTAGAAGATGAATAAACTAGCATGCAAGCTATGGACCGCCTCAGCTCTGCTCCGAATGATGAATGATGCACGTTTGAGTTGCCTTGTGCAGAAATCCATTGTGATGCCCCGGTTTGCCTCTATTTGCAATTGTTCTCAGAATATTGTGCAAAGCTCCAGAAGGCCGCTAATTTCTGATTTGTTGCAACATAGAGCAACAAAGGGGCATGGTAAAGTATTTTCACATATGTATGCATGACTACTCTTCAGGGAGTGTAGTCCTCGATCCTCGTGCCGCCAATCACACATCTCGATGCATGATGCCGAGGAGTCGAATTGCACGACTTGATGTGAAATGAATGCATATAAAAACACAACGAGACCTAAACTCCATCATGGGTGATCCGGAGTGTCGGCGATCGAGAATTGAGACACGTTCCGTCACTCGGAGTACGAAACGTCCCTCTTTTCTCGTGCTTGGGCAAACTCCTATCCCAAACACAATGCAAATGAGATGGCATACACAATGCGACTAACATACAACCTAGCATACACAATGCTATGAAATGGCATACACAATGCTCGATGTAACGTGGCATACACAATGCTCTAACATACAACCTAGCATACGCAATGCTATAAATTGAAATGGCATACACAATGCACAATGGACTTACACCAACATGAGTGGACCTCAGCCACACTCAAGTTAGTGGCCATTAGATGAAAATGAGACAACCAAAATGCGTGTACACATGCACGCATACCGAGGATCGAACCTAAGGCATAAAATGCCACTCTACCAAAGCATGGCAAGGGATGGAAGATGGGATACAAACATGTAATTTCCAGCACTAAAACATGATGCTAAATGGTCCCGAAACATGGAAATATGGCAACCGATGCATGAAAGGAGCCCCGAAACTCAAAACTAGGCACATGTATTGAATTATAACTATGCAAAGCAAGCATTATTTGACCATGAAGCACAAAGACAGAGCCAAGGAAGTGCCAAAACATGCACATTTCCAGTTTAAATCATGGCCAAAAGATGCTAACATGATGGACTAAAATAGCATGCAACATTGGCTAGTAAGCATGGTTTACATGGCATGTATATGAAGCGTATGAGAACTCATCAAACCAGCCAAAAATAGTGAATAAAACATGTCAAAATATGCCCAAATAACCACTGATATGCAGCTAATGCATGCAAAAATGATGAGCTCCTTTAGAGGGCCATACAAGGGGTTATTAAGCACATACAAGGTAGACATGTAACATGGAAAAACCACCTCTAGAAATGGAATATGACAGCCCTAAAACCCACCAAATAGGCCCTGAAATCAGTCTAGGAAACATGCAAAGAAAGGCCCCTTTGAAAGGCCTTGAATGGGATTATTCCACACATGCATCATAGGCATAAAATATGGAAAAATGGGCTCTTAATAGAGCTTAGGCAGACCTTAAAACCCTCAGAATGAGGCCTGAAACATGACTTCAATGCATGCAAAATAGAGTCCCTTTGGAAGGCCAAAAGGACCACCAAACAAGACAAGGAGAGAGGGGGTCACCTCCCTCTGATTTTGGCCCTCAAAAATACATCTAAGCCACTGAAAATCCACTGAATTTCAGTGGCTAAGAGGCCAAAACAAGGCCAATGTAAATGCTCAAATACATGGCTCAAAGCATGAGGATATGAAGCATGCAAGGAAGAAGATGACTCCAAATAGAAAAGTTACCTCAATAAAACTTAAAGAGGAGGTCAAAACAAGACTTTCTTTAGTTTAGGTTGAGGTTCAAAAATGCTCACAAATAAGGCTAATATATCATGCAAAATAAGCCCTAAAAGAGAGATAAAGCATACAAGGAGGTAGGAGACCTCAAACAGAAAGTACTCTTAAACAAACATGAAGAGGAGCTCAAAATAAGACTACTTTCAGTTTACACCAAGGCTCGAAAATGCTTGCAAGTATAGCTAATAGATGAAGCAAAATGATGTCAAAATGGAGGAAATAGAGAGTTGCCCTTGAAGAGAAGAAGGCCAGCAGCTCCTAGACCAAAATAGTGAGTCTTCAACCTCTGAAAACAAGCTCCAAGGACCTCCAAGCAATGTTGGAAGTGTGTGGTTGTGAGGTGGTGTGCAAAGGGCCAAAGACTTTACACTTTTGAAGGCAAAAGGGAGAGATATAGAGGGAGATGTATGGTTTTTTGCTCCAGCAATTTCAGAACCCTTGCAATGGAAGGGGAGCCCTTCCTTTATAGAGAAGAGAGGCTAAAGCTTCTCTTAGAAGCTTAAAACCTAGGTTAAACATCCTCCATACACATGTATAGAGGATGCAGCAAATGGCAAACAGCTGGCACAATCGGAATACATTTACTGAGACAAAGCTGGCCGACCAGTTAAAAAGGTTCAAGGTGGTCGGCCGACCACTTGGCATGGTCGGCCGACCAGGGGTCAAAAGGTTCAAGCCCCAAATTTGGCCGTCATGAAGCCCTTGAAGTTAGCTTTCCAATGCCATAAACCTTGCATTAAAATTCCTCCTATGCAAAAAGTTATGCCAGCTTTGGTGAAGCCGCGCAGATTTGGTCCAACCGGACTTCAACCAACCATATCTCCCCCAACCGGACTTGGCTTTAGGATATTCTTGAGCAAAAAATGAAGCCCCGGAAGTAATCTTTCCAATGGTGGTGGCCTCATATCTTAAATCCAAGTATGCAAAGAGTTATGCCCATTTCGGTGAAACCACGCAGTGTTTTCTCTTCTTCCCGGATTCATGCTGAACCACTTTTGACCAAAAAAAGCTGGTCATCCATCTGATTTTATGGTTTTCCATGTGGCCACATTGAATCCCTTGAAGTTAGCTTTCCAATGGTGCCAACCTTGCATCAAAATTCCTCCTGTGCAAAGAGTTATGCCTGCCGTGAAGTTTCGGTCCTACCCGGATTCATGCCGAACTTCTCCCAAACTAGTTTTCCTCTCTCTTCTCCTCTTTTCTTCAACTCCAAACCCCTAGAAAAGGTGTATTGAAATATTTTTCAAAGATTTCATCTCTCTTTCATTCATTTCCACTTTGTCCTTGCTCGATTTACCGAAAAACGCAACATTTGACAAAATGCGAGCCTCGGAACATCATAAAAACTTTATTTCAAAAACATTTTGAAAGAGAGGGTTCTAAGACTAAAATCTTTTGATCAAGATTGTTTTGGTCTAGAACAGGAGTATGAAGTTGAGATTTGACTCTCTCCTTGCCGAAGAAATTGAACCTTTGCCCTGCACACCTTTCTCCACCATGTAAACCATCGGAAGTGGCATGCGACCACGAAGGTGGTCTCCTGGGCCATAGTGTCCCTCAAAAGAGAGGGAACAAGGTGTGTGCCAAAAACCAGAGCAAACGGAGGTAGTTAAGCGGTCCCGAACTGAGGCACATGGTCGACAGCTCCGAAAACCGAAAACTGGGCTCCAAACGGGAAAAATGGCCTACGACCACAAAACGTAGCCTATGGCCACTGAGAGATGGTCTACGAGACCTCTCCCTCCCTTCGAGAAGAGAAAACAAAGAAAATAGGACCTGGTTCACAAACCGAGGCAAAGCGCAAAAGAGCCCCGAAGTCCGGAGGCAAGGCTCTCAGCCGAGACTCCGTAACCTCAGAACGAGCACAATATGCGTCATCACTGAGCGCTCAACCGGTGACGTCTGAGTCTTAAGGTCGGTCAAAAATGGGGTGTCTACACTAGTCGATGCCCCTGATGAGGGATGGTGGTGCGAATGGATGCGCAGTTTGTCTGCTACCGACATTGCTTGGCGTTGCCCCTGGCTCAATTACCGGCGATGAGCTACAGCATGACTCGCCAGCCCGGGATTCAATTGATCAGCCTGACACACTGTGTCCTTTACTTCCTATTCCGATTCCAGCATCAATTTGGACATGATCAGACTTGCCCGGAAGAAGGGATAGAGTACCCTGCTGCATTTCCAGTCCGAGGCGCATAGCTAGCTCGGTATGCCACAGCATGGAGGATGAGAGAGCTTCGATCCCACTTTCAGTTGCATCCTCTCTGATGAGTGCATAGCTTGGCTCGATGAAGAGGTGCAGGTTGGGCTTACTTTGGCATCAGAGGCTTCCACAAGCTCTGGGAGGGGGCACAGGAACACCTGACTATGCCCCAAATTTATTTGCTTTAATCAGTACTTTCAAGTTTTCTTTATGAATGAAATAAAAAGCAACTTCAATTTGTATTCAAGAGTAGGAGAACTCTATACTGAAATCAATGTAATTGAAGGTTGTGGGTACTGAAAATTTTTCGTTTGATCCAAAAATGGTCTAAGTTGTAAAAAGATTAATTTGAACAAAATCAACTTTTATTAAAACTTTTCAAAACTGTTTTCAATATGGATCACAACTGGATACGCCCGAGATCTATCAATGAGATGTACAACCCCGGATCTAGCAAATGGAAAGTTGCCCCTTGTTTGAATAGCGTTGCACTAGAGATCACAACCAAGCTCTTGAATGCAGAATAGACAAAGATGACCAACATGATCGCATGGACAAAGTTGATTTAGAAGTGTTTATGGCTGGACTTCAGAATGAAGTTGCCTACATATCCCGAAGATGGGAATCAAGCCTTACGTAGTTCGATTCAGGTTCACTCGTGTATTAACACTCTCCTTTTGCGCTCTAACTTTTGCCAAGGCCGCCCTTTTTGGGTTTTCAACCTTGCGAGCTCAGTTTTTATTATTTCAAATTTTCTGTGCTCTAACTCTTGCCTAGGTCGCCTTTTCGAGTTTTCGGCCTAGCGAGCCACTCAGGGAAAGTATTTCTTCAACTTGTCCATGTTGATCGGCTGGAAGAACTCTAGGCCATCTAGGCCCATCAGAATGACAGCTCCACCCGACCAGATAGACTTGATGATGTAAGAGCCAGTCCAATTGGGTCTAAACTTGCCCCTAGGGTCGTGGATGGGAGCTCGGTTGTCTTTGAGCACAAGATCCCCCTCCTTCAAATTCCTGGACTTAACCTTCTTGTTGAAAGCCCTGGCAATTCGTCGTTGATAACCTTGGACGTGATACAGTGCTTTTAGCCTTCTTTCATCAAAGAGCATGAATTCTTCGAACCTACTTTATTGTCAATTTGCCTCGGCTATCTGACACTCAGCCAATACCCGTAATGACGTAACCTCAACTTCGACAGGCAGAACAGCCTCCATCCCATAAACCAAGGAATACGGAGCTGCCCCAGTAGAAGTTCGAATTGAAGTCCGGTAGCCCCAAAGAGCAAATGGCAGCATATCTAGCTAGTCCCTGTAGGTTTTCACCATCTTCTGCAGAATGTGCTTGATGTTTTTGTTGGCAGCCTCAACTGCTCTGTTGTTTTGTGGCTGATATGTAGATGACTTATGAAAAGTCACGTTGTACTTCTCCAACAAGTCGATCACCTCCTTCTTGAAGAGGGAACCATTACCCGAAATAATCTCATTTGGGACCCCGTAGCGATAGATGATGTTGTTTCTGATGAACTTAGCGACATGCGATGCCTTCAACACCACGTAAGATTGGGCCTCAACCCACTTCGTAAAGTAGTCTATCACTACCAGAATGTACTCATGCCCGTTGGACCCTTTCGGAGTGACAACCCCAATCAATTCAATCCCCCAGACTAAAAACGGCCATGGCGAAGTCATGTTGTACAGCTTCGACGGCAGAATGTTCATGCAGTTTGCATGGATCTGACATTTGTGGCATCGTCGAACAAAGCCAATACAATCCTCCTCCATGGTGGACAAGTAATAACCCTGTCTAAGGATCTTACGGGCTAGCATCACCCCGCTCTTGTGTGCTCCGCACTCTCCTCCATGGATGGCCTCCATCAGGTGCTTGAACTCTTCAGCATCAACACATAGCTTATGCATCCCGAGATGACCCCTCTTGTATAGTTTACCTCCGCAGATGATGAACTGAGCAGCCCTTCTTCCAATTGCCCTCTTATCTTTGGCATTTGCCCCTGGTAGATACGCTTCCTTTTCCAAGAAGTTCCAGACGTCGTAATACCAGGAATTTTCATCTTGTAACTCATCTATGGCAGCAATCAGCTCGTAGGTCGGCACAAATTTCTGTTCGATGATGATCAGATATATCTGGACTCCAAAAGGAATGTCTATCATAGAAGATAGAGTTGCTAATGAATCAGTGAACCTATTGTTCTCTCTTAACAGATGGGTGAAATTCAGTTTCTTAAACCGAGGAATCAGAACGTCCAAGGTCTAGTGATAGATTCTCATCTTTTCTTCTTTAACTTTCCAATCTCCTTTAGCTTGAGATACAACAAGGTTCGAGTCCCCGATGACATCCAACCATTTTGCCCCTAGTTCCAAGGCGGCTTCTAGTCCAACAATACATGTCTCATACTCTGCCTCATTATTCGATACATACTTTGAACCGGAGTTTGAATGCTAAGGGTATACAAGAATTGTCCCAGCGAAGTGTAGCGGGTCTCGTAATCCAACATTTTCTTGCTCAGGTAGTAGATAGCTTTCTCCACTTTGTCCTTAGACTCTTGTGCAAGCATGCAGCCCATTGTCGTCTCAGTCACTGATAGGTACAGAATCAACGATTTCCACGGCTCAGGCGGTGACAACACAGGTGGGTTCTGTAAATATTGCTTGATCTGCTCGAAAGCAACCTGGCATCAGTCATCCCATTGGAACTTCTTTCCTTTCTTCAGGAGACCAAACAGTGGTTCACAAGTCAAGGTTAATTTTGCAATAAACCGTCTTATGAATTGCACTTTACCTAGAAAGCCTCGCACCTCTTTTTCAGTCCTCGATGGTGGCAATTCTAAGATGGCCTTGATTTTGGAAGGATCGACCTCGATACCCCTTTGTGTGATCAAGAACCCCAGCATTATCCCTACTATAACACCAAATGTACATTTATGAGGATTCAGCCGTAATCGATATTCTCTGATCCATTGGAAGAATTTATGCAAGGTGGTGTAGTGGCCCTCTCTTTCCTTAGACTTGACAATCATGTCGTCCACGTACACCTCAACCTCTTTATGGATCATATCGTGTAAAATTGTAATCATAGCCCGTTGATATGTAGCCCCAGCGTTCTTCAGCCCAAACGACATCACCCTATAACAATAGGCTCCCCACAGGGTGGTGAAAGCAGTCTTCTCCCTGTCTTTGGGTGCCATCAAAATCTGATTGTAGCTTGAAAACCCATCCATGAACGAGAGCAGCGCATGCCCAGCAATGAAGTCCACTAATTTGTCGATATGCGGCAGAGGAAAGTCGTTCTTCGGACTGGCTTTGTTCAAATCCCTGAAGTCCACACATACCCAAATTCTGCCGTCCTTCTTCGGCACCAGAACTATATTAGCCAACCAAGTAGGGTATTCAGACACCAATAGGAACCGTGCATCAATCTGCTTGGTGACCTCTTCTTTGATCTTCAGAGCCCAGTCCGGGCAGATCCTTCGGAGCTTTTGCTTAACAGGTCAGGCCTCTAGGTCAAGAGGGATCCGGTGCTGTACAATCTCAGGATCGATTCCAGGCATGTCTTCGTAGGACCATGCGAAAACATCTTTGAAATCTTTTAATAAAGCAACTAAGTGTTCGCGTTTCTCCGAAGACAACGTGGACCTGATCTGGACCAGCCGCGAGTCTTTCTCAGTACCAACATTAATTGTGGTGATTTCATCAACCAAAGGTTTTACAAACCTCTCCTGTTCTTGATCAATCAAACGTTGTAAAACTGGAGGAATTTCTTCCTCGTCGTTTTCATCAAAATTTTGAAAGTCTTGATTAATGCAATAAATTAAAGGCACAGAAAAGTACTTGGAAGCCACAGGCATACTATTCTCATTAATAACATCTAATTCGCCTGATTCCTCTATTACAACAAACTCAAAGGAAAAAGAAAAAGACGACCTGGATAGGTTAGTGGCATTTGGGTTGTCACCCCCGAGAATACCGGACTCAGACTCAAACGAGCTGGAACTTGATTCCAACTCCACAGACTCAGTGGAATCAGATTCCGGCTCACTACCTGACCCGGTGCTGCTTGATAAAAAGCCCTCCTTGTATTGCCAGACGAGGAAGGGTGCGATGGATGCATCCAGAATGTTTAAAGATGGGCTCACAGCCGCTTCATTTCCGATCATGGAAACTGAGAAGTTACCCCCCAAGCACTCCGATACGATCTGAGGATCTGAGAGTAGACAAGCTAGTGCTACCCCCATTTCAATTTATGTGCTCTCGGAATCCTCTTCCTTGCACTGCTTAGCCTCAGCTGGTGGGTTTATCTGCTCTTCGGCAACTTCATTCCTGGATAATTGCAAGTCGACGAAAATCTCAAACCCCGGCAAGCGCCGCCTCTCTGCATTTAGCCATGGCTCTAGGAAGCCACAGAATGGGAAGTCTTCCCCCTCCTGGACAAAGCGTCCGTTCAGGGTCCCCTGGATAGGTCAGTGCACCAACTCATAATGCTTCCCGGCCTACTTTGCCCTGGCTCTTCCGGCCATCTCTCTTCCTTTCCTCGTCCAATCCTCTTTAGTAGGTAGGTAACCTAGTCCAAAGGTATATGGGTTATGCGACACTTCGGCCGATGTTGCGACGCCTTTTCGACTGCTTCGCCCTAATCCCATCCCGGGGATGTACTGGAGCTTGTTCATAAGGTAGACAGATCATACACGACGATAACCCCTCATCAAGTAGGATATTCTGACAACCCGGCCTCTTAGGTGAACCCTGACAAAAGCACACCCTCCGCGCCATGCTCAATCTCCAGAACTGGTGTAGAAACCTCTGGTGGCGGATGGAGTGAAGAATTCCCAAAAACGATGGCCACTCCCTTCCCGTGGGGGTACTTCAGTATTTGATGCAAGGTAGAAGAGACAGCCTTCACCTGGTGTAGCCATGGCCGCCCCAGGAGTAGATTAAAGGTTGCGGGAATATCTAAGACATGAAAATCAATATCCTGTTGCCCTGGACCAACCTAAGTCCAAATCTATATAGTTCCCATCACCTCTCGGCTGGTATTATCGTAGGCCCATATCACCTGGGCAGTAGGCACAAAATCTACGTGCTTTAACCCGATAGCATATGCCTTCCTCGACAGACACACGTTGATAGCAAATCCTGTGTCAACAAGGACCACTAGTATCCATTTCTCTCTACACTCGACAGAGATATAGAGTGGTTTGTTATGATCTGAGCCCTCAGGTGGCAGTTCCTTGTCAGTGAAGGTCAATGTCGAGGAAGCTCCTCCCAAAAAAACCAGCCCTACCAGCTATTCGAGTGTGGTATCAATTGAAAGTTTCTCCTTGTCCATTGCAGAAATGATAGCTTGTCTGTGAACTCTTGAGGCCATAAGCAGTCCCCAGATAGAGATGTTCCGCTGATTTTCTTAAGTCGTTTCAAGATACCCTCCTCGAGCAATTTTTTTCTTCGCCTCCGCTTTCAGGTCCTTCTGGACGCCTCTGGTTGGTCCAAGTGTGGGGGCTTGAAATACCGTCCACTTCTAGTCATGTGGTCAACCTCCTCAACATACCAAGTATCATCCGGTTGGTTCTGCCCCCAATCTTCGTCGGTGTGGGCAAGACGTAAGTTGTCGTCTTCCCACCACATCCCGTCGACAACAGACAAACAGCTGTCCGGTTCCGTTATAATTGTTCTTATGCCCACAGCACATTCTGTCCCCGCAGGGGCTTTAGCCTTCCTAGCCCTCTCAAGATCCTCGATCTTGTCTTGCTCAAATTGCTTCAGTGCAGCCTGCTATTCTGTGTCTTCTGTACTCAAACTGCCTGGATCCCAAGCAAAATTCTTAACACCGGTGCTCTCCGGCGATCCCTCTTGATTCTCGGCCATTCCGGCCACTACTGATAGCCTAGCTTCTGATTGCCCCCGTTCTGGCTGTGGTGCTTTAACAACATCCGCCTGCCGCCACCACCCAAAGAGTTTCACGACCCATCCAAGTCAAACCAGTTAATGTTCACATCCCCTAAGTCCTGCTTTTCAAAGAACTGTAGATTTGCAATGTCTTCTTCCAGCTCTACTAGGTCATCTAACCCCTGACTAGGTCCATCCTCCTGAACCACACTGATCTCTGCCCCAACTGGCAACTCTACCATCGGCTTAAGCTAATCTATTGATGTGATATAACCACTCAGGTTGTACGCAAAGCTCGCAGACCCCTCAGGCTTTGAATCAGCATTCCTATTTACCCCCAAAGTCATCCCGGTTCTATTTTCGATGGTCACCACCATCGGTTCAGGTTGGGTTTGGGAGGTGCTCAACATGCACAAATCCGTGCTATCCAGGATGAACACCTCCGGCTTGGGTAGGTGAGAGGGCGTGATATATATGCTAGGGTCATATGGCACAACCCCAGTTTGGATCAGATTGATGTGTTTGGGTGGTGGAGCTTGGTTGTGTGGTGGGAGTGGGTTGGTTGTGACATTTGGTTTTTCTAGAGGTTCGATCACCTTATTGTCAATGAGATCCTAAATCTCATGACAAATTCTGTAGCACTGGTCGGTGTCGTGACCATGCTGTTGGTGAAAAACACAGTATTTGGCTGGGTTATGGGTTGGTGGGAGGTTATTTGGTAATGGCCGCGACTCCAGGGGCTTCAAACACCCCTTCTTGATTAAAACGCCCAGGACATTGGACAAAGGCATATACAACGGGGAAAAAGTCCTCTGACCCCGGGATGGGTATTTGGCTATTTGTGAGCTAGTACCGAACGCACCGGTGAATAGGGTGGTGGTTTTTGATGTAGTGGTGGTGACCATGCCCACATCGGAAGTTCTGGCAGCTGTAGCATTACTCGTGCCTGCATTCGAATTGTGGGTGAATACCCTCTTGGGCTACTCTCTTTCGTGGTCAATCAGACCCTATTTCATGGCATCCTCAATCTGTACCCCAATCTCGTGTAAATTCGCAAAGGTAGGGAGGGATAAGACGATCATCTTTTGCATGAGTTTGGGTTGGAGGTTGCGCACAGCCATCCGTATTTGATCCTTCTCGACCGGCCTAATGGTCATCATAGAAGCTTTAGCCCTCCAACGGGTTACAAAGTCGGAGAAGCCCTCTTTTGGCTCCTGTCTAGTTGTCTTGAGATCACGAGTTGTGATCTCGATCTGTGTATTGTAGAAGTATTGAGCTATAAAAGCCTCAGCCATCTCCTCCCAGCTTCTCTTGACAGAGTCTTCCAGCTTTGCGTACCAAATAGCCGCAACACCCAACAAGGTCCAGCCGAAGAGGGACAGCTTTTGCAATCTGGAGAGGCCCATTGGCCTTAGGATATCTGAGAACAGTCGTAGGTGTTCCATGGGATCCCCAGAATTGTCAAAATGGTCTATATGCGGCATCTTGAACCGATCCAGCAAAGTAACTGCTGAATCGGTGTATCCATCCTCTATGTCTGGAATAGAATTAACGCTTTGAGCCTTCTTGAACAGTTTTTCTAACTTGCTCACTTTCAGCGCTGTTGGATCCACCTCAAATTCAAACGGCATTTCCACTAGATTAGTCGGTGCTTTGGACAGCTGAGGTAGGATTGGGGGTGGAACTTGCCCCGTTAGGACGTCCGTATTTTCCTGGACGTTTGCAATCTCCCTGAGTGTTGGAACTCTAGATAGGGGAGGAGGTGGATGCGAAGCAAATGCTCCGGCTTACTGTGGTTGTTGCTGTTGCTGAATTCTGGCAATCAGCTCTGTCTGTTGAGCCACAACCTCACTCGGGCGACAAACTCTGCTGGCAAGATCCGCCGCATGGCTTGCATAGTCTTGAGCCGACGATCATGTCCTCCATACTTGCCATAAGATGCTGATCTAACTGAACAACAGGTGTATCTCTCTCTGTGGAATAAACGGAAACCTCAGCCCGACTACCCACTAACGAAGTGGATAAGGACCATCGATCCGTAACCAGATCGATGAACTACGCCTAACTGTCCTCCGTCTAGTAACCGGGGGTAAAGAAAGGAACATCGGTTGTTCATCTATCGATCCTCGACGATGAAGTTCGCGACCTCGGTCTAGAGTGCTCGGGAATATCCGCTCGTCAAGCAATTGTGCTAAACTACCTTACAAAAGATAAATAAAGCAAAATAAGGAAACAAACAACCGTAAAAGCGACAAAGATAACGGCTTCAAATAAAGACAACACACAGTTGGCATTTGTAAGTTGAACACGCTGTTCTCAACACTGATCACTGTTCCCCAAATTACTGCCTCAAATCTGATACCCTTAGATAAAACTGATTCCCCCAAATACTGATGCCCGGAGGTTCGATACCTGCATTTGCAAATCGATACATACAACTCAGAGACACACTGACAAAGACATATCAAGCAAGTAAGAGCCAAAACACCCCTATGGAGGGGTAGGGCTTCCCTGTCCTATTTTGTCAGGAACTAGGGATTTACTACGCGCACAGCGGTTTCAAACAACCTACAATCGGGTAAGCAACCTGTCCTAGTTTGGAATGGTCACTATGGATTCCGATATGCACTAGGTCGAATGGTCAAAAAGGGTGCCTCGGTGAAAACTGAGGTTTGTGTTCCCATCGAGGCAGAGCCCACAACCGGTCAGCCTTATGGCATGCTTTTCCAAGCAAGCCTCCGGCAAACCGTTCAGGAATAGCGTACGACAAACACGGTGTCCTAGGCGCACCAATGCAAATGCAATGCAAAGAAACACATAAGTGTAGATAAAACAACATATCATGAGTTCGAGTCAAGTTCTCTAAATCCCCAGCAGAGTCGCCAGAAACTGTAGACCGCCCGAACTCAGCTCTGCGCGCCAGGGCGCGAATTGTAGTTCTAGCTACTACAGTTCAGACTCCTATCACAGTTCTGAATCTAATCTCACAAAGTGCAATGTAAGACTGATAAATCACCAAAGAGTCCAAATCCGGCAATTGGTTTTGGAAAATCAATTTTGAATCAAAAAGCGCCAAACATAGATTGCTTTGCCAGATTTTAGAGTCGCCACCTAAATGTTTTTTTTTGGGGAAATTTAGGAAACCCTGACTCGTGCCTAAGGCCACGTGTCTGTCATCACCAAAGTTGCCTCAGCTCGGGAACTTGGGTACGAGAGGGGAAGGTCCTGAAATGAGCACCCCCGCTCGCCCGATCAAAGGATCGGCCTCTACTAACATGATATGTCGTTTTTGAAAACGCATGTGTTCTTATTCCGATTTATTAATCTAACTTACTATGAGTTGCGCACAGCATACAAGTATAGACTAGATCACCTAAATTGGAACAAAACAATTCAATGTTTGTTTTTTGAAAATGGTTCGAAGTGCTACTCACAAGTAGGCTAAGACGCGGATTTGCCACTCTCAAGTGGGCTTAAAACGTGCATTTCGATGAATTGTTTCAATTCAAACAATGAAGCCTTCATCCACAGGCATTCATGTAGTTAAACACTTAAGCACATAGCCTCATGGCAAGCATGTTGAACATGGCAGTCACTCACACTCATGCAGAATGCTAAAGCATAAAAGCTTACCTAGTACTTCGAGCCAAAACAAAAGCTATGTTAGAAATCAATACATGACCCTAGCTATGTCAAGAATGCCTAATGCAACACATGCAAAATGCAACTAAGATAGGCTTGGCTATTCTAAGATGTCATGTGAATGCAACTTGATAACATGTATTCAAATTGGTATTGAAATACAATGCAGTTTGTATGATGTGCCGAGCCCGGTGCATGCAAGACAGATGAGTGATGCCTGCATGCGAGCATAAGTATGCTAATTGAAACATGCCCTAATCTAACCACTGAAAGCGGGTAAATAAAAGGGAGAAAGACCTGGGGTTGGAAGACATGCATCACACTCACGCACACTTATTACAACATTTGCCCTCTCGACGGAGAGTCCGAATAATAAGCTAAGCTACATCTAAGCTAAGCTAGCTAACTAATCTAATAAAGCTAATTAGACTAGTTATTACACAACAAAATGAATGACTAGCTACAACTAGTTATTACAGCACCTTAACTAATCAACTAATTAATTAAGTTACAAATTCAAGCTAGACAAATAAGCATTAAACTACACTACTCAGCTCTGCTTTGGAAAGTTGAACAATGTATGCATTTGGTTCCTCGCCCGGAAATCCATCACTACGCCCCAACTCGCCTCTGTTTGCATTTGATCTCAAAACACTACACAAAGCTCCAGATAGCTTCTACTCCAAAATGAGGACCCCTAGGAGGGTTGCCAACTAGTTGATGGTGGTGTAGACCACCTCTAGACCACCTAAGTATGCTGCAGACCAGAAAAAATGGTCGGCCAGCTACTTTTTCTAGTTTGCCGACCAGAAAATTCTGCCCAACTCCAGTTTGCTGCAACAGAGAACAAGAAGGGGCACGACAGTGTATTTGCAAGGTATGTGTGCATAACCACCCTCCCTATCATTTCTTAAGCTCAAAGGAGTGCGGTTCTCAACCCTCGGGCCACCAACCGAGCATCGCAATGCACGATGGCCGAGAAGCCAAGTTTGCACAATTCAATTTCAATGAATACACAAATAACACATAAGGGCCTTGACCTTTATCATGCTTGATCGAGAAGGTCGGCGACCGAGAAATGAGGCACGTTTCATCACTTCAAGTATGAAACATCCCTCATTTCTCGTGTTTGGATTAACACCCTATCCAAACACAATGCAAGGCAACATGATCAACCTATCAATGCTAATGGCATGCAAACATAATGCAATGCAACAACATGCAAACAATATGCAATGCAAACACAATGAAATGTAACCACATGCAAAAAAAATGCAATGTAACAACATGCAAACAACATGCTCTTCTATGAATGTTAGAATGGCATGCACAAGGTTTCAACATATGAACAATGTATGCATGGCAGGTTTAAAAGCCTAAGGCATCAAAGCTAGGAAAGAACATCTCACAAGAGGCATGCAATATGATGCTCAATGGACTTAAACCAAATATGGACAGACCTAAATCATGCCAAAACAATGGCCAAAATACCAAAACTCAAGCACAAAAGGGCAAGAATACATGCTCATGTGATGGCTCATCAACTAGGCATAAGGGTCCACTCTCAAACACAATCAAAGAGTGACATGCATAAGGATATGGAAATGCTATATGCTCTGAAATAACATGTTAAATGATGCCAAATCATGCACATGTCACAAATGAAGCATGCTAGGAGACTCAAAGCTTGAAACTAGCATAGGCACTTGCACTATAGCTATGCAATACATGAACCATATGGCCAAGACAACCCAAAATAGTCCTAGAGCATGTCAAAATGATGCTAAAACATGTATGGACTAGAGCTAATACATGCTAGCATGAAAGGCATGAAGCATGGAATATGCAAGGCCAATAAGAAGGATAACACTACACCTACCAAAACTAAGCATGAGATGACTTCACTAACAAAAATCAGAGTTATGGCATGGAAAAACAAGACCAAAAACACACTGAAATAATAGCCCACAAGCTTAGGCAAGATGGCATACATAATGGCTCATGTTTAAGGCATAAAGCACCAACCCTCCAAAACATTGAAAGAGTGAAAGATGTGAGGACATGGCAGTGAAACATGCTCTGAAATCACATATCAAATGATGCTAACACATGCAAATAGCCCAAGGAATGCATGCTAGTGGCTTGGAAACTCAAAGCTAGTGAGCTAGAATGCACTATGGCTATACAAAGCAAGGTATGCATGACCAAAATAACATAAAACAAAGCTTAATCATGGCAAAAACATGAGAAAAAGCTTCCTGGAGTAGAGTCAAAAGCATGCTAGAATGATTGTCAAAAGCATGATGCATGTTACGCTAGTAAGGAGGGTTGCACTACAAGTGGAAGGAGCATGCAAGAGGCTATCAAACCAACCCTTGACAGAGTTATAACATGCTGAAATAATGCCTAAGACATGCTAAGATGGAGCCAAAACATGCTAGAAAGACATGCTACTTTGATGAGCTACAAGTAGGATTACACCACACATACAAGAAACATGCAAGGGTGGCCTAAACTAAGCGAAAACGGAGGTATGCCATACTGAAATAAGGCCAAAAATAGGCTGAGAACAAGCCAAAACAAGCTTAACAAACATGCTACTTTGATGAGCCATCAACACAACCACATAAGAGAAGAGGAGGAGGGACAACCCCCACCCATTTAAGGCCTCAAAACATACTTTCTACCACTGAAATTTCTCTAGAATTCAGTGGTGAAGAGGCCAAATAAAGATGATCACAAAGGCCTAAAGTAATGGCTCAAAAGCCTAGCAAATAAGGCATGCAAGGGAGTAGACCACCCCCAACACAAAAGAAGCCTTAAACAAACATTTCAAGCACTTAAAATCAGAAGTTTTTGCAGTTTAAAGTTAGGCCTAAATCAGCATGCAAAGGGGGCCAAAGGCTTAACCAAAAACAAAGCTTTAAGGGGTTAGAAACTCACCCATGAAGAACAACTTCAAAGTTGCAACTCCAGCAACTTTTTTGGACCAAAAGCAATCCAAAAACTCCAAAACCAGCTTCAAGGTGCCTCAGCTCCAAAGTAAAGGTGTTTCACTATGTGTTTATGCGCACAAGTGTGAAGCAATGGCACTTTTGAGCACAAATATGAAGAGAAATGAGCAATATAGAAATAGAAGTGTATGTATATCTCTCTAAGCAATTTTCTGAACCTGAGACAAGAGGAAGGAGGTTCCTTTTTATAGAAAAACATGCATCAAGCTTGTTCAACAAGCTTGAAGCTTGAATTGAAGCTTGAATCAATCCCTTCATACACATGGAGGATGCTTTCTATGCCCAACAGCTGGCACAACTGGCATGGAAAATATCTGCAGAAAGTGCAAGAAAGCTGCCGACTAGTTGAAGTGGTTGACGAGCTACTTGCACTGGTCGGCCGACCAGAAAAAGTAGTCTGCAGGAAGAGAAAGTGGTCGGCAAGGGGGAGGAGTGGTCTGCACAAAGAAAGCAAGGTGGTGGCATGGCTGCCGACCACTTTAGGTGGTCCACAGACCACCAAGACCAGTTGGCCGGCCAGAAAACTGGCTGGCAGGCACAAAAAGTGGTCTTCAGGGAGAGAAACTGGTCTACAACCCTTATTCCACCCTCCAAGCAAGGAAAACAAGGTTTGTGCCAAAAACAAACCAAAAAGGATGAAAGACAAAAGTCCGCGGGACAAGGCACGTAGTTGGAAGCCTCGAAAACTAGTCTACGGGTACCAAAAGTGGTCTACGAGAGGAAAAGGTGGTCTATGGCCACAAAAAGTGGTCTACAAACCTCTGTTACCCTCTAGGCAAAGGCAACAAGGCATGGTCCAAAAACTAGGCTAAGAGGAGAACGTTAAGAGGTTCCGAGACAAGGTGTTCGGCCAAAGGCCCCGGAAATCAAAAACTAGCCTACAAGAGGGAAAAGTAGTCTACGACTACAAAAAGTGGTCTACTAACCTCTCTCCCTCCAGGCAGGGTCAACAAGGCATGGTCCACGAACCAAGCCAAAACACAAAGAGTTCAGAGGCCTAGAGGCAAGGCACTCAGCTGAAAACTCTGGAAACTTGAAATGAGCACAAACATGCTCAATCATCAAGCACTCAAACGATGACGTCTGAGTCTTAAGGTCGGTTAAAAATGAGGTGTCTACAACGTGCCTTTATGTCTCCTCCCACACTCAAAACAGACTGACATAGATCAACTACTTTGACTTGAACTGCTTGATGATCCAGTATTTTGCTTTTTGGTTGTAAAAGATGAACGGCCTTTCTGAAAATTAGATCTAGGTCTATTTCTTCTCCATTCTATTGTTGGTGCTTTGGCTTGTTTCATTGCTGCTAAAGTGGCTTCTGCCGTCAGTGCTCTATCAAGTACTTCCACATATGTAGGTAACTTCAAAACGCTTACTCTATCAAACACGTCTATATCTAATCCCCCTTCGAATTTCTGAGCCTTTTTATAATCGGTATCAACCATGTGAGGAGAAAATCTGGCTAACTCAATAAACTTAGCCTCATATTCGGCTACAGACATCTTACATTGCTTCAATTCTTAGAAATTAGAAACCTTTCGGTCCTGGAAGTACTAAGGAAAGTACTTGTCATAGAAGATCTCGTTGAATTGAGTCCATGTCATGTTCTCATTGTTATTTTGGATTAACGACCACCATCTTCGGGCTTCATCTTTTAAAGTGTAGGTGGCCAAAAGAACATTTTGTGTCTCAGAGCAAGGAAATACTTCAAACAGTTTCTCCATTTCAAGCAACCATGTTTCTGCCTTTAAGGTTTCAATACCACCCAATAAAGTCCGCGGTTTCATCTTCATGAACTTCTGAGTTAGATTTATGATATCATTGTTATACGGTTCAACTTGGATCGAAGGAGGCAGAGGTTGTTGTCTTTGTTGTTGTGTCATTGCTTCAATCAAAGCTGCAAACATCTGTTCTGTTTGGCTTATTTGGACTTCAAAAGATTCACTTGCATCATTACTTCTTATGTTTTCCATTGCTATAGGTAAATAGGACAATAATAAACATAGGCATAATAGTCTTGTTTTCAGTGTTCAATTCCAAATCAATTTGCTTCATATTAATTCATATGTGTTCACATCAATTCATTTTAGTTCGGGCATGTTCAAATAGTCCACACACCCACACATGCAGATGGAATGCCCCTAATTCTTTTCTAGGACATTCTATAGCTCATATGGACTCGTGTGTGCAGTAGAACACGTGCTTTGATACCACTTTGTCATGACCCAAACTTGCCTCTATAGGTTTAGCATCGTAACCGGCTAGTAATTCTTGGATTACCAAAGGCCTCTAAACAGATTATCATGTATTAAGGGGTTGAGGAAGCAAATATAGAAACATACATATTCTATAGAGCTGTATAGACATACATGGAACATAAATTTCAAAACTGAAACATTAACATACATAAGTGACGTCAAACTTCCTTAAGTCTTGCATCACTATACAAGTAGTATCACAAGGGACTTAGTCCAGCGTACAGATAAACAAAAACAAAATAACAAAACATTCTTAGCATGGTTCACAAAACTTGACTTTTCAAATGGGAACCTCCCTAGGAGGCATAGTGGCTGGCTGACCCAAAACTCTCCAGGCAGCAGCTTAAGCCTAGTCACGCGCCTTCTCTCCTACATACATAATATAAATAGTGAGCGAAAGCCCAGTGAATAATAACAGAGTAAAGGGTTAAATGAATGATGTCCCATATCAGATTCAAAAAGCAGAAATAGATTCATATTCTTATTCAAAGTTCAGAAACATGTACTTGTTCAGTTTCACAGAGGATCATACGTGGTACACCCATTAGCACTAACAAATCATGTATAGAGCATTAAAGGTCATGCTTGACCAGTTCCATAAAGAAACCTCCAATATCGGGAACTTATAACATGTTTGAGCCAGGGTATTATTACCCCCGGGCGAGGGCCATGGGACCACAGTATTGTTATCCCTGGGCAGGGGCCTTGTGTTTATAGACCACGGTATTATTACTCCCAAGCCAAGGCCTTGTGCTAAGGATGCCACGAATACTTTTTAATATATGGACAATCATTCATTGATTCATAACATAACATGTCAGAAAACAAAACATTTCTTGTCATATCATGTCATATAAGAAACTACTTAAATGTAAACATAGCTTTACAAAATTATTACTCACAAAGGCTCCAAAGCAAATAGATAGAGCAAACAAATTAGATAACTTACGGTGCGTGACCTATATAGATACAAAACGAATATGTACAGAATTACACACCCGGAATCATTAACTTAGTTCTTTCTTATCTTGGTGTGTTTCTACTTCTTATCCTCATTATTATGTCTTAACCATGGCTTAGGAATGCCTAGGATGTAATGTGGATGCAAAAATGCACTTTGTAACACTTAACAAATTTGTTGACAACACAGTCTTCAGTCGAGCAGAGACTCGAAAATGTGAGTGGTCGCTTGAGCGTAACTTTGGTTGCTCGAGCAGTCTGTAAACTCTGTAAAAGTACTAGTTGCTTGATTTTTCCGCTCGACACACGCTTGACTGTCGCTCGAGTGTGAGACTGAGGTCTTCGCTCGAGCACAACTCTTGTTGCTCAAGCAGTCTGCAAAAATTGTAAACTTCTGGAAGCATGCATTTTACGCTCGAGCTAACTTTTGCTCGCTCGAGCGGAGGTGCAAAACACAGAGTGGTCACTCGAGCGTAGGTTCTGTCGCTCAAGCAAAGAAACAGAATATGGAATTTTCATATTGCTCTTCCAAGTTCTAAACGCGAATTCAAAGCTGCAAAATGTGGTCTTTTGGGCCAAAACTCAAGAAAACATTAAGAAACTTGTAGAATATCATGAATTGAAGATCATTTGCAAAATCAAGGCCCAAAAGTATGTCAATTGTTCAAAACTCAAACTTGAAATGTTGAAAACAACTCATGTATATAATTTCTTAGCTTCAAAGCTTCCAAATCATGATCAAATGAGACAAATTGATGGAAAACAAGATGAATTCTTAAAACTATGGTAAACTTGGTACATGCATGTGAGAATTACTTGACATTCAAACTCAAAAATGTGATAAAAGTGCATGCATGCATGATATGCTCCTAAAACCATTTATCTAAGCTTGGTTCTTGCATTAACACAACTTAATTCTTTGAATTCAAGTGTTAAATGACTCAATTCCAAAGCTCAAAGGTTGAATTCTTACGTAGATGATCAATGATGCTCTAAATAATCAATTGTTTGAAGTTCCAAGCCAAAACCTCCAAGTTCTCTAGCAATCCCTTTAATTTGAGCTCAAACTCCTCTTCGCTCTCTCTCTTTCTCTCTCTCTCTCCCTCCCCCTCCCCACATTTTAAGCATGAAGATGAGGAAATAGAGGTGTAAACTAAAGGCCTAAGTCAACAATGTGCCTTATATAGGCTTAGTTAATGGAGCTTAATTAATTGGAGTTAAAGATAACTAAATGGGATTAATTTTATTCCAATTTATTCGTTCTGAATTGAATTTCAATTGAACCTATCATGATGTTCTAAAAAATTTCAAATAGCACATAAATCAAGTCTATTTTGTGATCAGATGCCGATAAGGCTTTCAATTCGCAGAACAAAACATAAATACAAACAAATGTTCCTACCATGAACAGATATAAACACAAAGAGTGCAACACACATGCAACTAATTCAAAATTTCACCTTAATTACTTATTAGGCATTCTTAATCATGGATTAATAGTTAATCACAGGTCGGGGTTGTTACATATATAAGTCCTTTCTACGATACTTACCTCATTCTAGTTGCAACTTAAATTATGTTCCAATTATTGAAGAGATTTAATCTAAAAATGGCCATGTGGTTGAAAACACTGAAGCCTGGTTAAATTTGTTTGCTTCTCTGTGTTATTGTTATCTAACCCTTCCACAGCTATCTTATTATTTGTTGTGTGTAATATCTTTCTTCACATCATACTTGTATTTTTTAATGATCTTTTAAGTTGTCGTGAGAATGCTGTAACTTGATTATGGATTCGGTAATGAGAATTGGATTGTTTTGAAGAGCTTATGTATAAGAATAAGAATGTTGCTAGTTGTTTTATGTAAAGATGCCAGTTGTTTGACAGGCATTATGATGGTCTACATTTCCTTTTGTGGCTTCTGGATTTCTTTTACTTTGCAGCAGTTACAAGGGAAAATTTAGTATGAGGCTGTGTATTTTGAACAATTTGACAACGTAATTGTTAAATCTATTGATTGAATATATTTTTTGCAGTTATAAATTTAAAGTCTTCTTTATAAATATATTTTTTGCAATTATTTTCAGAAGTGAGTTGATGTTCTCAAAGAGCTTTAGATTTGCTTTCAATATATATGATCTTATTGATAGGACTGAAAATTGATGTTGTATAGCTTAGTTTCTATTCATCAACATGTTTTAATGATGTTAAATTGCTGATTATATAGGTATTTATGGGAATGTCCTTGATTCTCTTGAACATATGATTTATTGGGTGTGTTGAAGTGTAATGCTTTGCTCTATTATTACAGAGCCAACATGATGAGTTGGGGTGAAGTTTTTCGATAGAGCAGCCCTTAAAGCTAAATACTATAGCGCACTCCATATTATTATTTTTTTTGTTAAAATGAGAAAATATTAGCAATTTTTATTTTTATGTATTGAGCTAACATATTGTGTTTAAAGGGGAAATTGAAAAATGAATACTGATAAAAAGTTGAAAAATGAATACTCCATATTAGCAATTTTCTATTTTTTTTATTTTTTTATTTTTTATATATTTTGAAAATGGTGATAGATTGTAGGTTTGCTTTGAACAGCAATAAAAAAAATCATTAATTACGAATTTTTTTTTAAAAGAAAAGAAAGAAAGGCGTTTTTCATAAAAACGTCGCAAAATGTCGTCATGATTACGTCACAATTAACTCTTACGACGGAAATATTTAATACAGATTAAGGAATAGTGGCTCTTTAAAAACATTGTCTAAACTCTTTAGTGGCGTTTTAAAAACATCAAAAAGATATGACGGCGGCCGTATCAGCGATGAATTTTGTAAATGTCGCTTTATCTTTTTGTGGCATTTTTCTAACCTATTGCGGCGTTTTAAAAACGCCACTAATTCCCCATTTTCTTGCAGTGGCAAGTGTACGCCGTGCTCACCTTGATTTTATTAATTTACAGAGTGAAAATCATCATTTTTTTAATATTATTTTTTAAAGAGCAAATTAGATAAAATTACCAAATAACTTTTTACTATCATTTATAGAATTGATAAATATTTAATATTCTTTGAACAATATTTTATTTCATTTATTAATTGACATTTCGTACATTATCTCTTAAAACTCATAACGTTCTATTTGTTTGGAAGGAAAATATTTTCTACGAATTTTATTTTCAGAATATATTTTTTTATGTTTGATAGTGGTGGTAATGGAACGAAAGTGGAAGTCGAAATGGAGGTGGTGGTGGTGGCATGGTAGTGGGGCAACGAAGCGGTGATGATAGCGGTGGTTATAGTGATGGTGGTGGAAGTATGAATGATGGTGGTGGTGATGTGATGACATTGGTAAAAATTTAGTCTAAAAAATGTTTTCTACCTTTTAAAAGTAAAAAATATTTTCTACTCAAATAAGCTTGTTTTTCATTTATCATAGAAAATATTTTATGTTGGCTTTCGTTTTCTATTATAACAAATACCAAAATATACAAAAAATAAAATATTTTTTTGTCTAAACAGAATGTAATTCAAAAATACTGAATCTCATTATTTGAATCAATAATTATTAATTTGAATTTGCTTGTCAAACATTGAATAGTTTCTCTGCAATAGCCCCAAAAAATTATTAAATTGTTTCAAAGTAATATGGGGTGTTTTGGGACGATAGCTAGAAGTTGACTTTTAGCTTTTAACCAAGTTTTTTGGCTTTTTTTGAAAGTGATTCGGGAAGTTAGTAAAAAAGTTACTTTTGGCTTTTTTGGTTAATATTGGTTTATGATGTTACATCACAATAAAATGACCAAACTGCCCCCACCCAATTTAAGAAATTTACATTTTCACCCATGTATAACCCTAAACAATATGGAGGATAATTGTTATTACCCAAAAGAAAACCTAAGAGGGGGGTGAATTAGGTTTTTACAAATAAAAATAATAATACCCTAATAAAAATTATGACTAGCACAATAGATAAATATAGTTGATGAAATAAAAATAATTAAAACAAGTGTTCTAACAATTATGTCAATTAATGATTTTAGCACAATAAAAATACAAAATATAACTATGGCAATTTAAATAAAATAAAGAGATAATGGAGAGAGAAGCAAACAAATTTATAGTGGTTCGGCTTCAACTCGGCCTACGTCCACTCCTCAAGCTTCACTTGAGATTTTCCGCTATTCTCTAGTTTTACATGGTGCTAGCAACCTTTTCACAGATGAAGCAATCCTCCACGGATTTTACAGACTTTCTAAGTTAAGAACACTGAGTATACTACACTCTTACAAGGTTGAAAAAATGTGTTTTTGCTCTCACAGAAAGCTACAAGAATTATCTCTCAAAGATAGATATAAAAATGAAGCTCTGGTTTTTTTGTAAACCTTACAAAGGAAAGATGAGCTTAAAGCTATACGTCTTAGTGTATAACTTCTGAAAGAGGATATAAACAAAAATTGAAGAACATTTCTCAGAGAATTTTTCAGAGAATAGATGTGAGTGATTATAGATCAAAGAATATTTTTTGGTTTTTTTTGTAACTTGTTTACATTAGAGGCTTTGATATATATAATGAAACTTATAGCCGTTTATAGCAGTAGTATTCATTTGAATTTATAGCCGTTTATAGCCGTTATATTCATTTAAATATCTTCTACTCCATCATTACTAATTTGAATATCTTCCACTTGAACCTTTTGGCCTGCTACTGTGTTGGGTTGTTTGAACCTTTTGGTCTGCTGCTGTGCTGGGCTGTTTGAACCTTTTGGCTTGCTGCTATGCTGGGTTGTTTGAATCTTTGTTTTGGGCTACTTGAACCTTTGTTTTGGACTGTTTGAATCTCTGGTTTGGACATTATTTTTGGGTTGAAATGAACTCCTAATTTAAGCAAATATTAAATACCTTCAAACAATATTTAGGATAAAAGTTTAGGTGAGAAATAATGGGACAAAATAAATTTTGATTCTATTTTTCTCTTTCAAATAAATTAAAACATAATTAAATAAATCATCAAAATAAATTTTGGATTTAAAACATAATTAAATAAATCATCAAAATAAATTTTGGATTCTATTTTTCTTTTTCAAATAAATTAAAATATAATTAAATAAATCATCAAAATAAATTTTGGATTCTATTTTTCTCTTTTAAATAAATTAAAATATAATTAAATAAATCATCAAAATAAATAAGTCTAACAATCTCCCCCTTTTTGATGATGACACACAAGGATGTTTTGATTTGATTTTTGAGTAAGAAAAGCTCCCCCTCAAGTCATGCTCCCTGAATTCATTTCTAAATCCATAGGTTAGGACATGTGTAATAAATAAAATTTAATTAGAGACATGATATGAGACTAAGATATCAAACTATAAATACATAACATCATATTAGTTTGAAAATAATACCATAATACATAACATCATAAGTTTTCTCCCCCTGTGACATTATCAAAAGGAAATCATGGGTCAGAAGCTGGAGGAAGAGGAAAATGATAGTGATAAATGGTATCAAAAAATAGATAATTAAAACATATATATACATAGATATATATATATATATATATGATTCGCCCACGCCTCTTGTTTTCGTCGAAATTCGCGTCAGACACGCGGCCTCGCTTTTGGGTCAGCCGACCGACAAAAGCGAGACGAGTCAATCAACTGCCTCGGGGCGCTCTCCCTCTTGTCTTCTTCTCCTCCATCTTCTTCTTAATCACTCCCTTCACCTTCTTCTTCCTCATTCTCTTCCATTCCTGTCTTCTTCTTCGTGAGAGAGATAGAATAGAGAGACTGAGTAGAGCAGAAAGGCTGCAAAAAACAACCCTCCTTTCGATTACATTTCTCGCTCCTACTACATGGCCTCGTCCCGTCCCCTTACTCTCTTTCTGGACCTGAATGATCCTGTAAGTTTTGTTGGGCCGAGTGCCCCGGCTCCTACTCTTTCCAACCTTCCTATAATGTCGATTGAGCAAATAATGGCAGCTCAATCAGACATTGAAGCCAATCATTTCACACTAACGTCCTGTATGGAGACGGTGACTGTAGTCACAAAATTGGCTCACCGACTGCAGAACAAGACGAGTGAGCTCCATAAGGTCAACGCCCAACTCTCTCTACTCCAGCGCATGTACAAGGATGCGCGAGCAGAGATAGGCGCACTAAAGACCAAAAATAAAGAGCTTAAACGGAAGACTACATTCATGGCCCGATTTGGAGCAACGTCGTTGTAATAACCCACATTCATATCTTAGTCATGTTCATGTGCATTTGCATGATTTCGTCTTGTTAAGCTTGGATTTGTAGACTTTGACTCGTTTTTCCTAAGTAAAGGTCCTTGTCTTGTTTTGTGCTTATGTGATTTGCCTAAGTGTTGTATGCATGCTTTGTTCCTTCCTTGCTATCTCAAGCCTAGGTCATGCCAAGCCTAGGTTATGTTAAGCCTAGGTCATGTTAAGCCTAAGTCATGTCAAGCCTAGGTCATGCCAAGCCTAGGTCATGCTAAGCCTAGGTCATGCCAAGCCTAGGTCATGTCAAGCCTAGGTCATGCCAAGCCTAGGTTATGTTAAGCCTAGGTCATGCCAAGCCTAGGTCATGTTAAGCCTAGGTCATGTCAAGCCTAGGTCATGCCAAGCCTAGGTCATGTTAAGCCTAGGTCATGCCAAGCCTAGGTCATGTTAAGCCTAGGTCATGTTAAGCCTAAGTCATGTCAAGCCTAGGTCATGCCAAGCCTAGGTCATGTTAAGCCTAGGTCATGCCAAGCCTAGGTCATGCTAAGCCTAGGTCATGCCAAGCCTAGGTCATGTTAAGCCTAGGTCATGCCAAGCCTAGGTCATGTTAAGCCTAGGTCATGTTAAGCCTAAGTCATGCCAAGCCTAGGTCATGCCAAGCCTAGGTCATGTCAAGCCTAGGTCATGTTAAGCCTAGGTCATTCCAAGCCGAGGTCATCTTAAGCCTAGGACCATCTTGGAACCACCTTGGTTGACCTCCACCATCACCTAGGCATATTGGCCGAGATGTTATCACCTAGGCGTCCGAGATCCTTAATCCTTGCACCTAGTGATCTTGTTCTGGGAGTGGAATGACCAAGACCGAGGTGTGGCACATCTAGGCCGAGGTGTGGCACAGCTTGGCCAAGTGTTATCCTTCCTAGCCGAGGTCATTGAGACCCTACTTGCCGAAGCCTATGTCCTAAGCCGAGATCATTACTTGCCGGAGTTCCTTGCCGTCTAGCTTGTTGAGTACGCTTTGTCATAGTCATGTCTTTTCACTCAGTCACCTTTTTGAGGAGAACCAACCCAGCAGCGCCACGTGTCCAAGTAGAGTGTTAAGTCAGCCGGCAAAGAGAGAAACCTATCATTTGTTATATCTTTGTTCTAAGGAGGAGAGAGAAGCTCTAGGAAGAGAGGAAGAGGAGTTCTTGTGGGAGAGTAGATTTCCAAGCTTGATCCCTAGAGATCGAACCGTTAGATCCATGTTCTAAGGTTAGATTCTTGATCTGCTCATGTTGTTCTTTATGATCACGTTATTACATTTCATGATTGAATACGATTTGTAAGCCATGCATTGATTTAAAGTTCGGTTCGGTTTTAGAAAGAGAAAGTGGTATTCATGTGTTCTTCAAGAAAAGTCATGTTTTGATCCAAGAGTTTGCACCAAGATCCATGTTTTCATGTTTGTTTTCACATGATCTTCAAGTATGGGTACCTAGGTCCATGTTTTCGAACTCATGCCATGAAATCCCAGATTTTGTAACAAAGAAGTTATGATTTTAGCATTCATGTTCTTCATGTTTTTCAAGAGAGGGAAACCCAGATTTCCAGGCTTCATTTCCCTAGGTGTGATCACGGAGATCACTCTTGCCTAGATCACACACCTAGGCTAAGCATCGTATCTCACCTTGGCCTACCTTGCACGATCACTTACACGTTAGTTTATCTTGCATGCACACCTAGGCCGACATGGTACACCCTTGCCGGCACCTTGTAACACCTCGGCAGGCAGCTGCACACTGAAGCCTAGGTAACCAAACCTCGGCCAAGAGGTGTGGGACCTCGGCCAAGACCACCTGAGTTCACTCAGCTAGGTCACTTTTGCCTAGATCATTTCTGTGCATCCATTCCAGGACCTGGTTGGTACCCAGCATGTTTTCCCTAGGTCATTTGTAGCATGTTTTCCCTAGATGTTTTCCAGCATGTTTTCCCTAGGTCATTTCCAGCATGTTTTCCCTAGGTCATTTGTAGCATGTTTTCCCTAGATGTTTTCCAGCATGTTTTCCCTAGATCATTTGCATACATGTAAAGCTTGTTTTGAGAATGTGATTGCCATGTGATTGTAGGTCCTTGATCTTCTCTTTGAGCCTACACCCGAGAAGAACTATGTGAGTGGTATTTTTAATAAAGCTATGTTCTAACGTTTTGTTTCGCTTTGCTTGTTTTGAAAAGTATTGTTGAACATGAATGATGATCCCTATTTTGAATATCAAGTATTATCTCGTTTTGATGACATTTCTGGAAGTCCGTACGTGCTAGGGGACTTTAAGCATTTATGGCACTAGTCCGTACGTGCTAAGGGACTATAAGCATTTGTAGCACATCAAGTTAAGTCCGTACGTGCTAGGGGACTATAAGCATTTGTAGCACATCAAGTTAAGTCCGTACGTGCTAAGGGACTTTAAGCTTTTGTAGCACACATGTTTTGGAAAACCAAGATTGATGTACAAGCTATGTTATGCATTGTTTTGATAAAGATCTCGGATGTCATTCATTTAAACCTTTATTACTTGTACCATTCACTAAGTATCCAAGCTCACCCTCTCCTTATATATATGTAGGTGGCAAGCAAGAAGGCGGTGACGCCTAAGATGTTATGTGCAAGATGTTTGATTCATGTTTTGTATCATCTTGAAGATTATGCTTCTTAGTTGTAATTCATGTCTTTTGTATACTTCGGCTTGAGAAGCCTTTTGATCAAGATGTAACATATACTTTATTTTATTTGTATCCAAGTTGTAAACTATATTAAGATGTATGTCATTTCATTTGATCTATGCACAGCTCTTATGGACTAATTAGATTTATATATATTGCTTCTGCACATGCTAGCCCCATATATAATACTCTGATTGTGTGTGAATTTTGAAAGTTAGCCTTCGGTAATCTCAGATTACTGGCCATCATGGCACCATCCTACTAGGGGCGGGTTGGGGTCGTGACAGAATGGTATCAGAGCACGCATTCCTTATAGTACGTTATTTACACACTTTGAGTCCTAAAGAGCATAGGATCTCCCTTAGACTTGATATTAGGATTGCATCATATTGCTTGCTACTTGATAAGATGTGCATCATCTCGGCATAATCATGTTCACTTGCATACATGTCTATTTGTTCATGTATCATCTCGACATGACCATTTCCACTTGCATACATGTTTATTTGTTCATTTTGTTTTAAGAGTCACACTTTGCATACTCCTAGCATCATGAGAAGAGGTAGACCACCAGTTGGCCGAGATCATTCCGAGGACAGAATAGGCAGATTAGAAAGGATGGTAGAAGGTTTGGCCGATGAGTTGAGACAAGCAAGACAACAGCACACCAGTACTACATCTACTCAAGCCGAGCAGACAGAGGGTCGACGGGTAGTTCCGCCTCCACCTCCTCTAGTGCCACAAGTGCAGCTGCAGCCAGCTTTGTATGGAGACGACACCTTGACCTTGATCAAAGAATTCAAGAAGATGAAGCCGCCGAAGTTCCACGGAGGTATAGAACCGATGAAAGCAGAAGCATGGGTTCTTGAGATGGAGAAGTTGTTTGAGGTTTTTCCCAGCACCGACGCCCAGAAGGTGTCATTAGCAGCATTCACATTGGAAGACGACGCTCGTAGGTGGTGGATGATGATCCGAGAAGGTAATCCAGACTTGACTTGGGCCATATTTTTGGAGTTGTTTTATGACAAACACTTTCCCCTTAGTGTCCGAGATCGCAAGACCATAGAATTTCAGATGTTAACACAGGGCAGCAAAACAGTAGCCGAATATGATCGTGCTTTCACCGAGTTAGCAAGGTATGCACTGCACATGGTCGACGACGAATACAGAAAAGCTAGGAAGTTTGAGAGTGGACTTCGGGGACCAATACAAGATCGGGTGAATTTGCTCAACATGTCGACGTATGCTGGAGTGCTAGATAAAGCCATCCTGGCAGAAGCCAACCTGAACAAAAGTCAGAGTTTGAGGGAGAAGCAGAAAAAGAGGTAGACATATGACGATCGCCAGGACCCGTGTGATGCCGAGAAAAAGACGAATGTGGATAGTTCCAACAACACGAATCAGGAAAGTTACACCAGGCCGACATGTACAAGTTGCGGGATGCGACATTTTGGAGTTTGTCATCGGGCATCTGGAGCATGTTTTGAATGCGGTGAGATGGGTCATCATATTAAGGATTGTCCTAAGGTAAAGGCTAGAGATGGTAAGAAGGGATGAGAACCCGACATTCGGAATTGTTTTGGGGACAAGGTAAGTTAAGTTTGGGGACCAAACTTCTTTAAGGGGGGAAGGATGTAATAACCCACATTCATATCTTAGTCATGTTCATGTGCATTTGCATGATTTCGTCTTGTTAAGCTTGGATTTGTAGACTTTGACTCGTTTTTCCTAAGTAAAGGTCCTTGTCTTGTTTTGTGCTTATGTGATTTGCCTAAGTGTTGTATGTATGCTTTGTTCCTTCCTTGCTATCTCAAGCCTAGGTCATGCCAAGCCTAGGTCATGCTAAGCCTAGGTCATGCCAAGCCTAGGTTATGTTAAGCCTAGGTCATGCCAAGCCTAGGTCATGTTAAGCCTAGGTCATGTTAAGCCTAAGTCATGTCAAGCCTAGGTCATGCCAAGCCTAAGCCTAGGTCATGCCAAGCCTAGGTCATGTTAAGCCTAGGTCATGCCAAGCCTAGGTCATGTTAAGCTTAGGTCATGTTAAACCTAAGTCATGTCAAGCCTAGGTCATGCCAAGCCTAGGTCATGTTAAGCCTAGGTCATGCCAAGCCTAGGTCATGCCAAGCCTAGGTCATGTTAAGCCTAGGTCATGCCAAGCCTAGGTCATGTTAAGCCTAGGTCATGTTAAGCCTGAGTCATGCCAAGCCTAGGTCATGTCAAGCCTAGGTCATGTTAAGCCTAGGTCATTCCAAGCCGAGGTCATCTTAAGCCTAGGACCATCTTGGAACCACCTTGGTTGACCTCCACCATCACCTAGGCATATTGGCCGAGATGTTATCACCTAGGCGTCCGAGATCCTTAATCCTTGCACCTAGTGATCTTGTTCTGGGAGTGGAATGACCTAGACCGAGGTGTGGCACATCTAGGCCGAGGTGTAGCACAGCTTGGCCAAGTGTTATCCTTCCTAGCCGAGGTCATTGAGACCCTACTTACCGAAGCCTATGTCCTAAGCCGAGATCATTACTTGCCGGAGTTCCTTGCCGTCTAGCTTGTTGAGTACACTTTGTCATAGTCTTGTCTTTTCACTCAGTCACCTTTTTGAGGAGAACCAACCCGGCAGCGCCACGTGTCCAAGTAGAGTGTTAAGTCAGCCGGCAGAGAGAGAAACCTATCATTTGTTATATCTTTGTTCTAAGGAGGAGAGAGAAGCTCTAGGAAGAGAGGAAGAGGAGTTCTTGTGGGAGAGTAGATTTCCAAGCTTGATCCCTAGAGATCGAACCGCTAGATCCGTGTTCTAAGGTTAGATTCTTGATCTGCTCATGTTGTTCTTTATGATCACGTTATTGCATTTCATGATTGAATACGATTTGTAAGCCATGCATTGATTTAAAGTTCGGTTCGGTTTTAGAAAGAGAAAGTGGTATTCATGTGTTCTTCAAGAAAAGTCATGTTTTGATCCAAGAGTTTGCACCAAGATCCATGTTTTCATGTTTGTTTTCACATGATCTTCAAGTATGGGTACCTAGGTCCATGTTTTCGAACTCATGCCATGAAATCCCAGATTTTGTAACAAAGAAGTTATGATTTTAGCATTCATGTTCTTCATGTTCATGTTCTTCATGTTTTTCAAGAGAGGGAAACCCAGATTTCCAGGCTTCATTTCCCTAGGTGTGATCACGGAGATCACTCTTGCCTAGATCACACACCTAGGCTAAGCATCGTATCTCACCTTGGCCTACCTTGCACGATCACTTACACGTTAGTTTATCTTGCATGCACACCTAGGCCGACATGGTACACTCTTGCCGGCACCTTGTAACACCTCGGCAGGCAGCTGCACACTGAAGCCTAGGTAACCACACCTCGGCCAAGAGGTGTGGGACCTCGGCCAAGACCACCTGAGTTCACTCAGCTAGGTCACTTTTGCCTAGATCATTTCTGTGCATCCATTCCAGGACCTGGTTGGTACCCAGCATGTTTTCCCTAGGTCATTTGCAGCATGTTTTCCCTAGATGTTTTCCAGCATGTTTTCCCTAGGTCATTTCCAGCATGTTTTCCCTAGGTCATTTACAGCATGTTTTCCCTAGGTCATTTGCAGCATGTTTTCCCTAGATGTTTTCCAGCATGTTTTCCCTAGATCATTTGCATGCATGTAAAGCTTGTTTTGAGAATGTGATTGCCATGTGATTGTAGGTCCTTGATCTTCGCTTTGAGCCTACACCCATGAAGAACTATGTGAGTGGTATTTTTAATAAAGCTATGTTATAACGTTTTGTTAAAGCTTCGCTTTGCTTGTTTTGAAAAGTATTGTTGAACATGAATGATGATCCCTATTTTGAATATCAAGTATTATCTCGTTTTGATGACATTTCTGGAAGTCCGTACGTGCCAGGGGACTTTAAGCATTTGTGGCACTAGTCCGTACGTGCTAAGGGACTATAAGCATTTGTAGCACATCAAGTTAAGTCCGTACATGCTAGGGGACTATAAGCATTTGTAGCACATCAAGTTAAGTCCGTACGTGCTAAGGGACTATAAGCATTTGTAGCACATCAAGTTAAGTCCGTACGGGCTAAGGGACTTTAAGCTTTTGTAGCACACATGTTTTGGAAAACCAAGATTGATGTACAAGCTATGTTATGCATTGTTTTGATAAAGATCTCGGATGTCATTCATTTAAACCTTTATTACTTGTACCATTCACTAAGTATCCAAGCTCACCCTCTCCTTATATATATGTAGGTGGCAAGCAAGAAGGCGGTGACGCCTAAGATGTTATGTGTAAGATGTTTGATTCATGTTTTGTATCGTCTTGAAGATTATGCTTCTTAGTTGTAATTCATGTCTTTTGTATACTTCGGCTTGAGAAGCCTTTTGATCAAGATGTAACATATACTTTATTTTATTTGTATCCAAGTTGTAAACTATATTAAGATGTATGTCATTTCATTTGATCTATGCACAGCTCTTATGGACTAATTAGATTTATATATATTGCTTCCGCACATGCTAGCCCCATATATAATACTCTGATTGTGTGTGAATTTTGAAAGTTGGCCTTCGGTAATCTCGGATTACTGGCCATCATGGCACCATCCTACTAGGGGCGGGTTGGGGTCGTGACAGTCGTTCTTGGCTTTTGATAGTCGGCGGGGAGTGCTCGCTCTCGATGAAAGCATGAGGGCAGGGACATTAAGCATCGCCCAAGGTGATAAAAAGAAGAAGAAAGCGGTAAAAGAGGCGAGTAAGTGAGGTCGGCATATGGCCGTAAAAAAAATATGAAGGTTTTTTTTTTTTAACGACATATGGCCATAAAAAAAATGAAGAGTGTTTTTTTTTTATGTAAATATTTTTATTTTGATTTTTTTTTGTTTTTATGTTTAAGTACTAAAAAATGAAATTAAAAAGCAAAAAAAAATAAGAAAATTAAACCCAAACAAAAAATAATAATGAGAAAAAAAATAAAAATAAAAGAAATTAAGCCTAATAGCAAACTAAAAAAATAAAATAAATTAAAATAAAATAATACCAGCAGAAATTAAACTTAATGGGACGTTGGTGTTGCTAGAATGGTAATGCAAAAAAATACCATGAGGGTTAAAAAAATTCAATTTATGCAAAGTTAATTTTACCTCAAGATGCAGAACCAAAAAACAATTACACAATTGAAAATAGCAAACTGTTAAGGAGAATAAATGTATGAAGGACTTAAGAGCATTCAACTGATATAAATGTTTCCATATCAATATAGCAATACACATATATCATTTTAACAAAAATTCAAGTTTCACAGTCATAACAAAACTTTTAAAGTAGAAATCGACATTCCAAGCTCGCCACGAATAAAATTGAAGCGATCCTCGCTTAGGGGTTTTGTAAAATATCCGCCAATTGATTGTTGGTATTTACAAATTCAAGTACAATATCCCCTTTTCAACATAATCTCTTAAAAAATGATGTCGAATTTCAATATGTTTTGTTCGTGAGTGTTGAACTGGATTTTTGCTTAAATTGATGGCACTAGTATTATCACATTTAATAGGATATGATCATAATGCAAATCAAGGTCCTCCAATTGTTGTTTCATCCAAAGTATTTGGCCACAACAACTTCCAGAAGTTATATATTTAACTTCGGCCGTTGATAAAGCAACAGAATTTTGCTTTTTGCTAAACCAAGATACTAATGAGTTACCAAGAAAGTGGCATGTGCCACTGGTGCTTTTTCTATCAAGTTTGCATCTGGAAAAGTCGGAATCCGAGAAACCAATTAAATTAAATGCAACAGCTCTAGGATAAAACAGTCCCAAATTTTGAGTGCCAACAAGATATCTAAAATTTTTTTTAACAGCACTGAGATGTGATTTCTTATGATTTAATTGATATCTAGCACACATACAAACACTAAACATAATATCGGGTCTACTTGCAGTTAAATAAAGAAGTGAGCCAATCATACCTCGATATTTTGTTTGATCAATGGACTTATCTTTTTCATTCTTGTTTAGCTTAATGAATGTGCTCAATAGTGTTCCAGCTATTTTTCAGTTATACATACCAAACTTTTTGAGTAGTTCTTTTGTGTACTTTGCTTGGTTGATAAAAATTCCTTCCTTACATTGTTTGATTTGAAGCCCAAGGAAATAATTTAACTCCCGCATCATGCTTATCTCAAACTCACCTTGCATACACTTAACCAATTCCTTGCACAAGGTTTCATTAATAGCACCAAATATAAAGTCATCCACATATATTTGCACAATAAGTAAATCATCATTTTTAGTTTTAACAAAAAGTGTTGTGTCAATCGTTCCTCTAGAAAAATTATTTTCAATTAAAAATTTACTTAATCGTTCATACCATGCACGAGGTGCTTGTTTCAAACCATATAAAGCTTTTGATAGTTTAAAAATATGATTTGGAAAAGCATGATTTTCAAAACCTGGGGGTTGTTTAACATAAACTTCATCATTTATAAAACCATTAAAAAAGACACTTTTTACATCCATTTGATAAAGTTTAAAATCTCTAAAACATGCAAATGCAAATAACATGCGAATGGCTTCTAATCTAGTAACCGGAGCAAAGGTTTCATCGAAATCAATACATTTTTCTTGATTGTATCCTTGTGCAACAAGTCTAGCCTTGTTTCTTATAATTGTGCCGGATTCATCAAGCTTGTTTTGAAAGATCCATTTGGTACCGATAATGGTATGATCTTTAGGTTTTGGCACAAGTTCCCACACTTTGTTTCTCTCAAATTGGTTAAGCTCTTCATGCATAACTATCATCCAATATTCATCAAATTTGGCTTCTTGAAACTTTTTAGGCTCAATCTATGAGAGAAAAGCCAAGTTACTACAAATGTTTTTAAGTGAAGAACGAGTTTCAATACCTTTTATAGGGTCACCTAAGATTAAATCCTTAGGATGATTATGAACAAACTTCCATTCTCTTGGCAAATCATCATTGTTTCCTCCTTCTTCTTGAGGTGGGAGAATAGGTTGTTCAATCTCTTTATTCAACTTACATGGTTGGTTCTCTTCTTTGTAGATACTTGAATCTTCCATAGTTGGTTCCAAATCTATATTATCACTAACAATTTGTTTTTGAGTAGAGATGTTAGTTTCATCGAATGCCACATGTATAGATTCTTCCACAACAAAAGTTCTTTTATTAAAAACATGATAAGCTTTGCTAGTTAAGGAATAGGCAAGAAAAATTGCTTGATCAGATTTTAAATCAAATTTACCTAAGTTATTCTTACCATTATTATGCACAAAACATTTACAACCAAAAGCATGCAAGTGAGTAATGTTGGGCTTTATATCATGCTAAAGTTCATAAGGAGTCTTTTTGAGAATATAGGTCTAATTAATGCATGATTTAAAATATAGCATGAGGTGTGAACAGCTTTGGCCCAAAAATATTTAGGAAGATTATTTTCACAAAGTATTGTTCTACTCATCTCTTCTAAAGTTCTATTCTTCCTTTCTACTCCACCATTTTGTTGAGGGGTTCTAGGTGCTAAAAAATTATGTCCAATACCATGCTCATCACAAAACAATTCAAATTTCTCATTTTCAAGTTCTCTACCATGGTTGGTTCGAATATTAGTAATAAGAAAGCATTTTTCATTTTGAATTCTACGACAGAGTTTTGTGAAAGAAGAAAAGGTTTCATCTTTGTGTGCTAAAAACATAACCATGTAAATCTTGAATAATCATCAACAATAACAAGACAATAATGTTTACCACCTAAACTAGATGTCCTTGAAGGACCAAATAAATCCATATGCAGTGGTTGTAAAGGTCTAGTTGTGGAAATGTGAGATTTTGATTTAAATGATATTTTAGTTTGTTTTCCTTGTTGACAAGCACTACAAAGATGATCTTTTTTAAATTTAATTTTTGGAAGTCCAATGACCAAATCCTTTCTCAAACGTTTAGCAATTAAATCCATATGAGCATGACCAAGTCTTCTATGCCATAACCAACTATTTTCATTATTAACATATAGACATTTAACATCACTAGCATAGAGATTATTGAGATAAAAAACATAAACATTATCGTAATGATTACCAACGAATAAAGTTTTATGATCATTTGTGCTTTCAATTGTGCAATATGATTTATCAAAAATAAATCGATTACCTTTATCACATAATTGACTAATACTAAGTAGATTATGCTTAGGTCCATCAACAAGTAAAACATTTTCAATAGAAGAGTTAGGAGAAATACCAATGCTACCAATACCAATGATTTTTCCTTTCTTGTTGTCTCCAAAAGTAACAAAGCCTCCATCTTTGGATGACAGTGTAGTAAAGAAGGATTTATCTTCGGTCATGTGTCTGGAACATCCACTATCAAGGTACAACTTCCCTTCTTTAGCTTTGGACTTAAAGCAAACCTACAAGATGACAATCAAGTGTTGGTTTTTGGTACACATAGTTTCTTGGGTCCTTCTTGGTTAGTTTTGTTAGATCCCTTAACAATCTAAATCTTTTTAATTCCCATGTTTATATTATTTTTGAATGGACAAGAAGATATATAATGGCCTTTCTTTCTACAATAATAACAAGTAATATAAGGGTGAGTCATGAGAGGTGTATTTTCAAAAATTGTATTGAGATTCTTTTGTTTTTTAATAGGGTCATATCTAATGCCCGCTTTATCGAAAATACATCTTTGATTTCCAAGAAGCATGTTGAGGTTATTTCTACCTTTTACAAAATTTTCAAGTGTTTCCATTAAATCATCAATATTGTTTTTTAAAGTAGTTTTCTCATTAGAGATAGTATCAAAATCATTTTTCAAAATAATTTTTTCTTTCTTTAATTCTTCTACATTAATAGATAAAGATGCAACAGATTTCTTCAACACATTGTTTTTTGCACAAACTTTTCTAAATTTATCTTGTAGTTCATGGAATGCACTTTCAAGTTCTTCATAAAGAGTAGCTATCTCATCTTGAGTAGAGTCTTCATCTTCAAGAGGCATGAGACATAAGTTGGCTACTTCATTTTCAATTTCATCACTTGAGCTTTCATCTTCACTTTCTCCCCAAGCTGCTGCCATGGCCTTTTTGTTTCTTTTGTAATCTTTTCCATGATTCTTCAATTTTGGACAATCCATCTTCATATGTCCAAGATTTTTGCACTCACAGAAAATAATAGACTCTTTCTTGTAATCTTTGTTGTACTCTTTCTTGAAAGGTCTTCTTCCCCCATAATTGTTTTTCTTGAAGTGCTTTTTGAGATTTCTACTAAACATTGCATAGCTTTCATCCTCACTGGAGTTTTCATGTTCTTCTTCATTTGATGAGGCTTTGAATGCAATTCCACTTTTCTTTTTGTTTTCAACATCCTCATGTCCTTTCATGGTGATCTCATGAGTCATAAGGGAACCCATAAGCTCATCCAATCAAAGTGTGGAGAGATTTTTGGCTTCTATAATGGCCGTGACCTTTGCTTCCCAATTCTTTGGTAAACACCTAAGAATTTTTCTCACCAACTCACTGTTAGTATAAGTTTTACCAAGAGATTTCAAAGAGTTTACAGTTTCAGTAAATCTAGTAAACATACTTGAAATAGATTCATCAGAGTTCATTTTAAACAATTCATAACTATGAACAAGCATATCAATACGAGATTCCTTCACTTGGTTTGTACCTTCATACGTTACCTCAAGTTTGTCCCAAATTTCTTTTGCCGAATCACAACTTGAAATTCTATTATACTCCTTAGAGTCTAATCCACAAACAAGGGTGAGTTTGGCTTTAGCATTGGCTTACAATAATTTATGATCTCTCTCATCACATTTATCTTCAGTTTTAGGTACACTAATATTGTCTACTAATTTGGTAGGAATTTTTGGACCTTTGGTGACAATAATCCACGTGGCATAATCAGTGGCTTGTAGGTATAGGGTTATCTTATCCTTCCAATGACCATAGTTGTTTCCATCAAGCAATGGTGGCCTATTTATGGCTTGTCCTTCAGCTAAGGTTGCCATGGATCAAAACTCCCAGATGGTTAAATCTAAAACAAGAGTCTAGGTTTTGATACCAATTGTTACCCAAAAGACAACCTTAGAGGGGGGTGAATTAGGTTTTTACAAATAAAAATAATAATACCCTAATAAAAATTATGACTAGCACAATAGATAAATATAGTTGATGACATAAAAATAATTAAAACAAGTGTTCTAACAACTATGTCAATTAATGATTTTAGCACAATAAAAATATGAAATATAACTATGGCAATTTAAATAAAACAAAGAGATAAAGGAGAGAAAGGCAAACAAATTTATAGTGGTTCGGCTTTAACTCGGCCTATGTCCACTCCTCAAGCTTCACTTGAGATTTTCCACTATTCTCTAGCTTCACAGGATGCTAGCAACCTTTTCACAGATGGAGCAATCCTCCACGGATTTTACACAGACTTTCTAAGTCAAGAACATTGAGTGTACTACACTCTTACAAGGTTGAAAAATGTGTTTTTACTCTCACAGAAAGCTACAAGAATTATCTCTCAAAGATAGATATAAAATGAAGCTCTGGTTTTTCTGTAAACCTCATACAGGAAAGATGGGCTTAAAGCTATACGTCTCAGTGTATAATTTCTGAAAGAGGATGTAAACAAAAATTGAAGAACACTTATCAGAGAATTTTTCAGAGAATAGATGTGAGTAATTATAGATCAAAGAATATTTTTTTTTTTTTTTTGTAACTTGTTTACATTAGAAGCTTTGGTAGATATAATAAAACTTATAGCCGTTGTATTCATTTGAATTTATAGCCGTTGTATTCATTTGAATATCTTCCACTCCATCATTACCAATTTGAATATCTTCCACTTGAACATTTTGGCCTGCTACTATGTTGGGTTGTTTGAACCTTTTAGTCTGCTGCTGTGCTGGATTGTTTAAACCTTTTGGCCTGCTGCTATGCTGAGCTGTTTGAACCTATGTTTTGAACTGTTTGAACCTCTAGTTTGGGCATTATTTTTGGGTCGAAATGAACTCCTAATTTAAGTAAATATTAAATACATTCAAACAATATTTAGGATAAAAGTTTAGGTGAGAAATGATGGGACAAAATAAATTTTGATTCTATTTTTCTCTTTCAAATAAATTAAAACATAATTAAATAAATCATCAAAATAAATTTTGGATTTAAAACATAATTAAATAAATCATCAAAATAAATTTTGGATTCTATTTTTCTTTTTCAAATAAATTAAAATATAAATAAATCATCAGAATAAATTTTTGATTCTATTTTTCTCTTATAAATAAATTAAAACATAATTAAATAAATCATCAAAATAAATAAGTATAACAATTGTAATTTCACAGGTAACTTTTTGGACCTTCCTAAATGATTTTTATGTTAAAAAGTCAATCTAGCTTTTTGGACAAATCAGAACGCAGCTCTTAACCAAAGTTCCCAAATGGGCACTATGTCATTACATACTGTTGACTATTTTGACATTTGACATTTCTAAAATTAGAGTGTCTTGAGAGCATCTCCAATGGTTTGCCATTGGAGCTGCCAAAACTATAATGTACCAGCTTTGAGGAAAAAGGGGTTGTCCAATGGTGATATATAGCAGCTGTCAAAATTGGCAATTGGCAAATGCCAAAGCATATGCCAAGTTTGACACAAACTTTGGCAAATGCCAAAGCTGCCAGCTCACCCAAAACCAACTGATTTCCTTCATTCCCTCCTTCCATCCTTCCCTCCTTATCTTTTTCATGATTTTCTAGAAAAAAACTCAACCCAAAAAAAAAAAATAGATCAACAGTTTTTTTATTATTATTTATATTTGTACAACAACATTCAAGCAGTAACAACAACAATAAATAATTTTGAAGCAATCTCAAACAAATTTCCAATTATGCTCAACAAATCCAAGCAACAATTCCAAGCAATCCAAGTAATCTCAACAAATCTCAAACCCACAAAGACCTAGATAGTCCAATTTAAAGAAGTTCACAAGAATGGTTGAAAAAGAGAAGAGCCTCACCGAGAAGTGCCTCGTCATTGCGATCTTAGATAGAGCCAAGATCGGGAGAGAAGTGTAAGTCGTCGACAGTGAGAGCAAAGGGGGTATTTTCCCCTGCGATTGTTGTCGTCCAAATCAAGGAATGAGTCGGTGACAAACATAGATGATTATCAATTTCTCTAATCTTCACTTATCTGAACACAGAGAAAATAATCATTACTCTCTCTCTCTCTCTCTCTCTAATCTTTACTTGTGTGTGTCAATTTCCAACCACACTGCCAATCAAGCACTCAGCTAGAGAACACTGGCAGAATAGATTAAGCCCGAACGACCTATCACAGAAAAGAAGAGATTCCGACATTAGTTCGTCCACCCGGGGGCACTTCAACGATCAAGTCAGTTATCTCTCAAAGATAGCAAAAGAGCTTTAACTCACTATTCAGAACATAAAAATCATACCTTAGACCCATGAGGGTGCCTCTCTTTTATAGCCAACACAAACCTAGTCCCAATAGAAGGCCTAGCTTCAATGGATTTAGGATTACTGCTAATCTTGGACTCCTAGTAGGTTTGGGATAAACTCTCTAAGAGTCTTATCTTTACCCAAATTGAAGTCCTCTCTCATTCTAGGACTCTTGCCCCTTATCCGCTTATCCTAGATTCCGGTATCTCCGTAGATAACCTCGGCCTAGCCGAGATGATCTCGGCGTCATGACCAGGACACGTGGCACCTCGGCTGGCACTTCAGTGACACCTCAGCCACGTGTTGTCATTCAAAAATTATGTCCCCACAACTGCCCCTTAGGTTCTATTACCTCGGCATCCTGAGGTGATGGAACCTATATCATTCCTACCTTTAATCATGACTCCGGTTTAACTTCAGCTTGTAAATTTTTCTTAAAATTTCAACAAATGTTAAACATGACCTCGGTTTAACTTCAACTTGTAAATTTTTCTTAAAATTTCAACAAGTGTTAAACATGTCCTTGGTTTAACTTGTAAATTTTTCTTAAAATTTCAACAAGTGTTAAACATGACCTCGGTTTAACTTCAACTTGTAAATTTTCCTTAAAATTTCAACAAGTGTTAAACATGACCTCGGTTTAAAATTTCAACTTGTAAATTTTTAAAATTTCAACAAGGTTTAACTTCAACTTGTAAATTTTTAAAATTTCAACAAGTGTTAAACATGACCTCGGTTTAACTTCAACTTGTAAATATTTAAAATTTCAACAAGTGTTAAACATGTCCTCGATTTAACTTCAACCTGTAAATTTAAATTTCAACAAGTATTAAACACATCCTCGGTTTAACTTCAATTTGTAAATTTAAATTTCAAGAAGTGTTAAACACATCCTCGGTTTAACTTCAACTTGTAAATTTTTCTTAAAAATTTCAACAAATGTTAAACATGACATCGGTTTAACTTTAACTTGTAAATTTTTCTTAAATTTAACAAGTGTTAAACCGATCTTGGCTTGAAAATTCCAACTCCCAAGCATCATGCTCCAGCCCTCTGCATGGCTTCCACCTACTCCTTTGTGGACCTTATATAAAAAGTCTTTAACTTAGGCTGGGCTTTTCTCTTCTCGAACTTAATCATCTAGGCCGAGATCTTGTCTTCTAAAATCTGGGATCTGCTCACTTTAAGCTGAGCTCTTCTCTTCTCGGACTTAATCATCTAGGCCGAGATCGTGTCTTCTGGGATTCTCTATGCCCGACCTCCCGCGAAGGCCAGTGAGAATGTCCCTTGGTCTCGCCATGCTGAAGAACTGCAGGAACCGTTTTCTGCCCCCCTTTCTGGGCACCTTTCTTGGCCGGTGGAATTGGCGTATCTTGTAGTGAGAACAGTGGCTGCATGACGTTGTTCTACATCAAGAAATTGACGATCGTTTGCAGGTCCGCCAATTTGTCCGCCATTCTCTTCATCTCGTCGTCCCTCTGCAGGCATCTATCTTTCTATACCTGGAGGTCGTCCTCGTTATAATACCCGCTCCGATCCGATTTCTTCGGTACATTGGCTGATGTCATTTCCTCCATGATTCTTATCACAAGTCTCTTTGTTGCAGTTGTCTTCTTCAACGTCAAGGTTAATATGTTTCCCACTCTCAGTAGGGGTGTCATCCACAACCTTCTCTTTCTGTCCGTCGTTGGCCATCTATTCTCCTTTCGTTCCCACAGACGACGCCAAATTGTGTATGTCAATTTCTGACCACACTGCCAATCAAGTACTCAGCTGGAGAACACTGGCAGAATAGATTAAGCCTGAACGACCTATCACAGAAAAGAAGAGATTCCGACGGTGGTTCGTCCACCCGGGGGCACTCCGACGATCAAGTCAGTTATCTCTCAAAGATAGCAAAAGAGCTTAACTTACTATTCATAACATAAAAATCATACCTTAGACCCATGAGGGTGCCTCTCTTTTATAGCCAACACAAACCTGGTCTCAATAAAAGCCTAGCTTCAATGGATTTAGGATTACTGCTAATCTTGGACTCCTAGTAGGTTTGGAATAAACTCCCTAAGAATCTTATCTTTACCCAAACTGAAGTCCTCTCTTATTTTAGGACTCCTGTCGCTTATCCGCTTATCCGGATTTCGGTATCTTCGTAGATAACCTCGACCTAGCCGAGATGATCTCGGCGTCATGACCAGGACACATGGCACCTCGGCTGGCACTTCGGTGACACCTCGACCATGTGTTGTCATTCAAAAATTATGTCCCCATATAGATGATTATCAATTTCTCTGATCTTCACTGATCTGAACACAGAGAAGATGATCATTGCTCTCTCTTTCTGATCTTTACTAATCTAAACATTTTGAAGTTAAGATGAAGAGGGAGAGATAAAGAGGGAGGCAACCGATGATCGGTGATGTGGGTAGGAAAAAGTAAGAGAGGTTTAAGGGAGATGGTTTAAGGAATAGAGAGAAAGAGGATTTGAGATGATAAAGACTCATCAAAAGAGGGTTTAAAGATGAGAGAAAGACGGTGGGAATAAGGGAGATATATATATATATAGAAAGAGAGAGAGAGAGAGAGAGAGAGCCGAATTGGGATGTGTGTGTGAGTGTATGTATGTGTGTGTGTGTGTGTGTGTGTGTGTGTGTGTGTGAGAGAGAGAGACTCTAGAAGTTGATCTCAGCCGTTGGATTATATAAAGATCTAACGGTGAAGGTAGAGAGACAATTGAATTGCAATGTCATTTATTTTTAATGTAATTTTTAGTCTTTATTTGCAATGTCATTTTTTTGTTCCAATATAATTTTGAGTATTTAAATTTATTTTTTCAATTTTTCAATTTCTTTTTCATTTTTTATATTGGTCTAGTCGGGTATAATATAAATATATAATTTTTTTTACAAATAGATATATAAAAAATAAAATAAAATAAAAGGTCACAAAAGACAAAAAATAAATCCAAAAAACTAAAAAATCTATATCCAAACAATACCTACAAACTTTGAGGGAAAGTTGGTTGAGATTTGCCAAAAATAACATGTGTACCATTGGAGCACCATTGCCATAATTTGGCAAATTACTACTATCTATTCTATTGCCAAATTATAGCAATGGTAATGGTATTGTAGCAACAAACATTGGAGATGCTATGAAAGATGGGTCGGCAAAGTCAAATACATGTGAGAAGGAAGAGTTGAATACGTTTGCAAAGCCTAATAGTTCTATTTTTTTGGTTATTCCTTTTTGTTAAGGTGTCGAGAGTAAAGAAAAGTTTGAAATGGTGTTTTGCAAAAAGGTAAAAATTTCAATCTTTGGCTACTAGTTGTAGAGATGAAGTGTACGAGGAGTAATCGGGGGGGGGGGGGGAAATACAACAAAAAATAAGAGTTTGAAAAAAAAAAACAACTTAAAATAGAAGATCAATGCACTTAAAGTGAAAATTCTTGAGAATTTAAACAAATTTTGGTTGAAAGAAATTGCACAAGTGTTGGGTGTAGAAGTTTAAGGTGCACGGGTGTTGGTTGTAGGGTTTGTGTGTTGTGTTCTTGTTCATTAGTTTCTTGCCAACCAAATTTTTCATCGAATTAGATTTAAGTCATTTGACTTTTCTAATTTGATGTTTTTTCTTGTTTTCCTCTCCTTCTTGTAATGTTTTATTTATTTAATAAAAATATTATTTCTTTGCTAATAAAAAAAAAGTGTTAGTAAGGATCCGAAAAGTTCTTACAACTAATTAATAAGTCAAATTTATCGGATGATTGTGATGAGATTCTTTTAGGCTCAATAAAGACGGTTTTAATGTGTTGTGTTGAAAGAAAAACCAATCAGTGTTTCTGGTTTCAGTTTTCTGAATTTAATTTTTTAGAAATTGAGTTTTTTATTTTTGTTTTTAGTGAATTAAAATTTTAAACAATTTTTTTACTTTTTTATATGCACCTTACTTAGATGTATCTAAACAGTAAAATATTTATGAAAAAATATGTTAAACAATTAATAAATACACAAAAATATGAAAAATGTATTAAATTTTCAAAAAAAAAATTATATTTTTGGTATTTAGTGAATTTTTTAAAGATTTTTTTCACAAATATTATACTTTTTAAGTGTATACAAATTTTAAAAAAAAATCTTAAGATATTAAAAAAATTCAATGAAAACAAAAAAATATTGAAAACGAAAAAGTAAAATTTTCTGAAAAGTGAATTCTGAAAACTGAAATCAAACAGAGTTAATACTTTGAATTCAAATTCATAATAGAATGGGAGGGAGAGACTGAGCAGAAAATGTAATTGATTAACTGAATAAATAATTACAAAATATCATCTTTAGTAAGGGCAACTTCGAAGTTTGAATTGAGTTTTGGAATTACATGAGTTAATCTACTCGTATGAAATGTAAGTGTAGTGCATAAAAAGTAAGTGCTGAAATTTAAAAATAAATGAAATAACAAAAACGTAAAGTTTGGGTTTGGTCGAGGATCTTTCACATCTTTGCTCTCATCTATTTTCTGGACCTTCGAAACAGTTGAGCTAATAGCTCTCACCATGATCTCCTTTCTTCTCGCTACTTCCAAGGACCACTCTTACACTACAGGAAATTACACTTTTGGCAACCAAATTTGGCAACTAAATTTTTTTGTCATCAAAAGTTGTGTAATTGGTGACCAAAAATTATATTAGTTGGCAAAAATACAAGAGTTAGCTACTAATTTTTTTTAGTCAGGGTATATTGATTATTGGTAAATAAAAAAAAATGTAGTTGCTAAAAATGCCACAATTGGCGACTAAAAAAAATTTTAGTCACTAAATATGCCACAATTGGCGATAAAAAAAATTTTAGTCACTGTATAGTTATTTTTAGCTACTAAAATTATTTAGTCACTGAATGAAAAACAAAATTTTACTTTTTATCTTTGGCAATCAAAAGTTTGGTAGCCAAAAATTTATTTTCAGCGACCAATTCATATTTTAGTTGCTATATAGTTACTTTTGGCTACTAAAATTATTTAGTCGTTGAATGAAAAACAAAATTTTACCTTTTTATCTTTGGCGGCCAAAAGTTTGGTAGGAAAAACTTATTTTCAACGACTAAATAAATTTTAGTCATCATTAACTTTTGCTGAATAAAAGAAATTTAGTCGCCAAATATCTAGTATAATTTTATTTTTAATCTTTGGTGACTACCTCATTTGGTCGGCAAATATACATTTTTTGTGACCAAAACACTTACCCGGCAATAAAACTCAATTTTTTACTTTTCTCTTTGGCGACCAAATATTTGGTCAGTAAATATTTATTTTTGGTGACTAAAATTATTTAGTCGGCAATATTTAGCTACTAAAAAAAATTTAGTTGCCTTTAGCTGACTTTTACAGACTAAAGTTTTTAGTCAGCAATTGCAATTAATTTTTGAATTGTACTTGGTTCGTATGGAATTTGTATTACATTTAAAATTGCACGTTCAATATGAATTTTTTGGATGGTTTGAAGTGAAATGTGTGCACGTTGTCGAATGGTTAATAATATATTCGGTATTTTTTGATCAACAACAAAGATCCCTTTATTGATGATGGAAACCTTACAGGAAGGGAGAAACATCAACAAAAGAGAGGGATGATGCAAGCCATCACAAGGCAGCACCAAACCAATACCTTGTTGGTGAGGAACCAATAGAGACAGCCACTTACAGATACAGCAAAAAACAAACAGCCAACTCAAAATAGATGCAAAATACAAAGTGACAGAGTATCACACAGCAGCATCCACACAGCAGATCAACAGATTAGTACACAGCAGATTAGCATCAGATACGGACCAGCCACAGAGATACAGAGAAACAAATAAACAGATTATCACCAAGCAGATACAAACCAGCTACACAGATACAGATTAACAAATGATCAGATTAACACCCAACAGATACAGAATAGCAGATTAGCCTCAGATGCAGAGTCGCAAACCAGCCACACAGCAGCTTATCTCCCTTCAGTCCCACAACAACCCTCAGATTATATCAGACCAAACACCCCAGAAACCAGTCTAGAATCCAACTCAGCAGGCTATAAGTTGATCAAAATCCATGGCCCTCCTCAAATGCATTCCTTAATCTGAGCCAAATTGATGGTTAAATCCAAGACAAAGTACCTGATCTTTTGTACAGAAGCTTTAACCCATAAAGCAAATCTAATATTTATCATGGATTATATTGTTTATATAGGGTACAAGTTAATAATGGATACAGGTGGTTTAGAAATTATAAAATAAATAAATAAATATAGTATTTGGCGACTAAATATGTTGGTAGCCAAAAATGTAAGCAAATGTTTTGCTATGTAATAATTTAGTAGCAAAAAGAACCAAATGGCTTTTTGCGACCAAACAGTTAGTAGTTAAAATAAATCAGAATGAGGAGAAGAAACTATTGCCAACTAAATATTTTAGTCACGAAAAACACGATATCCTTTGGCGACTAAAATGTTTGGTGATAAAAAATAATGAAATGAAAATTAAGACGCTTTTGGCCACTAAAGTCTGTAGTCGGTAAAAGTAACAGCGACTAAACTATTTGGTCGCTAAATGTATGTATTCTATTGGCAACTAAAATTTTAGTCTATAATAGTTGAATTTAGTTTTATGTGAAAACTTTCGGCAACTAATATTTTAGTCGCCAAAAGATCACCTTTGCTGACTAACCAAAGTTTAGTAACCAAACGTTCACTTTCGACAACCAATAATTTAGTCGCCAAAAGATCACCTTTCCCGACTAACCAAAGTTTAATAGCCAAACATTCACTTTCAACGACTAATGGTTTAGTAGCCAAAAGATAACCTTTGCCGACTAACCAAAGTTTAGTAGCCAAACGTTTCACTTTCGGCGACCAAAAATAGTTTAGTCACCAATGCTATCGCCGACAGGATATAGGCGACGACATTGGTGACAAAAAAAAATTTAGTCGCTAATGAGTTTCGACGACCAAAAATAAAACTTTTAACGACCAATATTTTAATCGTCAAAAGTAACATTTTTTGTAATATTAATTGTGCATGTATAACTACTAGCAACTGCTCGCTTGGTAACTTCCCTTCATGTGCTTCTCAAGTGTTGAAATAAAGCTCCAATTGTTGAAACTCACTCGCTGCTCATGTGAGCAGCTTCGAAGGTGGGGCTGTCATATTACTTGCATAATGATCTAAATGAGTGACATAATAGCCAATTTTATGGGTAAATGTACCCGTCGAAATGTACGTAAATTAATTCGAATACCCGAATATGAAATGAAAAAAAAAAGGTCAATCTTACAAGTAAAGCGTAATAAGTCACTTGTTTCGTAAGTAATAAATAAAAAATAGAAAAAATTTATTATACACACCCTATACTATATGCACTTTTAGTTATACTATTTTTTTAATTATGACAAATTTTCTTCTTTAGTTATGACATTATTTTGAAACATTAAAATATGATTTTTTTTGTATTTGGTTATGACTTTTTTTATGTGGGGTTAGTTATGACTCAGAAAGTATGAAATTGTGTTATTTTATTTCTTAATTATAAAGTGTATATGGTACACACCCTATATCCTAAAAAATATTCATATGATCTTTTATTTATTAAAAACACCACATAAATCAAATATACTTTGAAATTATTTAATAAAATTTTATATTTATTATTTCACATGTAAATTTTTCTCAACATTCTAACTTGTTTTCAGTTAGAGATTAAAATTAAATTGTTCAATCCACACTGTGGGATCACTTTTGAGTCATATTTCAATGATTCAATTCGTTCACATTTTAGAATTCGTCAAATACATCATCAATGCAAAAAATAAGTCGATTAGATAATGATAATCACTTGTTCGAATCAATTTTATATGAATCATTTATTTTTTACTATTTATTTTTTTATACAAAATTTATTCGAATATGTAATTATCATTGTTCAATCAATTTAATTTTTTACATAAATGATATACTCGGTAAATTTTAAATAATAAATAATTTAAATTATCAAAATAAAAGTGACTAGACAATCGAGTCTTGATGGCTTAGTGCAGACAAGTTGGACCCTTTCCCGAATACTATTCAGCTTGTTTGGTTTTGATTTTCAGAAAACATTTTTTAAAAAATTTTACTTTTTCATTTTTCATATTTTTTTTTTGTTTTTAATGAATTTTTTAATATTTTAAGTATTTTTTTATAGCGATCCCGGGTTTACCCCTTGTTGTATAGTGATCCGGACATGTGTCCGTGGATGTTGGTAGTGGATTGTTGTCTTGTTTACTTCCTTTCATATATTGTATTTGAGTTATAAAATGTGTTGGGCAGGTTTGTTTCAAGTTGGTTGTGTTTGGGGACCAAGGGTTGCTGCCCAGAATTTTTGTCCTTCGCTCGATCGAGGAGTTGGTCGCTCGAGCGAGATTTGAGTTTTGTGTCTGGTGGGTCGAGCCAGAGTGGCTTCGCTCGAGCGAGCGATCTGCCTGCATCGACTCAACACCATGACTTCTGGCTCGAGCGAGCTTTTCTTCGCTCGAGCGATCTGGTTCGGTCTTCGCTCGAGCGAGCAGTTTGTCGCTCGAGCGTGCGTCTAGTTGCAGACCTGAAGGGTCGAGCTCCTGGCTCGAGCGAGCTTCTGGGTTGTTGGCTCGAGCGAGACCTTCTTGGCTCGAGCTAGGGTTTTCAGGTTCGGTCGCCGAGCGACCAAGTCTTCGCCGAGCGAGCCTGTTTATATCAAGGACGGCAATGAGTTTTAAGTTAGATTTTTATAACTTTTGTCCAAATCTTCAAGATCTCGAGAGCTTCTCTAACTTTACACTCTCTAAGGTTTGATCTATCTAGGATCATTTCCTTCCCATCTTGCTTTGTTAAAAAGGTAGAGGTTGTCGAGGGTTTCGATTTAATGAAAAAAAGTCTGTTTGGAGCACTTTGATTCTTGGGTTTTCATCTCCTTTTGAGCTCAAACCTTGAGGTAGGGATATCCTACTCCTCTTTATGGATTCTGTCTTTGAATTTTGACATTTTGATGTGTTGGGGATAGTTGTGTAATTTCGAGAAAGTTTGGAGCTTTTATGCAATTTTATAAAAGTTTGGGGTTTTGTTTTAAATAAACCAATATGTATGTTTAGTACATGGAAATGAGATTAATGTGGAATCATTGATGAAAATGGAGCCTTTAGGGTTGAATGTTAATTATGGAAAATGCTATAATTATATTGTTTAATTAATTGGGATAATTAATTGTGGAATTGAGATGTTGATTACATATCCATTGTGCATTTATTTTCTGTTTAGAAATATCTGATTTGGGCTATCGGTGGAGGATAGTCTTGATTGTTGTAGACACTGCATGATGATTAGGCAAACTAAAACCAATCATTGAACTGTGTCATTGAGTATGACAGTTGAAGAATACATTCACTTTATGTATTGATTTGTGATGTATATAGTTATTGTTTATATGCATTGTGTTGTATTGGAGAAGATAGGGGATGTACTCCACGGTTTAGGGGAAGATAGGGGATGTACCTCTAAACCGGATGATGTTTGGGAGAAGATAGGGGATGGACTCCGTGGATATAGCTCATATGCTTATCTAGAAGTGTGTAATATGCTTATCTGTGGAAGTAATGAAATTGAAAGTGGTTAATATGAGTTATTGTCTCATATGAATTGCTTGGCCAGGTTCTGAGCCATGAATGATGAATTGAGAATCTAATGAAAATGGAGAGCGAATTGAACATAGACTTGAAAGTCTTGGAACTGTAATGTGTTATGAAAGAGTGTGAAAGTGTTGACCAACTATCAACTGTTAATCTTTTAGTCATTATTCATAACTGGTTTAGTATATTTCTACTGGGCTGTGGCTCACCCTATATGGGAACATCATTTTCGTAATGCAAAGATGCCACCTCCAAGGACATAGCTTGGGAGGCTAGGGCGGCAACTTTTATTGTCTTTTTTTGATATATTACATGTAAATTCAAGCCAAGGGCTTAATATGTAAATGAGTTAGCACTCTATCTTTTTGTAACCAAGTGTTAACTTGGAAAGCTGTAAGCCCTTAGGGCATTTGCTTTTGTCGTTAACATGTAATACTTATGTTATGAAAATGTGTTAAATAGAAGAATCTGGATCTTTTGTATATAAATGCATGTCTATGTTGTTGGGTTTTATGTTGTTATTTTGAGGGCGTTACATTTTTAAAAAAAGAATTTAAGACACACCGAATATAAATACACTTTAAAATATAATATTTGTGAAATTTTTTTAAAAAAAATTCACTGAATATCAAAAATATAAAAAATATAAAAATTTAATATATTTTTCGTATTTTTATATATTTATTATTTTTTTAAAATATTTTTTCATAAATATTTTACTATTTAAATAGATTTAAATAAAATATATCTTAAAAAAATTAAAAAAATATTAAAAATTTTAAAATATTTATTAAAAATAATAAAAATTAAAAATTAAATTTAAAAAAAATTAAATTCAAAAAATTAAAACCAATACATATTGGTAGAGAGCAGCGGCTGGACAATGCCGGACTAGCTAATGATTATACGGTTAGGCGCTGCATTCTTTACTGACGTCATATTCTGCATTTCAGAGACAAGTCGCATATATATATATAGAAAAGTTAGAAATTATGAAAAAAAAAATTTATAAAAATGATCATGAAAGAGTTATGATTCTTAAATTATCTTGATTAGTGTGTGATATTTTATTTTAAATGTAATCTAAGAGTCACAAAATTTTCATGAATATTTTCATCAAAAAATTTTCATGATACCTACTATTACTGATATATATATATATACAGAGACTACACCAGTACTATAGCTATTGGTCCTCTCTCCATTTTCTCTCTGTAATCTCTTTTCTCTTTCTGTACCTCAACCATGGCAGCACCGGCGAGGTAAAATTTCTCTTCCAATGGAGATCAATACATCCTCCACATTGTGTTTAGTTAGAGAATTTAGGAGGAAATTTTTACTGTATGTTTTATATTTTATATATGTATATGCACTCGCCGAGCTACTCATAAACCCTACTCACTCTCTCTGCTGTGTATGCGTGTGGAGATAACAGACTGATCTATTCTTGTTTTCTCTCTCTCTCTCTCTCTCTCTCTCTCTACATTTTCTATTTTTAAATTTTTTTCTCTTTCTGTGCCTGAACCATGGCGTAATCTCTCTTCTAATGGAGATCAATGCAACTGTATGCTTCATATCATAATTTTTATCTATACATATTATAATCAATGCATTTGTATGTTTGTGTGGATTTTGAACTAACCGTCCGTTTGGTTGCCTAGAAAATGAAAGAAAATTTTTGAAATCTTTGATTTATGTTATTTGATTTCTTAAGTTTCTTACATATATATATGCACGCACCAAGCAACTCGCAAACCGGAATCACTATCTCTAGTGTGTATATATATGTTTGGAGAGAATGGACTAACAGATCTGTTCTTGTTATCTCTCTCTTTTCTGTTCTCTGGAAAAGCACAAATGAAAAACTCAAAGATTGTGCGCCTCTATCTAGTTTTCTGTCTAGTTTTTGTTCTATCTGTACCTCTCTCATCGTTTAATGTATAATATGTTTCATACTATATATATGAGCAACTCGTAAATCTTACACCCTTCGTGTTTAATTATTATTATTAGACTCTTGTTGATCCATATATATTTGTTGCAGGTTTGTTAACAGTGAAAATTGCAAATTATATGAAGTTAACATACAAGAAGTTTTGAGCAATATAAACATGAATATCAGTATTATGGAGGTAATTAATTAACTTAGTGCTTTTCTGGTGTATTTTGCTTTATGTTTTTCTCTCTTCTTACTTTGGTATTCGTTTTGTTTTGAACATGAAGTCTCTGAGCCACTTCATTACTGAACCTGAGTTGGTGAGGATTGCCGGAAATCCCAGGCATAACCTTTTTGCACTGCTTGGTATTCCTTCTTCTTTGTTCTTTGTGTTAATAATAATTACAAATAAAACACCAGAAATACAAATAATGAAAATTACAATAACGATTGTAAGGGTTGAGGCGCGAGAAATTCGCTCTCTTTAAGGAGATTCAAGCCCTCTGCAGTTAGGCAAAGCCTCACACCGGTGCAGCAGAAAAAACCTTGACTTGTCTCCCCAAGATACAACAGCCCGACTAAGTCGTATGGTTCACCAATACTGCACAATTGGTTGAACCCAAAACGTTATCACATACACCCTTTTTTATTTGCATGATAATCTCACACAAAACATAATAAAGCAACAAAAACTTCTTCACTCTTCCAAGATAAGAAATTAGATCAATTTATAGAAGATGAAACTTGGTAGGCAACTGGCTTGGAGGAGAAGAAACTTAGTGGATAAGAATAGGAAAGGAAATTGGTGGGTAATTTCCTTGGAAGACTTGGAGACTTGACTTGGTAAACAAGAAGACTTGATTGGTGGGTAGGCAAACTTGGTAGAAAAGAAAAGAAAATCAAACCTATAACACATTATAATATTAAAATATCTGTTAACATTTCCCCACCTATTTTAACGTTATAGGTAACAAAAACTAAGATTATTAGGCAAATAAGGATGTTATGCATCATGGTAGGTGTGCTCTGCATTGAACCTCCATTAATGAAACAATAATATCTACTCCAGAGCCAATAGTATGCTCAGCATTGAACTATGACTACTTAAGGGAAATAAATAATTATTGCACACACATAATATTCCAGGTGTTCACATAAGCTTTAAGAGCCAGCACATTACGGCCTTGTGCGATCCCAGGATTCATGAGTGTGTTTGAGAATTAGCCCAAATCTCATAGGTAGCGGCCCCACTACCACACTCACATAGGTGAATTCTGTTAAGGGTGCTCCTGTAACTATGATACCCTACTCAATAAGACCTACAGAAATTCATTAAGAGTTTTTTAATAACTCAACCTCTACAACGTTACAAGATAAATGCACTTACATCATAGGGATGGGTAACAAGTAATTTAGTGCATTTCTCACAGCCATCATATGATCGTTTTTCTCATTGAACCCGATTCTGAGATCTCGGTCCTCGAGTTGAGTATCCTCATACATGGCTCCTACTATATTCAATGGGCTTCAACCCTATTCCCCTCGATGTATTCCAGACTCTATCTCTTACTAAGGCCTTAGTTAATGGATCCGCAAGATTATCACTAGATTTAATATAATCCACATTTATGATGCCATTATTCATATAAGATCTCACAGTATTGTGTTTTCTTCTGATAGGTCTAGATTTACCGTTATAATAACAGTTATTAACTCGACCAATTGCTGGGGTGCTATCACAATGAATCAATATAGGTGGGATCAGTTTTTCCCAACAAGAGATTTCATTTAACAAATCTCTCAACCAATTTACTTCTTCACTAACTGTAGCTAAAGCAATAAGCTCAGCCTCCATTGTTAAATTCGCAATAATGGTTTGTTTTTTCGATTTCTAACTTATAGCACCACCTCCCAATGTAAATAAGTAACCAGTGGTTGATAATGAATCACCTGACAAAGTATTCCAATCGGCATCACTGTAACCTTCAAGTACTACAGGATACTTATTATAAAACAAGCCATATTTTATGGTACCAGATAAATATTTCATAATCCGCTCAATGGCTAGCCAGTGATCACTGCCAGGCTTGCTAGTAAACCTGCTAAGTACTCCAACTGCATAGGCAATGTCAGGTCTAGTACAGTCAGTCGCATAACGCAAGCTACCAATCATACTAACATATTCCTTTTGATTAATTATATCCTCATCATTTTCAATAGGAAATAAACGTACATGAGGATCAAAAGGAGTAAGAACATGCTTGCAATTATAAAAATTATATTTTCTCAAGATTTTCCCAACATAATGCGACTGATCAAGAAATATACCATCACAAGTTTTGGTAATTTTCATTCCCAAAATATAATTAGCCTCACCAAGATCTTTCATATCAAAATGGCTACTAAGCGTATTTTTAGTTTCCAGGATGATATGCAAATTAGAGCCAAATATAAGTAAATCATCCACGTAGAGGCTAATAATGACATGTGAATTTTCTTCAGATTTATAGTAGATGCATTTATCACATTCATTCGTTTTATAGCCATTCTCAATCATGCAGGAATCAAATTTCTCATGCCACTGTTTAGGGGCCTGTTTTAAGCCATATAGGGATTTAACTAGCTTGCATACTTTGCTTTCTTGACCGGGTTCCACAAAACCCTCGAGTTGATCCATATAGATTTCTTCACCCAGGTCTCCATTTAAAAAGGTTTTTTTAACATTCATTTGATGAATCTTTAGATCATGGATTGCAGCCACTGCAATTAATAATCTAATGGATGTAACTCTAGTAACCGAAGAAAATATATCAAAAAAGTCAAGATCTGCTTGTTGTTTAAAACCTTTTATAACAAGCCTTGCTTTATATTTATCAATAGTTCTATCCGGTTTAAGTTTTTTTTCTCAAAACCCATTTACAGCCAACAATTTTACAACCTGATGGTAAATCTTCTAATATCCAAGTTTTATTGGATAATAATGATTACATCTCATCATTTACAGTCTCGTTCCAAAAAACAGAGTCAGGAGATGCCAAAGCTTCTTGTAAAGTTAATGGAGTTTCCTCCACATTAAAAATATGATAATCAAGGCCAAAATCTTTTTCTAATTTGGCTCTTTTACTCCTTCTAGGTTCAAAAACTACAGTATCTTGGTTTTGTTAAAAAGGAGTAGAGGAACCGGTTTCAGATAAAATATTTTCTTGATAATTTTGACCCCCACCATTTTTAGATTTAAAAGGAAATTTTTCTTCATGAAAAATTGCATTATTTGATTCAAAAATTATTTTGTTTTCCATATCAAAAAATCTATAGGCTGTACTATTTGTTACATATTCAAAAAAAGCACAAGTGGCAGCTTTCACACCTAATTTAGGTCTTTTAGAGTCCACAAGTCTAACAAAAGCTAGACAACCCCAAACTCTCAAATATCTCAAATTTGGCTTATGCCCTTTCCACAATTCAAAAGGTGTAACTTTTGTTTTTTTATGTGGCACTCTATTCATAACATAACATGCAATTAAAATTATTTCTCCCTACAAATTTGAAGGAGCACATGCTTCAATTAGAATAGCATTTGTTAAATCAGTTAAAGTTCTATTTTTCCTTTCTGCTACACCATTAGATGCAGGTGAATATGGTGGAGTAGTTTCATGGATTATTCCCAAGGACTGAGCAAACGAGTTGAATTCAAAAGATTCATACTCCCGGCCTCTATCACTTCTATATCTTTTAATCTTTTTACTAAATTGATTTTCAATTTCAAGAAGGAATTCTTTAAATTTTTCAAAAGCATCACTTTTATTTTTCAACAAGTATACATAAGTGTATTTTGAAAAATCATCAATAAAAGTGATAAAATATCTATTTCCACTACGTGTTAAAATTCCTTCAAATTCACATAAATCAGTGTGAATTAATTCTAACAACTCAGTATTTCTCACCACACTTTATGAGGCCTTCACTACAAGAAAAATCACCTTTGGCGACTATCGTCAAAAGTCCATTTTTAGTCGTAAAAAGTCGACTTTTTAGTTTCCCCGACTAAAATTTTTAGTCGCCGCTTTTGTCACGACCCCAACCCGCCCCTAGAAGGTCGGCGCCGAGATGGCCAGTAACCCGAGGTTACCAAAGGCCACTTACAAGATCACACACACAAATCAGAGTAAACATATGGGGCTTACAAATGCGGAAGCAATAAAATCAGATTACCAGTGGTCCATGAGAGCAGTGCTTAATTCAATTGAAATGACATACATCTTTCAATGGTTCAGATACATCAAATCGAGTACAAAAATTACATCTTGACCAAAAGGCTTCTCGGCCATCAATACAAAATACAATGAACTAACTAAGAAGCATGATCTTCAAGATGTTGCAAAACAAGATGCAAAACACGTCGGCAAACACATCGGCAAACAAGTCTAGGCGTCTCCGCCGCCCTGCTCATCACCTACATATATATAGAGAGGGTGAGCTTGGATACTCAGTGAATGGCATAAACAATAAAGGGTTTTCATGAATGATATCCGAGGTCTTTAACAAAACAATACATAGTATAAATCAAGTTGTCTTTCAAATCTTTCAAAGCTTCAAGGGGTGTTTACTAACATCAATATAAGACAAGGGATGACATCTCGGACAAACAAGCCCACGCGGTAAAACCGTCAGTGGCAAGGCAAGACAAGAATGTGCTACAAACGCTTATAGTCCCCTAGCACGTACGGACTAGTGCCACAAATGCTTAAAGTCCCCTGGCACGTACGGACTCCCAAACTTTGTGCTACAAGTGCTTATAGTCCCCTAGCACGTGCGGACTAGTGCCACAAATGCTTTAAGTCCCCTGGCACGTACGGACTTCCCGAGGATGTCATCAAAACAAGATATAACACTTGGCATACAAAATAGGGATAATCATTCACGCTTACCAATACTTTTCAAAACAAGGCAAAACAAGACTTTTATCAAAACATTGCACATAGCTTTATTAAGAATGCCACTCACCTAGTTCTTCGAACGTTGGGGTCAAGGCAAGTCCAAGTCCTACAAATACATGGCAAGTTCGCTGAATACACTTTCAAACAAGGTTCACGTGTATGCAAATGATCTCGGCATGCTCCAAGACTAAGTCAAATCAAAACAACCACTGTTTCTTATTTCGGAAAACACGCTGGGCACCTAACCAGGCCTAAGCCGAGGTTCCACACCTCTTCGCCGAGGTGAGGTTCCGAGGCCACATTCAAGGGCAAATGAAGTCGGGAAAAACCTGGGTTTTTCCCTCTGCTCAAGAACATCAAGAACATGATCATGAAGAACATGAAGATATGAATGCAAGGATCATAACTTATCATTTACAGAAATCTGGGTTTTCATGCTATGAGTTGGAAAACATGGACCTGGGCACCCATACTAGAAGATCTTGGTGAAACAAACACAAAAGCATGGATTTCAATGCAAGCTTTCGGATCAAATCATGGCTTTTCCTCAAGAACACATGAATGTTCATATTCTCTTTCCAAAACCAACTTTAAATCAAAGTATGACATTCAAAACATATTCAATCATATAATGCAACTAGATGATCATGAAGAACAACAAAAGGAGGTGAAGATTCTAACCTCAAATCACAAACCCAACGGATCAAACACCAAGGATCAAGCTTACTATCTACCTTCTCTCTCTAGAACTCTTCCTAGAGCTTCTCTCTCTTCTCCAAAACAAGAATGTAACAAATGATGGGCTTCTCTTTCTCTGTAGGTGATTTAACACTCAGCTCGGACACGTGGCAGCGGTTGGTTGGTTCTCCTCAAAAAGTGATAGATTGACAAGACAAGTCTATGACAAAGCGTGTTCAACAAGCTAGGCGGCAAGGAACTCCGGCGAGTGATGACATCGGCTAACAACAAGACTTCGGCAACAGGGTAACAAAGACATCGGCTAGGGAGGACAACACTTGACTAAGCTGTGCCACACCTCGGCCAGGGATGTGCCACACCTCGGTCTAGGTCATACCTTCCCAGGGACAAAAGTCACTAAGTGTATAACATCTCGGCTAAGCAGTAGCACTTCGGCTAACACGCTGAGGTGAAGATGAAGGTCAGACAAACTGTTCTAGAGTGGTTCTAGGTACAAGGATTCAAAGGTGGACTAGGCTCAAGATAACCTCGGCAAAACACACCCACCAAAGGAACATAATACTCAAGTATCACTTACGCAAGACAAGTCAAGAATGCAAAGCAAGTTAGGATTCAAATGCAAGCTTAACAAAGCAAAATCATACATAATGCATATGAGTATGATCAAAGTAGTGTGAGGGTTATTACAGCTTTTGTCGTAAATACATGGTCGCCGGAGGTATTGGCAACTAAAACTTTTTTAGTCAGCAAAAAACAGGTCTTTAGCGACCAAAGTTTTAGTCGCCAATAGTGATTTACACTTTTGAAAATCATACATTTAGCGACTAATCCTTTAGTCGCCAATACTCACTGAATTGCCGACTAAACCGTTAGTCGACTAATAATTTTAGTCAACAAAGGTGCTTCCGTGAAAAAAAAAAAAAAATACCAACTGTTTTACTTTTTCTGAGATTCAAACCACCAACCTGTCTCACATTCTAAACCTTTAGCAACACACTCCCTCCACTATGCCACTACAACACCACATGAATATATATGCAATATATATTATTTATATAGTATATTGACCCGTATTAATATAAAACTATATATATAAATATAATTTATGTAAAAAATAAATTATTTACTAAAAAAAAATTGAGGCCACTTTTGGCGACTAAATCCATTATTTAGTCGCCAATTCTGTAATTTTGGGCTATTAATTATTTTTTAGTCGATAAAAAAATAAGTTCCGCCTAAAAATAAACAGTTTTGGCGACTAAACCTGTTTTTAGTCGCCAAAAACGTTCCCTTTTGGCTACTAAACTGAATTTTAGTAGCCAATTGCCTGTTTTTAGCTACTAAATTTTTTTTAGTAGCCAAAAAGCTTCACTTTCAGTGACCAAACTGTTTTTAGTCGCTAAAACACGTATAATCGGTGACCAAACTGTTTTTTAGTCGCCAAAACCTATACTTTTGGCTACTAAATTATTTTGGTCGCAAAAAACCGTCACATTTGGCTACTAAAAAACCTTTAGTCAGTAAAACCCATATAATCGGTGACTAAATTGATTTTTAGTCGCCAATAACTATACATTTGGCTACTAAATTGTTTTAGTCGCCAAAAGTCTTCACTTTTGCCTACTAATTCCATTTTAGTCGCCGAAAATGGCACTTTCAACGACGAAAATAATTTTTTTAGCCGCCATTTCTGCATTTTCTTGTAGTGCTTTTAGTTATTTTTGCTTAACTGCAAACTTCCCATTTCTCAAACTTATTTGTTAGTTTGGGAATTAATCTTAAACTATTCATGACTCCCACATATCAGCTATTAATATGACACAGACGAACATGCCAAAAATTCATAGAAGACAACATGTAAACAGAAACATGTACTTTCTTATTCTCAACATTTAATTTAAACATTCCATCACATGCATATCATTTTTCTACAAATATGCCTTTTTTAGTGATTACATATTGGTCAGATTCAATAATCTGCTTGAAACCAGCTTTGTTGAGCAAATAACTTGACATCAAATTTTTCCTCATGGACAGTGTGTACAGCACATCTTTTAAAACAAGCACACGTCCAGAGGTAAAATCCAGCTCAACATCCCCACACCCGAGTACCTTGATTACACTGGAGTCACCAAGTATAATAGTCTTCTCCTCATTAAAAGGAGTGAAATCTTTGAACCAATCTTTATCATAGCAGACATGCCTATTGGCACCAGAGTCTGCCCACCACCCTTCCACAAATTGAATCATAAAAATATCTGTAATCATAGCCATAAATGATTCCTTGGTAACATTAGCCTATGGTCGAGACTGTTGTTTCTGAAATTTACAAATTCGAACAATATGCCCACTTTTGCCACACACAAAACATGTCACATTTGTCAAATCTTGTGAAGGGGGTTTTTGGTTTCATTTCTTTTGCCTCGGGTTATTTTTATTTTGTGGTCTTCCAGTATTTTTCCAGATTTTCTTAACTGGCTTCAAATGACTATTTTTATGAAATCGACCTTTAGATAAAGTATTTCCAGAAGTTAAATTTACCTTTGCAGTGGAATGCTCTTGTGTCATAAGCGCATCTTGTCCCCGTGCTTCCTCCTCCACTCGAATCCGCGTGATTAGAGTCTCCAAAGACGTCTCTTTTTGCTTGTGACACATTGACTTCCAGAACTCCCTCCAAAATGATAGAAGTTTGTCAACAATACCTGCTACAATAAGATTGTCTCCAATTTTGATGCCTTCGGATCTAACTTCAGCCACTAGCATCTAAAAATCTTGAACTTGCTCCACCACTGATTTTCCATCTATCATTTGATAACGGAAAAAACGGCTTGCAGCATATTTTTTAGCGCCTGCCTCTTCAGTGTCATATTTATTCTACAAGGCTTTCCAAATTTTCTTGGCAAGGTGTAAGTAATATCATAATAATCGTAAAATTGATCTGAAAGACAATTCAAAAGATAATAGTGACATTTATACTCATCTGTGTTGTATTTCTCGATTTTTTCAAGATGAGCAGCATATTCCTCGTCGATCATCTTTTCAGTGAGGACTTTGTTCGGATTTTTCTCGGTCAGGATATAAGCCACCTTGAGGAGACTAAGGTAGAAAAGCACCTTGCCTTTCCATCTCTTGAAATGGGCTCCTTTGAACTGGGAAGGCTTATTGAAATCGCCGGTATTCTCGTTGGGCTTCTCCAGTACTGGCTCCATGAATCTTTGCTATTTGAATGTCCTTAAAATTGTTGGTGATAATTACAAATAAAACACCAGAAATACAAATAATAAAAATTACAATAATGATTGTAAGGGCTGAGGCACGGGAAATTCGCTCTCTTTAAGGAGATTCAAGCTCTCTGCGGCTAGGCAAAGCCTCACAACGGTGTAGCAGAAAAAACCTTGACTTGTCTCCCCCAGGATACAACAGTCCGACTAAGTCGTATGGTTCACCAATACTGCACAATTGGTTGAACCCAAAGCGTTATCACATACACCCTTTTTTATTTGCCTGATAATCTCACACAAAACATAATAAAGCAACAAAAACTTCTTCACTCTTCCAAGATAAGAAGTTAGATCAATTTATGGAAGATGAAACTTGGTAGGCAAGTGGCTTGGAGGAGAAGAAACTTAGGCCATGTTTGTTTGGGCGGACTGGATTAGGTTGGATTAGCATTCCCATGACTAATAGTCCTAGGACTACGAATCCTTTGGATTATATATCCTATCTTATATTTGGATTGAGTTAGGATGATAAGGAGGACTAATAGTCCAGACTTTGGTTTAGTCTTTCAATTTATATCACACCCCCTTCTGTGGGATTGAATAGTCCATCATATGTGGGATATCATATCCAAATGAATTGTTAGTCCATACTTCAATTATTTAACCAAACATCGGATTAATAATTTTATTGGACTATTAATCCAATCCCAAATTCATGTCCACCCAAACAAATATGGCTTTAGTGGATAAGAATAGTAAAAGAAATTGGTGGGCAATTTCCTTAGAAGACTTTGAGACTTGACTTGGTAAACAAGAAGACTAGATTGATGGGTAAGCAAACTTGGTAGAAAAGAAAATCAAATCAAATCTATAACACATTATAATATTATAATATCTGCTAACACTTTGTATTTTTACTTTCATTTTTATTTTTTTTATTTATTTCGTATTCCGTAAAATGATTTGATTTATTGGAATGTTATCTTTCGCGATTACTACTTTTTTTCTTCTTCTTCTTGTCCTTTTTGAGATTGCATTTTACACGGATGAGTCGTAAAGAATGTTTATTACGGACAACCAATAAACAGTCAACACGTCAAGTTGAATTTCAACCCAAGTCCATTTAATATTTATTTATACATACACGTATATATGTATATATGTTTTCAAAAGAAGGGAAAAATATCACGAACAATGCGCGTCGAATGGAAAGGGAGGACGAGTAGACGGCAATGGTGAGAAAAGAGGTTGGGGCTGCTGTGGAAGGAATATTTTGTTTTTTCATTTTTACCGTAACATGATGCTCGTCGGCGTCGCAGATCATGCTCGTTGCAAATCACTTTGTAAAACTTGGAACCAACTTGATTGCACAACCTGAATCAAAGGAAGAAGGAGACTGAGGGATATGGATGTTGAAACTGAATGAAACAGACACAAAAAAAAAAAAATTAGGAGGGGGGAAAAACGAAAACCCATTTAATTCCTATTATGCACATGCAAAGTCTTTTGTTCCTTTAGTTGTTTGGCATGTGCGTTTGGTATGGATTAAGTTATTTTAGTTATAAAAATAAATAAATTTAGACTTAAGTCAAGTTTGGCAACTCAAAAATAATTTATTTTTTTATTTTTTTTTATCGCATCATTTCTTTACTTTTTTGCACATATTTTCATAAAAAGACAAAAAGTGCACTTATTTAGGTCATCCCAGACAACCCCTTAGGCTAAATGTTATTACATTCAAATTATAATCATTACTTTTTTTCTTTCACAAAAGTTAAAAAATCAAAAAAATCTATTTCAAACAGGACTATTTTGGCTCTTGGCTAAAATAGTCAAAAATAAATAAATAAATAAAACTAAAAAAATAAAAGCTTATTCACATTTTAAACGAAGTCTTAGTTTTGAAGAGTTGTTGATGTGGCAACTTCTTAATGGGTGCCATAAAATGCATATTTCACAGCTCATCCATGAATAATTTAGGTTTCGTTTGGGATGTGAATTAATTTTTTGGCTATTTTAAATTTCGTTTGGAATGAATTTTTTGGTTTTTTTGATTTTTGTAAGAGAAAAAATGAAATAATTATAGTTTAGGCCTCGTTTGGGAACATATTATTTTAGTAACTTTTTTACTTTTTATGAAAAGATGTTCAAAAAAATAGAAAAAGTGATGTGATAATTTATAGTGACTTTTTGATTTTTTTTCACTAAAACTGAAGGTTGTCAAATAAGGCCTTAGATATGACATTTTATCTTATTAACTTTTTAAGAATGCTACTATTAGCACCTACCAAAATTCTTTGGACCTCCCATTTTATAATTTTTTTTATTACAATTATACCCTAAAGTAAAATTACATTAAAAGACATTATTAAATGGAACATCCACCTATCAATAAGAACTAATACTCTATAATATTGGACACCCACCCCCCACCCCCAACTCCAACTATACGTATTCCATATTTGTAAACTCTAAACCTATTACTTTTCATAACCAACTAATATAAACCCTAAATCTATTATTTTTCATAATCATCTTAAATCCTGAATGTGTCATCTTCATAACCATCATCAACGCTATTGAACTTGGAAGTTTTGCTTCAATTATAACGTATACTTCATCACTTATTTGACTGTGTAGAGCAATGGAGGACGAGGACAACAATTCTAGTGAGGCCGACGTTCCATTAATAAGTTTATCTGTCTTATATTAACATTCTCGGTCGTTTTCAGTCGTTCTTGTGTCGTTCGAACTGTTCGGTACTGGTTTGCTGACCATTAGAATTATGTTCGGTAATACAGTACTGAACATAATCCTTTCGTTCAATACATAGGTTCCGAACATTAATGCAGATAGTCAGTTATGTAATTTTCTTTGTTAAACTAACTTAGAATGGAAAAGAGTGAATTAGAATGGATTTAAGTTATGTATTTTGAATGTATTTAATTCATGTTATTTTAAGTTGTGAATTGGAATGGATTCAAGTTACACAGTGATGAACAAATTTGTTCGGACAAACAGTGCTGACAGGATCATTATTGTTCGACAAAACAGTTTTAAACAAAATACATTTTTTCAGCTACACAGTGATGAACAAATTCAAAATCATCACTCAAATCTGCTGATCTCCTATCAAGATTCTTGAATTCAGGGCATTTAGATGAAAACTTTATCACCGACATTGTCATCAGCTTCATACTAGCGGGTCGTGACACCACCTCGGCCGCTTTAATCTGGTTCTTCTGGCTTGTCTCCAAAAACCCAGATGTGGAAACTGAGATTCTCAAAGAAATCAATGAGAAATCTGAAGCTCCAATCTACGAAGAAGTGAAAGACATGGTTTACACACACGCGTCGCTGAGCGAGACCATGAGACTCTACCCACCCATCCCCATTGACGAAAAGCAAGCTTTAAAGAACGACGTGTTGCCAGATGGGACAATAGTGAAGAAGGGTATGCGAGTGAATTACCATCCTTACGCAATGGGGAGGTCGGAGGAGCTGTACTGGACCAAAGTTCCAAACTCTGAAGATTGAGTGAGTCAGGGAAGGAAATGGATGAAAAATTAGGTGGGTGTGCATTTCATTGTGAAAATATTATGAAAATGGGTAGATTTGGTAATAAGTGGAGTGTCCAAAAAAATATTATTAAAATTTAGGGTTTAGGATTGGGGTCTAAAGAAATGGGGGGTTCAAAGAATTTTGGTAGGTGCTAATAGCAGCACTCCTTTTTAATCTATTTTAGCTTTTTATGACTAAAATAACCTTTTAACCCCAAATATATTCATGTCAAACGAGGGCTTAATCTCCTCCTTTTATAGTTCATGACTACAATTAAAAATTTTAAAATACTTTTAATTTTTTTGTCAAGTACAATAATTTTTTAGTTGGGCTCTCGGTTTGTTTGAGAGTAAAATAAATTTTCTACTATTTAATTAGTTAAAAAATAAGTAAAATATTTTTCATTATAAAAGTGTAAATTAATTTATATTTAAAATGTCGTTAAGTTTTTTTTTTTTTTTTTCATGGTCAATATCATTGAGAGTTATATATATCCAACCTCACTGTTTTTATATATTCATGTATTATGGTTGATTTGAGCAATTGATGGGAATTAGATTTTGAATTTGTTATTTTTATTGCTTTAAATTGTTATCTTATTTTGTTATTGAGTAATGATATAAACATAAATGTTGGGCTTTTTTTATATTTACATCTTAATTTTAGAGAAATTGAGGAGCCCATAGAGTTGATTACAGGTTTGTTCATTTTGTACAACTTTCAATTATTATTATTCATAAAAAAAATTAAATCTATCCAATAATTGTATCATTTTCATTTTATCATAGTTGTGTTTAAAAAAATTAATGCTCTACTTTAAAAATATACTTGTTATCCATTTTTCGGAGACAAATATAATAAAGTGAATTTATGATTATCTGATCAAACTAATTTTTTTTCATGAATAATATACATTGAAAGTCCTACAAAATTAATATTCGAATCATCAAAATAAAACTTATTGTAAGTTCCACATGCCTCTTAAAATCTCTTATGTTGATATATAAGCCCACCTCTAAACAAAATTTGTAGACAAAATATATAAAATCTCTTATGTCGATGTATAAGCCCAACTCTAAACAAAGGGGTGTTTTTTTGAAAAATAATTAAAAGTTGATTTTTTTAGTTTTTTTGAAAAAAAATATAAAAAATAATATGACCTAAAATTGGTTAAAAATTAGAAAGTAACTTTTAATACACTGTCCAGAAGGGGCCAAAATTTGTAGACAAAAAATATATAGGTATAATGTATCACATTTATATTCTCTAATTGAAAGTCAAAATTCTTATGTGGCAATGAGGCAATGAGGTGTCGTTGCACAATATTTTTGTGTTCAATTCTATATGAATATTATCATTATTTTAAAAAATTTACTCTATAATTAGTTCTTTATTACATTTTTCGTTGTAAAATGTTTTTAAGTTTTAATTAAATACTAAAAAATAAAAATAAAAATTTATTTTTAAACATAAAAAAATATTTTACAATATAAAATATTTTTCAACCCCTGAATGTGCATTATAATTCACCAACCATACGGTACTCGTAAAAGCTTACCTGAAAAAGTATGTTGATGTGTGCTAGGAACCACCGACTCTTGGACTAAATTTGGCCCAACAATTTACTGCCTATGTCTTTTTCATGTTAAAGCTTTGTAACATATGGGTCAGTCATGTAGGCCCTGTTTGGTAGAGTTGTGGGAAAGTGCTTATAGCTTATACCTAAACAGCTTATAGCTTATAACTTTCAGCTTAAGCTGATTTCCAGCTTATTCTTAAAGCATCTCCTGCCGCACTCAAAGAATAAGCTGATTTCTGACTTCCAAAAAGCTATAAGCTATAAGCTATAAGCTAAACCAAACATATCAAAATAACTTAAATTAAGCTTTGCTAAAATAGCTTAAATTAAGCTGAAAGTTGAAATAAGCTGTAATTAAGCTTTGCCAAAACAGGCACGTAATCACTATAATTAAGCTAATCAAAATTACTGTAAGGCATATGAATTATGCTTAATTAATCTGTTCAGGTATGTCTTTTTCATTTTAAAGCTTTGTACCATATCGGTCAGTCATGTAATCACTATAATTAAGCTAATCAAAATTACTCTAGGGCATATGAATTATGGTTAATTAATTTGTCGTGGCATTCCAATTATCTTTTACATAATCAATTACAACTTAATTTAATTAATCACCCTCTAACCACACCTAACCAAAAATCAAGCATTGAGCTAGTCAATAGAAACTCTTATTAAAGTTTTTTTACTAATTGATTAGCTTCCAAATTTATCATTAAGGTTTTTCAAATCTCCTTATTAAATAGCTAAGTTTACTTAAATGATTGTTGAAAAATTATTAAATAGTCTAGTAGTAACATATAATTTTTTTGTCTATGTGAATTGAGACTCTTTTTATTACATGAATGACGTACATGAAGATGTTCATTTCATAATCAATAAGAATTAGAAAGTAAAATAAAATTTAAGTAATATTGTGGGCTTTTGTAAACAATCAATGCATATATATATTTTGGGAATAGATTATTTTAGTTAGTTATTTGACTTTTTAGTTATTTTAATTTGACTAAAAAAATATGTTTGGGATGACAATTATTTTTTGTGTAGTTGATTTGATAGTTATGAGAAAAAAAATAAAATGATTATGAGTTGAATGTAATATTTTGTCTTATTGATTATTTTAGCTAAATATCTTCTAGCCAAACAAGACCTTAGAAAAATTTTAGATAATTAATTTTAAAATTTGAAATAAATTGTAAATAAATATATATATTTTGCATGTTATTTTATTCTATGCCTCGTAATAATTGATTAAAAAAGCCACCACTAATTTGGTAATAAATTTTGTTTTTTTTTTTTTTTTTCTTCTTGACGTTAGTAATAATTGTTCTTTTTTTTTTTTTTTTTTTTTTTTTTAGGTCCTGCCACCCGGTATCCGACCCATCGGGCCGACTAATCCGGATCGGGGCTTAGTTCTGGCTGGTTAGGTTCAACACCCCTCCCAATTGGCGTTGCGGGGGATCGAACCGTAGTCCTCCCTACCAAGCCGAGCGCCAATCACCACTCGGCCAACAACCAATTGGTTAGTAATAATTGTTCATTTGCCATTTTTTTACTTCAAAAAAAGAGAGAGGAAAAAAAAAAAAAAAAAAAAAGCAGGAAAAACTATCATTTATCATAGGAAAATTTGACTATACACCCATTTTTTTTCTTTAAAAAAAAATGTATTATATGTATCTTAATTATGCCATTACCTTTTTTAGTTATAATTGTTATCTTTTTATAATTATGATAATATTTTAATTATAATTTATAAATCTTTTAATATATCTCATATTATATTTTTAATTATAACTTCAAAAATATAAATTTATGTCAATTTTTTCCCTTATCATATGTTTACAATCTTATCAAACATGATGTTATATGCAGGTGTGTCTAGAGGGAGAGATCCCTGCTATGCCTGTATTGAATGAAGAAGACTTTGGTTAGAGAATTTGAAGAGAAATTAAAAAAAAAAAAAAAAAAAAAAAAAAAAAAAAAAAAAAAAAAAAAAAAGTTAAGTGAAATATGAATAAAATATATATACATTCTACTTAATTTCACACATCTTTTTTTTTTTCCTTTCCAAATTCCTTCTAAATCCCTCAACCATCGTTAGGGTTCAGATAAAAGAGGTTTTTGAATACTTTCCGCAACTGCCTTCCGATTCCCTCATCGGTGTTAGAATTGTGCATGTGTTCGCATTGCCGGATGCACCGGAGGTGATTTACATTCCCACTTCCTCATTTCATTTTCATTATTATTATTTTTTTAAGTGTGCTCAAGTTTCAAATGCTTTCAATTTGATTTTTCCAGGAAGAATATCAATCAACCTCTTTGAAGCTTTTGACAAGGTATGCAATTTTGTTCCATTTTACACTGTCCTCCTTCTCAATGGTTAACGTTGGTATATGGGTAAAAATTGTATAAAAATGTGTGAAAATATGTAAAATTTACATTGGAGTTGAAATTTTTTTTCTTCACATTAGTGGATCCTTAACAATCGGCCAATAGAATGTCGTTGCCGAAAAAAAAAACAAAGAAGAAGAAGAAAACCATTAGTGAGTCCTTAGTCAGGTAGATGGTTTGATTATGATGCCAGCAATTTATGCAGTGAGTAGTGAAGTTCCCGTTTTGCTGTTAATTGACTGTGGTGAAATTTAGTGATTATAATATGTGCATTTTTTGCACAATTTTGTGAAGTTTATGCACTAAAATGAAGTTTGGTTTGCTTCTGCATTTTGAATTTCATTACATTTCACATAAATTTCACTTTTATTATTTATTTCTCAAATTTCATCAACCAATCACATAATGGCATATACATGTATATTTAACGGTTGTGGAGGTAGGGGGTGGTTTTGGGGGAGATGGGCAGGGGAAAAAGAGATAGGAAAATGGAAGTGGAGTGGACAGCCGTAGACGGCATGGTCAAGTGGAGTGGGTTGAAGGTAACGCAAGAGGGGGGAAGAGGGAGTATGGTGGGTTGGAGACTAGAGGGTGGGTTTGGTTTTCCAGGAGCTGGTGGTGGATTTTTTAGTGAGGCTAGAGTAGCTGGCAACGATGGTGGTCAAGATTTTGGTGGCGGTGGTGGTGGAGGACTTGGCGGTGGAACTGGACTTGTGGGGGATCTGGTGGCAGTGATTCTCCATTGGGCGAAAGGGCTTACAAAAACAAAAGGCAAATTTTAGGGAGTAAGAGAGTGGTTGGCAGAGTGAGACTAAAGTGCTGTTTGGTGTAACTGTTAAAACAGATTATAGATTATAGCTTAACAGATTATAGATTATGACTTTAATCAGAAGTTGTTAATCTGTTTGGTATAGCTGTTGGATTATAGATTTAAGTTGCTGAGTAGTGTTTGTTAAATAAGCTGTGAAGTAGCTTTTTCAATTAATTTTTATTTTTTATTATTCACTATTTATCTACATTTTTCATAAAAAATAATAATATTTTATAGTCCATTTGGGTCTTTTTCTATTTTTAAAAAAATAAAAAATAAAAAAATCTAAGAGTATAACCGTGAATTAACATGTCCACAGCAGAAGCTGATAATCAGAAGCAAGGGGTGAGCAGCTTCTCAGAATCAGCTTTTTTGACTTAAAATAAGTTGTTAGAATCAGAAGCTGTTTGAAATAAGTTTAACCAAACAGTCTAAAATAACTTTTTAAAAGCCAGAAGCCATAAGCTGGCTAAAAAAAGCCCCACCAAACACCCCCTAAGAATAGAGAGATTGAAGATGCAGAGGATGGTGGTGATCGGTTGGGCTACAATGGTTGAATAAATAATGTGGGGGATGTGGGGTGGAGAGCAAAAGTAGAGAGAGGGGGAAAAGGGATCAAAGACATTTGCATCAACACAACACCATTTGAGAGAGAGAAAGAAGATGGGTAATTTTATCATTTCACATTATTGAGCATCTGTAATGCAAAATAAGCAAGGGTAAAAAACTAATTTCACTATCTTTGTTAACTCTGTTTAATGATTTTGTTGTAACCTTGAAGGAGTGTGGATTATGAAAATTTGAATTTTGTGGCATATTTCTCAATAGTCTGCAAAATTTGAATTCTGTGCCAACTTTGATCTTCAAAGCCATCTTTGATGAGTTTTTGTTCATTGTGTTCTAAGGGGTTGCCTTGGTTCATGTTCTCAATTTACCTTGGTTGTTGGTGCGATCTCCAATAGTTATTGTAAACATGAGGTTTTTGAGGAGTGTATGTATTTCTAGGGAGAGTAATGCTTGGTATCTCGAAAAGGAGGTTGGCTTGAATGGCTCGAAATTCATCTTGGCGAACATCCGGCTGGTTGTCCGGCGAGAAGACTGACAGCCACGGTCGACAAAGGTGACAACTGCGGTAGACAAGTTTTCACCTAGTCGTCCAGGCGGACGTCTAGCCAACACCCATTCGGGCCATTCGAGCCCCTCCTTTTCGGGCTATCAAGCATTTTTGTTCTAGGGATGGAGTTGCTTTGTTTTTTTGGATGTCATTTTGTTGTATTGGCATCTTGCCAACTTGTTCTTACTGTGTTTTGGACTATGGATTTGGTTTGTGCTTTCAAATAAGTTCATATATATATTTGAAGAAAATGATATGACTTGCTACTAAATGGAAGGACATGTCCAAATACTACTAATAGTAGTAACAATTCTTAAATGAGTAGTAATAATAATTTTAAAAAATCACAAACTGCGTGCCAAAGAGGACCATGAACTGGAGAAGAAATGAAAGAGGATGTTGTAAATATATGTTCTTATTTTGAACCTGTAATCTTTTCAAAATGGTCTACTCCTTAAAAAATCATTTGCCTTGCCAAATATGAATATAATCTTAGCGTCTCCCCTTTGCAGTCTATGCCAGGTTTGTGTGAATAAACAAAATTCCAAAAAATAATATGAAACGTGACATGATTAGAAATAAACAAATAGATATACTCTTTGGGAATTTTTAATTTTCCTCTATGTAGGATAAAATTTTAGTAGCGAAGTATGTTAGAAATGTTTGACATTTGAAGATGAAGTAGCACCAACAAGGATAAATGTTTTCTCATAATGCATGTAGAAATGTTGCTTAACTATTCCTTATTAGTGGATTGAAAGAATCCTCTTATAAATTCTTGATATTAGTTTAAATTTGCATGTCCACAGGTACTACAATGGACACATGGCACAAGATGTTGTGGAAGAGGTTTGCACTAATCTGATTTTATTTGATATGTTTTTTTTCTATTTACTATAGTTTGGTAGAGTTTGTTGAGTTGCAAACAATGATTTTCAAATTAATGTTTCAGTCATGTGATGGGGTTAAATGGGTTTCATTTGATACATTTGATTTCTATAATATTATATGCATATTTCAATTAATTACTATTTGTTAACAAGCCAATGTTTGAGCACCCTAATTTAGACATCTACCAAAATGTCGTAAGGTTCCACAAAGGGAAGCCAATTTTCTTACCCAACTTCGTCAAAAGAAAGGAAGAGTACATTACATTGGTGTCTGCACTAACCCTTCCTCTGAGGACTTGGACCTTTGGGAGAGTTGAGGCTTCAAAATACTCTTTGTTGGACATGTTAAGGTACCACTTCAAATATTTTTCTTTTAAATGCATCTTTGATTTCATCCTAGTTTCATTTTTATTGCTAATTTTTGTCTTGCTGCATTACAAGTCGATGGTTGAGATTACATGTGTGACGATTATACCATTACATGATTACGAGGCACATGTTGCTAGACATTTCGGGAACTGCTCATTTGATGAGCTTTTTAGAGGTAAGACTCTTTTTTTATTTTTTATTTTTATTTATTTTTAAGTCTTAAACTTGTGTAGCCATCGAATGAATGTAATCCTTGAAACTTGTTCATGTGTTCAACAGCCTTCTCTTGCATATGTATTTTTATCTTAAGCTTGTGTAGCCATCCAACGAACCTAATGCTTGAAACTTGTTTATGTGTTCAACAGCCTTCTCTCGCATATTCATCGGAGCTTTAGCATATCTTGTCATTGATCACTTTTTTGCCTTGAGGTAAGATTTTTTTTTTTTGTGAGGTTGTTTGATAATGGAACCTCAATCTTTTGATGCTGTCAAGTTAATTGTGTTTGATTGGTGTAGGATATTGAGGCGTAATATTGAGTTAATTGTGTTTGATTGGTGTAGGATATTGAGGCGCAACATTGAGTTGGTCCAGCAAGGTGAGCCTGTGCCTGCTAAGAAACCTTGGGAGAATCTGACTGATGAAAAGAGAATTGAAGCTTTCATCCGGGGGACCCACCAAATAGAGGTGAGTCAGTGGAAACTTGAAATATATTCTAACGAATTGTTGAACATCTTACATGATTTAAGTAGGTGTATGAATATATTTGATTTTGTCTATTCAAGTAATTCATTGTATATTCTTCCTTATATATGTACTAGTGTATGCTCGTGCCTACAGGCACGGTGTAAATAATGATGAGATCAAAATGTAATTGAATATAAAATTATTGGGTTAAAATGTAATTTACCCTATTTGTTACTAAAAATTTGAAGTCAAAATATGAATAGAGGTTTGGTTAGTTTTGAAAAGATTTTTTTTTTTTAAACTTAAAAATATGTTTAGTTGTGTATTTTGAAAATAGACATTTCCCAATCAACTATTTAAAATACGGCAATCACCGAGTGGGTCATTCATTTGGTACCTATGGCAGGTAGCAGTAGCTGCACCTTCACAGCTCTAAATGTTCTAGTTTTAAAACATCTGATAAGATATTCTGGTCTTCTTTGTAGTTGGTCATTCATTTGGTAACCATCGATTGCTCGGGCATATTTTGACGGATCACTCCCAGTCCTATTGTCTACCGACCAAGAGTGTGTTTTGTTCCTCTTGGGTCTGCGGTGTTATCTTGTACGACAGGTTAAGGTTAGATGAGAACTTATTTTAAAACATTGTACAAATATTAACTAGAACATATAACTTTGATGCTATATATATATATATATTTTTTACACTAATGCTAACTCTTCTTATAAATTCAATAATTTTTACCTTTGATTCACAGGAAGTTTTGCATTTGACCGATGATGAGATTTTGCAACATATGAGAGGTGTTTTTCGAGATGTGTTGGATTGTTTCAACACATTATCTCCAGAGGTAGGTTGATTCTATTCTAGGCAGCTTATGAATTTAGTTATTGAAAACTTTTGATTGTTTAAAAATGAACTTATTTAATAAGCAAGCACTTAGATGTTCCTGTATAAAACTTCTTTTCTTTTAATTTGTCTATAATCTTTTGAATTCCATATTTTTCTTATCTCCATATTTCAATTAGGTTGTGGATGAGGGCAGCAGTGGAGCAGTGGTGTGACTTCTTTGCACGAGTGTGTTCTTTGTTGTCTGTTTGCACAAATATATTCTAATATTTTTCGGTTAGTGCATGGACTAATGATTTCCTAATGGTATAGTTAACAATGACTAGAATTGGTAAAGGTGCATCGGATCGGAATTACAACTTGTTTCGTTCATTTAGTAGTTTGGATAAGCATATATAAAGAGAAATGTTAGGGATCATGAAAAAATTTTCATGAAAATTGTCATGAAAGATTTGTGATCCTTAAATTATCTTGATTAGTGTGTGGTGCTTTATTCTAAGTATAATCCAAAGGTCACAAATCTTTCATAATCATTTTTATGAAAGATTTTTCATGATACCTAGCATTGCTGATATATAAATCTATGGATATACATACAACATATGCTAGTGAAGGTCTAAGGCTTGGTTTTCATTATGTTGATCTTGATAGTTGCAGGGCCTTTGTTATCTTGCTGTTGTTATTTTTGTTTTCTTGAATTTTTATTTTTATTTTTACAAATTCCAGATTGTTGTTTCCAAATAGTTTTGATCTTTCATTATCACAAGTTGACAACCCAAAAAACACTACCCCTAAACTAATCGGACTCACAGGGTTGTATCTTATGAGCATTTGACTTCTAGTTCTAGTTGAGTAAAATTAATATCAGTATAATTCACCCAATTAATTTTTGACCAATTTTTTCTATCATATTCATAATCTAATGTACATATTATTGTTTATTTTTATTTACTAATTATACTTTTGTGTGAAATATTTTTATTAAATTATGGGTTTATTACACTTTCTACCCTTAGACTATCGCCAAATTGTCTACTTAATTCCTAAACTATTGATTGAGTCTATTCGGTCCTTATAGTATATCAATCAAAATCAAAGTTTTTTTAGTGCTTAAACTATCGATTGAATCTATTAAGTTCTTAAAATATTTAATTCAAACATATTTAATCTCTGAAAAGATTACAAAAATAAAATATATGTTTATACGTATTATAAATTAATAAAAGACCCTACTTAATTAAAATTATATTATAAAAAAATTATAAATTTGTATTGTCTTTAAAAAGAAGTGTAATTGTGTGTTTAAATTAGTATTAGAGTTTGATTTTTTAGTTATATGAGTATTAGATATACTAAATGAGTAAAATTAGATAATTTAAATAATCGCACTTTGCTATAAATAATAATAGAATAAAATAATACATTAATTAAATTATAAAAAGAACTTAGAAAAAAATTTAAAAACAATCAATTAAAAATTATAAACGAAATATGACATAATATTAGATAGAAACAAACACCTAGCCATGGTAGAAGATAAGTAACTTTTACTCTTATAAAGAAAATTCACTATGAGAACTGATGCTCACTTTTTCATGACAAAATAAAATTTTAAAATTTTTTTAAAATAAAAACTTAACTCGATAGGATCTTTTACTAATTTATAATATTTATGAACATTTATTTTTTTCATAAATTTTTTAGTAATTAAATAAATTTAAATTAAATACTTTAGGTAGCGAGATACAGTTACCAATTTTTTAGTAACTAAAATGGAAAGAGACGTGGAGTGCCTGTTGTGGGAGCTTCGAGTTGTACGCGGAGAGAGCGGGAGGGAAAATGAGAGAAAGGGTTCAGCAACTTTATTGGATGGTTTGCCCTTTTTTTGTATTAAAAAGGAAAAATTATTTATAAATTTTATTAGGAAGACTTATGTTATATATGGTCCTATTAAAAAATTTATGTTCCCATAAATCTTGTGAGAAGTTTGTTGACACATTTACCCTCAATATTAGTTGTTAATATCATAAATAATAGTAAAACCATATATAGGAAATTAAATATTACCATAGATCATATCTATATAAACGTAACGTAACGTGAAACCTACATAAACGTAATGTGACACCTGTACGTAACGTGACACCTACATAAATATAACGTGACACCTGTACGTAACGTGACACATACATAAATGTATTCCACAAGATCAAATTAAAATTATTGAGATATGGAAATAAATTAGAAAAGATTCTCAGAATGGAATGATGATAATGACTGTGCCTATAGCTATACACACCAAATTAATGGTTGAGCAAAAATGGGAATGAGAACCTGGGACATTCTCAACAGTAAAATTTTATACTGATAATTTTGTGATGACCTCCACATCCTTCAACTGCTCAAACTAATTGAATCACATAAACTTTATAATATTGGCTAGCTTTCAAAACAATTTTGCATCAATTTTGGTGTCTAATCTTTTGGACAACCACTCCCATACAAGACAGTTGTGTTAGGTAGACAGCAAAGAAACCTCGGAATCTAACAAGTTTCCGTCAACTACAATAGTGTTAAGGCCTTCAAAATTAAAGAGGTAACTTGTTGTACTCATCATTTCTTCTAAAACTTCCTTGGCATTTCACCTAATATTCAAAGTTTTCAAGAATCCTATTTGACCACACATGATGGAACTGCTCTACATAATTATTTTGTTTGTGGAATAGTCTATTTCTCAAATCAATCAGTCCGGTTGTATTGAACATTTAGCGCACACGATCCTCAATAAAGTCAATCTACACCTAAAATAAAATAAAGTTTCTGCAGAAGGGAAGGGGAGTGGAGTCTTTGAGCATAGCAACAAGATAGCAAAATCAAACTATGTCAAGTATATAAATAAAATCTTGTTCCCTTGGCTACTTTCAAACCACATTCTAGATTAACAAAAGGAAGGTAAATTCAACAAAATAAAAGAGTAAAGCAGAGAAATGAAAAATATACGTTACGTTACGTTTATATAGGTGTCACATTACGTTTATGTAGGTGTCACGTTACGTATAGGTGTCACGTTACGTTACGTTTATGTAGGTATCACGTTACGTTACGTTTATGTAGGATCTTATGGAATACATTCTTATCTAAATAGAACTTAAGACTCTATAAGAAATTACACAAGACTTAGTCTAGCATAAGTGTCTGAAAAAAGACTTATAAATAAGTCTCCCTATTAAAAAATTAAAAAGAATGTTATAAGTCTTATATTTTTTACTAAATAAATGATTAAATGTCTCACATTTATTTAATAAATTTTTTTGTATCCCTAGCATTATCCAAAAATTAAATAGTCAAAATTTGAGATTTGTAATATAAGAAAAAATAACACTAGAAAAAAATAATTATAAAAAATAATAAATAGTTCCACTTCTGCATAACAATTTTTAAATATTATAATGGTAATTTTTCCGTAATCTAATGGCGTGCAGTAGTACTAAACTTTTCTTTTGAGTTTAAAAAATTAGGAATTTGCTTTTCTCCTATCTTCGTTTAGATTGTGGGGTTGTTGTTTGGGCATGTAGGTTTCATCATGCAATCTGTGTTAATAATTTATTTTTATGATTTTTTGTGCGTCAATTTGATATTTGTAACATCTTTATTTTATTATGTTTATCTTTAAAAAATACAAAATAAACAAGTGTGCTTATATAAATAGATAATTTATTTTTAAAAAAATAAATGCAATAAAATGAATATCTTATAATTATTTGATCCATCTATCTTTTTGTATGGACCATATACATGAAAAAATATACAGTTTGAAGAATTGAAACAAGACCCATAATAAACTCCAGAAGTCGGGATAGTGCTTTTCCTGTACAAAATCCTATCCCTAAATCTAAACTTAGCTTGTGATACATACCATGAGTCCCTTTAATGATGTGAATTGTTTATTTTGTAACATAAAATAAACATAATGTATATTGTTTATACAAAAAATTAATTTGACTATTTGAATTGTAAATTTTTTATTTTTATCATATTTTGCTAATGATAGAGCCTGGGACGTTTTTGAAAAATACTCTGTTTTTTTCCTTTTCAATTTTTTTTTTTTGTGAAAATTGTCAAAAACTAGTGTGTAAGTGAATTTTTGACCACACTGCCAACTCAGTATTCAACTAGGGAGCACTGGCAGAATAGATGGCGCCTGAATGACCTGCAACAGAAAGAAGAGATTCCGACGGTGGTTCGTCTACCCGGGGGCACTTCGATGATCAAGTCAGTTATCTCTCAAAGATAGCAAAAGTACTTAACTCACTATTCAGAATATAAATTGCCTACCTTAGACACATGGGGGTGCCTCTCTTTTATAGCCAACACAATCCTAGTCCCAATAGAAGCCTAACTCTAATGGAGTTAGGATTACTACTAATCTTGAACTCCCAGTAGGATTAGGATAAACTCTCTAAGAGTCTTATCTTTACCTAAACTGAAGTCTTCTCTCATTCTAGGACTCTTATCCCTTATTCGCTTATCCCGGATTTCGATATCTTCGGAGATAACCTCGGCCTAGCCGAGATGATCTCGGTGTCATGACCAGGACACGTGACACTTCGACTGACACTTCAGCGTCACCTTGGCCACGTGTTGGTACTCGAAAAATATGTCCTCACAACTGCCCCCTAGGTTCTATTACCTCGGCATCCTGAGGTGATGGAACCTATATCATCACATCGAATAGCATGTCAGTCATCTTGCTCTATCATCCATTATCGAGGTTATAATTCGTCAGCTTCACACGACCAGGACCTGTAACTTGTCTCATCAAGGTTTTAGAACAAAAAACCTAGCTTGTTCAATTTTATTTAGCCGAGATCGCCCTTATCGCCGAGGTTTTAACTTTATCAAATCATAGCTCCAAGAGTTCTATCACGCGCATGAGCTGTTACGCACAACATGTCAACCGTTTCTGCTACGTGTTTTTAACCCACTGGACCGTGTCTGATACGCGTCATTAAGTTACCTCGCGCCTGCATGCGCCGTCTAACAAATGCGTTGTTCTAGGCACATCAATTGTTTTTTTGCCGCCTCTTCGAGTTTTTGACAAAACTGGTTCCCTCTCTCTTCGTCGCTTCACTTTTGCATCTTCATTCTCGTGCAAACTCTCTCTCTTTCCTTTCCCAAATTCGCCATTGTTCTAAGATCGTCAAGTTCTGCAACCATCGCCGTTTACCTCCTCTGGTGAGGCTCTTGTTGATCTTTTCCGTTTGCTGCCATCGTCTGACTCCGGCATACTCAATACCGGCTTCACTTTTCTTCGGTGACTTACTGTTTTTCCCCGATTTAACTTCTTGTTTTAGTTTCTTGTTTTTCTTTACTAAACTCCACTGTTTTACTTGCTGCCTCTACAATCCTGCTCATGTCTTTGGTATTTTATCTTGTATATGTATCTGAACACGTTTGTTTCATGATTCTATTTTTACCCAATTCGTCTATTTGAATACGCACTGTTCACACACTTGTTGATTTCTGCCACTGTTCTTGGCCTGACACACCTGTGCAAACTTTTGTCTTGTGTTTCTTGATGGCTTCATCATCATTCTCAATTCTGAATCACGTTCCTGTTTCTGTTTGCCGTGTTTTTTTCCAAATTCTTGCTTTCAATTTTCACTTGCCTAGACTTTAGGATTGGGATTTGTCTATAGAATTTACGAAGCTTAGGAAAAACTTAAACGAATTTCCTTTAGATCCACACAAACTCTTACCATAGTACACTTTTAGGTTTTAGCCGAGGTCCCTCAAACCCTTAAAACACTTCTTTCTGAAATTCAAATCCTTCAATTAAGCCGACGTCATGGGTATGTGAAAGCATAGGGTAGACACCCCAACTAAGTTAGAGTACTTTGGGCAGGAGTTTTCCATTCCTGCCGACGTCCACCTTAGGTTGGCAGGGGAGGAGGATTTCATTATGCCCGACGTGAACCTCATGCCTTTCCCAGTAGTGGTCTTTATCGAGTGTGGACTTAGGTTTCCACTCGACACCCTTTTCCGAGAAGTCCTCCACTACTACAAATTGAACCCAATGCAACTTGCCATCAACTCTTATCGAGTTATCAATGGTATAATCGCCTTAGCCAAGAAAGAAAATACTAGGGTTACCCTTGCCGACATCCAGTACTGCTACACCATGTGTCACCTAAAATCGGAAAAATGCCTCATCTATTACCTCAAGCCGAGGTCCACGGAGTACAAGCTTATTGCCGACCTCCCAGACTCAAACAGGGGTGCTGGAGACGATTACTTCATCGTCTCGGGCAACTGGGAATTTCAACCAAACGATGACCTTCACCTTTATCCCCTAAGCTGAACAGTTTTCAGGGAATGAGATGGTAAGAGCCAAGTGTCACATTTCCTTGTTTTTTTTTCCAAGTTTTCAATACTTTGTTCTAACGTCTGTGCTCTTCTTTTTGCAGTTCTTCCACAACCACCAAAGGGCTTTCGCAAGTCCTTCTTCCTCAGCAAGGACTTGAAGAAACTACTGGATCTTCCAGTTCACAAGCGGAGAGCTCCCTTACTTCTAAACTTTATCCCGATCTACAAGTCGGTGCTTCCTGATGTCCCAAAGAGGAAGAAAAGCAATTCTCCCCCTTCCGCCACAACTCCTCCAACAGCCTCATCATCTCGGCCAGATCAAGGATTGACCTCTGATCCAGCAGAGCAACCGTCAACCTCGGCTCCATATCTGATCCCAACCATCTCAACACTAACGCCACCGTAGGACTACAATTGTTACCGAGATGGGTCACAAGAAAGCTGTCGCTGAAGATCTTCTAGCCGACATCCCTAACTCAGTTAACGCTCAACCAGCACAAACCTTGCCTCAACCCAAACAAAAGCCAAAATGACTAAAGAAAGCTCAGCCTAAGGCAACGGTGACTCAAATTGATACTAAGGACACCTTGCCAATTTCAAAATTGACTGAGAGTGAGAAGACCCCTTCTACTGCAGAGAAGAGGCCCACCGAGGGCCAACCATCCGAATCTACCAGATCAAAGAGGACAAAGTCGTCCTCTGCGACTACCTCGGGGCCATTAAAACATGATTCCCCCTGGGCCCCACCAATCACAATCGATAACAAGCCAGTTAGGGCTGGTGATAGCACCGACGACATTAAGGTCGGCATTGCCCTCTCCACCACCTTGCTTCTGCCCGAAGATCTTAATCGTAACGCCAAGATAAGCGAATACGAAAATTTTGCTTTGATGTTGCAGTACTCCGTTCAAGTAAGTTCCTTACACTTGGTATTTTTCTTTTTCTATTTTTCCATACTTAGAGAATTTCTACTTACTTTTGTTCTGTTCACTTTCTTTCAGGCGATCCAGCACGCTCACTCCTTCTCAATGCAATCTTTTGAAATAAGAAAGGAGTTGGCTGACAAGACGAGGGAAGTTGCTAGTCTACAAAGGGCCGCTAAGAAGACTGAGGCCAAGATGAAGACTTTATCAGACCAGGCCGAGGAAGCCATTAAGGCTAAGGATGAGGCCGAGGAAAAAGCAGATACTGCAGAGGCCATCGCCAAAGTCCTCACGGCCGAAAAGAAAGAGGCCGAGATCAAGATGGCTGAGGCCCAAAAGGAACTTCAACATGCCCTGGCCACAAAAAAGGCCGAGATCAAGGCCGCTTGTAACAACCCTCACCACTGTTTACCGACTAACTACTGATTACTGTTAAACTGAGACTGATTATGATAAGTAATTGAATCGACTAGAATATTGAATTGACTGACTAAAATCTGGAACTGAATTGATTGAGTATATTAGTTAAATTGCAATTCTATCTGTTTGATTGCCAAATTATTTGTTCATGTCTTTGTGTTTAGGCTGCTAATTGAAGGCCTTATCGGCGGCTGAATCTGAAATTGATTAGTGTCTTATGACCATTAGAATTAATGTGATTTTATGGCATATTCATTTAAGATGTGATTTGGTATGATTAAATTAGATTAAGATAAGCTAAATTACATAGTTTGACTTATTTACCCTAATGCCATTGTGAGTGGCCACTATCTAAACATTTTGAGCTTCATTATACACTCAAACAAAACATTTCATCAGCTCATTTCATGTCTCAACCGACCAAGAGTAAGAGAATGAGAGAATTGAATTGTTCTTGAGGGAATTGCTTGGAAACTTGAGGAAATTGTAGAAGACTTGTAACATTGAGCCTCCACACCTCTAATTCAAGACTTAGATAAGGAATTCAACCTCTTAATTATGTCTTTAAGTTGATTCTTGCATGGTTCATGTCATTTTGATGGAGTTTAGAGCCAAGGCATGGTTTAAATGTTGAATTGAAACTCATTCCATGCATGCATGTTTACATCCTTGAGTTTTGAGGTTGTTCTTCATGAAAGTGTACATACATGTTCATATTTTTACAATGGACTATGAATTCACCATGTTTTTGAAGATATAGACTCTTTTGAGCATGTGTTTGGAGCTTTGAATTGGTTAAATTCATGCATATTTGCATGTTCTTCATATTCATGAAAATTTGTTTTCAATTGAGTTTAATTGAACTACCCTTGGGCTTTGATTTCTTAAATTGATCTTTAAAACATGTAATATTATGGGTTTTGAAATGTTTTCCAGAAAATTAGCTCAAGAGGATCGAAATTGGTGCATTAGAACTTGGTTTTGAATTTAGGACTCAAATCTGGATTTTCCAGATTTTGGACTCCCGCTCGAGCGGGGAATTCGAGCTCCCAGCATCTTGCATGGTTTTACAGTACGCTCGAGCATAGGGATGCACGCTCGAGCGGGGACCTGAGTCACACGCTCGAGCGGGGGTCAAGCGCCCGTCGAGCGTGGATTTTGAGCATCCAGTACTTTTGCCCTGTTTTGCAAAACGCTCGAGCGGGAAAGTCTACGCTCGAGCGGATACCTTTGTCTGCATCTACGCTCGAGGGGGGAAACCCACGCTCGAGCGTGAACTCTGTTTTCTGAAAATTCTGAAAATGCTTTTAAAGTGCATCTTTGCATCCTCATTTCATCCTAGGCATTCTTAGGCCTAATTTAAGGCATCTTAATGAGGATATAGATGTAGAGCCACACCGAGGCAAATTAGGGATTAAGTTATTATTTTTCCTAACTATATAGCTTAGTGTGTGTTCAATCTGTAACTGTATAGGGTTGGCTTCCAGAGACGCGCTCTAGCTACTTATAGCCCAGAACTCTGTGAGTAACAACTGTGTAAAGATATGTTCAAAAATGATTATCTTCTGAACAATTGAACTATCGCTTCAATTGATTATTGTTAATCTAATGAATGTATGTCCTCTATTCTCAATCAGACAGGCATCCATAGCAACCATCATATCAAGTATCGCTACTATTACAGAGATCTCTATCGGTTCCCATGTTGGAACCACTACTGTTTACTGATATGATGGCCATCATTTACTGCTCGGTCTTTTAAGACCTACTGTTCACTGTACTGTTATACTAATGGATGTACCACATATGACTGAATGACTGAAATACTGATTTAATGAACTGTTTTCATTACTGTAAGGACATTTATTCTAAACCTCTTTACGTATTGTGTTATTCACTGGGCTTTAGCTCGCTGTTTATGTATATATGTAGGTGTACAGGCACCAAACCGGAGCTAGGAGCATAGGTTAGACTCCCCTTTTTGTCAAGCCAACCACTGTGCCTCACTGCGAGGTTCCGAGCCTGCCAAGCTATGGCTTAGGGGTGTTTTAATTTCCCCCGTCTGTCTCTGTTTCTGTTTTGTAATATTGTATAGACCGAATGTTTTTGTACTGTACTGTTTAATAGGGATTAAGTCCCTGCCCTGAACAATTGTAAATGTTGTACATACAGTTTTATACTGATGATATATATGTATGAAAAGTCTTTTTGCATACAGACTGTCACAGTTCATTGGACATTGTTTATTTACTGTATTGGCTTCCGCTATGCCCCTGTACTCTGTTTTACTGTTGTACTGTTAAGCAGGCCTTTGGTAATCTCGGATTATTGGCCGGTTACAGTACTAAACCCATAGGGGCAGGTTTAGGTCGTGACATCGCTGATGAGAGGGTGTATACTGAGGGGGCGGCTGACGTCAAGGAGGACTACAAAAAACAAGTGAAGTAGGCATACAACAAGGGTTTCACCCTTGGTTGGATGGCTGCCCTCAAAAGGCTTGATGTCCCCGAGGACTGCCCCCTCAAGAATGCTGACGTCCTTCCCCTGCCATTCCCCCCTACTCCAAGCCAATCCGAAGACGATTCTGAGTCTAAGGAGAAAGCTTTGGTGAGGAAATCAAAGGAAGCTGCTGGGGCCAAGTCCCCTATGCCAAATGAGCAAGTCCTAGACTTGACTCAGGACGAGGAGGATGAGGTCTTCAAAGACACTGTTCCTGAGAATGCAACATCGGACGTGTCTATTGCCAACAAGAGCCTCAACCAAACTCTTTAAGAAATCGATGCCGAGCTCGCGGCTGAGAGGGCCACCGAGATGTCTTCTTAACAGTCTTCCGAACTCCAGACCCAACCGCCTAAAGACGCCGAAGAGTCTTAGTTTGATGCTTTTCTCCTTTTTTTCCTTTACCTTGTACTTTTTTCGTTCTTTGAAACAATGTAAGCTTTCTGTCTGGCCGATGTGCCTTCTTTCGAATGTAAATACAACTTCCTCTTTTGAATGCTTGTATGTTTTGTCTTCATTGCATGACTCTATACTTAGAATAATTTGTATGTCTTCAACATTCACCTTAGTCTGTGCAATCTTCTCGAGGTGAAATACCTCGGTTATACCCACCTACGGTTTACCTCGGCAAGTACATAAGTACTTCTTTTAATACAACTTTGGTCTCAACTTATAAATTTCAACAAGTATTTAAACTAATCTTTCTTTGTCATAACCTTGGTTTCAACTTATAAATTTAAAATTTCAACAAGCGTATGACCTTAGTTTAACTTCAACTTGTAAACTTAAGTTTCAATAAGTGTTAAACATAACCTTTAGTTTAACTTCAACTTGTAAACTTAAATTTCAACAAGCGTTAAACATAACCTCGGTTTAATTTCAACTTGTAAACTTCAGTTTCAATAAGCGTTAAACATGATCTCTGTTTAACTTCAGCTTGTAAACTTAAATTTCAACAAGTGTTAAACATGACCTTAGTTTAACTTCAACTTGTAAACTTAAATTTCAACAAGCGTTAAACATGACCTCGGTTTAACTTCAACTTGTAAACTTAAATTTCAACAAGCGTTAAACTAATTTTAGTTTGTAAATTCTACCTTTCCAGGAACCATTTCCCAACTTTCTGCCCCCCTAATGTTGTCACGACCCAAACCCGGCCCTATAGGTTTAGCATCAGAATCGCCAAGAATCCGAGATTATCAAGGCTTCAATTGAATAGTACAATCAAACAGTACAGTATGCTGGCGGAAGCCAATACAGTAAGTAACTAGTGTCCACTGAGCTGTGAAAATTTGTATGTCAAAAACATTTTATGCATTCATACAGTCCAAAACAGTACACTCTATACAATCATTTACAATCAACAAGACGGGATCGAATCCTCGATAAATAAAGATCTATATAAGAACGGTCTACACAGAAGTACAAACAGTAGGGAGACCGGTAGGGGACACAAAAACACCCCGAGCCATAGCATGGCAACACGGAACCTCGTAGTGAGGCACATAGGCTGGCTTGACAAAACTGGGGACCAATCCCACGCTCCTAGCTCCGGTCTGGTTGCTGAGAACCTACATATGTATATAAACAGTGAGCTAAAGCCCAGTGAATAACATAAAGCGTAAAGAGGTTATGAATGAATGTCCTTACAGTAATGAAATCAATTCATTTAACAGTATTTCAATCTTTCAGTATTTCAGTCAATCAGTCATATGTGGTACATCCATTAGCCTATAAACAAGAGGGTCCAAAGGATCGGCCTAATGCACTCCAACAAAGAATGATGATCATCAATCAAGAAATGTGATGGTTTCACAAGGAAACCGACAGAGCTCGTAAAGAATAAATGCTAAGGATGCCACAATACAGCCTGTAATACAGGATATACATTCATTCAGTAAACAATATCAGTTCAATAAACAATTCAGTTCAGTAATCAAAAGATAACCATTTTGAACGTATCTTTACACAATTGTTACTCACAGAGATTGGGCTATAGTAGCTAGAGCGCGTCCCCGAGAGCCAACCCTAACAGTAACAAATAGAACACACACTAAGTTTGCAATCGAAAGGATGGTAATTAAATCCCTAACTTTCCTCGGTGTGGTTCTATGTCTAAATCCTCATTAAGATGCTTTAAACTAGGCCTAAGAATTCCTAGGATGGAATGAGGATGCGAAAATACACTTAGAAAGCAAATTCCAGAATTTCAGTGAACAGGGCCTCCGCTCGAGCGCAGGTTTCCCCGCTTGAGCGGACAAGCACACAAAGGCCCACGCTCGAGCGTACATTCCGCCGCTCGAGCGGACTGATGAAAGGTGCAAAAAATGCTGGATGCGCGATTTTCCCGCTCGAGCGTTAAAAGCCCCGCTCGAGCGGACTGTAAAAACATGCCAAGGAAATACTGGGAGCATGAATTCCCCGCTCGAGCGGCCCTTCCCCCGCCCGAGCGGACGGCCAAATTCTGGAAAATCCAGATTCGACCTCTGAGTTTCAAACCAAGTTTTGATGCTCCAAATTCGATCCTCTTGGGCCCATTTTCTGGAAAACTCTTTCAAACACATAGAATAACAAGTTTTAAAACTCAATTTAAGAAGTCAAGGCCCAAGGGTGTTTCAATTAAACTCAATTTCAAACCATTTTCAAGAACAATGCTCAAACATGACATGCATGCCTTCAAAACAATTTTAAGCTTCAAATCATGCTCAAATGAGCTCAATTCTTTGAAAAGCAAGTTGAAAACCTGGACTATAACAATACCATGAACATGCATGTAACAAATTGCCATGAACTTAACTCAAAACCCAACAATATTAACATGCATGCAAGAATTATGCTACAATCCAACGTTCTTGAACTTAAAACATGGTTTGATTCTACAATGGAGCCTAGAACATGCAAGGTGAGGTTCAAGACAACAAGAAGACAATGAGTTCCTTACCTAGAGTTCCAATTACAAGGTAAGGAGGTTAAATTATGCCAATTACACTTCAATTCCAAGCAATCCAAGCCAAAATCTACAAGGCCAAGTCAATTCTCTCTCTCCCTAAACTTCTTCTTTGGTCAGCTAGAGCAAGCAAAAAGGCTGAGGAAAGCTTTGATCAACATGTTCTAAGGCTTAATATAATATCCTAAGTGGCCCACTAGGAGTGGCAAATATGGTAATTACACCTAAGTTTGCAATTAACTCACTTTATTCTAATTTAATCGTTCCTAATCAATTTTCAGATAAATATACCATAAAATCAGAAATATTCTACTGATTCTAAAACATCAAACGGTTCCCAATTCGGCCGCCGATAAGGCCTTCAAGTAACAGTTTAAACACATAAACGCAAACAGATAATTAATCAATTAAACAGATGCAACATGCAATTCAATAGATAAACTAATTCGATTTCAGTTTCAATTTCAATCAGTTAGTTCTAGAGGGCCTCACTTATCAGTCATAATCAGTTCAGTTCATCAGTGATCAGTAGCTAATTCAGTCGTTAATCGGTAATTATAACGAGGGTTGTTACAGTCTTCCCTCCTTATAAGGAGTTTAGTCCTCTAAACTCGAGTTACCTTCAGTCTGGAAGAAAACAGGATCCAGTGGAAACAAATCAGGATACCGCCTAGCCATGTCATCTTCCCTTTCCCAAGTGGCATATATACCACCATGGTTCTGCCAGTCAACTTTCACTAGCGGAATCTCTTTGTTTCTCAGTTTCTTGATCCGTCGGTTTACAATCTGTATAGGCCGTTCCTTGTAAGTGTAGTCATCACTCAACACGATACGGGTAGGCTCAATCACATGAAACGGATCTCGAAGATAGTCTCTCAACATCGAAATGTGGAAGACGTTATGCATATGCTCCATTTCAGGAGGAAGTGCAACTTGATACGCCACCGGATTGATTTTCTCAATAACTGATACGGCCCGACATATCTGGCGCTTAACTTGCCTTTGACTCCAAAGCGAGTCCGCCTTTCATTGGTGTCACTTTCACAAACACGTGATCACCCACTTCATATTCTCTATCCCGCCTTCTAACATCTCGTGATAACTTTTCGCTTTTCGGTCTCAGACGTTCGATCCTATCTTTTCGGTTGTTTCATAAACAATTTCGCCCAAGCAACGCCCATCTCCAACTTCGCCCACAGATTGAGATCTACACTTTCGCCATCCAATGCCTCGAAAGGCGCCATACCAATACTCGAATGGTAGCTGTTGTTGTAGGCGAATTCAGCTAACGGCAAATGACTTTCCCAGTTTCCCTGAAAATCCAGGACACACATTCTCAGTAGGTCCTCTAGAGTCTGGATGGTCCTTTCGACCGCCATCCGTTCGAGGATGATAGGCACTACTCAAATTTCAATTCAAGACTAATGTAGTCAGAGGCTCGCTAACCTCGATGTAAACTTTGAATCCCTGTCAGAAACAATAGATACAGGCACTCCATGCAATCTCACAATTTCATCAATATAGATAACAGCCAATTTGTCTGCATTATATATTGTCTTGACAGGTAGGAAGTGTGCAGATTTAGTCAATCTATCAACAATAACCCAAATAGAGTCCATACCTTTCCTGGAGCGAGGTAATCCAACGATAAAATCCATCGTGATATGCTCCCATTTCCACTCTGGTATGGGTAAGAGTTGCAGTAAGCCTGCAGGTCGCTGATGTTCCGCTTTAACTTGTTGACAATGGAGACACTTGGACACAAAATCAGCGATCTCCTTCTTCATTCCTGGCCACCAGAAATTCTGTTTCAGATCTTGGTACATTTTCGTATTCCCTGGGTGAATCGAAAACTTTGAACTGTGGCCTTCCTGTAAAACTCTCCTTTTCAATTCAGTGTCATTCGGTACACACAGTCTGTCTTGAAATTTCAGTACATTATTGTCAAAGTTAAATCCCGGTTTCGGTTTTGAATCTCTTTCTTCAATAACCTTTTTCAAGAAATCATCCAGTTGTTGTTTCTCCTTAATTTCTTCAATCAATGCCGTTGAGCGAAATAGCAATAAGGTTCCACCTTGTTCTTTCAAAACAATTTCGATTTCAGACTGTTCAAGGTGATAAAGCAAGTCCTTCTCGTCAACCAAGACAAAGTTAAGTTCCCAATCGATTTTCTACTAATGCATCTAAGAATCGGTGTTGGCTTTTCCTGATGGTACAAAATCAGAGGTCATAGTCTTTGATCAGTTCAAGCCATCTCCAAAGTCTCATATTCAATTCTTTCTGGGTGAAAAAGTACTTCAGGCTCTTGTGATCAGTATACACTTCACATGTTGCTCCATACAAATAGTGACGCCAAATTTTCAAAGGCAAACACTATCGCAAGAAGTTCTAGGTCATGGGTCGGGTAGTTCTTTTCATGTGGTCTCAACTGTCGGGAAGCATAAGCAATAACTCTCCCATTCTGCATTAAAACACACCCCAAACCCTTATGAGAAGCATCACTAAAGACAGTATAACCATCCGTACCTGAAGATAGAGTCAAAATCGGTGCAGTCACAAGTCGGGTTTTCAGTTCTTGAAATGCTGATTCCCTTGGGTCACCCACCAAATGATATCCTTTCGTGTCAATCGAGTCGATGGTAAGGCAATTTTGGAGAAGTCTTTGACAAATTTTCAGAATAACCAAATCCCCAAAAGCTTTGACTTCACCACATTGGTTGGTCTAAGCGCTTCACTACTGACTTCAATTTTCGTGGATCAACAGAAATTCCATCTTTGCTAACAACATGCCCCAAAAACATAATATGATCAAGCCAAAATTCACATTTGGACAGCTTTAGCATACAGCTTCGTTTCTTAAGGTTTGCAGGCAAGTCTCGATGGTGTTCATGTTCTTCTACATCTTAGAATAGATCAAGATGTCATCAATAAATACCACAATAAAATCGTCAAGGTATGGTTTAAAAATTCTGTTCATGAGGTCCATAAATGCGGCAGGGGCATTCGTAACTCCGAACGGCATAACTAAAAATTCAAAGTGGCCATACCTCGTTCTAAAAGCAGTTTTATCAATGTCTTCCGGTTTGACCTTCAGTTGATGATACCCCAATCTAAGGTCAATCTTGGAAAACACTTGTGCACCCTGTAACTGGTCAAATAAATCATCAATACGCGGTAATGGATATTTATTCTTTACAGTTACCTTGTTCATTCAGGTAATCAATGCACGCCTCGGTGAACCATCTTTCTTCTTTACAAACAAAACAGTGCACCCCACTTGACGCATCGGGTCCGATAAACTTCTTGTCTAGCGCTTCGCAATTGTACCTTCAATTCTTTCATTCAGTTGGGGCCATTCTATAGGAGTTTTAGATGCTCGGCAAATTCTAACCACATCCACAATAAATTCAATTTCCTCACAATCAAATCCTCGCAATTCATCCGAAATACATCCGAATTCTCGACTATAGGAATACAATTCACATCGCTTTTAACATTATCATTAGCAGAATACCAATACGTAACACGATATCCCTTACACCCCTTTCTAATCAATTTGACAGCTTTTACAGAAGAAATCAGATATGGAGGAGGTACTACTCCACTCCCATTAAACACAAATTCAGGCAAACCCGGTGGACGGAAAACTACTTGTTTTGTTACACAGTCTATAGTGGCATGATATTTTTGTAGCCAATCCATCCCCAATATTACATCAAAATGATCTATGTTCAATGGTAGTAAATCAATAAACAGATGCATATCCCCAACGATAATCTCACAAGCAGGATACATATATGCACATGTCATGGATCCCCCAACAGGTGATGATACAGCTAGCAAATAGTTCATGGGTTCTAAGGGTCTATTCAATTTACGCGAAAAAGCATGCGACACATACGAATGTGTAGACCCCGAGTCAATCAATACATAAGCATTTTGAGCACAGATAGAGAGGATACCTGACACAACGGTCTCGGTATTTTGCACGTCTCCCGGTACTAGGGCAAACACTTACCGCCTCATGTGCTCTTTTCCCTAGTTTTGGGGTTCGGTTTTGGGGCTACATTTGATGTCGCGCTCGGTGCGACTTTTACTACTAACGGTGGAGCGAAGGCGGGTTAATTTCATGGCCCACCTTGCCACACCTGAAACAAGCGCCAGAAATCTGGTAGCAAACCCCTTTGTGCTTATTGCCACATCTGAAAGAGGTGGAATAAATCCACTCCCTTGGCCGGGCTAGTCGTCGACCCAGATTCTGCTTTCTTAGTTCCGGGTTATGCTTGCCTTTCTTAAATTTGAAACCCCGTTTTTACCTTGCCATTACATTGTTGGTGTTTGATTGTTTTATGCCGCAATATTTGTCTCGCCATCAATGCTCGGTTGAGAACACCCACAAAAGTTGGCATTTTCAAAACACTAATTCATCTCAGATATTAGCACTAAGGCCTCCTTCAAACCTTCGGCCTTCTTATATTCGTAGATCCACCATATGAGGTGCATACCTAGCAAATTCGTGAATTTCTTCTCATATTCGCAATGCATATATTGCCCTGTCTCAAATTGCTCAAATTCACTTTTTCGTCTCGATGCAATCGGGAAAGTACTTTTCAAAGAAGGACTCTTGAACGAGTCCAAGTCACAATAGTATTCGCCTCACGGGTCAACGTCCACCACCTTCTTTCTTCTTCCTGAAGGGTGAAGGTTGCTAATAGTACTTTGTTGGCTTCGAAGCACGGAAACATTTCAAACAATTTCGCCTCAAGAACCCAAGCTTCACCTTTATCGGTTCTAAGCCTTCCGAAGGACGGCGGTTTCATCTTCTCGAACTTATGGGTCAAGTGCAATAATGTCCACCTCATTAGCATTCACATTCTCAGACATTTTGTTCGGTTGCACGGAGGAGGAGGTGGGGGCTTGTTGGTCTTGGTTGTTGATCCAATCTCAATTATTAGTCCCATCATTTGTTCAAGTCCGCCATTCTCGCCTCGAGAGGATGATGCTTCAGCCATATGCATTATCCATTTCACTATAGCGATTATAATGCTTATCATTATAAAGCTTGTACAATTAAACAGCTTTAACGCTTTAACATATAATCACGATCATAAGCACACATTTTTAAATTCATGAGATGCCCTAATTGCCTTTCTAGGACACCCTATAGCTCATTTGGACACGTAAAAGCGGTATAACCCGTGGTTAAGTATCGCTCGATACCACTGTCACGACCCAAACCCAACCTATGGGTTTAGCATCAGAATCGCTAGTAATCCGAGATTACCAAGGCTCCAATAATGTAATACCAAACAGAGTATGTATTCATGGAAGCCAATACAGTAAGTAACTAGTGTCCACTGAGTTGTGAAAATCTGTATGTCAAAAACATTTTATGCATTCATACAGTCCAAAATAGTACACTCTATACAATCATTTACTGATACCAAGACGGGATCGAATCCTCGATAACAAAGATGTTTATACAAAGAACGGTCTACACAGTATACAAACAAGAGGAGACCGTAGGGACACAAAAACACCCCGAGCCATAGCATGGCAACTCGGAACCTCGCAGTGAGGCACATAGGCTGGCTTGACAAAACTGGGGACCAATCCCACGCTCCTAGCTCCGGTCTGGCTGCTGAGAACCTACATATATATATAAACAGTGAGCTAAAGCCCAGTGAATAACATAAAGCGTAAAGAGGTTATGAATGAATGTCTTTACAGTAATGAAATCAATTCATTAAACAGTATTTCAATCTTTCAGTGTTTCAGTCAATCAGTCATATGTGGTACATCCATTAGCCTATAAGCAGTAGGTCCAAAAGGACCGAGCCTTAACAGACTCCAACAAAGAATGATGATCATCAATCAAGAACATGGTTCCACAAGGAAACCAACAGAGCTCAGAATAAAGAATACCAGTGCTAAGGATGCCACAATACGTCTGTTGAATACAGACATACATTCATTCAAGAAACAATATCGCTCAATAAATAATTCACCAAGAATCAAAAGATAACCATTTTGAACGTATCTTTACACAATTGTTACTCACAGAGATTGGGCTATAGCAGCTAGAGCGCGTCCCCGAGAGCCAACCCTAACAGTAACAAATAGAACACACACTAAGTTTGCAATCGAAAGGATGGTAATTAAATCCCTAACTTTCCTCGGTATGGTTCTATGTCTAAATCCTCATTAAGATGCTTTAAACTAGGCCTAAGAATGCCTAGGATGGAATGAGGATGCGAAAATACACTTAGAAAGCAAATTCGCAATTTTTGAACAGGCCTCGCTCGGCGAGTTTCCGCCGAGTGGACAAGCACACAAAAGCCACGCCGGCGTACATTCCGCCGCCGAGCGATGATGAAAGGTGCAAAAATCTTTGGATGCGCGATTTTCCGCCGGCGTTAAAAGCCCTTTCGAGCGGACTGTAAAAACATGCCAAGGAAATACTGGGAGCATGAATTCCCCGCTCGAGCGGCACTTCCCCCGCTCGAGCGGACGGCCAAATTCTGGAAAATCCAGATTCGACCTCTGAGTTTCAAACCAAGTTTTGATGCTCCAAATTCGATCCTCTTGGGCCCATTTTCTGGAAAACTCTTTCAAACACATAGAATAACAAGTTTTAAAGCTCAATTTAAGAAGTCAAGGCCCAAGGGTGTTTCAATTAAACTCAATTTCAAACCATTTTCAAGAACAATGCTCAAACATGACATGCATGCCTTCAAAACAATTTTAAGCTTTAAATCATGCTCAAATGAGCTCAATTCTTTGAAAAGCAAGTTGAAAACCTGGACTATAACAATACCATGAACATGCATGTGACAAATTGCCATGAACTTAACTCAAAACCCAACAATATTAACATGCATGCAAGAATTATGCTACAATCCAACGTTCTTGAACTTAAAACATGGTTTGATTCTACAATGGAGCCTAGAACATGCAAGGTGAGGTTCAAGACAACAAGAAGACAATGAGTTCCTTACCTAGAGTTCCAATTACAAGGTGAGGAGGTTAAATTATGCCAATTACACTTCAATTCCAAGCAATCCAAGCCAAAATCTACAAGGCCAAGTCAATTCTCTCTCTCTCTAAACTTCTTCTTTGGTCAGCTAGAGCAAGCAAAAAGGCTGAGGAAAGCTTTGATCAACATGTTCTAAGGCTTAATATAATATCCTAAGTGGCCCACTAGGAGTGGCAAATATGGTAATTACACCTAAGTTTGCAATTAACTCACTTTATTCTAATTTAATCGTTCCTAATCAATTTTCAGATAAATATACCATAAAATCAGAAATATTCTACTGATTCTAAAACATCAAACAGTTCCCAATTCGGCCGCCGATAAGGCCTTCAAGTAACAGTTTAAACACATAAACGCAAACAGATAATTAATCAATTAAACAGATGCAACATGCAATTCAATAGATAAACTCATTCGATTTCAGTTTCAATTTCAATCAGTTAGTTCGGTATCTCATTCAGTTCACTTATCAGTCATAATCAGTTCAGTTCATCAGTGATCAGTAGCTAATTCAGTCGTTAATCGGTAATTATAACGAGGGTTGTTACAAATGTGAACCTAAGTTTCACTTGGGTTCTCATTATGCATGTGTTCCAGAGACATTGTCAAGTATCTTCTCAGTCACAAGTGTAAAAAATCAAGCTAAAACTTTATTATTACTTCGGCTAATAACAAAGAACAAGAAAGTCTAATGATAAAAAAATTTCAGATTGCAAGTATTCTGGGGTCTTGGTAGCTCTTTGCCTTCGCAATCCTCAAGCCAATATGCCCCGTTGCCCAAGACCGAGATAATTCTATAGGGTCCTTCCCAATTTGGGTCAAGCTTGCCTTCTCTGGGATCCTTCTTGTTGCCGACGACCTTTCTTAGGACGAGGTCACCAACTTGGAACTCTCGCAGGTTCACCTTCTCATTATAAGCCTTGGCAAGCTGCTGCTGGTATGCCCCCAACTAAATTGCTGCTTTCTCCCTTCTCTCTTCTAGAAGATCCAGATCTCAGGCTAAAAATACATCATTAGTTCCATTCTCCACTGCCTGGGTTCTGGTCCCTGGGATGCCGACCTCCAGCGGAATGACTGCTTCTGTGCCATAAGCCATGGCAAACGGGGATTCCCTCGTTGATCTTCTTGGCATAGTCCGATATGCCCAAAGTACACTGGGCAATTCATCTACCCACTTTCCCTTTGCTGCTTGCAGCCTCTTTTTTATCCCATCCAAGATAACTTTGTTGGACGCTTCTGCTTGTCCATTGCTTTGAGGAAAACTTGGGGTCAAAAAATAATTCTTGATTTTGAACTTTACACAGAAGCTTTTGATTAGCTTATTGTCAAATTGTGTTCCATTGTCTGCAACTATTGCTCTTGGAATCCCAAACCTGGTAATGATGTTCTTCCAAATGAAGTTCTTCACATCAATGTCTCGAATCTTGGCAAGAGGTTCAGCTTCTACCCACTTGGTGAAATAATTTGTTGCCACTAGTAAGTACTTCATTTGTCCAGTTGCTTAAGGTAGTTTTCCGACAAGATCCATGCCCTATTGAGCAAATGGCCAAGGACTGGATACTGGTTCAAGTCGGCTACTAGTTGATGTATCAAAGGTGCAAACCTTTGGCACTTCTTGCACTTCTTCACATAAGTTTCGACATCTTTCTGCATATAGGGCCACCAATACCACTAAGTAATGGGTATGTGGGCAAGTGACCTACCCCCAGCGTGGCTTCCACATATTTCTTCATGTATCTCGTACAGAAAATCTTCAACCTATGCAGGATGCACACACCTCAGAAGAGTTCCAATAAATGATCTTTTGTAGAGGTGTCCCTCTGGGGTCAAACTGAATCTTGCCGACTTCAGTCTGATCTTGTGCGCTTCTTTTCGGTCATCAGGCAGCTTCTCGTCTTTAAGAAATGCTATTGTTGCATCTATCCAACTTGGTCCCATCTCCACATACATTGCTTCGCGCTCTGTGTTCAATGGTTCTATGCTTGGACCGGGCAAGTAGTCAACCATTATCGTCCTTGCCTTTCCAGGTTGTATTGCACTAGCCAGGTTGGCCAGGGCATCAGCGTGACTGTTATCATTTCGGCTAACCTGTTGTAGTCGGCAATTCTAAAACAAGGCCACCAATCTGCCGACTTCCTTTACGTAGGCCAACATCCTTTCGTCTCGGGCTGCGAACTCGCCTGTTGTCTGGTTGACTATAAGCTGAGAGTCACAGAAGACTATCACCTCATCTACTTCTACTGCTACTGCCAATTTTAGTCCTGCAATCAGTGCTTCATACTTTGCTTCATTGTTTGAGGCCTTGAACCCCAAACAAATGGATTATTCTAGTATATGACCACTTGGAGATACCAGTACTACTCCTGCCCCTGCTCCTTGTCGGTTTGAACTCTCATCGACAAACAGCCGAAAGGAGTCACCGATGTAAATGTTGCAGGGCTTGAGTTTTTCTTCCTTCCTTTGTTCCGCTGCCCTCGGCTGGGCTTCTCTTTGTTCGCGTGGACATCATTCACCTCGGCTCAACGGAGCCCGATGTACGATGGCTCCTAGTGTGAACTCGGCCACGAAATCGGCCAAAACTTGACCTTTGATTGATATTCTGGGTCTATATTTTAGGTCATATTGGCCCAAGGCCACTGCCCATCTGACTATTCTGTCTGTCAGATCTCCCTGTTGCAACAGGGACTTCAAAGGATGTTCAGTTAGCACCACAATTTTGTGGGCTTGAAAGTAATGGTTCAGCTTCTTTGAAGCCATTACTAAAGCCAGTGTTAACATCTCCAAGGGTAAATACCTGGTTTTTGCATCAGCCAGGGTTTTGTTTACGTAGTAAACAACCCTTTGTTCCCCTTTTTCTTCTTGGATTACCACCGCACTTACTGCATGTTCCGAAACTGCTAAGTACAAGAATAGCTCCTCTCCAGGTTCTGAATTTGAGAGAACTGGAGTTGTGGTCAAATATTTTTTCAAGTCGGCCAAGGCGACTTCGTACTTTTTTGTCCATAAGAAGTCTGTGGCCTTCTTCACTAAGCTGAAGAAGGATTTGCATTTGTCAGAACTTCTACTTATGAACCTATTCAGAGCTGCAGCCCTTCCAGTCAATATCTATACTTGCTTCGCCGATGTTGGGCTTTTCAATTCTAGGATGGCCTTAATCTGATCTGGGTTGGCCTCAATGCCCCTTCTAGTCACCAAGTATCCCAAGAATTTACCAGATGCACACTTCGATGCATTGAGTCGGAGCCGATATGTTTTTAGGATGTCAAAGACTGTCTTTAAGTCTTCCAGATGGTTCTTAGGCTCCCTGGTCTTCACGACCATGTCATCGATGTACACCTCCACTGTTCGACCAATTAGGTGTCTGAACATCTTGGTTACCAATCTCTAGTAAGTTGCTCTTACATTTTTCAACCCAGAAGGTATCACTCTGTAACAATACAGCCCTTTTGAGGTGATAAACGCAGTCTTTTCCTCATCTGGCCGGTACATGGTTATCTGATGGTACCCCTTGTAGGCATCTAGGAAGCTCATCCTTCCATGCCCTGAAGTGGCATCCACCAATTGGTCAATCTTGGGTAATGGGAAACTGTCTTTAGGATAGGCCTTGTTTAAGCTGGTAAAGTCCACGCAGACCCTCCATTTACCATTCTTTTTCTTCATTACTACGATATTTGATAGCCATGTCGGGTAATTTACCTCTCGAATGGCTTTGGCCTCCAGAAGTCTGTCTATTTCCTCTTCTACTGCCTCAACATGCATTAACGTCGGTCTTCTCGCTCGTTGGATTACAGGTTTTGCCGACCTGTCTACGTTCAGTTTATGGCAAATAACCTCAGGGTCAATGCCAGGCATCTCGTAAGGCGTCCAGGAAAATACCTCAATGTTTGCTCTCAAGAAAGCCTCTAGTTCTTTTTCCTCTTCCCTGGCTAAACCCGAGCCGAGAAGGAAGAAGCGTTCCTCATCCTCTTGCTGGACAAGGATTTTCTTCAGGGCTTCTTCACTTTTCTCGGCTAGCTCTTTGTCGACGTCATCTAGGACTTCTACGTAGAGGTAGGCGCGGGTTGGTTGCGGCCACAGAATCTCCAATCCGCCATCCATCCGCCAGATTGGCGGATTGGAGAAAATCAATCCACATCCGTCCACCAATCCGGTGGATGTGGATTAAGCGGATTGGTGGTTTGGCGGACGGATGCGAATCTGTTTGGCAGTTTAAAATTTTATAAATTTTCAACATAATTCAACTTGTGCACTTCCTCAAAAAAAGAAGAAAAAAGTATTATAGTTAATGACTTAAAAAAAATATTACAATCACTGCATGCCTCATTCAAAGCAAGAAAGTTTGAAACTTTAAAATATCACAATCACTGCATGTATCATCTACATACTACAATCACAGCATGCCTCATTTACATACTACAATCACAGCATGCCTCATCTACATACTACAATCACAGCATGCCTCATCCACATTAAGTATTACAATCTGTGGTTCTTGAAATATAAAAACAATTCAAACCACCAAAACCATGAACAGAGTAGTAGTAGAGATTGTATGTCTCTGTATTGTTACATCTATATCTGTTTTTGAAAATAAAAACCAACCAGCACATATCATATTTTCTATTTATTATTTTTAGAGAGAGATTTAAAAATAAAAAAAATATAGATAAATAATACGTTTATTTTTTTAATTCAAAAAAGATATTTAAGTTGAAAGCTTTTTTTCAACAGAATATTCAAACTCTTTTTTAATTGAAAACACAAACAGAATATTTAAATAAACTGAAAACTCAAAGTCTTATAAATTACTAGGGGAGCTCGCGGTTTGGCGGTTCGGTTGCGGCCAAAGGAACCTCAAATCCGCCATTCGTACGCCAGATTGGCGGATCGGAGAAAATCAATCCGCAACCGTCCGTTCGTCATCATGTATCCGTCCAAAATGTGGCGGATCGGTTTGGTTCGGTCGGTTTTAGCGGATCGGTATATCCGTTGCTCACCCCTACTTCCACGTCCTCATCTTCGATCTCTACTGTTTCTGGTTCTTGTATGCTGCAGATGGATTTCATCGCTGCCATGGAGCAGTTCTTTGCCTGCAGCTGATCCCCTCTGACCTCCTATATTCTATGCTCTGTTGGGAACTGCAAAAGCTGATGCAATGTTGAGAGAACAGCCCCCATTACATGCAGCTATGGCCTTCCCAAGATAGCATTGTAGGGAGAGGGTGTGTCGATTATGGTGAATTCTGTTTTTATCTTTTTGGTTCCAGCCTGCACCTCCAAGCTTGCTGCTCCCAGTGGCCAAGTCGGCGTTCCATTGAACCCAACCATTGGGCTCTTAGACTGCTCCATATCATCTGGATGAAGGCCAAGCTCCTTGTAACACCTGACATACATGATGTCACAAGAGTTGCCTTGGTCAATTAGGATGCGCTTTACTTGGCACTCCCTAACTTGGAAGGATACTACCAAGGCATCGTTATGTGGATGCTGCACCATCTCAAGATCGGCTTCAGTAAAGGACATTACTGGTCCCTGGCACTCCTCGGCCCGAGGTTTTTTCTCCCGGACCTGGTACATATGCTGCAAGTGCTTTACCTTCTGGGTCTCCCCCCGTATTTCGTTTTCGTTGACCTTCGAGTGAATTACATTAATTACCCGAGGTCCCCATGTTGCCAGGCCGTGAGGTGGAGCTGCTGGTGCCTGAGGCAGTTTTGTCTGCTTTTCCCTTGTCCTGGCTTCATCTACAAGGTCCCTTAAATAGGCTTGCCTTACCAAGTCTTCCAAGTGTGCTTTCAGAGCTCTGCAACCCTAAGTCAGATGCCCATCTTCGTTGTGGTAAGCACAATGCTTACCAAGGCTTCTTCCCATAAACTCTCCTGGTACCCTTGCTGGTACTCTGAAATAGGGTTGTGTTCGGATTTTATCCAAGACTTTGTGAATTGAAATTCGGAATACAGTTGTGATTGCCTGTGCAGCCCTCAGTCCTATCGCTTGTTTGTTGGATCCATTGTTACATCGGCCTCGCATCGGCGAGCCATTTCCTTTCTCTTGCTTTGTCTCCTTAGTCCCTGGCGTGTCTTCCTCGGCTCTGGCATATTTCTCAATTCTGGCCATGAGCTCTTCCATGCTTTTTGGTAATGTCTTTGCCAATGACTTTCGTAGTAGACAATCATCTTTTAGACCGTTCTTGAAAGACACGACCGCCACCTCTTGGTTGCACTCGGGTATTCGGTTGAATACCTCATAATACCTTTTAGCATAGGCTCTCAGGCTTTCGTCCTTGCCAATTTTCAGAGCCATCAGGGCGTCTACCCTTAACGGTTGTAGTTTGTTTGTTACAAACCTGGCCACAAACATCTCGGCCAGGCCTTCCCAGGTTTTCATAGTTCCTCTCGGGAACTTGTGAAACCAGTCTGATGCAATTTCTCCGAAGGATGAGGGGAACACCTTGCAAAGCAACGGCTCGTTCCCGGTGTATAACGCCATCGAATTCAGGTACAAACCGACGTGAAAGTGGGGTCCGACTTCCCGTCGTAAATCTAGAATCTCGGCATGCTAAACTTCTTCGGGGCTTCGAATTTGTCCAATTCTACCGAGAATGGCATTCTCCGCTTGACCGGGGAGGTTACCTCGGCATCTTATTGCCTCCTCTGTAGGTAATCCCTTAGGTCCTCCTTGGTCCGACCAGGAACTCGGCTATCTCCCGACTTCAGCCTTTTAGATGCACTACTCTCAGTTTCGTTGTGAGCCCTCTTCGACCTTTCTCCATTAGTTGCGTCGAAGCACAACTCTTGCCTTTGAACATGCCGATGTTCCTTGGGGTATGGTTCCTTGGTGCGATGTGTCCTTCAAGATTCTTCCCTTCTCGACTCTCCTCGCCCGACCTCCCTTGAAGGCCGGTGAGAGTGTTTTTCGCTCTGGTGTCTTTGGGGATCGAGGGATTTTACGCCCATCTTGTCGGGCATCTTTCTTGGCCCCTGGAATCGGTGTATCTTGTAATGGGAACGGTGACTGCATGACGTTGTTCTGCATCATGAAATTGACGACCGTTTGTAGATCCGCCATTTTGTTCGTCATTCCCTTTACCTCATCGTCCCTCCGTAGGTATCTATCCTTCCATACCTAAAGGTCATCCTCGTTGTAATACTCACTTTGGTCCGTTTTCTTTGGTATGTCGCCTTCCTGGCCGACGTCTTTTCCTCCGTGATTCTTATCACGAGTCTTTTCGTTGCAGTTGTTTTCTTCGACGTCAAGGTTAACAGGTTTCCCACTCCCAGTAACAGTGTCATCCCCAATCTTCTCTTTCTGTCCGTCGTTGGCCATCTATTCTTCTTTCTTTCCCACAGACGGCGCCAAATTGTGTGAGTGAATTTCTGACCACACTGCCAACTTAATATTCAACTAGGGAGCACTGGCGAAATAGATGGTGCCTGAATGACCTGCAACAGAAAGAAGAGATTCCGGCGGTGGTTTGTCCACCCGGGGGCACTACGATGATCAAGTCAGTTATCTCTCAAAGATAGCAAAAGTGCTTAACTCACTATTCAAAATATAACTTGCGTACCTTAGACCCGTGAGGGTGACTCTCTTTTGTAGCCAATACAATCCTAGTCCCAATAGAAGTTTAACTCTAATGGACTTAGGATTACTGCTAATCTTGGACTCCCAGTAGGATTATGATAAACTCTCCCGTTTGTTTTCAGATATAGAATGGAGGGGATTGATAGTGAGGGGATTAATAGTGAGGAATTGTTAAATTATTTTTATATAAAAAAAATATAAAAATTAAACATTAATATTTTAAAAAAAATTCTCAATATATAAAAAATAAAAAAATTTATAATCCCCTCACTATTTTTCTAATACCATCTCTACCTCCTCACTATGAATCCCCCTTCCAAGGGTATTAGTAGTCCCAAGGCCATCTCTCAAAACAAACGAGGTATTAGTAATACCGAGGTATTAATAGTCTCAATCCCCTTCCTATAACCCCAAACAAATGGGGCCAAGAGTCTTATCTTTACCTAAACTGAAGTCTTCTCTCATTCTAGGACTCTTATCCCTTATCCGTTTATCCCGGATTCCGATATCTTCGGAGATAACATCGGCCTAGCCGAGATGATCTCGGCATTATGACCAGGACACGTAGCATTTCGGCTGACACTTCGGCGTCACCTTGGCTACGTGTTGGTACTCGGAAAATATGTCCCCACAACTAGCTTGATAAAAATAAACACTAAAAAGATGTTTTTGAATTTTTAGAAATAAAAAGAAAAAGAAAACAATGTAAAAATTATAAGTGTTTTCAAAAAAAAAATTATCAAATTAATTTTTAGTGTTTTTTAAAAAATAAATTATTAAAACGAAATTAAAACATCTATTTTGTGGGTTAAATTCTAGGACTCTGTTTTTATATCCTCTAGCCAGCTTTGTTAGGGGTTTGTTATTGTTTCTCTTGTAATCTCTCTGTGCAAAAAATACGAGGACACAATACTTGGGAGAAAAAAAAAAAGGAAAAATCTCTCTGTGCAAAAAATACGAGGACACAATACTTGGGAGAAAAAAAAAAAGGAAAAATAGAAAACATTGTGGCTGCTGGGATTCGAGCCCAGGTCTCCACGGCCACAACGTGGAATTCTTACCACTAAACTACAGCCACTAATGATTCTGTTTCTCTTCACTAAATTATATCACTCATAACCTTGGGAGAATATCAAAAATTTGAAAGTAGAAAAATAATTACAAAATGATAGAAGTACAAGTAATTTATACATTGAATTATGCAAGAATGTCTTGTACTTTCATCACTTTATAATTATTTTATGGCAATAACATTTTTCTGCAATTGTTCCCATAATATTTCTTGGCATCACATATTTGTATAGAAGTTTATGATCATTGTGAGGTGTTTGTTAGGTTAGATTTATAAAGTGATTGTCTGTTCATATAACAATAAGTGAACACATGAAAAATAAAAAATAAAGATACCACATATCATATATGTCATATTTAGGGATGTTTTCACAGAATTGGCTTTTTAGAATGAAATTGTACTTAAAAAAATTAGGGTAAATTACACTGATACCCCCTAAGGTTTATATTTATTACATTTTTCTCTCACCTTTTGAAAATTACATCTCCCCTGAGATTTAAAGTTTCATTACAGATTCCCCCTCAGTAATTTAATTTTTTAAATATCAATTTTTCCCTCATTGAGTAAATTACATTGATACCCCTCACATTTTAGAAATTACAATCCCCTCCTTTAGGTTTAAAGTTGTATTACCAATTGCCACCTCGGTTAGTATTAGTTGAAAAAAAAAATTCATTAAAAAAGTAAATTAAAATTAATAAAAAAAAAAATTGTTAGTAAAATTAGTAAATTTTTTATTTAAAAATCAACGTAAACTCATTTTTTGAATTTATACTTTTTCTTCAAATTTACAAACTGAGACAATATTTATAAACTAAAAAAATTATCAAACAAGTTTTTATGACAGTTTTTAAAATTTTTGTAAATATAAATTGAAAGCTGAAAACGAAATGGTTACCAAACAGGACTCAGATGGTAAAAATGTCGTAAAATTAACAAATAATTAAATAAATTACTAACGTAAAAAATGACTTATTAAAAGATTCTTGGGTTATGTATGGTTTGATTTTTAGATTTTTTTTTAAAAAGAAATTAAAAATTAATTTGGTTAATAAATAAAAAATAATTATCATTTAAGGGTGAAAAATAATTATCATTTTAATTTTTGAGCAGATTATATACATACGTATGGCTGTTTTAATTTAATTTGTAAAAAATTATTTCTAACCGCTCGAAAGATAAAAATTATAATTATTTTTTATTTTTTATTTCTTTACCAAATTAATTTTTAATTTTTTTAAAAAAAATTATAAAAATCAAACCATACATAGCCTAAGAATCTTTTGATAAGTCATTTCTTATGTTGGTAATTTATTTAATTATTTGTTAATTTTACGACATTTTTACCATTTGAAACCTGTTTGGTAACCATTTTGTTTTTAGTTTTCAATTTATATTTACAAAATTTTAAAAAACTGTCATAAAAACTTGTTTGATAATTTTTTAAGTTTATAAATGGTTGTCTTAGTTTGTAAATTTGAGGAAAAAACGTAAATTCAAAAAATGAGCTTATATTGGTTTTTAAATAGAAATTTAAAAATTTTACCAACAAATTTTTTTTTTAAATGAATTTTTTTTTCAACTAACACTAACTGAGGGGGCAATTGGTAATACTACTTTAAACCTTAGGGAGACGATTGCAATTTCTAAAATGTGAGGGGTGTCAATGTAATTTACCCAATGAGGGCAAAATTGGTATTCAAAAAAATTAAATTGCTAAGGGAGAATCTATAATAAAACTTTAAACCTCAAGGGGGAAATGTAATTTTCAAAATGTGAAGGAAAAAACTGTAATAACCAAAACCTCAAGGGGTGTCAGTGTAATTTATCCAAAAAAACTAATATGTTTAATGGTACATATGGAAGTTATATATATATATATTGAGTCGGCTGAATTGCTCATACAAAATACATTTTTTAACTAGTCAACAGAATGAATATACTTCTAAAGATGGATCATTATTTTGAACTAATTATAATATATGTTTTATTCACACATTTATCATTATAATACATGTCACTACTATTTTCTTAAGTTGTAGGAAATGTTTGTTTGAAAATAAATTTTTTGTTGACAAGGAATGTAATAAATACATTGATTAATTTTCTTCCTTTGAATAATAAGGATAGGGGAAAAAATTGAAAGATGTTAACAACAGGCGGCACATAAGTTGAATACTTGGCTTCGAATGTGGGTCTGGGTCAGATTGCACTTGAATTGCGTGTGACTTGTTTGCCAAAATTAAGAAAGGGAAAAGCGTGGGAGCTCGAGGGGGGTTTCCCCGAAAGCCCCGAAAATGCTATTTTTGGCCAAAAAAAAAAATGCAAGGCAAGTGAAAAAAAAAAAAAAAAAAAAAAAACAGTTTACTTAAAATGAAAATTAGGGGGATTCAGGGGAGGGGAATTCGAGCTACCAATCAAAGTTGATTAAGAAAATATTTATCTAAATGGTCACTTGGTATAATTTTAATTTTAGATTAGAGATGATCTATTTTTAAAACTGTTGATTAAGCCTCGTTTGGCAACTGAACATTTTAGTCAAAAAGTCAAAAAGTTATTAAATTAGTCAAAAAGCCAAAAATTCATACCAAAAAGTCAAAGATTCTCTTTTCTCTCTACTTTTTGCACATCTTTTCGTAAAAAGCCAAAAAGTCATCCCAAACATACTAGTTTTTTTAAACTCATATTTTAGTCAAATAGCCAAAAAGTTACTAAATTAGCCTGTTCCCAAACGAAGCCTAAGTATGTCTAAATTTAAATTTTTTTAAACTAAAAAAACACTTGTCTAAAAACTTGCATATCTATACATGTTACTTATCTGTTTAAATGTCACCTATTTGTACACGTATTACTTATCTGTCAAATACCACCTATCTGTCTATCCATCGCCACCAATGACTTTTCTGACCAATTTTTTGATAACTTTTCAATGTTTGTCCTCAATATAAAAATACAATTAAACATTAGACCAAATAATATATGAATCTATAAATGCAAACTTTTCACCAATTAATCTTATTTTTAATTGTGAGATTAATGAATCAATGTATACCTAAATGTTTACTGTTCACACACTAAAATTGGACTCCATTATTTGCAGTCCCAAAATTTGCTTCTTTGGTTATTAATCATTACACTTCAACTGATGAGAAATGGACTTCATCTTTACTTTGTCATGAGCAACAATGTTAGGTAGTTCAAAATTTTGTGACTCAAATAGTTCAAATCACTTAAAACGACGTCGTTTTGAGTGTAAACGAGTGTAAAACGACATTATTTTAACAAATTTAAACCATTTAAACTACAAAATTTTGAAGTACCAAACATTTTCCTTTCATGAGTCACCTTTTCACAACTTGTTTTATGAAGTTCAGCTGCATTAGGCTCGAGCATGCTAACAAAAGGTACTGTCCCAGATAAATTGCTTGAAGCAGGAGCCTTCTTTTGGCATTGACTTTTTCAACTTAATTAGGCATAAAAAGATAAAATAAATTAAAAAAATTAATAAGATAAAATATTACATCTAAATCATGATTCAGCTTGTTTGTTTTTATTTTTCAGAAAATTCTACATTCTTATTTTTCGTGTTTTTTTTTTATTGAATTTTTTTAATATTTTAAACAATTTTTTTATTTTTTAGACACACCTAACATAAATACACTTAAAAAGTAAAAAAATTATAAAAAAAAATCTTTTAAAAATTCACTAAATACCAAAAATATATATATAAAAAATACAAGAAGTATATTTTTTTGTATTTTTATGTATTTATTAATTTTTTAAAATATTTTTTCATAAATTTTTTACTTTTTAGATACATCTAACTAAGGTGCATCTAAAAAAGTAAAAAAAAAAAATTTAAAATTTAAAAAATATTCACTAAAAACAAAAGAATATGAAAACCAAAAAACTTTGTTTTCAAAAAACTTAATTCAGAAAATTCAAACCAAATACACTGAATCATTTTTTTTTCTCTTTTCCAAAAATAAAAAAAGTAACCTAAAATGAACTTTTAAACCAGAACTAAAATAGTAAAAACAAATCAAAAAATTAACTAAACAAGTCACATGTCAAACCACAGCCAAGAGTACCTATCACTCTTCTCCCAATTTGCAACAAGCGAGCGTGCTCTTCCTATAATAACGGTGGATTGAATGAGTAAAGCTTCACTAGATTCTTATAAGTATCACCTGTGATGCAGATTGGACATACCTGCTTTTTGTCCTTCCGTGGAGCACACATCTCTTCGGTTGCATTATGCCCTAGAGTCGTGGGAAAGTGTTTATAACTTATACTTAAACAGCTTATAACTTATAACTTTCAGCTTAAGCTGATTTCCAGCTTATTCTTAAAGCATCTCCTGCCCCACTCAAAGAATAAGCTGATTTCTGACTTCCACAAAGCTATAAGCTATAAGTTATAAGCTAAACCAAACACATCAAAATAACTTAAATTAAGCTGAAAGCTGAAATAAGCTGTAAATAATTTTTGCCAAACAGGCACAATAGATAATTGGGTCTTGCTTATGTTTTTAGATCATAAATGAGGAAAATTTATTATAAAAGGTTATTGGTGAGTTTATCAAATTCACAAATTAGTATTCAAATCAAATTGAATAATACTATACCAATTAATATACTAACAGATGATGTGACATAATTTTAGAAGTTTTGAATATTTGTAATTTATATAATAGAGTAAGTCAATAATAATATATTGATACACTAATTAGTATACTAATTGCACCACCGAATCAAATTACTTGAGCGCACCTTATGATCAACAAACTCTTTTGAGATCATCGGCTGGAAAGGTAAATAAATCAAACTTGAACATATTTGAAAATTCATAACAGTTAAATTTTTGTATATATATATTTGAATGATTTTTTAAAAAATTTGGTATCAAAAGCTTTTATTTTCAGGTTCATTCAGTCTGAAAGAATTTGAAAGTAATTGTTATTTTGAAAATATCAAAGAAAGTTCACTACAAGAATAAATAAATAAAATTTTAAAGTTTTTTTTTTTTTTTTTTGTCTTTATAGTCTTTTTTCAAAATTTTAAACTTTTTATTTACTTTTTAATGATTCTAATATAACCTAAAAATAAAAAATTTAAATTTTTTTAGAAAAAATAATTAACTAAAGACACAAAATTTTTTAAAAAAAACTGCTAAAATACAATTACCAAACCCACTCTGTAATAATAGTTTAACCTCCAGTCTCTTGGATTAACCATCAATCCATGGATTGTTAATCCCACCAAGTGAATGATTTATTATCCATGTTATTTTTGTTAACAAAGCATGATTTTAAAAATAAAAAAAAAAAAAAAAAACTTACTAATCCAATCTCAAATGCTAACAAACAACTTATGAGTTAATTTATTTAGCTTATTTGATTTTAAAAATTGACTAATGATGTTTAGTGGTAATTTTATATTATAAACTTAACTTACTTGACTAAAAAACAGTAGATTTTCTTAAATTACAATTTGAATTTTTTTAAAACTTATTTGAAATCTTTAAACATGTATGGACAAAAAAATCTCAATTCTTTTGTCTTAATTATAACTTTTGAGAAAAATATTAAATATTTAACAGCAAGTTATGCGACAACTTAGTTATTTAAACAAGTTCTATATATATATATATATTATAATTTATCAAAATTAAAACCAGACAGATGTATAACTTATTTCAAATCTTTTGAATTAATAATTTAAAATTGTAACTTATAAGTGATATTAAAAGGGCTATTGTAGAAGAACAATTCCAGAAAGAGAGAGAGGGGGTAGACCCTCTCTCTCTTAAGAGATTTCCGGCAATGCTCTAGTGGTTCTTCGGTGACATTCCGGTGACTCGTTTTACACTTCTAAAGTGAGAGGATAATTTATATTGGTAAATTGGGTCGAGCTGGGGTTGTGGGCCGTTCTATGGACCGAAGTAAAGAGGCTTGGAGGCCGGGCCGCGGACAAATGGTAGACCGGTCTAGAGTACGATTTTGTCGCCGGATGAAGTAAGTTTGTTAGTTCGGTGTAGCTCGGTTGCGCTGTTCGGGACCGAGGTGTGTATTCCGTTCTAAGGCTTGATTGAACGTTAGCTCGGTTTAGTTCTTCTATGGATAGCTTGGTCGTGCCTGTGAGGCCGAGGTAGAAGAAAGGAAAGGAAGACCGAGGTAACAGTTAGATCGGTCTGGATTTGTTTGTCTGACAGGGCAAGTTATTTCGGTCTTGGAGTAGTCCGGCCGTGAGGAAAACCATCTCACATGGTTTAAGCAGTGAGGGGGGGGTGTTGGAGGATAAGCAGTATCTTCCAGGAGTATGAGTCCTAGAAGGACTCTACATGGAGGAGTAAGAGTCCTCCTAGGATTGTGCCATGCGAAACCTATATAAGCTCACCAATGTCACCTTTGGAGAGGTAATGCAACTTTTGCTCCCTAAATACATAGAGCTTTTGCCTTCTTGTCTTGCTTACTGACTTAGGCATCGGAGAGGTTTCCGGCACACACCGCCGCCATTCACGTTTGTGTTTACAGGTGGTAGAACGACGACGTACAGAGGGACGCAGACTTGATTAACAGGATTATACGAGAAGGTGTATTTCTTTCCCGTACAATTGGCGCCGTCTGTGGGAACTCAGACAAGAACAACCTCTTGATCAAGCTTTCTCTTGAACCTCAATGGCAAACAATGAAGAATTACCTCAATCCGCCGACGGACCGACTCAGATGGGGTGCAAGGCGAAAGGCCTACCAGTGGTCACTACCATGACCAACCTGGAGCAACGACAAACCCCCAGGAGGGATGCCAGGGGTAGAAGGAGAAATAATGCCTCATCCCTCTCGTTCGATAGCCCGGAAAGACAGAGGCGCAGGGTTGATCCTCAAATTCTGGAGGATCGCGTCAGAGAACAAGACGAATTAATACGACAAATGGCGGCGGACATGGAATCCTTAAAGCGCCAGATGAAGGGTAAAGAGGTGGCGACAGGAGAGGGGCGCAACAACAAGACGCCCCCTCGCCACTCAGAGGGTCGTAGTAGGAATTCTACACCCTCTCAACCAGAGAACAGAAGCCTCAGGACAGGCGACACGCAATCCGTATCTTCCAGGACTCGTCACTCCAGGTCTGAGAGGACGAGGTCTGAGAGGTCATACACTGAGGGAAGTACCTATTGGCCCTCACATACGCACCAGACGAGGTCTAGACAGACGGAATTACCCAGATCGTCCAACCTACGATCCATGCTAGAAGAGAAGGCACGATGGAAGGAGGATGCCAGAGCGCGCGATCCACACAAGGTTCCTGCCTTGCAGCGGTTGGCTCCTCGGACGCATGGAAGCGTCGAGGTTGGAATGCCAATGCCGCGCCGGGCATACGAACCAACGGACAAGGCATTAGCGAGGCTACAGACCTCACCATTCGTCCCAGCAATAGAGAATGCACCCCTTCCGTCCGGCTTCCTACAGCCCAAATTCACAACGTACGAGGGGAAGACGGACCCCTACACGCACTTGAGCCACTTTCACCAGGTTATGGCTGTATACCGGCGGAACGAGGCCTTGATGTGCATCCTATTCCCTTCAAGCCTTGGCGACCTAGGCTTGACTTGGTTTGAGAAGCTTCCAGAGGGCAGCATAGCCTCCTGGGCGCAATTGGCAGAGGCGTTTGTAACGCGGTTCAGAACAAACACGAAAACCCTGGTGGAGATCGACCAGTTACTCTCCATCGACATGGGCGACAAGGAGACCCTGAGGTCATACAACAACGCATCTTGGGAGCCATTCAACCAGATTGGGGCCTCCCCAACTAACCTCGCCATTGCGCAATACAAAAGAGGCCTTCCAGTCGGGAACAGACTGAGGGACTCTATCACCATGACGCCACCCCTTACCATGGAGGCCCTGATGGAGAGAGTGCATCAAGACATCGAGTAGAAGAGGATGGCGCTCGTGCCAAAAGCAAAATCTGGCGCGACCTTCAGAGAAGAAGACCTCAAAAAGGTCAATACGGTAGATCGCCAAAACCGAAATGGACGAGGCAAAAGTAGACAATGGCGAGGACCAGGACAAGAGATGGTTAAGAGTCCGCGACCGCCATAACCACGGTATTCAAGAAACCGATCCATCAGATACTTAGTGAGATTCGAGACGAACCTTTCGTCAAGTGGCCAGCCAAGCTAGGCGAGGCCCAAAAGGACTATGATGACAGATCCAGATGCACCTTCCACAAAGAAAAGGGGCACATCACTGAGAATTGCACGCCGCTGAGGCAGCATCTGGAAGAATTGGTGGCAGCAGGCCACCTGGATAAATACATAGAGGGAGGAGCGCAACCAGCCCCCCAAGACCACAGCAACCCCAATGGGATGCCAATCGACGCCCCGCCCCAAGGCGTCATCAACGTAATACATGGAGTCTTTGAACCTGAGCGTGTATGCGAGCTCAGAGGTTCAATCAAAAAAGCTGAGCACTTAAGGGAGGTGCTAAGTGCCCAACCGGTTGTTAAAAAGGGGAAGACAGATGCCACAAATGTCATGTCTTTTTCGGATAAAGACTTGGCGAGGATTTATTGCCCTCACAACGATGCCTTGGTCGTCACTCTCCGAGTCAAAGATTTTGACGTCAAGCGGATTCTGATCGACCAAGGTAGTTCATGTGAAATCATGTACTATGAAACCTTCAAACAACTCAACTTGCAAGACAAAGACTTGGCGCCGGCCATATCTCCCCTTATCGGATTCAACTCAATGCCTGAATGGCCCGTCGACAAGATTATTCTCCCGGTCAGAGCAGGGAGTGTGACAAAGCAAATGGAGTTTTGGGTGTTGAAGGTCCCCTCCACCTACAACATTATCTTGGGCAGAACATGGCTGCACGTCATGCGCTCAGTGGCGTCCTCCTACCACCAGGTGATTTGATTTCCTAACGACACCAGAGTGATAGAGGAAGTTTATGGCGACCAGGTCATGTCAAAGCAATGCTTTGTGACAGTAAACGGCAGCCGTGCTGCTAAAGGATATGTTCATTCGGTAGAAGAACCAGAGAGTAATGAACTATTCGCAGATGTGGGCAAAGCGGCCAGTCAGAAAGCAGTGGAGGACTTAGTTGAAGTCAGGATAGACGAGAAGAACCCGGATAAGTTCTTCTTACTTGGTTCGTCGTTGTCAAAGATCGAGATTGGAAGTCTTAGAATTCTCGACCTCCAACATCGAAGTGTTCGCCGACCCGCATTTACATGCCAGGCATTGATCCCAACTTCATTTGCCACCAACTCAATGTCCACCCTTCTGCCAGGCCAGCTATTCAGCGCACTCGCAGATCGGCACTCCATCACGCCGAAATAGTGGCAGAGGAGGTAGAAAACCTGCTGGAAGCTGGGGCAATCAGAGAGGTGCACTACCCCAAATGGATCTCCAACACAGTCGTAGTGCCAAAGAAGAATGGCAAGTGGCGCGTCTGCGTCGATTACAAGACGGTCAACAAAGCATGCCCGAAGGACAGCTTCCCCCTACCAAGGATAGATCAATTGGTGGACCTAACAGCTGGGCACAGCAGGCTTAGCTTCCTTGACGCATACAGAGGCTACCATCAGATAGCCATGCACGAACCGGATCAGGAAGTAACATCCTTCACCACTCCAAGAGGACTATACTGCTACAAGGTCATGCCCTTTGGCCTAAAGAACGCAGGGGCGACATTCTAGAGAATGGTCACAAAGATGTTCGAGCCATTGTTAGGCAGAACAATGGAGGCTTACATCGACAACATGGTGGTCAAAAGCAAGGATGCGGATGACCATCTAAAGGACCTAGATGAGATGTTCCAGATCCTGAAGAAACACAAGCTGCGCCTTAACGCTTCTAAGTGCGCATTCGGTGTAGGATCTGGCAAGTTTCTGGGTTTCCTGGTAACCAACCGGGGTATTGAGGCAGACCCCTCCCAAATCAAAGTAATTCAGGAGTTAGAAAGGCCGAACTCAGTGAAGGAAGTACAGCATCTCACTGGCATGGCGGCTGCACTCAATCGATTCATAAGCCGGTCATCAGACATGCTACGACCATTCTTCCATGCACTAAAGGCTAAGTTTGAATGGGACGAAGAGTGCGACCACTCCCTGGAAAGCCTAAAAGAATACATGTCTTCTCCACCATTACTTGTAACACCAATCCCTGGAGAAGAACTCTTCTTATACTTGGCAGTGTCGCAGCACGCAATTAGTGCAGTGTTGGTCTGCGCAGAAGGAATCCAACACTTGCCCATCTATTATGTCAGCAAGACGTTACTGGGCGCCGAAACAAGGTACTTGCCGCTGGAAAATCTGGCATTGGCCTTGATGATGGCTTCAAGGAAATTGTCGCATTACTTTCACGCCCACACCATAGTTGTTCTCACAGCCTTCCCACTCAAGGCTTTATTTGAAAGGGCGAACTTTTCTGGGCGAATTCTGAAATGGGCAGTAGAATTGGGACAGTACGACATCAAGTTCCAACCCAGAACCGCAATAAAGGCTCAAGCATTGGCAGACTTCGTCGCAGAATTCACACCAGGAAGTCATCACATCTGCCTAGTCGACCTGACTGAAACAACCGAACTAAGGATGGAGGTTGACGTCGGAATAACGTTACCCCTAGTACTGGTTGCTCAGTCAGGCCCCAAGGCGGACCAGAGTAAAGAAAGGGAGGAAGAAGTGAACCATGCTACACCAAGTCAGGACTCACCGACTAACAAAGACTTGGTGCAAACAGAGAGCAAGGGGCAGACAGCAAGCATCGACTCTGAAGAAGCCACCAGCAACATGGAAGATCCCAAGACCTCATCTAATCCCTCCACCTGCTGGAAGTTGTTCGTTGGAGAGATGTGGAAGCTCTTCATGGATGGAGCATCCAATAGGCATAGAGCAGGACTTGGCATAGTCCTCATTTCTCCAAATGGCCTAGTAATGGAGCAAGCAATCAACCTTGGCTTTCCAGCATCAAACAACGAAGCGGAGTATGAAGCGCTTTTGGCTGGTCTCAAGTCAGCATTCTACATGAAGGCCACTGAGCTAATGGTCTACAGCGACTCACAGCTGGTAGTAAACCAAATATCGGGCGACTACGAGGCAAATGATGATAGGATGGCCAAGTACCAAGACTTGGTCAGAACAGAGATAAAGAAGTTCGAAGTAGTGAGGATAGAACAGATTGGCAGAGAGGAAAACAGCAGAGCAGACGAACTCGGAGGCTTCGCCTCAATGGCAGACACCTCCATTCCCCATCCACTACTAATCGACTATCTGCCTAGACCAAGCATTGAAGACCCAGAAGCTGAAGAAGAATGTTGTGCAGAGTTAGGTCCTTCTTGGATGAATCCCATCATACTATTCCTAAAGGACGGCACCCTCCTAGAAGAGAAGAAAGAAGCCAACAGAATAAGAGCAAAGTCGCAGCGGTTTTGGCTCTCTCCATCCTTGGCATTATACAAGAAGTCGTTCTCGGGACCTTACTTAAAGTGTGTCCACCCCAGCAAGGTGGAAGCATTCCTGTTCGAAATACATGAGGGGGTATGTGGCAGCCATCAAGGAGGAAGATCATTGGCGTACCGAGCTATTTCACAAGGATACTGGTGGCCGTACATGCAAGCAGATTCAGAGAAGTATGTCAAAAAATGCGAAAAGTGTTAGAAGTTTGCGCACCAAATACACCAGCCAGCCAGAGAACTCCTACCTTTGACTAGTCCATGGCCTTTCACAATGTGGGGCTTAGACATAGTAGGTCCACTTCCAACAGCACCAGGCAACAGGAAGTTCTTTCTTGCGGCAACAGACTACTTCACAAAGTGGGTGGAAGCTGAAGCCTTGGCGTCAATCAAGGAAAAAGATGTGAAGAAGTTTGTTTGGCAGAACATCATTACTCGCTTTGGCATACCAAAAGCACTGATTTGCATAACCAAGACTTTCGCTTTGACGGTAAAATTTTCAGAGGCTTTTGCGAAGAATACAAGATAGAGTTCTACAATTCTATACCGGCGTATCCCCAAGCAAACGGTCAAGCCGAGGCGTCAAACAAGGTAGTCTTGGACGAATTGAAGAAAAGGTTGGAGAAAGCCAAAGGCAAGTGGGCAGAAGAGCTCCCTCATGTTTTATGGGCTTATCGCACCATACCACAGCGGTCAACAGGAGAAACTCCATTCTCCTTAGCCTATGGCATGGAAGCAGTCATCCCATTAGAAGTCGGACTCCCCACAATTCGGAGCGAAAATTTTGATCCAGACTTAAATGGCGAAGCTATAGCATTGGAACTTGACCTTGCGGAAGAAAGAAGAGACAGAGCATTGGTTCACATCGCCTCCTACCAACAAGAACTAACTAGGAAGTATAACAAAACTGTGCATCCAAGGCAATTCAAGATCAGCGATTGGGTACTTCGCAAAGTTATGGGCAACACATTGGTCCCAAGAGACGGCAAGTTAGGTCCTAACTGAGAAGGTCCTTACAAAGTGGTCGATTAGCAGGAAAAGGGGCATACCACTTGGAAGATGAGGACGACAAAGCAATTCCTAGGCCATGGAACACTGCCAATCTCAAGTTATTTTACTTTTAGCTTTTTCTTCTCTCTCTTTAAGTATATGTAATTTTTCACTTCATCAATAAAACAAATCGATTCTCTTTTAGCATATTTGTTTTTAGTAGAAAGTAACTTTTGTAAGTTAGTAGCATTGTAAACATAGTTGGCCGGATTAAACCAACTATGACCCCTCCTAAGCCCAGGATAAGGATCCAGGCTGCAGGACGTTTGGTCGGAATAACCAAACACTATATTCTAGGTTGGTTGGATTACACCAACTCTTTGTACTCTTCAGCCGAAGTAAGTGTATGGCTGAAGAGTGGTTGGCTGGATTAAACCAACACTTTGCACTCTTCAGCCGAAGTAAGTTATATCGGCTGAAGAGTGGTTGGCTGGATTAAACCAACACTTTGTACTCTTCAGCCGAAGTAAGTGTATGGCTGAAGAGTGGTTGGCTGGATTAAACCAACACTTTGCACTCTTCAGCCGAAGTAAGTTATATCGGCTGAAGAGTGGTTGGCTGGATTAAACCAACACTTTGTACTCTTCAGCCGAAGTAAGTGTATGGCTGAAGAGTGGTTGGCTGGATTAAACCAACACTTTGTACTCTTCAGCCGAAGTAAGTGTATGGCTGAAGAGTGGTTGGGTGGATTAAACCAACACTTTGTTCTCTTCAAGAAGTAAGTTATATCGGTGAAGAGTGGTTGGTCGGATTAAACCAACACTTTGTACTCTTCAAAGTAAGTATATGGTCAAGAGTGGTTATTGGATTAAACCAACGCTTTGTACTCTTCAGCCGAAGTAAGTGTATGGCCGAAGAGTGGTTGGCTGGATTAAACCAACACTTTGCACTCTTCAGCCGAAGTAAGTGTATGGCTGAAGAGTGGTTGGCTGGATTAAACCAATGCTTTGTACTCTTCAGCCGAAGTAAGTGTATGGCTGAAGAGTGGTTGGCTGGATTAAACCAACACTTTGCACTCTTCAGCCGAAGTAAGTTATATCGGCTGAAGAGTGGTTGGCTGGATTAAACCAACACTTTGTACTCTTCAGCCAAAGTAAGTTATATCGGCTGAAGAGTGGTTGGCTAGATTAAACCAACACTTTGTACTCTTCAGCCGAAGTAAGTTATATCGGCTGAAGAGTGGTTGGCTAGTAAGATATATAGCTAAACCGGGACCCTAGTGCAAATAAGTTTATGAAAAAAAAAAAAAAAAACCCGGAATAAGAGTTGAAGAAAATTTTTCATTAAAAAACAGAGAAGTACAAGTGCAGGGGCCGTAACCCAGTTACAGATTCGAGACAATCAACGTAAGAGATCTTCAAATTCAGCGTCAAAGTCATCAACAGCGTCTGTGCGGAGTCCGGTGTTGTTCGGGGATACCGTCTGAGCTGGGAGTCCGGTTACAGTAAGCACATCGGTTCCAGTTGGCTCCACGTCAGTGAGACCCTCAACAACCGGTTCCAACCGAACTGTTTGCTCGTTCGGTCGATCATTGACGACCGGAGTGTCCGTCGACTCGTCCTCATCATCTTCTTCGTCATCAGATGACCCCATAAATTGCTTCTGCAGATCCTCAGCATAGTCTTTCAGTGAGGCCAGAATGAAATACTCGGGAGCGTTGTAGACCTCGGTTTCAGGTCCACAACTGAGCTTCTCCACTGCACTTCTCCAGCCACACTTGAAGAATAAATCTTTAGCTGCTTCACATTGTTGGGTATAGCCAGCTTCGGCTTCTTTGAAACCTTCTTTGGTTGCGTCTTCAACCTTCTTCTTCAGCTCTGCTATTTCGGCGTCCTTTTTGGTTTCCAGATGCGCCATCTCCCACAAGTACTTGTCTTTCACCTCGGTCACGGCGCGCAGTTTATCACTGTCAGCCGAGGCAACTAGTCCGGTCAGACGTGCTACCTCGGCCTCCAGTTCGGCCGACCTCTGCTTAGACAATGTTAGCTCGGCAGTCCTGGTCTCGGCTTCCCTCATTGCTTGCCTTGTTGTTTTGCGGAGCGCCATTATTTGCCCATGAGCTATTGTGTTCTTCTGAATGGCCTGCAAAAGAATAGTTCCTTTTTAGCCGAGCTGAGAGTTGGAAGAAATTAGACTGATCAGAAGAGGACAGTGCTGCTTACCAATACCATGGACTTCGAGTCGAATCGAAGGACTTCATTTCTGTTGAGCTGCTTGCTGTGGTGCTCCATGTCTTTGGGAAGGCAAACACCCCTGGCCAGGTTGAAGGCTAGTAAGTGATCCTTCTCAGCAACAACCGAGTCGCGGTCTTGGATATCTCGGTTGTTGAAGACGAGGGGTGGAGCCCATGTGTTGGTATCGGCCGGTCACCGCTTGTACCGGGGCTCGATGCGAGGCCGGGGCTCGGTGGAAGGATGGTGTCATCTTCGTCAACCAAACGCTGCTCGGTCTCGGTAGTCCGGGCGCGCTTAGCTCAGCGAGAAGATGATGGCTGTTGAGTTGGGAGTGCCACCACGGCTTCAGTTGTTTGGCCGGTTTGTGGCACCTCGGCCCTAGTTGTTGCGGTGAGGAGGGCCTTCAATTTGTTTTTCTTTGCCATTTCTTGTTCGGCTGTGAGTGGCACTAGGTTTATCTCGGGCAAGGTGGGGTCCGGTTCTGGTGCTTCCTCGAGAAGAAATTCGGTCACCCTCGCCGGCATCATGTGAACAGTAGGTCGGCTCGAAATCGAGGAGTGTTGCCCAACTCCGTTCTTTGACCTTGAGTGCGGCGCGGAGTACTGCAAGGTTGGGATAGTTGTAGTTGGAGAGGAGATGAGCCTTATCTGCAAAAGAAGACAAGTGTTAGTCCGGTTCAGTATGAGAGTCAAATTAAAAGAAAAGGAGGAATGGAAACCGAAGTCTGTATACCGGGCTCCCCTTGTTTCCAATTTATTCTTCGGCCTGGGATTCGGGCTTGGAAGTCCTCAAAATTCCCAGACACCCAAAAGAAGTCATCATCGTTGACATCTTTATCCGGTGTATGTTTTATGATTTTTTCTCGGCCACGGCGTACCCTTAAGTAGTAGCACCAGCCTTCGTTTTTGGATCCTATTGAGTATTGATGGAATAGCTCGGCTAGACCGAGGTTGAGACCGTTTTGGTGGTTCAGTGCGGCTATTCCCATTATTATGCGGTATGTATTGGTGGAAAGCTGGGTAGGGCAGAGTCTGGTCTGTCTGAGGAATTCACAGAGCAATGGCTGGACTGGGAATCTAAGTCCGGTCTCAATTATTGATTGGAGGGTGAATGAGACGAAGCCTTCCTTGCCCCAGAGGTCTACACCTTGTTCGGCCAGGGTGAGGTTTACATCGGTTGGTATGTGGTAGTCTTTCCGGAATTCGGCTAGACCTCCAGGGGTTTCTACCAAAAATCTGTATTTCCCCATTTATTTTATAAGTTATAAATAATTTATTTCGGCTGAAAGGCTGTTAAGAAGCTCGGCTTAGCGCGCAGACGTGTCTGGGTGACCTAAGTCTGCAAAGTGGAAGAACAAGGTGTTAAGCACAGATCATTGACCGTACTACAAAAAACAGAGGGAGAAAAGACAAGTCCTATTTCGGCTACACAGGGTGTTACAAGGACCTATTTCGGTTTCAACGAAGTGCTTATCTCAGCTCGTCAGGATGTCAGGTTATCTCGGCTAACCTAAGGGTTTGTTACTCCGGTTAGGCATCAAGGGACAGTTTTCTGGGTTCGGTTTAGGAACTCAGAAACTTGGCTTAGCCCCCCAAGGCTTAGCTCGGTCAAGGGCTTAAGGACTTTTAGTTTGGTGGGTTTTCATTTCGGCTAGGATGAATCAGTTAATGGCCTAATGAAACTGATGTGACAGTTCTAGTTCGGTTTCAATCTACCTGGATCTATGTGTAGTAAGAACAGTGTTCTAGTCCGGTTGGACGTATTCTTTGGATCAAATAAAGTGTTCTACTTGCTGTTACTCGAGAATTCTTGAAGTTCTAGCATTTTACAGGTAAGTTCTTTCCAGAAACGATATAAAACTAATAACATACAAGGTGTTTTGCAAAAACACGTGCAACAGAATACAGGAAATAAGAAGAGATTCATAAGCTTACCTGGTAAGGAGATAGGATTGGAGGAGGGAGTGATAGCAACAGTAAGAATGCGAGCTCAGAAGTTGGAAAGAATTGAAAAAGCAGAAGCACAGAGAGAGAGAGAGCACAAGGAGATGAACAGGGTTTGGTATGATTCAAATGTGAAGAGTTCTTTTGGCGAAAAGGGCCAAAAGAGCGGGAACTGTTTAATTTTTTCGAAGTACGAGGGCGGCGCGACAGCTGTAAAGAGCCAATCGGAGGCTGCCACGTGTCCCCAGAAGGGGAAGCGTTTCAGTTGCTATCACTGAAGAGACGTTTTGACCGGACGAGCGCAGTACGGCCCAAGTTTAGCTCGGTTGGATAGGTTAAATGGTTTTTAGCTCGGCCGGGTAAGTTAAAAGGTTCTTAGGTCGGCTGAAGAAGCTCAAAGCTTTAGCTCGGCGGGAGTGATTGAAACTGTGGCTCGGCCGAATAGACAGGTAATCCCAAATCATGCTTTGCAGATGGAATTAAGGGGCAATTGAGAGGGTAATTTATATTGGTAAATTGGGCCGAGCTGGGGTTGTGGGCCGTTCTATGGACCGAAGTAAAGAGGCTTGGAGGCCGGGCCGCGGACAAATGGTAAACCGGTCTAGAGTACGGTTTTGTCGCCGAATGAAGGAAGTTTGTTAGTTCGGTGTAGCTCGGTCGCGCTGTTCGGGACCGAGGTGTGTATTCCGTTCTGAGGCTTGATTGAACGTTAGCTCGGTTTAGTTCTTCTATGGATAGCTTGGTCGTGCCTGTGAGGCCGAGGTAGAAGAAAGGAAAGGAAGATCGAGGTAACAGTTAGATCGGTCTGGATTTGTTTGTCTGACAGGGCAAGTTATTTCGGTCTTGGAGTAGTCCGGCCGTGAGGAAAACCATCTCACTTGGTTTAAGCAGTGAGGGGGGGGGTGTTAGAGGATAAGCAGTATCTTCCAGGAGTATGAGTCCTAGGAGGACTCTACATGGAGGAGTAAGAGTCCTCCTAGGATTGTGCCACGCGAAATCTATATAAGCTCACCAATGTCATCTTTGGAGAGGTAATGCAACTTTTGCTCCCTAAATACATAGAGCTTTTGCCTTCTTGTCTTGCTTACTGACTTAGGCATCGGAGAGGTTTCCGGCACACACCCGCCGGCCAGCTCACGTTTGTGTTTACAAGTAGTAGAACGACGACGTACAGAAGAACGCAGACTTGATCAACAGGATTATACGAGAAGGTGTATTTCTTTCCCATACATAAAGTGTAGATCTACACTTCTAGAGTATAGATCTACACTTCTAGAGGGTAAATCTAAACTTTTTACATTTGAAATCAGAGTTTTGAGAGTTTTCTCCTCTGCTTTTGGCATAGATTTTTGATTTTTCTGCACGCACAATGGTTCCTTCTTCTCTTAACTATTTTCCATACCATTGTGGGTGTCATTCCTTCTCTGGTGGAAGCGGTGGCGGAGTTGGGTAGCAATGACGGGAACGACGTCAATGGAAATGCTGCGCTTTCAAGCAAATCTTGCTTTTCAGACCACTTCTTTAAGCAGATCAGTAGTTTTCCCTGGAGCATAACTGTTTTTTTGACGAATTTATTTTTTTGTTGTTTGTTTGTTTGTTTGTTTGGTTTGAATGGCCTAATTATGTACTGTTATTGTCTTTTATTAATATAATGTTTCCTATGTTCTAAAAAAAAAGAAAAAAGAAAAATAAAGGGCTGTTGTAAGTTCGACTAATTTATTCACCCTTCACCTTTTCTTTCAGATAAATTCTCCATTATCTTTGTTCCTCTTGAAACGATGGCGTTTTAGCCTTGTGCGTTCTAATGAGTAGCCACGTCATAATGGTGTTGTGTGCACTTGAATGGTCCATCTATGCACAACCAACCCTTCAACTGTTGCAAAATTTTATATTACAATATAGTTGAAGGATTGATTGTGCACAGATATACCATTAAAATGCACACAACACCATCATGATGTGGCTACTCATTGGAACGCACAAGACTTGGCCAAAATGCTACTGTTTCAAGAACAATAGTTACCGCTGCGCTAGAGTGACCCCGTCTCCCCCAGTTTCCACCCATACTCCCCCAATAATGTCACAAATATTAGAGATGTAATTAGAGGTGATAAAAGCAGAGATTAGGCATTTTTCATATCAAAATACGAGTTTTAAATATTGATTATTATGTACTATAATTTTTATTTTTGATACTGTTATTTGACCATATACCAAATAATATTATTTAATATTAATTGTATTACGATATTGATACATAGTTTAATATTGTTATTTAAAATGATAATAAAAATCCTATTCACTCTGTTTGGTTTCCATTTTCAGAATTTACTTTTCAAAAAAGTTTACTTTTTTTGTTTTTCATATATTTTTTTTTTCACTAATTTTTTTTTTAATATTTTAAGTAATTTTTTTTTTCATTTTTAAACACAACTAACATAATTACACTTAAAAACTATAATATTTGTGAAAAATATTTTAAAAAATTCATTAAATGCCAAAAATACAAAAATACAAAAAAAAAATGAAAATCCAATAAATTTTTCATATTTTGGTGTATTTATTGAATTTTTAAAATATTTTTTTACAAATATTTTATTATTTAGATATTTAAATAAGGTACATCTAAAAAAGTAAAAAAAATTGTTTAAAATTTTAAAAATATTCACTAAAAATTAAAAAAAAAACGAAAAACAAAAAAAATCAATTTCTAAAAAATTGAATTCAAAAAATTAAAACCAAACATACTGATTAGCTTTGGAGTTTTTGAAAACAAATTTTGAGTTTTTAATATGCATATTTTTAGTTTTTTTGTGAATTTTTTAAATATTTTAATCAATTAAAAAAATTATCTTTAGATCTAATTAATCTAAATACACTTAAAATATATATACTTTGTTATTTTTAAAAAAAAATCATTAAATACACACCAAAAAAAATTTATTATTTTATTATTATAGATTTTTCACAAATATTTACTTTTCAGGAACATTTAGGGGTTGTTTGGAATAATCTAAATAAGTGTATTTTTTAACTTATTATGAAAAGTTATGCAATGTGATAAAGAACTGATGTAACCTAAATAAGAAGTGATGTGACCTAAATAAAATAAAAAGATGATCTAAAGTAGATTACTCCAAACAACCCCTTAGATTATGTGTATCTAAAAAATAAAATATTAAAATATGGAAAAAAATTATTAAAAAATAAAAAAAAAACACAAAAAATAATAAATTCAAAATCAAATAAATTTAACTAATAATGAAGCCCTTAGTTGTAAACTTAAAAAAATGAAAACTCAAAATTGATTAAATTTAACTAACAATAAAGCCAATAACTTGAGTAATTTTTATATTTATAAGATACATGTCATGTAATATATTTTATTATTGTGATTAATTTTAATCGTATAATCCAATATATTTATGTTAAATATTTGAAAAATAATAGACGATATACACGTTTACGATTAGTGAAAGGTCATGTTCTGTAACAACCCTCGTACAGATTACCGATAAACTACTGAATTAGCTCTTTAGTTCGTTAAACCGAATCGATAAAGACCGATAATTGAACTAATCAAATCTTGAATGGGTGATTGAAATCGAAACTAAAATTGAATAAGTTTATCTATTGAATTGTATATTGCATCTGTTTGATCGATTGATTATCTGTTTGAATTCATGTGTTTAAACTGTAAATTGAAGGCCTTATCGGCGGCCAAATCCGAAATTGACTGATGTTTTATAATCATCATAATTTATGTGATTTTATGGTCTAATTATCTGAAAAGTGATTTGGTATGTTTAAATTAGATTAAATATTGATTAATTGAAGAGTTTGGCTTATTTACCGTTTTGCCACCTAGTGGCCCTTTTCATATAAAACATATATTGAGCCTTATACACTTCAAGCAAAACATTTCTTCAGCCCATTTTGAGCTCAAAACCGACTTAGAGAGAGAGAAAACAAGAAGATTGATTTCACATAAGAGTTGGCTTGAATCTTTGAAGAATTGAAGTGTAGATTGCTGAATTGAGCCTCTAGTCTTGTGGTTGAGGATCTAAGGTAGAGTAATTTCCTTCTTGTTTATGAATTGAATCACTCCTTGCATGGTTTAGAGGATTATTAAAGATTAGAGCCAAGATATGGCTTATAATGTTGAATTGAGGCTCATCTCTTGCATGCATGCTTGTATTGAGGAATTTAAAGTTGTTTTCATGGCAAATGTTACATGCATGCTCATATTTATGTTTAAGCCCATGATTTCACCATGTTTTAAGAAGAATTGACTCATCAAAGACATGAAATGGCTTCATATGTTGAGTTGAGTTAGAATTCATGCATGCATGTGTTTATCCTTGCATTGTGAGGTTGGATTTCATGGGAATCTTGCATGCATGTTCTTATTCATGATAAAAACCATGATTTCATTTTGTTCTTGAAGAAAAGAGCTCAGTTGAGCTAACATTTGAGGTTTTGAATTGATTGAATTCATGGATATTGCATGTTCTTCATGTTTATGAAAATTGTTTTGAAAATGAGTTTAATGGAACTACCTTTGGGCTTTGAATTCTCAAATTGATCTTTGAAACATGTTATACATTGAGTTTTAAAGTGTTTTCCAGAAAATTAGCCCAAAAGGATCGAATTTGATACATTGAAACTTGGTTTTGATCTTGGAGCTCAAATCTGGAATTTCCAGATTTTGGTCATACGCTCGAGCGGGGGAAGTGCCGCTCGAGCGGGGAAATCGAGCTCCCAGCATCTCTCACTGCTTTACAGTCTGCTCGAGCGGGGTATTGTACGCTCGAGCGGAGGCTTGTGTCACACGCTCGAGCGGGGGAGTTGACGCTCGAGCGGGGACCTTTGTTGCATGTCCGCTCGAGCGGGGAAACCTGCGCTCGAGCGGGGAACTGTTTTTCTGAAAATTCTGAAACTGCTTTCTGAATGCATCTTTGCATCCTCATCCCATTCTAGGCATTCTTAGGCCTAGTTTAAGACATCTTAATGAGGATATAGATGTAGAACACACCGAGGCAAATTTAGGGATTTAGTTATTACTTTCTCAACTGTATAGCTTAGTGTGTGTTCAACCTGTGTACTGTGTAGGGTTGGCGACTGGGGACGCGCTCTAGCTTACTGTAGCCCAAAACTCTGTGAGTAACAATTGTGTAAAGATATGTTCAAAATGGTTATCTTTTGAATACTGAACTGAACTGTTTATTGAACTGATATTGTTTACTGAATGAATGTATGTCCTGTATTACAGGCTGTATTGTGGCATCCTTAGCATTGATATTCTTATTCTAGAGCTCGCCGGTTCCTTGTGGAACCATCATTCTTGATTGATGGCCATCATTACTGTTAGGTCTGTTAAGACTCGGTCCTTTTGGACCTACTGTTTATAGGCTAATGGGTGTACCACATATGACTGATTGACTGAAAGACTGAAATACTGTTTAATGAACTGAGTTCATTACTGTAAGGACATTCATTCATAACCCCTTTACGCATTACGTTATTCACTGGGCTTTAGCTCACTATTTATATATATATGTAGGTTCTCAGCAGCCAGACCGGAGCTAGGAGCGTGGGTTGGTCCCCAGTTTTGTCAAGCGCCCTATGTGCCTCACCTGCGAGGTTCCGAGTTGCCATGCTATGGCTTGGGGTGTTTTGTATCCTCATCGGTCTTCTTCTTGTTTTGTACTATTGTATAGACTGCCTTGTTTTTTCTTGTCTTGTTATCGAGGATTAGGTTCCGCATCGACCGTTTGTATATATTTGTATATAGATCTTGTATGAATGCATGAAAAATGTTTTTGGCATCTGATTTTCACAGCTCAATGGACACTAGTTATTTACTGTATTGGTTTCCGCCACGTACTCCGTTTAAGCGTATTCTTTCAAGTGAGCCTTGGTAATCTCGGATTCTTGGCGATTCTGATTGCTAAACCCATATGGCCGGATTTGGGTCGTGACAGAGTGGTATCAGAGCAATACTTAACCACGAGTTATACCGCACACACGTGTCCAAATGAGCTATAGGATGTCCTAGAAAAGAAATTAGGGCATTGCATGAGCATGAAAAGTGTGTGCGACAATGACATGACTGATTATATGCCAATGTGTTAAACTGTTTAAGTATGCAACTGTTTATATTTATAATTGCTACCACTGCTTATAGTGAAATGAAACGAAACCTATATGCATACTTAAAGAAGTTAAATGGAATAACATGTAATGTCAATGTTACTACCGACTGTGGAAATCTATAAGAAAGTGAACGTGTGAAAGTAAAGGGTCATGCGACCATACCTGAACTGAAATGAAAGTATACACACGTCTGATATGGAATAAAATGTGAAATCAGTGAGAACTTCCCTGTGTTGATCAAAGAAACATGTGGGAACCTAATTTGTGGAATGTTAAACCGTAGAGTCTCATGCCTTTGTTGAATGACCTTGAAAGTCCGATTGGAATCACGTTGGCTAGCGTTGCTTCGAGTCGGAAATTCTTGGTAAATTCCTGGGGAATGAATAGGTTAACTGAGAATCTGAAATAACAACAGCAAGGGCGAGGATTGTGAACGAACTGAAACTTCTAATCTGAGGATTAACAGGCTAGAATGAATGATTGAGGCCTTAATCGAAAATCTGAGAGAATAAAGGCAGACATGCGTGCCTGAACCAACTGAATATGAACTGATGACACTAATACTGAAACCCAAATAAACTGAAACCACCAGAATTTCTGGGAGGTACTGAACCACTGAAAACTGAGACTTGGGTTTAGAAACTGAGAAAATATGTGAAGTTCTCTTCAACCAAAAAAAAAAAAAAAATGCTTTCCCCAAAACATCTGAAATAGGAAAGTATCTGAGTTTGAACAACTTGAGTAAAGTGATAGGACTGTGGTCGAATCTGAGGTAAAATTTACCCAGCTAATCTGATAAACAACCCACATGATAGACACTGACTAGAAAAGAACTGGAGGTGGGAGTGACCTAGATGTGTTTGACATCGTCAACTGAAATTAGAAAGAATGAAACAAAAGTAACAGAAAGTGAAAATGACCGGTGCTTCAATGACCTCCGGGAATGGAAAATCTCGGCAATAGCTTTGACCAATGAAGGTCAAAGAAGTAATGTGAACAACGATATACCTATCTGTACCGTATGTGGGAAATACCAATGGGGCGTTGCCACTGCCTATCTGAAACTTATTCTAGGCATGGACAGGAGGGATATTTGCTTAAGTCTTGCCCACAAATGCTCGGAACACCGGAAAGACTGACGTAGGTATGACCTGAAACAGATGAAATTGCTTATACGAATGATTGTGTGGGGAATTGTATATTTCGTAATTTGGTATAGACTGCGAACATATTGACTGCGCTAATTGAACTACTGGAATTATGAACCATACACTGAGAACTGTTAGAACTTGTGAACAGCGAGGACTTGCTGAGTTAGGTCCTTGTATGGTATTGTAACAACTGAATGTGAACTGTTAGATGTGACCTTTTGAACTGTACTAGAACTGTTGAACATGGGAATACCTTATGATTGACTGTAATTCGAGAAATTTGTACGACTATGATTGGTACTGAACTGTTACGTATTAACGGACATTATTGAATGAACGGACCCTTGAACTCGAATTATACACGTGAACTATTTGTGTGTGGGACCGCTGAAATTGAGAACCCATATTGGTTTGTAAAGATGAACTTCTGCTTATGAATTTGTGAACGAATGCCTTCATGAAAACTGATTTTGATCTCACACCTGTATGTATGTTCCCATGCTGTAACACTGTTAAGATTGAGAGGAATGGACTGTGAATAACGGATCTTTTGAAATCTACCGTTGATGCGGACTATATGTGCGACACTGTAAAACCTCATGTTAACATTTGCCTATGCTAAGGAAACCGCTTAGACTTGTGTACACATCTGCTTACCTTTGCTTAAGGATATTACTAGACTGAATAGATATATGACTGGTTATCTTAACTATCGTATCTGAAGGAACCATTTTGCATTGTACATTGAACCCGTGAACCTGTAATGGGACTGTTAGTAGATTCTGAACATGCACATATATGACTGTACCTTTGCTCGGAGTGACTGATTAATTTGTTTGATAAATTAACCGTTAGGACTATGACTCAGAATCGCATGGTGAATAAAGACCCCAACCGATAAACTCTTGACTGGGAATCGTGATTGTGGAAAGTTGACATGACTGTTGGAGTTGATCTGCGAGCCTATGCTTTAGTGACTATATGACTGATTTGGAACCCTTGTATGACAACTCACCATTATGTGCCACCAAGAACTTTGTGTGATGTATTACTGTATACCATGTGCTTATATGAAGGATTTATTTGGAAATTGCTATATTGACTGTGATGCTTACCTCTCGATATGACTAGCTGCGTGTCTGTGCATTTGTCTGTAAACTTATTGGGAGGAACACACTGAATGTGACCTGTACTGCTTTGATATGAATTGTAATGGTACCGGACTCTGATGTAAGTTTAATAATGGATGAACTCAGACTGATTGTGAAACTACTATGTACCGAAATGACCGGAGTATGAACTAATGTTAACTGATCTGGAAATGATAAGAATGGAACTTTGATCTGAACTAATCTGATGGAACCATGGGTTAATGAAACCCTTTTGTGTAACTGATGGAACTTTTGTTTGATGCTTGCGCTTCGAACTTTTATTTGATATGTTTGGACAGAACTTGCATCTGAAATGACCTAGTCGAACTTTCATCGATTTGATCTGAGAAAACTCTTATTAAGAGCTATTACCGGATTTGTTTACAATGTAGGAAAAACCTGGGTATGTGGCATGTGATTACTTACCCGGTATTACCGTTCTAACCATAAACTTGTTTGACTAGGGAATGATTGTTTTGGTGATTACTGTACTTCAGAACTAGTGGGATCTGTTGACCACAGACTGGTTTTGATCATAAACTCTGACTGTCTGGAAGTATATGTAATCTGTATGACTGCTTTCGTATTGACTTGTGCTATGACCGAATCTGTAAGGACTAGAACTGATGAACAGTGAATGATTACTTCGGAACTCTGCCTACTGTTATGGGAGTAGTGTACAATTCGCCTTATGTCCCCAATAGCTCCCGAATGAACTGGACTGACTGTAATGGATTACTGAACCGAGAACTGGATCGAACAAAGACTGAAGGAAAGACTCGAAATTGAATGGATCGAATCTCTGTAACTTAACGGGGGAAATTACTTATGAAACTGAGACCAGTGTAAAGCCATAACCCCGATAAGTACTTGATATAAGTAGTGTGAATACTACTACATTGCTACTCTTTATCTTTATTCTTGTATTGTCAATTCTTGTTATTGTATTGTTACCATTCTTGCATCGCTTTGTCTTTGCTCTTGTACTACTGTGCCACTTTATTCATATTTCGTGTCACGAAATAAGTTTTGTCTCGAAAATGCTATATGCTGTTTACTGAATGATTGTTCGACCCCTGTTATATATTCGTGACTCTTAGTATTATGTAATATATGTTAGCTGCCCGGTATCGGAGGTTCCTTTATGGAACTTATATCTGTCTGTACTCTGTTACCCGTACCGGAGGCCTCGTCATGAGGGCCCAGCTTCTGTACTGTTCTGTTCTGTTACCCGGATTCGGGATTCCCTTATGGAACTGGTTATTCATAACCATTATGTAATCAGATCTGCTCAGATTCCGCATGTCTGCTCAGATTCCGCTCTAGTAATGCACCATGTATACATAAGCCAGGATTGTGCATCTACGTATGCTCTAGACAAAGTATGCAAATGAACATGTATCCGAATCTGTCATTGACTGAAAACTGAAAGTGCATAAGATTCTGTTTTAATATGAACCCCAATCCCTATATGTGATTCCTGATTCTGTTATTGAGCATTGTTAAGATTGGGAATGGGTCATGAATCCGTTTTTGTATATGATTGTGCTCCTATTATAGAGTGAAAGTTACCTTTATGATAGGCATCATCTCTGTTGTCATATGTTAACCCGAGTTTAGAGGACCAAACTCTTTATAAGGAGGGATCTGTAATAACCTCGTCTGATTCAGATAAACTCTTGAATTAGCTCTTGTTCTTGTTAAACCGCGATAAAGACCGATAATTGAACTAAGGAAATCTTGAATGGGTGATTGAAATCGAAACTAAAATTGAATAAGTTTATCTATTGAATTGTATATTGCATCTGTTTGATCGATTGATTATCTGTTTGAATTCATGTGTTTAAATTGCAAATTGAAGGCCTTATCGGCGGCCAAATCCGAAATTGACTGATGTTTTATAATCATCATAATTTATGTGATTTTATGGTCTAATTATCTGAAAAGTGATTTGGTATGTTTAAATTAGATTAAATATTGATTAATTGAAGAGTTTGGCTTATTTACCGTTTTGCCACCTAGTGGCCCTTTTCATATAAAACATATATTGAGCCTTATACACTTCAAGCAAAACATTTCTTCAGCCCATTTTGAGCTCAAACCGACTTAGAGAGAGAAACAAGAAGATTGATTTCACATAAGAGTTGGCTTGAATCTTTGAAGAATTGAAGTGTAGATTCTTTGAATTGAGCCTCTAGTCTTGTGGTTGAGGATCTAAGGTAGAGTAATTTCCTTCTTGTTTATGAATTGAATCACTCCTTGCATGGTTTAGAGGATTATTAAAGATTAGAGCCAAGATATGGCTTATAACGTTGAATTGAGGCTCATCTCTTGCATGCATGCTTGTATTGAGGAATTTAAAGTTGTTTTCATGGCAAATGTTACATGCATGCTCATATTTATGTTTAAGCCCATGATTTCACCATGTTTTAAGAAGAATTGACTCATCAAAGACATGAAATGGCTTCATATGTTGAGTTGAGTTAGAATTCATGCATGCATGTGTTTATCCTTGCATTGTGAGGTTGGATTTCATGGGAATCTTGCATGCATGTTCTTATTCATGATAAAAACCATGATTTCATTTTGTTCTTGAAGAAAAGAGCTCAGTTGAGCTAACATTTGAGGTTTTGAATTGATTGAATTCATGGATATTGCATGTTCTTCATGTTTATGAAAATTGTTTTGAAAATGAGTTTAATGGAACTACCTTTGGGCTTTGAATTCTCAAATTGATCTTTGAAACATGTTATACATTGAGTTTTAAAGTGTTTTCCAGAAAATTAGCCCAAAAGGATCGAATTTGATACATTAAAACTTGGTTTTGATCTTGGAGCTCAAATTTGGAATTTCCAGATTTTGGTCGACGCCGAAGCGAAGTGCCGCCGGCGGAAATCGAGCTCCCAAAGATCTCTCAGCTTCTGATACCGCTCGGCGGGGTATTGTACGCTCGAGCGGAGGCTTGTGTCACACGCTCGAGCGGGGGAGTTGACGCTCGAGCGGGGACCTTTGTTGCATGTCCACTCGAGCGGAGAAACCTGCGCTCGAGCGGGGAACTGTTTTTCTGAAAATTTTGAAACTGCTTTCTGAATGCATCTTTGCATCCTCATCCCATTCTAGGCATTCTTAGGCCTAGTTTAAGACATCTTAATGAGGATATAGATGTAGAACACACCGAGGCAAATTTAGGGATTTAGTTATTACTTTCTCAACTGTATAGCTTAGTGTGTGTTCAACCTGTGTACTGTGTAGGGTTGGCGACTGGGGACGCGCTCTAGCTTACTATAGCCCAAAACTCTGTGAGTAACAATTGTGTAAAGATATGTTCAAAATGGTTATCTTTTGAATACTGAACTGAATTGTTTATCGAACTGATATTGTTTACTGAATGAATGTATGTCCTGTATTCTGAATCAGACATTGTGGCATCCTTAGCATTGATCTTATCACATAGAGCTCTGGGTTCCCTTGTGGAACCATCACATTCTTGATTGATGGCCATCATTACTGTTGGGTCTGTTAAGACTCGGTCCTTTTGGACCTACTGTTTATAGGCTAATGGGTGTACCACATATGACTGATTGACTGAAAGACTGAAATACTGTTTAATGAACTGATTTCATTACTGTAAGGACATTCATTCATAACCCCTTTACGCATTACGTTATTCACTGGGCTTTAGCTCACTATTTATATATATATATATGTAGGTTCTCAGCAGCCAGACCGGAGCTAGGAGCGTGGGTTGGTCCCCAGTTTTGTCAAGCCAGCCTATGTGCCTCACAGCGAGGTTCCGAGTTGCCATGCTATGGCTTGGGGGTGTTTTTGTATCCCCCATCGGTCTTCTTACTGTTTGTACTATTGTATAAAGCCATCTCTTTTTATCTGCATCTTATCGAGGATTAGGTTCCGTGCATCGACCGCTTGTATATGATTTGTATATAGATCATCGTATGAATGCATGAAAAATGTTTTGGCATCTGATTTTCACATTTCAATGGACACTAGTTATTTATCAGTATTGGTTTCGCCCTCAGACCGCTTAAGCGTATTCTCGTTTCAGAGAGCCTTCGGTAATCTCGGATTACTGGCCAGTTACGGTGCTAAACCCATAGGGCCGGGTTTGGGTCGTGACATGTTCCCTGATACCTCTTAGACCATCTCCAATGGTTCACCAAAGTTGACATCAAATTTAAATTTTGATGAAAAAGTTACTGATTGGTGCTCCAACAGTTGCACCAAATCGATATCAAATTGAGATTTCACCAAACAATTCATCAAACTGAGGACAACATACAGATTTCACCAAAACACTATGTGTGACTGTTGGAGGGAGGAACCGATCAACCAGCCGGTTGCCCGGCCGGTTGACCAACCGGTCGACCGGTGCACCATTTAACCCACAGGTTCGTTTGAATCCTTAGCTGGTTGGTTTGAACTGGTTGGTTTGAACTGCTGCCTCGCGTGACCGTTGAAGAGCAACCGGTCAACCACCCGGTTGACCAACCGGTCAACCTGGTTGGGCAATTCGGCTACAGTGCACAACTAGCAAGAACAGGTTTGAATTGATTGGTTTCAACTTGTTTGAGCTGGTTTATTTGGACATAGGTTAATTTGTGGATTATGAATAATTTGAAGGGTGATATAAATTTAAATTCTCTATATATTTCACATACATATTTCACAACTAGCCATTACAATAATTTACCGTTGGATGGACAGAGTATTTTGAAAATTTACCGTTGATGATGTACTTTATAAAATAGATTTGATTTCTATATCAAGCTAACACAGTATTCCAGAATAACATTTATATGTTGTGAATTTTTTTTCTTTTGTCTCATTAGATATTTGTTTCCCTTGAAATTTTAATTAATATTATATGATTAAATTATCTGATTATGAGTTTGAGCTTTATATCATTACAATATTTTTCAGTAAGTGTATTGTATTTTTTCTAAACTATGGAAGATTTCGAAATGTTTGAGGAATCACAAATGTTTGAGCACAACACTCATATTAATTTTATGTCAGAATCTTCACGAGAACAGAACACCCAGAATAGTGATAATCATTTTATTTCAGAAACTTATCGTGTTTCTCATGGTAAAGCATTCACAATTATAGACGATGAAACTTTATGTAGATCTTGGTTAACAGTCTCTCAAGATCCCATTACTGGTAATAGTCAGACTATGGCTATATTTTGGGAACGAGTACTTGTTTATTTTAATTCACAATTGAGCAGTGAATCAAATCGAAATCGTATTTCTTTGACTCACCGTTGGTCTGCCATGCAAAAGGCAATTAATAAATTCTGTGGTTTTCTTGAACAAATTCAACTGAGGCAACAAAGTGGAACAACTGAGGCAGATATGGTAAAATTTATTTGTGTTATTAAATATCAATTTTCTTTTTTAAATGTATCCTTATTATTGAAATCTTTGTAATTTTTTTTTTGTAGGTCACTGAAGCAAAGCGGATGTATCATGCAATACAGAAAAAACACTTCACATTTGATACATGTTGGGAGATTTTGAGCCAAAGTTGTAAGTGGGATGAATTTCGATCAAAAAGAAGCACGCAACATACTGATCCATGTTCGAATCCACCAAGTGAATATGAGGCTTCTCAATCCAACCAGAATAATGTGGTGCATGAACAACCATCTAATACATCAACATGACCAATTGGTACTAAGGCAGCGAAAGAGAAGTTGAAGAATCAAACAACGCACGATAGTAGATTTGATGAAATGGCTGCCAACCAATTCAAAATTGTTGAAGTGTTATCAACTATCTCCGTTAGAACTATTCAGCGAGATGAACAAAAGACGATAGACCGTGAGCAGAAGGCTGCAGAGCATCGAAGAAGGGTCGAAGATAGGGAGAAACAACTAAAATTCCTATCTATGATGAATGAAAGAGAACAACGAAATGAAGATCATAAAATTATGTCAATGGACATGACAATTTTAAATCCTATGCAAAGGGCGTACTACGAAAATCTTCAACGACAGATTTTATTTCGAATAACTAATAGATTGCCTTGAAAGGTTCCGTATTTGTGGGTTTCATCTATTGGTTTTATTGTTTAAAAATATTATGTCTAACTTGTATTGGTTAATTTTATTGGTTTTATGAATTTCCCCCGATACGTATTTTTGCCATATTTCAAATTCAATATCTAATTGTTGCCATGTTTTTTGCATAGGGAGATCTTTGGCCTGTAGTTCAATTTGTTTTTTTTTTTTTAATTAACCTCGTCTTCTTTAAAATGATATTTAAAGTGAAGTCATTGACTACTATAACATGATTTATACCAGAAGAATCATAACTGGATAATGACCTTTTTGTAGCATTTTCAGGATGTACATAATCATGTCCTTTGTCAACTAGGCATTAAAATGAAAAACTACAATATAAAGTGATAATAACTGCATAGGCCAATGGTCATAACTGAATAGGTTTTAATTAATGTCGTCCTCTTTAACAAATTGACCCAACAAACAAAATACATCAACAATACATAAGGTTGTTAAAATAACAAAATACAAAACAATACAAATACATAATGTGAAACACATCAACAGTCATTATCTGGTGGTGGTGGTGGAGAAGGGTAGTAGTGATGGTATATGTCATTTACGCGATACTCAATCATATCTACGCAATGCTCAATGTCCACACGGAAATCACCAAATTGTTGAACTAATAAGTTCTGTGCAGTGGCAAATGTATCAAACTGAGTACCCAACGAATTGACCTGATTAGCCATTTGATGTTCCTATTGAACGCGTTGATTATAACATTGTTCTTCTATGGCAAAAAACTCAGTCCAATATTGAGGTTGTTCAGTTGATGGCATCACATTGGCATGAGGATCTTCTGGAGCATCATCTTCTGGGACTTTATCTTCTGAATCTTCTGGAGCATTAACACTTCCCATTAAATTGGAGGTCGCACCAAAGACGGTCATCAGATATCTTGATTAATTGGTGAACAGATTTTGATATCCATTTCATCTACAAGGTGAACCTTAAAATATTTGAAAATTTTTGTTAAGAGTGCCCCAAACGGTAATGACCGACCCGTGAATTGACCTTGATTTGCCAGTATCATTTCTTTTATAATTATGTAACACAAATCTAACTTCTGACTAACTTCAAAACAGTATAACAAATAGACATTAAAATATGGGACCGCATCATGATATCCTTTTTTTGGAGTGACATTTTCTACAATCCACCGGTGGAGAATCCGAAGATAAGGTTTTAAATGTCTTGCTTGTAAACTAGTCCCAGTAAATCTATTCCGACAAATAGTAGTATAGACATCAGTAGCGTTACCAACGATATTAGCTAACTCAGCCTCAGTCTGAAAATGCATATTTTCATCACCTAACTCAACTCCAATAATGCTTGCCAAAGTAGGAATATCAAACTGTATACCCTTTCCTTTCACATATGACAAAAGAGTAAAATTTCCATGTTCTTCTTGAGTATCTCTTAGGTGAACATAAAATAGAGATACCAGCCATGGATATACCTTTTGGGGCAAATTAATTAAGTTTAGCCATCCCATTGCTTCAAGTTTACTAATCAATAGTGCATCATATTGAGGTGGAAGATTTACCCTCCTCCCTGTTATAATTGGTCGGCTAGAGAAGTTTGGAAAGGCTAGTGCATGACTTTCACTGAGAAAATCATCAATAGGATATGACTGAATTTGAGGCTGTTGTTCTTCGCGTCGTGGAGGGTTGGAACTTTCACCAACTTGTGCTCTCGCTCTTTTAGTTCTAGGCATGATGTCAAAATCTGTTGAATTTCAAATGAATATAGTTTTAATATTACAATGCATATTGAAATGGAAAAACATTAGCATATTTCAGTATGCATACTAATTACATGTTATTTTCATATTACATGTTTTTTTAATTACCCTAAAAGTCAATAGTGAATATGCTGTATGAATTATAGTTTTGTATGAATGCGTTGCCTTAATATGCTATGAAAGTCAATAGGGAGATGAAAATTCATACAACACATTCTCTATTCATTTGCTGTATCACAGTTCTGTGTTGCCTTAAAATCAATAGGGAGTTCATTTTCATATTCTATGTTGACTTTCAACATATTCTCTATTCTGTATGAATTACAGTTCTGTATGAATAATCCTAAAAATCATCATATGCCATTACCACAGAAAGTTTGATTAAAATATTGAGAAAGTTAAAGTTGAACAACATCAGTAATTGAACATACAGTTTTGGTAATTTTTAAAATATTGAACAATTTTATGTTTTAAAATATTGAACATAAAGTTTGATTCAAACATGAATTTCATGCTTTTGAGAAAGTTAAACTTGAACAAATAAAACATAAAATTGAACAAATACAGCATACACACTTAAAAAATACAGCATACACACTGAAAGAAAGAAAAAAAAAAAAAAAAGGGCCAGTTGACCAACCGATTGACCCGTGCCTTTCACTATGCAACATACTACCTCTTGGATGCTGCCTTCTTGTTTCTGTTCCTGCCTTTCTTGATTCAAATGGTTTCCCTTGCTCAGTCTATGGATTCACACTTACACTACACTGAATATGCAGAGTTTGGGATTAGATTTTGGTTAAGCCGAATTTGAAGGTAGTGGTGGAGAGAATACACTGACTGTGTTCTTAGAGGCAATCTGTGGACAGACAAGCAATCTATGGGCAGAGGTATTCAGTAAAGGTTGTTAATTTTTTGATAGCAGGTTTGTATATAATTTTGAGTTGATATAGAGGCTCCATTCTTGAGGTAGGTGGTGAGGCAATTAATACTCAACAACCGTATGCAGTGTGTAAAATGAGGCATAGTAGATGGAATGTATTCAATTAATGGTAGATGGTGTGTGTAAAATGAATGGTAGGTGGTTCAAATGTATGCAGTGTGTGCATAAATAATTCAAGACATTATGATTTGTAGGTGGAATGCATTTATCTACTGACTAAATGAATGGCTTATTATGTATTTTTTAACTATGTATGTTGAATGCATTTTAAGCGAGTTAATAAATGAATGGCAAGATCAACATCAGTAAATCAATGCCACATCAATAAATTTGTATATGCAAAAATAATGATTATGCAGTAATTTAAGAATTGACCTTGAATTAAGAATACTAATTTAAGACATTATTATTAAATTATGATTATGCAGATCAACATCAGTAAAAGAAGACATTATGATTATGCACTTCAACATCAGTAATTGAAGACATTATGATTATGCACATGAACATCAGTAATTTAATATATTATTATTAAATTATCATTTAAGACATGATTATGAAATGTGCATAAATGGATGTGGTATTATCATTTGTGGCACATCAACACAGAATTTAAGAAAATCATATTAATTTTATGTGAAATTATCATTTGTAACTGATTAAGTTATGTATATTATCATTTGTAATTGTCATGAACTGCTACACAATTCTGAATATTAAAGATTGAATATTACAACAACACATCATCACATAACTTCTGAATTACTTAGTTAATATAGTGCATCATAATGAAGATTACAAACAAGAGAATCTTCCATTCCAAAACTATAAACAAAATTACATGTATTGATGTGGTGAATTTAGTGTTCACCGTGAAGATGCCATATATGTTCTACTAAATCATTATGGAGGGCATGATATGCATCCTTATCTTTAATACCTAAATGACAAGACAAAAATGATCGGAAGTCATTGGTAGGAGTAGAGGAAAGTTACACTGGTGTGTCGGTTGATGAAATATCATAATTGAAATCAATGTGCTCTTCCCTCTCATCTTTGACAATCATATTATGTAATATGATGCAACTGTTCATTATGTTGACAAGCATTTTCGAATCCCAATAACGTACAGCACCACTTATGATTGCGAATTGAGATTGAAGGACTTCGAATGCCCGCTCTACATCTTTCCTGGCAGACTCTTACATCATTGCAAAATGTTGTCTCTTTGCTTCTTGGGGAGAAGAAATTGTTTGAACCAATGTTGCCCATTGAGGGTATATATCATCAGCAAGGTAATAACCCATATCGTAACTATGTCCGTTAATTGTGTAATGGACAGGGGGAGCTTTACCTTGTGCAAGATCAGAAAACAAAGGCGATCGGTCCAACACATTCAAGTCATTGTGTGAGCCAAGCATTCCAAAAAATGCATGCCAAATCCATAAGTTATAAGATGCTATTGCTTCAAGAATAATGGTTGGTTTTTTTTGATGGCCTACATATTGACCATGCCATGCCTTTGGACAATTTTTCCATTCCTAATGCATGCAATCTAAACTTCCCAACATGCTAGGAAACCCCCGAACCTCCCTAATAGCAAGTAATCTAGCAATGTCAGTTGGCGTCGGAGATCTCAGATATTCTTCTCCAAAAATTTCAATCACTAAATTACAAAATTGTTGCAAACTTTGAATTGCAGTGCTTTCCCCAATACGAATGTAATCATCAACTGCATCTGCTGCGACACCATATGATAATATTCTCATCGCTGAAGTCATTTTTTGTAGGGGAGATAATCCAAGTACATAAGCTGCATCTTGTTTTTGAACAAAATATGAATTGTGTGCTTGGATTGCATTCAAAATGCGTAGATACGAAGGACGACGCATTCGAAAACGTCTCCGAAATATTGTAGGTGAATACACTGGATTTGCAGCAAAATAATCTGCAAACAATCTGTCATGACCCTGCCTTTTATCTCTGTGTATATATCTATGACCTACAACAGAACCACCTATTTTCTTTGAGCTATCACTTGACTTAAGAATCTGAAGCATACTAGTATTATTCTGCTCATAAGCTCCTAAAGTGTGACGATATATTCATCATCATCAGACTCATCATCAGAGGAAGAGGAAGAAGAAGATGATGAAAATGAAGTCAATATCATGGATTTGAATTTGAAGATATTCATTATGCTCTGTTTTGTTTAAGTTATGATCGTATCAGTTGTGTGGAATTGTCTGGCATATGGATAATGGGTTTATATGAGAACATAATCCATATGCCAGACATATGTGTAATGGAGGGAAACAGAAATAGGAAAAAGAATTGGGAACAAAAATGGAAGGAAACAAAAAGAAAAAGAAAAAAAAAATTGGTTGACCGATCAACCGGCCGGTCGACCAATCGGTCGCCCCTTTCCCTGGTTCACAAAGGTGGGTTCAAACAGTTCAAAAGGGTAAAAAAAATTTTTTTTACACTTACCGGTCAACCAACCGGTTGCCCCACGGGATTTGATGCACCATTGGAGCTAGTGATATCAGATTTGGTGAAATGAGTCATTTTTTACTCAAATTTTATGAAAAAAGAAGTCCACCGTTGGAGATGCTCTTAGTATACAAAAATTTATCTCTTAATTGTAACATCAATATTTTATTTTATTTTTTTTTTTTTTTGAATTTTTTTTGGAAAGAAATGGAAGAGTCTTGAAAAAAAAAATAAAAATAAAAAACCTAGAAGAGGGCCGAAACATCTAAACCGCAAAAGCTAAACCGAAGGAACCAAAACCCTAACCCCCTCTCCACTCCCTACCGATCTACTACGCCTCTGTTCTCTCTCCTCTCCTCTCCTCTCCCAAACTCGCTTCCTTCATTTCCACTCTCTCTCTCTAAACTTCTCAACTTCCAATGACAGCTATGCTGGTAATGTCACGCCCCAAGCTCGCCCCTAAAAGTTTGGGCATGACCCATTTGAAAATGGACACTAAACCTGTTATACATATCATACGGGGCTAGAACGGAAGCATTTAATAATATAAAATACGTAGAATAACATCCATTGAGCTATCACTAACATGCCAGGATCACATATATGAACTCAATTCCTTTCCTGAGCGTATAACTAAACATTATTAAAGAAAAGGGGGCATATACATACATTTTCACTTAGATAGAAAATTAACCAAGATTTTAACAACACTTTACAGAAATGCATGGGCTTGGTTTGGGTGCCTGGACACACTGCGGTTGATAAATGAAAGGCAAGCACCAAGGGTTAAGATTGACCTCCAAGGTGATCACCTACAGAACAGACATAACATAAAGTAAGCCAGGCTTAGTGAATAATAGTACATAACAAACGATGCTTAACTTAAAACATAATATATCAATGAGTGTGAAATTGCAGAGTTCACATAATTAGTCTGATTCTGTACTAATTTCATATCGGTCTTGTTGGTTCACAAATTCACAGATTGGCCCTTGGCCTGGTGGGTTCACATATTCACAATTAGCCTTTGGCTTATAGATTCATAACTGAGATTCATAACTTCACAACTTGGCCATTGGCCCATTGAATTCATATTTTCACAAGTTGGCCCCCAGCCTCATAAGATCACAAATTCACAAGTCGGCCCTCGGCCTCATAAGTTCATAGATTCACGAGTTGGCCCTCGGCCTCATAAGTTCACAAATTCACAAGTCGGCCCTCGGCCTCATAAGTTCATAGATTCACGAGTTGGCCCTCGGCCTCATAAGTTCACAAATTCACAAGTCGGCCCTCGGCCTCATAAGTTCATAGATTCACGAGTTGGCCCTCGGCCTCATAAGTTCATAGATTCACGAGTTGGCCCTCGGCCTCATAAGTTCACAAATTCACAAGTCGGCTCTCGGCCTCATAGATTCATATTTCACAAACGGCTCTCGGCCTCATAGATTCATATTTCACAAATGGCTCTCGGCCTCATAAATTCATATTTCACAAATGGCTCTCGGCCTCATAAATTTCACATTGGCTTTAAGCTCGGTATACATATATATATGGACTCAAGAGGTGGCTCCCACCAAAGTGTAGCACTTTGCTCCATATCAGAAATACATAATGGCCTCTGGCCTAATAGTTCATACAGAAGCACATAGTTCCTTCTAATTATTCACATGAGTTAATATAGTTACGTTGCTAATAGCAACTATTAACAGCTTGGACTTCATAATGCATTCACATGAATTAATGCCACTAGTTCATAGATAACAGAATGTTGTTACATAATAAACGAGTCCACAGATATGTAGATACCGAAGTCTCGTAATGCACTTACATTCCACTTGTTCGTCATGAATCCACATAACTGACTTACAGATAACAGTGTGTTAGTATCCATTATCAACAATAAATAGAATGTGGTACACAATAATGCTCCATTATATTAATAAGAGTGGAGCCATTCACATCATAACGTGAGTCACATAATTGTGTTATTTAATCATAATTTCACAGTGTTCCTCATATAGCATACACCTTTGGTGTTTCCATTATTTCACAATATTTCTTACGTAGAATACATAACATACATGTCAACATAATTCTTGCGACGAAGATCATAACATCAATAACAATAATCATTAACGGTTAAAGATACACCGAAGTACTACTACTCACAGTGTTCAGGTGCTTGGTCCGCCCCTGCAGCTGACCCTATACAATTCACGTAATTCAAACATAATTCATCATAGTCTATTCAATTCAATATTAGTTAACACAATATAATCCAACAAGGTCAACACCACTTAGTTCATTAACACCATTTACAATTCAACATAATGCAAAATAAATCCTTGAATCATATTCCAACATTCTAAAACCAAGTTCATATCATCTATATCGTTAATAAATTATTGCCCAATTTTCCCTTCACATTATAGCATGAATTACAATGTTTACACCATAGTTCATTCGCAAATTTTAAACATAATTTTCAAGTATCACCAAATTCCAATTAAACTTGCACATATGTAATTCAACCTACTAATTTCATGATTCTACTTCCAATTTGAGCCAAATCATAAATTAACATCATTACCCAACCTAGGGTTTCAAGAAAACATTGAAATTTAAGAAAAATTCAAACTTATTAACCCATCACTTTTCATTCCAATTTTTCCATTGATTATACACCTAGGATACATGGTCCATCACTTTAACCCATCAATTTAACTCTCAAGATTCCTTACCTCAAGAATTAAGCAAGCCTTGGTGAGATTCCTCCATAATTTCGAAATTCCAATCGGTTGCAAATGTTGATCTTCATGCCTTCTTCATTCCTTGGTGGAAAATCTTGATCAAAACTTAGAGAAATGGTGAGGATTTGGGATCAAAACCCTAGGGTTTTTGGACCTAGGGAGAGAGAAGAGAAGAGGGGAAAAGGAAAATGTGAGAAATGATCCAAAAATTCTGGTTTAAAGCTGCTGTCCCGTAATTCCCGCTCGAGCGGAGAAATTCCCGCTCGAGCGGACCTGTTTTCAGCACAGATCCCGAAACTTTGAACAGGTATAACTCTCTCATCCGGACTCCGTTCTAGGTCGTTCTTGTGGTCAAATTGAAGCCCCGGAGATAAGCTTTCCAATGGTTCCGACCTCACATCCAAATTCACAATGTGGAAAAAGAAAAGGGCAAAAGAGTGATGGCTGATCATAGATTACCTAACCGAATTATATTCTTTGGTCCAATCTTACTTTACCATCACACCACCACTTCAAGCAATACTCTAAAATAGATAAAAACATTCTCAATTCCAATAGATATAGTTGAATTAAAACACATTAACCCCTAAGTAAATAAGGATGACTTTTGGGGTCATTACAGGTAAGCTCTCTCTCTCTCTCTCTCTCTCTCTCTCTGTTTACTCCGATTGGTTGCTGAGAAAATTGTACAGGCCAGTTGCTGAGAAAATCTAATACCTAAGTTTCAACTGTTATTTTCTCGGCACCCAAACGGAGGATAATGTGCAATAAAGATAACTTACTTTGTTGATTTTGATGATTCTTTTCATTTTTTTTCTCTGGATGTGGTGGTGGTGATGGAAACAACAGCAACCCCAGATCATCTTGCTGAAGGAAGGCACGGACACATCCCAAGGGAAGGCACAGCTGGTTAGCAACATAAATGCTTGTGCTGCTGTCGCTGATGTGGTTCGCACTACGCTCGGTCCCAGGGGTATGGACAAGTTGATCCATGACGACAAAGGCAATACTACTATTTCCAATGATGGTGCCACCATCATGAAGCTTCTTGATATTGTTCAGCCGGCGGCTAAGATCCTTGTTGACATTGCCAAGTCACAGGACTCTTGAGGTATTCTTGCTGCCCACTGCTATTAATTTTGTTGCTGTTGTGGATAATTTATCAAGTCTACTGAATTGGTTTTAGGCAATGGTTCCATTATACTAAAGGGATGATTTTTATTTCCATTTGGGATTCGTATTCAAACTATGGCCATATGAATTTTGTATAGGTTCATAGTGCAGGGTGGTTGTTTTGTGGCGTTGGCCTCATTTTTATTGTTAATCCAAATTATACTTTAACTAAACACTTGGGTTATTGAGAAGTTGTAATGTAAAGGAGAAAATTAGTTTGTGGTTTGGTCTTTATTGTACTATCTCATTTAAAAATTTTGTTTGTATTTTTTTTTTTTTTTTGTTGATTGATTGATAAAAAAATTGTGTTTGTCTTTAAGAATACATAGTTTTTAAATTAAGTCAGTTAGAGTAACCCTAAATTTTGGGGTGAGGGGGCAATTATTTGCTGCTGTGTGGCCAAAAATACCTCATGCAAACACGCAAAATTAATGATCCTCCTGGTGTGCTAAGAATTAATTAACCTTTGAATGTCTTAGGTGGGTTTGGCTGTAGAAAACAGCTCCACTTACTTGTATATGACACTTCTATGGTTGTAAGCTTTTCACTTCTGCAAATATTCTGGTTGTGGCGTAGGTTGGTGATGGAACCACCACGGTAGTTCTGCTGGCAGGGGAGTTTTTGAAGGAGACCAAGCCTTTTAATGAGGATGGGGTCCACCCTTAAAATCTGATCCGGAGTTACTGCACTGCAAGCAATTTGGTATAGGTTTTGATATATATTTTTTTGTCCCAGTTTGTTTTTGTATCATTTTTTTGTTGATGCATTCAAGAGCCTTGTTCTTATGCGTACTTCATATTGCATGCTACACAATAGGCAATTGAGAAGATCAAAGAACTTGCTGTTAGCATAGAAGGAAAAAGTCTGGAAGAGAAGAAAATTTTACTGGCAAAATGTGCTGCTACAACTCTCTCTTCAAAGCTCATTGGTGGAGAAAAGGAGTTCTTTGCATCTATGGTTGTTGATGCTGTCATTGCAATTGGCTATGATGACAGGCTAAATATGATTGGAATCAAGAAGGTACTCATATTTGACATTGAATGTTGTATTTTTGTTTATTTTGTTGCATTGCACCTCTGATCTACTTGTTTAGACATAAGATTCTTTTCAATCTAAATTTCTGTAGATTTTTAGCAGCTATATATGATGAATCTCACCATTGTTGTGCGGTGAAAATTATTCTGCTGATAAATATTCGTTGTACCATAGACAAGTTCAAATTTACGGCGTCATTTAAAATATTTGTAGGTTTTTCTTGAATATCTATTTGAAGTATTTCTCTTTCAATAGACATTACACTGATAAGAAATGATATAATATATTGGATCTGCTGATGTTACCATATGAGAGGGTAATTTATATTTAAATTGGGCTGAGCTGAATGAAACGGGCCGAGCTGGGCCAAGAAAGTAATGGGCCGGTTTGGGCCGCACTACGAAGGGCCGAGTAGAATGACTATATAAGTTACTCCGGTTCGGAGAGGTAGTATTGGAGTTAGACCGGTCTCACAACCGAGATAATTAGCGCGGTTGCATGAGGTCTTATTTTGTACTTCGGTTGAGAAATGTGTTGGGTGAAGTTCGGTCTTCAGCATTGAGTTCGGTCAAGGCGTATGAAAACCGAGGTGTGCTAAGTCCTTGAGAGGACTTGCTTCTGAAGATAGTTCGGCTCAACTCTCTTATGGTTAGCTCGGTCTTAGCATGGGAAATCGAGGTAAGAGAAAGAGAAGTGCCTAACTAACGTGTACTTCGGTCATACTGGTAGTTCGGTTATGATAAAACCATCTCACTTGGTTTAAGCAGTGAGGGGGGTGTTGAGAGAAGCAGTATCTCTCAGTAGTGTGAAGACTCTACATGGAGGAGTAAGAGTCCTACTAGGATTGTGCCACACGAAACCTATAAAAGCTCATCTATATCACCTTTGGAGAGGTAACGCAATTTTGCTTTCTGAATACACAGAGCTTTTGCCTATTTTTTGATAATCTTTCTGACTTAGGCATCGGAGAGGTTTCCGGCACCCACCCGCCGGCTAGCTCACGTTTGTATTTTCAGGTGATAAAGTGACGTCGTACGGAGGAACACAGACTTGATCAACAGGATTATACGAGAAGGTATATTTCTTTCCCGTACACCATATATATTAATTTTTTCAACATCTTTCTGTTTGGTACTCAAAAATCACAGTATAGAGATTTGCCATTGCCTTGGTAGTAAATTTTAGCAAATAATATGTGTAGTGATGAACGCAGAAGTTTATATGTAATGTGGCATGCTGTAGGTGATATATCTTATGATTAGAGAATGTCTGCCAGAAAAAAATGTTAATGTCTCCCCGTATAAGTCATAGAAAATGGAAAAGTATCTGTTTGCAATAAATAAACTAGTAAGGCTCACAATTTAATGCTAAAAGATGAGAAACATGGAAATCCATAACCACTCAATAGATGCATCTCCATCTCCCTATGCCAAATTGCCAATGTTTCAAAATGAAGAAAAATTGCAATAAATGTAGTTTTTTGATACTTTGAATTTAGGCTGTTAGGTTTTGTTGATTTATATGTCTGTATATATGGATCTGCGTATATGCATGGATTTGCACTAGTGTTGCTTGCTTATGACATTTAAGGCACCGTTTGAGAAGGAAATGTTGGGCTATTTTAGCCAAGTGAGGACAAAATAGGCTAATTAGCCAAGTGAGGACAAAATGTTGTTTTGGTGCTGGGCAACAATCAAGGGCAACATAAATTTACGAAATTACCCCACATGAATTATGGGCAACGCCTCATCACATGAAAAGTAAAAAAAAAAACCTTTTTTCCAAAAAAATTCTTTTCCCAAGAAAAAACAAAGAAAGTTGAAAAAAAAAATTAAAAACATTTTCTTGTTTTTTTGTTAAAATATTTTCTAAAAATAAATTCAAACTCTATTTATAAAAATATTTTTAAATATTTTAATTTTTTTGTTATGTATTTGATTATGATTTGAGTGTAGAGTTGTGAAAGTAGTATGGAGTTTCGAGTTATGTGTTTGGTTATACGTTTTAAAAATAATTTATTAATTGAGTTTTATTTTGCCTCCGTTTGGGAAGTGGGTTGGTTTTTTGGCTTTTTGGCTTTTTTGGCTATTTTAGTCTGGGGCTAAAAAGCTTGGTTTGGGAAGATTTTTTTGACTTTTTTGGCTTTTTGACTTTTTTGTGAGGTGTCCATATGTAATATTACTAAACTGACCCTACAACTAATTTTGTCCAACTGTGACGTCACCACTCACTTTCCCTTTTTTTTGTTTTTTTAAATTTTATTTTTATTTCGGCGGCTGTGCTATGGAATTGATGACCCAAATGGTTTTTTTTGGTCATTTTAATATTTATTTATTTTTTTACATTAATTTGGTTTTTTTTTTTTTTTTTTGGTCTTGGTTTTTTCATGTGTTTTTTTATGTTGATTTTAAAATTATTTTTTTTTAATTTTCTGCAAAATGATAAAAAGTGAAGTTTTAAATAATTGTCCTGTTTTTTTTTTTTTTTTTTTTTTTGCAAATGGTTTTTTCATGTGTTTTTTATTTTTATTTTTATTTTAATTTTTGTTTTTCATTTTCTGTACAATGATAAAAAGTGAGGTTGTAAATAATTGTCCTGTGTACTGTAAATAATTTAATTTTAATTTTAATTTTATTCAATATTATTTTACATATTTAAAAATTTTAAATAATTTAAAATGTTAATATTTTTAATTTAAAAACAATTCTACACTCAAATCGTAACTAAATATATAAAACAAAACTTAATTAATTTTTAATTTCAATTTTAATTTTATTTTAATTTTAATTTTAATTTTAATTTTATTTTAAATATTTAAATAATGTAAATAATCTAAAAAATTTAAAATAAATATTCAAAAAATTTAAATCGTAAAAATTTAAATAATTTAAATATTCAAAAAATAATTTTAACAAAAAAATTAAATAATTTAAAATGTTAATATTTTCAATTTAAAAACAACTCTACATTCAAATCGTAACCAAACACATAAAACAAAATTTAATTAATTTTTAATATTAATTTAAATTTTATTTAAATTTTAATTTTATTTTAAATATTTAAATAATGTAAATAATTTAAAAAATTTACCTGGGCAAAAATTTAAAATAAATATTCAAAAAATTTAAATCGTAAAAATTTAAATAATTTAAATATTCGAAAAAATTAAATAATTTAAAATGTTAATATTTTCAATTTGAAAACAATTTAAATTATTTAATTTTTTTGTTAAAATTATTTTTTGAATATTTAAATTATTTAAATTTTTACGATTTAAATTTTTTGAATATTTATTTTAAATTTTTGCCAACGTAAATTTTTTAGATTATTTACATTATTTAAATATTTAAAATAAAATTAAAATTAAAATAAAAATTAAAATAAAATTAAAATTGAAATTAAAAATTAATTAAGTTTTGTTTTATGTATTTGGTTACGATTTGAGTGTAGAGTTGTTTTTAAATTAAAAATATTAACATTTTAAATTATTTAAATTTTTTGAATATTTAAATATGTAAAATAATATTGAATAAAATTAAAATTAAATTATTTACAGTACACAGGACAATTATTTAAAACCTCACTTTTTATCATTTTACAGAAAATGAAAAACAAAAATTAAAATAAAAATAAAAATAAAAAACACATGAAAAAACCATTTGCCAAAAAAAAAAAAAAAAAAAAAAAAGATCTTAAAATACACAGGACAATTATTTAAAACTTCACTTTTTATCATTTTACAGAAAATTAAAAAAAAAATAATTTTAAAATCAACATAAAAAAACACATGAAAAAACCAAAACCAAAAAAAAAAACAAAACAAAACCAAATTAATGTAATAAAAAAAATAAATATTAAAATGACCAAAAAAAACCATTTGGGTCATCAATTCCATAGGACAGCCGTCAAAATAAAAATAAAATTAAAAAAAAAAAGAGAAGGGAAAGTGAGTGGTGACGTCACAGTTGGACAAAATTAGTTACAGGGACAGTTTAGTAATATTACATATGGACACCTTACATTATCTTATCACATGCTGTATTTTACCTTTTGTGTCATCATTGACATATTTATCAATATAGTGATGACATATTATATAATATATAAAATATAATAAAATAATATAATTATTAAAAATCACACAAAGAAAATTTCTCTCAGCCTTCTGCCTCCCTCTTATTTGTTACTTTACACATTTTTTCCTCTCATTTGTCTCTTTCAACATTTTTTCCCCTCCTGTCTGACCATTTTGAATGCCATAACTATCTAAGATGATTCAAGATTTGAAAAGGTGTGTCAAGTTCCTAAATTTTTTTTTTTAAATGCGAAAAAAAATATCATTATTGCATCTGCGGATTCAGGTCTCAGAATAATCGGTTGTCAGCCTAATTTAACCAAATTCATAGAAGGGACCCACTACCGAGGTACTAATGGAACTCAGTCACACGCTCCAAAAGAGACCGGTATTGATTGGAGTACAATATGAGATCTCCACAGAGTACCAGCTGGATAACCCAGCATATTCGCACCCTCAAGAGTCGAAGCTAACTCATTCCTATAAAATGAGTTGCCTTCACCATCGGACCATCACCTCTGATGGTCAAGTTCTACTTTGATATATGATCAAATTGAAAAATATATTTTGTTAATGTTGAATATTTTTCATTTTTATGAATAAAATTAGTTTGTAATTTTAATATAAATATTTTGATTAAACTTAGAAAATATATTAATATTTGCCTCCCTAAATCACATCACAGTTCTGATTTCGTCCCTGATAGTGCCCATACTTTTTTTATTTTATTTATAATTCTTTAATTATTGTTTTCTCTTCATGTATACATCACATTTTTATTTAACAAACATTTTAATTAAACTATTAAAATATTCATTCACACCCCAAATTTTTAAACACTAGACACACCACAATTGCGATTCACTGAGCAATGTGAATGCATTAATGAAAGAGCTGGCACTTAGTGGTTCAAGGGATAATCAAAAGTGCATGATTTTGAGTGAGAAAATCCCAAATCTGATCTCATCTCAGTTAGATAATTACATGTATCTAAAAAATGGTACTAATAAATTATAAATATCCATAATTCAGTTCCAATATAATAGTATAACAAAATGAAGGCAGAGACTGTGCCACGTTGTGCCCTAAATGGGCCATTGAGGGTATATGATTACAAAGGAGACTACCCTTCTATTTTGTGGATTTCATCTTCCAACTCAGAATAATAATTCAAACCATTTATCTTACGGTGAAAAATATTTATATAAAATATTAATTTAATCAGATATTATTAGATACATGAACAAATTACGTATTGTATTTTAAAATGGATGAAAACTATGACTTTAAACTTAAAATCGTTTATTTTATAAAACAAAATGTAATTTGTTTATTTATTCATCAATATATGATGAAGTTATTTTTTTGCACAGATAGTCTTCTTCATTATGAGATTTACAAGATGAATGGTTCAAATCATTATTATATACATAAAATAGAACGCACAAAATAAAATATAATATGAAAAAATATAAAAGATATTGATATAGAGACGAGCAATTCTTAAAATGAAATATGAAGAATATAAAAGATAATTTTGCTGCAGCTTCTTCTAATTAGTTTTGCTCCAGCTTCCTCTAAATTAAAAATTAATAATTAAGAAAGAGAAATTAAAACCATCTCTTCATCAGTTGTCCAATAATCAACTTTGTTCAGCTTAATCTATTTTTTCTCATAAAACACTCCAATGTGAACTCTACAAAAACATAAATAAATAAATTATAAACAAAGTTATACTAATAATTTATCAAATTTTTTATCAAACTTTTCATATAGATGTAAAACCCACATTGGTTTACAGCATTTTCCTTATAAACAACATGAACTTAAGCTTATTCAGAAGAGTGACCCCTCAAATAATTTGAAGAGTGTCCCTTCAAATATTTAAAATAAAATAAAATAAAAAAAAAACAAAATTTGCCAATAGGTTCACCTCACCTCACATTCTATGTACATTTTTATCTCTACGATTCTATCCACCTGTTATCCAAATGAAAAGGACTGGAATAATTATATACTTGGGTTAATTTCACTTATCAATTAAATTATTTTTATTTTTTCTACTATATCTCTATAAATTTCGTCTTTTCAACTCATAAAGTTTCTAATTGCGATTCATGTGATCTAATTGGAGACAAATCAATTTAATGGGTGTTCGTTTGTATAAAATTGTCTTTTTACCCATCAAATTAAGATTTAATGATTACTGATTTATACATTCGTCTCTAATTGAACCACATGGACAAAAATCAAAAACTTTAGGGACTACTTAGACAAAATTAAAACTGTAGAGATGAATTAGATGAACTAGTGATCGTTCAGGGAATAAAAGTAAAATTAACTTTTTACATTTTATTATTCGAATTTATAGGGATCATTTTTCTCATAGTGCCAAAATTAACTAGTCATCTTTCAAAGAGATTTTGCTTCCTTAGTTTGACATCTTTGGGTATGTTTCATCTTTAATAAACTAAATTTCTTAAGTACTATCATAAGATTCATTCATATATAATAATTCTACTGTTACAAGTTGAAGACTCTTGCGAAGTTCTAAAGGAATGAAGACTTTTGGTGTGTTTTCAAGTGAATCAAGTTAAGAAATTAATGGTTTAGTTTTTGGTTATTATGTTTTGTTTAAGGATGCATTGTGTAATGTGTTTTATTTAAGGATGCACTATATTTTTGGCAATTATGTTTTGTTCAAGGATGCATTGTTTAATGCATTGTGTAATGCACAGATTTTTTTATTACTAGTTGTATATAATTTTTTTTTTTTGGGGGGAGGGGGGGTTGATGCACAGATTTTTTTTTGGATGCACAAATTTCAGTTTTTTATTACTAGTTGTACATAATTTTTTTTTGGATGCATAGATTTCATTTCTTTAGTTATAGATGGGAATTGGAATTTCGAGCTTGTTCGAGATCAAGATCGAGCTCGAGCTCGAGCTCGTTCAAGCTTGTTTGCGTTGTGGAGCCTAAACGAGCCAAGCTCGAGCTTTTAAACTATCCAACGAGCCGAGCTTGAACATAATTTCTGAAGCTCGACTCGAGCTCGAGCTTGTCCCATTTTGACCGAGCCGAGCCTAACCATTTGAAAGCTCAGTTCGGCTCGGCTCGGCTCGTTTGCAACCCTACATAGAACGGGAACTAAAATATTGGATGTGGTGCAATACCTAGTGACACTTTTTCCCACAATGAATCCTCATTGTCAATTCTATCCTCAAAGTTCCTTTCCAACCACATGAACCCCCCCTCCTTAAAAATAAAAATAAAAATAAAAAAAGGAAAAACAACACATTTTGCTCTCTTTTGCCTCCAAGTACCTAGAAATCAATTAAAAGCATATGAGCACCAGCCCCGGAGCCGCCTAATGATCATCAACCAAAAGAAATAAGCGTTGCCAAAGGTTCAATGCCACAAGACAATGTAAGAATAAGTGGTTCAAAGATTCCCCATCCTTCCTACACATGATGCACCATTGAGGAAAAAGAAAGCGATTCGGCTTCCTTCTTTGAAACGTATCTAAGAGGATTATTTGCGCCGAACAAATAAACCAAGCGAAAGGTTTAGGTCGCTGCCTTGCATCACGCAACCAGGCTAGCTAGTTGGCTTGGGTCGAGGGCCAAGCTCGGTTAAGCGATGGCCTTGCCCTCAACCGGGTTGGTTCTTCACCGCGCTTCAAAGTCAGGCGGGATTTGCCTAGACAATTGAATGGCGCTCTAACTAGGCTAGCTAGTTGACTTGGGCTGAGAGCCGAGCTCGATTAGGCAATGGCTTTGCCTTCAACCAAGCTAGGTTCTTCAACGTGCTTCAAAGCCAGGCGGGATATGCCTTGATAAATGAATGGCACTTTGACTAGGCTAAAAGCTTCGGCCGAGCTCCAAAGTTGGGTGAAATTTGCCTTGACGAGTGCATGTAGCTTGACCGGGTTCGAAGTAGCTAGCTAGGCATCTTAGCTCTAGTCTGGTTGGGGATAGCATGGTCCCAAAGGTTGGTCGGCATCAAACCGCGCTATAGATAGCTTGACAGGAATATACTATGTGGCCTAATTGGAATGCTGGAAAGAAAACCCGCCAGTCGTACGCATCAATACCGTTTGAATGTTTTAGACAATGTTGTTTGACAGAATTGACGCGCACACGTGTAAGGCAAAGAGAGAATAGTACATCCACGCGTCCAAGAAAGGACGACCGAGGTAGCGCACGCACAAACTATAGAAACGCTGCAGCACCTCCATGCAAAAAGTTTGCAATCTCTTACACTAAGTGATTCTTGTCTCATTTCTTCTCTCTAAGGGTGCTAACTTGATTGTCGGAGGAGTTTTCCAGCAACACACCCGTCGGGTAGCTCACTGTCACTATTCTATCCACGCGTCCAAGAAAGGACAACCAAGGTAGCACACGCACAAACTATATAAACGCTGCAGCACCTCCATGCAAAAAGTTTGCAATCTCTTACACTAAGTGATCCTTGTCTCATTTCTTCTCTCTAAGGGTAGCTCACTGTCACTATTCTATCCACGCGTCCAAGAAAGGACGACCGAGGTAGCACACGCACAAACTATATAAACGTTGCAGCACCTCCATGCAAAAAGTTTGCAATCTCTTACACTAAGTGATCCTTGTCTCATTTCTTCTCTCTAAGGGTGCTAACTTGATTGTCGGAGGAGTTTTCCAGCAACACACCCGTCGGGTAGCTCACTGTCACTGTGTTTTCAGGTTATACAGCACCAATCGGAGTAACGCAGAGCTTGGTCGCAAGGAGTACAGAAGCAAAGAATATTTGTTCACCACACAATATCATTAATCATAATGCTTCTGTAAGTAAAAGACCATATAAAGATATTCACTTTGAAAGGCACAAACACTTTCCAAATTTTGTTTATGAAATGGAAAAGAAAGGTCATTAGGCTTATAATAAGTTTACCAAAAAAGGAGTTACATGAAAAGATACTAGAAGAATGAATGAGCCAAACTCACTTATCAATTAGATTTGGAGATAAAGAAAAGCCCTCAACCAAAGACAAGATTCTTTGAGCCTCCTCTTCCGGAATTGGTTCATCATTCACGATATTCTCTTGAGAATGAGATGCATCTTTGAGCCTCCTCTTCTATCTAATTTGCACTAATGAAAGTTGGTTTGTTTTCTCCTTCATCACCAAGATTTACTTAACAAAGATCATCTAATGTGGCTTGAGCTCCTTCCTCAAATTTTGTTGGTGCAGGGTGAGTTTCATCTTCATGAATGTCTTCTGACGCCTCATGTGGTAGTCATGTTCACTAAGAACTTTCCTTCAGCTTCATGATAACCTAACCCTTTTGTCCTTCTAGGGACATGATTCCCTTGTTGAAAGGCTTTCCTCTGCAAAGATGTCAATGCAATGTCAAAGGGTGTAATTGTTCCTGTTGACACTTTCTCAAGGGTGTAATTGTTCCTGTTGACACTTTCTCAGGATCTAGACCAACCTATACCCACATTTGTGCAACTTTTGCGTAGAAGCTAGGTTTCTTGAAACTTGAGACCTCTTCTTTTGGAATTGGTTCATCATTCACCTTTTGTTCAACATTTTCAAGTGAAAGGAATATGATGCCTTTAGATTTTTTCACATCTTTCTACTTTATGTAATCCCTGTATAGAAATGAGCATTAGCATAATGGTGTCAACCACAATTGTCCCCTCTTTTGTTAGTGGAGGCAATATTTGATGCATTGATGGAATGTTGAAAGTACAACATAATGATTATGCATCCAAGGACGCCCAAGCAAGGCATTATAAGAGGTGTCTAAATCAATGACCAAACATTCAATATCCTCTTCAAGGTCCCCAAACTTGGTTTGTAGCTCAATCTTCCTCATAGGGTGCTGCTAATTTTGATTGAATCCCTGAATCATGAAATGACTTGGGTGAAGGTGTGAAAGTCCTAACAAGCTTAAGGCCCTTCTTGGTAAGAGATTCACTGTGGACCCTCCATCGAGCATAACTCAAGAAATCTTCACATCATGGATAAGCCCAGTGATAAACAAAGGGCAATTATAGTCCGTCACTATTTCCAAATGTAACCATGGCCATGCATGAAGCTATTTTCCCTTGACCTTTTTCCTTAACCTCTATGGAAGTCTTCTGACTTTGACAAGGCATATATTAAAGATCACTGAAGTTCCAAAGACATTTTCAATGCATCACATAAGCTCAATAGTGCTGGAATTTTCTTAAGTTGAGCTAGTACATCATATTTCACTTGCTTTTCCTCTAATGATACTTGTTGGACTTCTTTTTGGGCTACTGATGTTTGAGGGTCCTGTAGATTTTGCGGTCTCCTCTGGTATGAGAGATAAGTTTGACATACATCAAAAATGGCTTTTCCATTGTCTTTACCTTCTTTTGCCTCATCACTTATCCAGACCATGTTCACCGATCCAACTGAAGATTGATCATCATCCTCAGTCATGTTCCATCTTCCTGAAGCTACATTCTTGTTGCATTTCTTAAAGCAGTGTTTGGGACGAGATTTGGAAAGAGAAAGAAAAAAGGGTGGTGAAATGTGAATAAAATATACTCACATTTTACCTAATTTCACATACCTTTTCCCTTTCCCTATTCCTCTTACATATTCTAGAATATTTTGATAGTATGTTGGTGGTATTAAAGAATATTCCAAAGAATTTTCTTTGTTTCTTGGAGACTTCTACCATGTGGGGGTCAGAGTATGTTTTAGGACTTCTTGTGTACATTCTGGTGAAGACAATGTATGCTCAAGAGAATCAAGTATAAAAATAGGAGATGCGATGCTATCTCCTTCCTTAGCCTCTAAACAAACTACAATTTTCTTCATCATCACTTATCATTTTCTCTTCCTTCCTCTTATCAAAATATGCCTGCAACTCCAAATATTGTAGTTTTGGAGACAGGAATTCCTGAAGTGTAACTGGGATGAGGGGGAACTACTCTATTTGTTCATTACAAACCAATTTCTCTCCCTTTTTTCCCTTCTTTTGGCCCTGTTTTTCCCCTTGCTTTTGCTTACTTTAGGCCTTTTCTTCTTCTTGGAATCTTTCGGTTTCTGTTATCCTATGGAAGTAAATTGAAACTTTAACTTTCAACATGACATTTCGTCTTTCCATGCCTTTTGGTTCATAAACAACCCATTCATTTTTATTATCATTATTGACAGTGACTAGGTTAGTAGATGCCTTCTCTTGTGAAGGGAGCTGCCACTAGGAGCTTGTGCACTATGAAGCATGGGCGCGGGTATGGATAGTGATACGGGTACGTTACGAGTACGCCGATACAACAAGACTTAAAAAAAATAGGATGTGGGTACGACTAGGGTACGTCAATAAATTATTTATTTTTTTTAATTTATAGTTTGAGATTCAATCTACAAATCAAAGTTCAATACCAAAACTAAAAGAAAAAATTACAAAACCAAAAGAGAAATCATAATTCAATACCAAAGTAAAGTCTATAAACTGTTTTAATGTCATTAAATAGGAGAAATTACAAAAAAAGTTTCATTCCAAAAGCAAGCTAAGCAAAATTTGAAAATAAAATTTCAATTTTCACTTCCATCAATTTCATCATTAAATAATACATCTTTCATCTCTGGCGCATCAAGTTAAGAATTTGTAATTTCAAGTAAATCAAATTTCTCTAATAAATTAAACTTATCTCCACTAATGTCCCATAACTTGGTGTACCCTCAATGTACCCATCTCATAACCATGAAGTACCCACGGAGTACCCAACTATCAAAGAATGTATAAGAAGTACCCGATATGTATATCGAGTACCCGGTACGCATGCAACCCTATCAATATGAGTACCAGTACCCGATATGAGTACGACAACCTTTTTGGAGTACCCGTTCTTCACAGCTTGTGCATGTTGCGTTCAAATGGATGCCTCTACTGCTGCGAATTGTGTCCTTCTAAGAAGCATGAACACGGTCACGTGACACGGCATGGATATGAGACAGACATGCCGACATGTCAATTTTAAAAAAAATATAAGACATGACACACGGGGGACATGCATAAAATATATAATTTTATATATTTATTATATGTTATATATGTGAATATATCATTCAAAGATAATAAAAAAAATAATATGACACTAATTTCTATAAATTTATATGATTTTTGTTTTATTATTGTATCTTGAGTTGTTTTGTTCAAACTTATAATTAGTTTCACATGTGTCTAATCGATAGACACGTGTATTTAAGCAATAGACACGTGTGTCCTCTAAGTGTCTAAAGAGTATCTGAGTCTTTAAAAAAAAAAATAGGACACGTTTTTAAGAGTGTCGGACACGTGTCGGAAAAGTGTCCAAAGAGTGTCAGTGTCCGACACGAATACGACACGGATACGTCATCTTCTTAGAAGTGTCCATGCTTCATAGGTGTCCTTTGTTGTTTAAGTACACTTCTCGTGCCAATCATCATCTTGGTTTGCAACTTTTGCATTTTCTCCAACATAGTAGCCATTTCTCGTAAGGCCGCCTCCTTTTCTTTAAGACACGTTGGCCATGTTGGGATTGCAAGTTTCGGCCATCTCCACCTTCAACGTCATTACTACAATGACTTTGGTGATGCCTTTCAAATCATCATTTTCAATGTTGGTTAAAGCAGATGAATTGGATGAGACAAAAGCATCCTTTTCATGCAAAAAATGATCTATCCTTACAACTTTACTTATACTTCAAGCATCTAACTGTGATGCCATGTCCTGAGCCTTGGCACGGGCCATAGATATTGTCACTGGTCCTTTTCTTGCAAACTACTCCCTCTGTCCCAAAATAATAGTCCCTTTTGGGGAATCTAACTTTTTTTGGTAGTACAATAATTGCACTTTAAAAATATTAAATTTTCAAAATTACCCTTTGATAGTACTTTTTTTGGGAATATCAATTGTCATAATTGCACTTTTTGTGTTGTTAATGAATTTAAAAAAAAGGCAAAATAGGAAATTTACATTATTTTAGTCCTTGATTTTTGAAAAGGAACTAATATTTTGGGACGATGAAAAATGGAATAAGGGACTAATATTTTAGGACGAAAGGAGTATAAAGGATCTGAGTGTACCCTTTTTACTCATTGTTTGTTTTGTTGATCCATCTATTGGTGCTGACATAGATGGCGATTGGATCAAATTTGCACATTGCCCTCCGATTGTGGGCAAGAACATCTCTCATTGATAACTTTACCTAACCTTTAAAGAGGTTCAAATTTGACTTTCCAACAAAGCCTAGTTCCCCAAATCCCCTTAATGTGAAGATAGGAAATCAATTGACTTTGGTGTTCATCCCTTCCAAGAACCTTTTCAATAGCATCTATAACATTTGCAGCCACAAACTTTTGCTCTAGCTCCCTTGGCTTTATTCTTCCTTTGCCTTGTGTCTTGTTGAGCTGGGAACATTTGGCAATGCATCAAGCATCAAGTCAAGCCCCTATTGGCATGGAAGGAAGAATTTGCATTAGTGCGTATTGCAAATTCATATTCCTCGTGTATTTTTTATAACAGGGAGGGTTCTAAAACGTCCCAAAACTATAGGAGCTCGACGTTGTTGAAACTTCGTTGAGCCAACGAATGTTCTTCCTTTTTAGGAGTCATTGTTGACTCCTCAAAAATGATCAAATGGGTAAGGAAATTCCAAAAAGCCAAATTTTGTGCTTTTACCATAACCTTTGGTTCAAAGGCTGGCATTAGCTTAGCATGGTTAGGGGTTTGGGTCATCACCCTTCTTCCGATGGCTTTAATTATGGCCCAATATTCAGCAGAAGCATTCATTTGAGCAGACTCCGCAATCTTAATGAAATTTTCAGCCATTCTGAGTAGCTGGGCCACAACATTTTGTGCTATACCCATAGAAGTTACTACAAGGGCCATAGTTGCATGCAGTGCGCCTCCTTTGCTTGAACCAAGAAATTCTAGGTTCGAGCTAAGCATTCACATAGTCCTCAGAGGACTCGAGACTTTTAGCCCTTCGGAAAAGAGTACTCTTCATAGCACAAGCTACCCTTGGGACAGCTTAGAGCATTCGCTCTAGAGACCCTTGGGTAATAGGCATAGGAAAAAGAAGCGCATCTTTCCATGATCTTGCTTTCTCTGTCCCAAGTGTTGACCTCTTTGACAATCACTTCAACATTCCTATATCAAGAAAACACGTCAATGACTTAAAGTGAAATAAACAAATAAAATCCGTGCTTCAAAAGATAGGAGTGGACAAACAAGTCCCACTAGGCATCCCAAAAATTTCTAGACTCAAATTTCGAAACGTGAAATGTTTAACACATTTCAAAACTCATGTTACAAACATCCATTGTTTAGTTTTTAGACTAAACAGTGTTGTGACTATTTCATAGCAGGTTCCGATTTTCAAACTGGATTCCAGATCATTAATTATGCACTTTAAACAAGTGAACCCTCCAATTAATGAAGAACAAAAAAAAAAATTAACAAAGGAGAATTTAAGCAAAAAAATTGTTTTATTAAAGTTTTGGCAATTTAAAAACCCTTAATACACAAAGCACAATCATTGAATTTGGAACCCTTTACACATAACTTGTCATTGTACTGTGTGTTGGGGTGTTGAGTGTTGAATGTTTGTTGCTCCTCACAACTCCCTAGCCTATAACTTTCTCTCAACTCTCACCTTTCGAATTTTTAACACATTTCAAAATTCATGTCACAAACATCCATTGTATAGTTTTTAGATTAAACAACAAAACAGTGTTGATTATTTGACAGCAGGTTCCTATTTCGATCTAGATTCAAGATCGTTAATTACACACTTTAAACAAGTGAAACCTCCAATTAATGAAGAGAAAAATTAATATAGGAGAATTTAAGCAGAAGAATTGTTTTATTAAAGTTTTGGGATTCAAAAACCCTTAAATACATAAAGTACAATTACTAGGTTTAGAACCCTTTACCTACAACTTGCAATCGTAGTGTGTGTTAAGGTGTCGAGTGAATGTATGTGCTCCTCACAATTCCGTAGCCTCTTAACTCTCTCAACTCTCAATTTTTGAACTCTCTCAGTCTCTCTTTTCTTTTTAATCCTCTTTATGTTTCTTGCTTTCTGATCATCTTTCTGCTTCTCACTTTCTAATCCCTTCTCCTGTGTGATGGTCCTCAAATTTATAGAGGGTCATCTACACAATGAGTCTCATCTTCAATTTAAATTTCAAACTTTATGATAACATCGTTTGAATTTAAGTGTAATGTTATCGTATAAAATTTGATTAACCATACATCTAATTAACCATATTGATCTTCTAAATTTCATTCCCTACAGCTTCCTTCTTGTAGGCTCGTTCAACTTCTATTGGAGGGGCAAAGGATCCAAAAACAGATTGGCAACAAGGAATCCATTGAAAGACCAAAGCATTGGTTGCTTCCACTTGTGGTCTTCTTTTACACACCAACCACGCCCCTTTCCCCTTTCTCCGATCATAAAGGTCAATGCAATAGGTGTGGAATGATCTACTCTACACAGGTTAGGGTTTACAGAGCTAGGGCTGATTGTACATGTCATCCTTTGATTGTATCCATTGTCTTGTAGACTCACATCACTTAAGTTGTATTGGCTTAAAGTTCCTGCATAACATCATTTAAATGTGATATTATTGTATCTCAACTGATCATACTGATCAATTTAGGGTTGGTTTCCTACAGCCATTTCATCTTTATGTGCCATCGTCTGATTGAATGTATTGTCTTCTAAACTATATAGACTCCACGTGTCACTTGTATAGGTTCAAAAACTTTGAATCTTAGGGCCTCATCCCATTGTACCTAGAACCTTAACACAAATTCGGTTGAAATTTATGTACCCAACAGACCCCCTATTTCTTTGGACCTATACACACCAAAATTGAACCCTACCTTTTCTTCTTTGAGCACCCACCATAATCCCCACTCTACCCTCCCTTTCTTTAGCCCCCCCACCTTTGCAACCCTCTTCCTCTGGTAGGCTCCCACCACATCACTGACCACCGTCCACCGGCTTAGAGGGTGAAGATGAGCATGCTGCGGTGATCGCGAAGGGGTCGCAAGGGTAAGTGAGTGGTAAGAAGGGGCTAAGTAAGGAGGAGTTGGGTCTGTGCAAAAGGGAAGGGACTAGAGAGGCTGGAGAAGGGTGAGATGGCTGGGGAGGGGTTGGGTGGTGGCAGCAAGAGCTGGAAATGGCTAAGAGAGGGCAGCCTTAGCTGCTAGTGGTGGCTAGAGTTGGTGGTTGGGGTAGGGTTAAGGTTAGTGTTTGGGACGCTTAGGGATGAGCTCAAAAATGAAATTTTATTATAGAGTAAAATTGTAATAATTTTTTTTTTTGGATGGGGGTCTAAAGGATTAGTGTGGGGGCATTTAGCAGCACCCAATTAAAATATTTCATGTTGAATCAAAATAACTAGGCTATAGGCCTTCAAATATTGCCATAATTTGGATTAGCTAGAGAATATTAGGAATGTTGCTACAATTCGAGCAATCTCCATCTCTCTCTCTCTAACCCACTCCACTCCAACTATGCTTTGTTTTCTTTGTCTCTCTATCTCTCTTACAAGGAAGACCATTTGGCTGCTTCCTTTCCCTTTTCTCCATTTTATCAAATAGACTATGATCTATTTATTTGTTTTATTCTCTTCTTTTGTGTCTCCTAGAGACTCATTTTTTTCCCTCTATATGTTGTGTCTCTTTTTTATTGCAATTATACAATAAAATATAGAGCTATTGTTCAACCATTTTTTATATGTATTTTGTTTTCTGTTTTTTTAGTGCATCCTTTTTGCATTACATGGCTCATCTTAAGAAGCAGACATTGAGTAGACATATCATGTGGAACACCTATGTCAAACATGACACTACTAAAAGCGTGCAAAGTGTCTTAATTAAAAATTGAAATTTATAATATTAGACACTTTTACGACACTTCTACCTTTCAAACATAAGTTATGAGATGAATCTCTTCATAGTCACTATTTTGTATTCGTTGGGATGCAACTTCTGCATTCTAAATATGTTTTGAAATATTTGATGGATAAATAAATCGCATGTAATTCAATGTTCGACAATTGTTTTGCATTCTTTAAAATGAAATTGTTAAGGGAATGATATCTTAACGTTTTCAGTTATGAAATATGCACCTTTCTAATTTTAATTAGTGTCATGTTGCTTCTTTTTTTTTTTCCCTCCTTTTTCTTTTTCTTTACTTTTTTTAACCTTCAATAAACTATTCACATATTTGATACATAATTGACATATAATAAATTTATAAAAATCTAAATTTTTAACGTGTCCCAAACATATCATGCCCTACATTTTTTTTTGAATCGTCGTGTCAGCATGTCCGTGTTTGTGCTTACTTAGAAGGTATCCAAAATACATAGGTCCTCTATTTACTACCGCCGCAGAATCCAACTACTAAGAATATCATGCAAACCTTTATGTATAAGATTAGTAATAAATCAGCTCAATGTACGGTTGCAAGAGAATGGGAAAATTCAACCAAGTGAAGTTAACAGATTGAAACATCTCATTAGAGGTCTCATGACAAAGAGTCCCAATCAAAGATAATGTATGAAGCTTCTCCGTTTGTGAGAAACAAAGAAGTAAGGAACTTATCCAAATGGGAAGGAAGGAAGGAAGGAAGGTGGTGAAGACAATATGGGAACCAGAACAGTTTACCTGCAAGGTTTTCAGCAGCAAATCTTAGGCACACTGCCTTCAATTCTGTGGCATGAAAACGGTCGGTCAAAGCTAGCACTTTTGCTACAGAATTTACGGATATGTACTTGCACAGATGCGATTCACACAAGTGTCTTAGTCTTCCCAAATCATACTTATCAGCAGCAGCTAACAATTTTGCTGTTAATGTGTCACATATAGAGGATGTCGATGATGAACTAGAAGCTACCAACTCATCCTCAACAAGAGCATCTCTGTATATAAAGTGCAGCATTGCCTGTCACAGAATAAAATTTTAGGACAACTGCTCAAAAATAGCAGAACCTCTTATTGGAAAAACAAAACAAAAGTGATAGCAGTACTAAGGGGCTGTTTGTTGCAGCTTCTATGAGCTGATTATAGCTTATTTTGATTTGGGAGTCTGTACCAAGCTGTTTGGTCCAGTTTCTGCTTATAACTTGTAAGGCAGAAATAGCTTAAATAAATTGAAAAAAACTAATTATTTAGAAGCTAGGAAAGGGGTGCTTTTAGCTTCTGTTTTCTGATTATCAGCTTTTAGCTTAAAGAAAGTATACCAAACAGGGCCTAAAGTGCACAATACAACTAGAAAACCAAGAAGATGATCCACTGCTTTAATGGAACAAAAAGAAAAATGACAATGAGCAAAGCTCTCACCTTAAAAACCTTGGGTTCCATATCTGTAATTGCAACCTCCTGTGTATCACCTTCTAACCCATCAATCAATTCAGACCGAAACACTGGGGATCGAGCAGCCAATACCAACTTATGAGCATTAAACTTTTCTCCCGCCACATTGAAAATAACATCTGAACCATCGATATTTTCCAGCAGTGTACCAAAATGTGCTCCAATATCAGAATCTGGGACCTGAATTGAGTGCAACCTTGGACAGTCTATTGCAGAAACCACAACTCCAACAGTACAATTGATTTTCAAGCAATCGTCTTTAAGATAATCTGAAGTTTCAAGCAACGCTCTTCGGAAAAAACGCTTATATCCCCTGTATAATAGCAAGATTAGAACAAACAAGTGTCTTCAAGATACAAATAAGATTGAAGATGAAGGGGAGAAAATGGTAAACTGGATGAAACTTTTTTGCTTGTTTATTCTACTTGTAGTATAAATAATCAATTGTTCCACACATAAAATTAGCCAATTCGAACAGAACAGGTTGGGAGACCCGCAGGTGAGGCAAAAGAATTGAAGCAATATAATTATATAATATAACTATATAAATAACAATAAAAAGTACAGGAAAGGTAAGTAGACCAGAGATGGTGAGAACAACCATAAATTCTTTTTTTCTACCTCAGTAGTCTGGATACATTCGTTTATCTAGGCCCCAATGTTGACAATGTTGCTCAATCTTCTGTAGATACTACAATCCAACTCCCTGGGAATATATCTAAATAACTACGTCACCCACCTTGAAGCATTTCTAGAAGTTCATTCTCGCACTCTAATATACATATTCTCGCAAGTGTTACCAGAAAATGTTAATACCTTAGCGAATTACGCTTTATAAAGTACGTTCCACAATATGGCACACTTTTGTTCCAAAACGTAAAATTTGGCAATCCAAAGTGATCCTAAAAGTTGTTCCAATATATCTCCTTTAGGTTCCTTGGGAGGATAAAAAATAGAGTATAATGACCTAAAATTTAAGGTGAGTGCCATTTTAACATGACAACATCAAAACAAAGTGATAATATAATGTTCATAAAAATGTGTTACCATATGATTAGTTTGGGCAAAAAATAAATAAATAACACTAATAAAATAATAATATTATCGGATGTCTAATTGTTAAAAAATTCTCCAGATTAAAAATATCTTAAATTCTTACATTGTAAACTATACAAGCCTACCTCTATCATATCACAATTTAAAGCATGTAACGTACCACATTCCCGTTCCATGTACCGGAATGATCCACATTCTAGGTAACATAGTCGCACTCTAATATGAATATCAAGAGGATGGACATACCAATGCTTACGGATGTTTTGGAGTATGTGTCAGAAAGAAATGATGAATATATTGACTTGGATTCAGTTGTTGAAGAATCAGATTTTTTTACCAGCATTGAAGAGCCAGATTATGAATTTGGTATTCTTTTCAAGGATGATGGGGACAATAACCAATGAGGTGACAGTAAACAGAACATTGACAGATAACATCCACAAAAAGTGAATTGCAATGAAGTCCTTGATTTTGAACTATGTCACAAGGAATCTGATTTAAATGAGCCTAAACTTTTTAATCAAGGTTGTCAAATTCAAGATCCCACATCGGATAGTTGGAGGGATCCCACATCGGATAGTTGGAAGGAAACAATGTATAATAATTTTTATATGAATAAACATTTACTAAAAGTAGACACAAAATAAACATAAATTACACTTAAAAGAAGTGCAAATATGTGAAAATTATAATACACCATGTAAATATGAACATTACTCCCTCCGTTCCATAATATTAGTCTTTTTTCGGAAGGACATCTTATTAATGTATTCAAATTAAAAATACAAGACATTAGTTTCTCAAATTGTCCCTATATTCCCACCCTTAAATATATTCTTAATCATTTATGAGGAATAGTTTTGGAAATTTGTAAAATTTTATGCTTTTGACTTTTGAAAGAGGACTAACATTTTGAAACATTCCAAATTAAAAAGGACTAACAATGTGGGATGGAAAGAGTAAAATAACAGAAAGTTCAATAATAAAAGTTTTGCATTTCATGAAACTAAGAGAAAATGGTAGAGAAGAAGAATTTTATAACAGAGCATTTTATACTTTCATTTAGCAGCACATAAAAGAAAAAGAAAATAGTAAATATATTAAAATTCAACAAAAGGAAAATTCAACAAAGGGAAAGCAATAAAAGAAACAGATTGGCTTATGTATCTACAAAAATCTATAGTAGATGCATTCTACATTGGTACTAAATAGAACAGAGAAATTACAAGAGCAAGAGAAAAAGAGTGAGATTTTTGGACACTAAAAAGAAGAGAATCCGACAAATGTATAGAAACAAAAAGTGACAATCTACTATGCAACAATGAAGAGAGAGATGATGAAGCATAGTTAGAGAGGGGAGTGTATTAGCCTATTAGGGGGAGAACGAGATGCTTGAATTGTAGTGATGTTCTTCAACTCTCTAATTTTCCCGAATAACGACAATATTTGAATTTCGACTGCTCTAGTTTAATTTTCTTGGCCTGTTTGATTCAAAAAGGCCAACTTTTGTTTAATTGGAAACAGGTGCAATTAGTATTTAGGCCACAAACCTAAAAAGTAACAAAAAAGAAGCCACATACAAAGCAAACAAGTTTTAAATGTTGGACAAGTAGGATCCAACCCCGGATCAAGATTCCACAATCTCACAATATCCAAGTATCAAGATCGAAAGATCCTACCAGCCCAAGATTTTCTACCGGATCCATATCAATTTTGTCCAAATGGATCATAAGAATATCATCATAGGATCGATCCAAATCAAGATTTTAACAACCATGTTTTCAATGATTATACTTCAAAGGGGCATAATTTCTATAATATTTTTGTGTTATGAAGCACGGTGACCTGACACAACACAGAGACATCTATACATCAATTTTCCAAAAAAGCATAACACAATACGTGGGAAACATGCTCAAGATATATAGCATAATAGGACATGTTTTGATGTGTGTCCAACACATGTTTGGAAGTATTTGATGAGTGTGGAAGAATGTCTGATATGCACACGCCCCCTTAGAAATGTCCATGCTTCTAATTTCGGGGCAGTTGAGGGGCAATGTTGTTAAAATTGGGATCCTAAGTAAGATCGTTGGGAAGGACTTGTGGATCAGATTATAAAATTGGATCGAGGATCGTAAAAATAAAACAAGAAATTATCCATAATGAAAATGTATATTAAATAATTTTAAATTCTTTAAAGAAAAATAATAAATTTGATATAATGCATCTTTATGTTAACATAAATTGGAGGAGATATTTGGAGAAAGAGTTTATAGTCAATTTTTTTATATAAATATACACATATACATACCTATATAATAATAATAATAATAATAATAATAATAAAAAAATTAGTAGGATTCGGATCGTACACGATTTTATGATTAGGATCGTAGTCACTTTAAAATTCTACTGAATTTAAGATCCTAGTGTGATCCGAATCATTTAGCTCAACTCTCCTACAATCCGGATCGGGATTCTAATAACCATAGTTGAAAGTATTGGTGGTTCAAGGGCGAGTGCTTGTGAATCTATTCTAAACTGTGAAGGTGCTTTTGTTTTAGAAATATTCATGCTTCATTGTTTTCTTTGCCATTTTGAAAAATTCGTTCACCTTTTAAAAGGATAAGGGGATGAAAAAGTTCTATGAAAAATTGCTAAACAGGGTCAAGTTAATGCTTTTTTTTTTTTGTCAATTTGACTCGACCTTTGAACACATTTTGCCGCTCTGTCTCTTGTCTAAACTCAAGCATGTGCTTAATGATTGATCTATTTTGAATTTGCTTTCCTCATTTTTTAAGTTATCCATTATGGATGAAAGTAAAAAAAAAAATAAAAAAAAAAAATAAGGGTTGCACAAGAAAAATTAAAGGCAACACTAAGGTGCAAGGGAAATGTGAAGACAATAGTTCCACATGAAAGTCCTTATACAGAATGTCAGAAGGATCGGCAACGAAACCATCTTGACTATTGACGTCCTTAGGAAGGGGCATAAGACATTATTGATTGGTGTTGTATGCAAAAGAAAGTGGGAAAGAGTATCAACCACCTTTTGCATTTCCCAACAACCAATGATCTATGGAGGTTGTTATGTTCAATGAATTTACAATGTCATCATCCCTAATTGCACCAATTATGTCAAAATTAACACTCATTTATGCACGTTAACATGACAATTCACAAGATAAGCAAAACTTATGTTGCTTGAAATGTGGATCGTTCCGATATGAGGAAAGAGCATGGACATGTGGTTCATCACATCTTCTAAAACATGGCTTGGGTGGGATAAGTTTGTATACATTTCTAAGAGCATTATGGTTCTTTGTATTTACATTTTTCTACCCAAAACTCCGTTCTCTTTAGATTTTAATTAACTGCATTCAATACTTTATCCTCTTAATGAAATAAATAATAAAGAAAAAAATGAATTGCTTTTGGATTGCTAGATTAATCATTATGAAGGGGCATCACCATGTATTAGTCAGGGTGTCCAATTAAACACCCTAACCTTTTTAAAAAATTCATTACTTGTATATGATATATAATGAGTGGTAGTTTAACGTGAACTCGTGAACACCTTGACAATATTTTACAATTTGTAGACATAAGGGGGAAAATGGACAAAAATATTATGATGATCGCATATTTTTACTATATCATCCAATCCAACATATCCACACTCATTGGTCCCGTTTGGGATCTTGGCTGTTTTAGTTGCCTATTTGGCTTTTTGACTATTACAGCTTAGCTAAAAAAGTCAGTGTTTGGGATGATAGTTGGTTTTTTTGTAGTTGATTTGATGGCTGTGAAAAAAAAAAAGCAAAATGATTATGAGTTAGATGTAATCTTTTAGGATTGTTTGGCAACCTACTACTTTAGCATACTTAATTTTTTTTTATCTTATTTAGATCACGTCATCTCTTATTTGGATCACATCACCTCTCTACTTTTCTGCACATCTTTTCGTAAAAAATAAAAAATTACTACAATAGCATATTCCCGAACAACCCTTTCGTCTTATTGGTTATTTTAGCATATTTTGTTTTTGGCTATTTTAACCAAAAACCATCTTTCCAAACAAGGCCATTAACACAATAAATTCCCTATGTTACATAGACTGGGGTAAGGTTGCTGGGTGCGGATGCATTTCTAAGGTTCAGACAAATCAAACCCCAAAATTCAATGATACAAGGACTTCAAAAAATGATCTAAAAATTAGATATGGATATGAGGATACGTCGTTTAATTGGAAAATATATATAATTTTATATATGTAAAAATAAAATTCATTCACACTAATATTATATTATATACAATGATTTATTATAATTTTAATATATTGGCAATGTAAAATATAGAATTCAATGATTTTTACTATAATTTTAATATTTCAATAATAATTTTACTCCATTTCTTTCCCTCAAAAAGGAAGAAAAAAACAAGAAGAAGAAAGAAAAACTAAGAAATATTCATTTCAAAATATAAGGATCGGATCCATTCCCATATCTGTACCCATGTGGGGTCATGTTGACATGAGCACTACAGCAAAACTAAAAAGGCCATGTAACATAGCAGGCTGATTCCACATGAACCACATTAATATTCAACTTATTGTAGGCGTGTCAATTTGTAAAATCGGACCATAAACAAAATATAATTACAAAAAATTAAGTATAGCATTACTGATACTGAAAACATCTGACAACTAGACATATCTGATATTCTGTGTGTGTGTTCTGTGTGCGCGCGCGCGCGCGCGCCTACACACACAAACTTCTTATGGATTCCTTGAAAATGATTCTGATCTAGTTCATGGCCTAGTAGAAGTACAAAGTGCTCTGGTGGGATCCTCACGGACAGAAAAACACCCTTCTTAAATTCAAAATTGTTTCTTTATATATATTTGTTAATGGATCATTTATTGGATTATTTTCTGCATCGTAAGTGTCTTATGAAGTGATTATTTGCATTCAGTTTCACAGGTCATGCTAACAAGAAGCTCACCAGGCTATTAATAAAGCAAAATGCTAAAAAGTTAAAATCATAGGAACGTTTTTACACTATCCAAAACATTTTCACATATCTATATTCACACATTTCAATGCACTTTTTGTAAGTCAGTCATTATGGCCATCTCCAATCCTTGACTCAAACCTATATCAAATTTAAATTTTAGTCAAAATCATGCAAAGCACCCTTCACTCCTTGATCCAAACTTATACCAAATTGAGTTTTACTCGAATTTTTACCCAAATCAAGGGAGGCTCGAATGTTTACTCAAAATTTTCAATATTTGGTGGCTCTCAAATCCACTCTGCCATTAGTGAACATTTTACTCAAATTTATGCTTAAATTTGAGTTTAACCATTGGAGTGGTTCATATTAGTTCCAAAATGTAAATTAATTTTTTCTGATAACACTGAGCAAAAACCATATGGAATTAACTAGTATACACAATAAATAAAATAAAAATAAACCCTGAATTAAGCAAAACCCATGTTGAATTTAGCTTTGGAGAAAAACATACCACATGCTGCCTCGATACTTCAATGTATACGGTCCACTCTCCAACGAGCGATCGAAATGGCTATGAACCTTGTGCTTCCCTTTCCCACTCTGATCAAGCAAAGTCAATTCAAACAAAGCCCTAACATCCGTGCCCTCGCTCGCCAGCGCAATGAAAACCGACACGTAAGTCGAATTGTCCTCCGGATTCTTCCCATCTGGGTAGAAATATATCGCCCATTGGTACCCTCCAACTGTGAAATTATCGCTCGCGATGTGTTTCCCAATTCCCATACCTTTCGCCAACGAATAGCCCTGAATTACGAACTTGTGCGACCCATTCACGGTCTCGGTCACCGATCGAGAGCTTGTCGGCGAGACCAAGGGGTTGTTCTCTAGCGTTAAGGAATCAGACATTGAATCAGAGCTCTGGAAAAATGGAGCTCATGGAAGGTCGTGGTACTCTGTGTGAAATTGAGGGGTTTGAGTAGGAATTTTAAGAGAAAGAAAGATTTTGGTTTGGGTATTGAATTGTTGAAGATTTGGGGGTTTGGGATTCTGAGAGAATCTTGTTGCGAGGACGGAGGAGAGAGATGGACTAGGGTTTTTTTTTTTTTTCTTCTCTTTCTTTCTCGCGAAAGTGTTATCTGTATTCGTTGGAGTTTTCGCATGGGCAGATACAGTTGGTTTCTCAAATGGAGCGTTCCGTTGGGCTTTCGTCTCCACGTCATAATTCGAACCATTTGCGTTGTGTTTAGTTAACAAATTTTTAAAGAGATTTAGAAAAGAAAAATAAAAAAATATATTAGACTATTTATAATGTAAATATATTTTATTTATATTTTATTTATTTTTTTTTTCAAATTATTTATCAAATTTTTCTATCAAACATAACATTAATATTTAAGATTATTTTATTTTTATAAAAACTTATGTGTTATGGAATGTTAATAGCTTAATTAATTAAATTATATTTGTGTTAATAGCTTATTTTTAAAATTATAGTTACCATTGACACAAATTTAATTTGATCAAGTAAATATTGATAGTCAATAAATATAATTTTTTTTATATGAATAGAATACGCAACAAATACTAAATATTAAACGATTTGAATTATTAATGTGAACTCTATAATAAATTCACATAGCTCAATAATATACACCCGTCCGATTCCAAACTAAGGCCAAGTTTGGCAACTCTAATATAATCTATTTTTTTATCTTTTTTTCATCACATCACCTCTCTATTTTTTTGTATATCTTTTCGTAAAAAGATAAAAAGTGCACTTATTTAGGTCATCTCTAACAACCCCTAAAAATAAGCCTGAACCTTTTCACATTTCCACCGTTTAGATGATGAGATTTTGAAACAATGAGACAATGAGTTGGAATGGCCACATGAAATTGTTACAAATGTGAGGGTAAATTTGACTTTCAACAAATACAATCACGATAAAAAAAATTAAACAAAATGTATATATTTGAATAATTTATTTTTATTCATAAATTTACATTAAGTATTTAACTTTTGTTTAAAATTTTACATCCACGCCAATCAATCGTGAGATTTCTCGTGATATGTAAATAGAATTTTATAGAGAGCTCAATACGTTTTGATTATTTTAAAACAAATTATTACACTTTTAGCCATTCTTAAAATTACCAAAAGGTATACAAACCTTAAAAAATTAAAATCCTAATTTTTCTTTTCACTCATTCCCTTCTCCAACATCTCCATCGGACAACCACAATTGCTGCCTCTGTTGCTGTTATTAGAGCCAACCTCCGTTCCGACCCTTATCACTACTTTACAGGTCGAGACAACAGACCAACTTACGAGTTAGTTTCGTTGAAAGGCTCATATAGTTTGCTACATCAATTCCAAAAGAATAAGTTGTGTATTTTTCGGGCCATCAAGCAAAAGAAGAAATCTCCTTTCTGCTACGATATAGTTTTGGTTCTTATCGGTGAGTCTATCACACTTCAAATTTTGACATCTGAATGGATTAAGAAAAACCTTCCCATATAGATTTTATTTAGTGCTCTTTGTCATGTCAAATTTAACAATGCCTAAGCCTAAAACTATATAGAATAAAGATTGCTCTAGGCTATCCAAACTTCCACTTTGATTATTATCCCAGAATGTTGAGTTAGGTATGTAAGCTATGTATCTAAGAGGATCTCCCAATTCACTAGAGACTAGCTTCCCTCCTAATAGACCAAGAGTTAAGGTCTTTTTTCATTTTTGTCATTTCGCCCCTATTTTGTTTCCATAATTTCTAAGGGACATGCAAGCTCTCGTGGCCTGATGGGTTAGCATTGCAGGCTAAGTTTCAAACCCTAAGCTCAGGCCTAGCCCAAGCCTCATTCGAGTGGCCTATCTCAGGCGGGGGTTGTAAGCCATCAAACCAAATGATAACCCTTTAAACACATCATAACATTGGAATCTCGGAAGTAAGTTGTCCCATATAAGAATTGATCAAATGGCATAAATGAAAATAAAAACACATTTACTTAAGTTGTGTTCTTTATATTTATCTTATTTACAAAAACATACACCAATCATGTTTGTTTATTAATTCAATAAATATTTGTAACTTTTACCAAAAAATGAACATGTAAAAATTTATAAAATGCTTGATAATATGTATAGCATATATAATAAATAGGGGAATATCAAAAAAGTGGAGAGTAGAAAAATAGTATAAGTCTTTATTGTATAAACTACTCGTACTTCTATTATTTTAAAATTATTTTGCCTACACTTTATTTTTTTGAAATTCTCCCTAATAAATATGGACACTCTCCAAAAATTTTCAAGGGACACAAAGTTTTCATGATTAATTTTATAAAAGATTTTTTATGATACATAACATTACTGTATATTTTTGGTTATGTGTGAACAATTTCAGACTTAAAATTACCTACTACCTCATCAGATCTCATCTAATCACTCAATCTATCAATGTTGCCACGTGTCCAACATTTAAAAGCATTCTCAACAACCAAAATACCCTTGTATCTTTCAAAAATCTTACATATTTCAATGCCCCTTGTTGTGGTGGGAAAACATCATTTTATAATGACCCATTTTAGAAAGTATAATTTGTGAGTGTTTGGGAAAGGGTTATTTTAGAAGTTTTTTAATTTTTTGACTATTTTAATAGATTATTTTAGTTTTAAAAATGAGTGAGACCACTAAAAAAAGAAGTACTAATAGTTCTAAAGTGGTGTAGGTCCGACATGATAGGATGTTTTGCTCTTGTATTTTTTTTTTTTTTTTTGAATTTCCACCTCATTAGTGATCCATTAGTACTTCCAAATTAGTGGGATGAATCATTGTTGTTTTAGTTTTTGTGTTTGGAAAAATAAGATAGATTTTTATTTGAGTTGTTGTATTGAAAAATGTGTTGAAATAATATTTGAAGTTAAAATGACAAATTTGTCCCTAATTTCATATTTTTCAAAATTTGTGTAAAGGGGTAAAATCGTCATTTACTATCTTAGGCAATAGGCTGTCAACTACCTGTGCTACACTGTCAACGTAACAATGTAGCTGCCCCACTGCCAAAATGATGTTTTTTATTTTGTTTTGTTTTTTTATTTCAATATAAATTATTGGTTTAAGATATTTGAGACTATTTGGTTTTTTTAGTATTTGAGGCTATTTTAGCCTCAATCTTGGTTTCCCAAACACCCCTTTTAACTTTAAAGTGTTAAACAAAAAATGCCTACAACTAAGGAAACATGTTAAATCTTGTAAATATATTTATAACATTAAATTTCTATGAAACTCTTAAAGACACATTGAATTTCTCTAAAAGCATTTATCTGGAATTATCGAAACATGATCTGGCAACAATGGCACTTATGTTATTTGATCAATCAAAATATGATCTGGCAATAATGGCACTCATGTTATTTGACCATATATAAAACCGTTGTTATTTCTTTCTCGCTTGCGATTTTTCTTATATTTTTGGAGTTAACAATTCATAGAAAATAAAATCTTTTTTAAAAAATAGTTTAAGGTAGCATGAGACAATATAGAAAATGCCATATACAAATTTAATAAATATTGTATTACTCTAAGGACACAAAGAGTTAAGTCATGTCAACCCATCTAAATCCGTAGGATTGCCACACCACATTTGACATGAGGCATTTCAAATCTTTTCTTTCTCAGATGCGCCTAGTATAAAATTATCTAAAAAGTTTTTTTAAAAAAATTTAAAGTATATATATATAAACAAAAAGTCCATTTTTTGTTGTTAGTAGACTTTTTTAAAAAATTATTATTATTTTTTAGATTTGTCTAATCTAGTAGACTTAAAATTGGAAAGTTTTAATTTTTTTGTTAAAAAAATCCACTAAAATTATTTAAAAAAAAGTAAAAGGAAAAAACTAATTAAAAACAATTCTCAAACACATTCAATCACATATCATTATAGAGATTTAAGAATAAAGAATCATTGCCAAACTCAAATAAAAAGCAAAGAGCATAACTTCAAAGTTGGTTGATTAGCCAACCCACAAACTAACAAAACAATTTGCCAAAAAAAATAAGAAAGAAAAAAAAAAGTTAAGACAAAAGGGGATGAACTTCATACTCCAGAGTCTTGAAAAAAAAACACACACACAATTTATATAGTAATTATCTGATACATTCTCAAGAAAATACTAATTCAATTTGGAGCTCTTCTATGCTTCCATTCCATCTATATAACTCCCACAAAGTATCATTGCCAAACACAACATATGTTGTAGGTAATATGAAGAACACACTCTAAGGAAGCCTTAGAAAAATCCATATATAACAACTTTCAAATTTAAATATAAAACATAGATATTACCTTTTATTTATTGGCCTATGGAAGATATTCTTTCTAGTCTTCCTTCTTCTCTTAAACAAAGCAACTAGAAGTACATAGGCATGTTGACCAACTCATTAAAAAAAAAATCATCTTCATAGTTCACAGGAACATCATAGTCTTGAACAGACAGAAAGCCCGGTTCAGTGACTTCAAAATCTCGATTTTCAAGAGGAGTCGGAGTTTCTTTGGCCACTGAAGGGGCTAAAGAAGAAGGATCAAAGGGTAGCACAGTGGTGGCATTATCAAGAATATTGGTGACAGTGGGCTCAGCCTGTTTGAGGATCCATTCGATGGTCTGACCACTGGTTCGATGGCCGAGGATTTGATTAAGCCGAAAGACTTGCTGGGCACATACGATCGGAATGCGGACACGGCGACCTCGACCATTCACCTTCAAATGGCGGTCCTTGGACTTGGATGGCTTCTTATGGGTTGGTTGTGAGGTGGTGGTGGGTATGGTTTCAGAGAGGTGGTTTGAAGAGGTTGAAAAACTCATCTTTAATCTTTTTCTTTCCTATGTACACAGACTAGAGATGGGATTTGCAAATAAATAGAGAGAAATAAAGTAACTAGGGTTTTATTGGTTCAACCCAAATGGTTAGTCATGGCCTAACTAAGGTTGTTTTTGGTTTAACCCAAAGTGTTGATATATATATATCATAGTTTTTTTATTCCCAAATTGTCCTGCAATAGCCTCACTTTTTTTTTTCTTTTTTCTTTTTTTAATTTTAAATTTTAAATTTCAAATTTTTGTAACTTTTTATAGTTTCTTTATTTCTCGGTCTACTTAAGTTTGTCATTGCTTTTTCATTCTCAAATTATCCTACAACTAAGCCTTGTTTTTTTTAATTCACATTTTAAATATTTATAATTCCTTTTAATTTTTTCTCTTCATCTATATTTTTTTTGTCAATCAGTAAAAGATTCGATTTTAACTAGGGGTGAGTATGGTCCGGATTGGATCGGATTGGGGTAAAACTAGGACCAATCCATTATCTACGGTTCTTGAAAAATTGGAACCAATCCAATCCGTTTAAATAATGGAACCAATCCATTTTAATACGGATTGAATCGGTTTAGAACTATGGATTCACACAATTAAATAACAAAAATATATATACATATAACACTTTAATTTCATAAAGATATAAACATAGCGCTATATTAGTTCTCCAATAGTAACATGTTTTTCTATAATAACGACATACTGTTCTAAAATTTAAACAATCATAAAAAAACTGATTTCACCATAAGTATTTAGACTATTACAAATTAAAACTAAAAACTAACAAACAAAAGTAATAAAAGAAAATATTATACGGTATTAGGTTTGAATTTAGATTTTATATAGAATAAGAGAAGATACTATAGGGGATGATGTATAATAAAAATATAAACTATTTGTATACGGTCTGGATCGGTTCCAATCCGAAACCGTGTGGTTCAATCTGGAACCAATCCGTGGACTACGGATTTTTAATTCTTCAATCCGGAACCGAACCACGGATTCAAAAAACCAATCCAAACCTATCGGATTGGACTGGACTGGATCGGATTACGGATTTCACGGATTCCTTGCTCAGCCCTAATTTTAACTGGTTTTCATCATACACCACCAGGTATGCACACCTTCTAGTATATATATTTAAGATTTATTATACTTTATACCCCTAAACTATCGTCAAATTATCTACTTAGGCCTCATTTGGGGATAACATATTTTAGCCAAAAAATCAAAAATTCACTATAAATTATCACATCACTCTCTCTACTTTTTTACATATATTTTCGTAAAAAATCAAAAAATTATTAAAATAGTCTATTCCCAAACGAGGCCTTAGTTCCTCAACTTTTGATTGAGTATGTCCCTAAAGTATATAAATCAAAATCTATTTAGTCCTTAAACTATTAATTGAATATATTAAGTCTCTAAAATATTTAATTCAAACATATTAATTAGTCCCTAAAAGGATTACAAAGTTAAAATATAAGTCCGTAAATATTATAAACTAGTAAAAGACCCTATCTTGTTAAAGTTTTATTTCAAAAAACCTTTAATTTTTATTCTGTTTTTGAAAAGTAAGCATAAATTCTTTTTATAATTTTAATTGATTGTTTTTGAGTTTTTCACTAAGTTCTTTTTATAACTAAACAATGTATTATTTTATTCTATTATTATTTAAATTATCTAATTTTGCTTCTTCAATATAACTAATATTCATATAATTTTATTGGTAAGACTGAAAAACTATACTTTAATACTAATTTAAACACACAATAAAATAAAATACTTCTTTTAAAGATAAAATAAAATTTTAAGATTTTTCTGTAATAAAATCTTAATTATGTAGGGTATTTTACTAATTTATAATATTTATGAGCATATATTTTAGTTTTTTAATATTTTTAGGGTCTAAATAGTTTTGAATTAAATACTTTAAGGATTTAATAAATTCAATCGATAGTTTAAGGATTAAATAGATTTTTATTTATATACTTTATGGACTGAGTAGATTCAATCAATAGTTTAGAAATTAAATAGACAATCTTGTTTTGGGAAGTAGGTTAAAAGCTAACTTTTTAATTTTTTTGAAAAAACATGTAAAAAATTAGAAAAGTGGTGTGACCCAAAAAAATTAAAAAACCAAAAAATTGATTTTTAACCAAGTTGCTAAAAGAGGCCAATAGTTTAAAGAGTAGAAAATGTAATAAACTCATATATTTATTCTATTAAATAAAAGGGCAAATTACAAACACCTCCCTCGAGGTTTGGTAAAAATACAGATTCTCCCCTGAGGTTTGAGAAATTACATCCCGTCCCCTGAGATTTATATTTCTATAACAAATTGTCTCCTGAGGTTTTCATTTTCATACAAATTCCCCCCTAATTTGTTATGAAAATTTGACCTTCAGGGGGCAATTTGTAATTTCTCAAACTTCAGGGAGAAATCTGTATTTTTACCAAATCTCGAGGGGGTGTTTGTAATTTGCCCTAAATAAAATGTACAAGTCAATTAGGTATGAATTTTGTCACACTTTTTTTTTTTTTCTTTTCTATTTCCAAATTAACCCTATGTAATTGCTTAGATTTTGATTTCAAATTTCAAATTTTAGATTTTGATAACTTTTCTACTTTTCATCTTCCTCCATCTACATTTGTTTGTTAAATTTGTAAAAAGTTTCTTCATCTACCTTCAATCGATTGATTTTTATAGATCTACTCACCTTGTATATATATAAGTTTATGATGAACATATATAAAAAGTATATAGAAATGTTATAACTCAATTTTATAGAAGTCATAACTATAAATAAATAAAAAAAGAAGAGAGAGAGAGATATATAACCAAATACTACTTAAGGTAGAATCAAAGAACTCTTAAATCATAACTAAAATAATGTCATAATTAACGTAATAATGAGTCATAACTAATACTTTAGGTCATAACCAAAGATCATAAAAATTGTAACCAAAAATACATATGATACACACCCCAATGAGACTTATATACCATAAATTTTTTCAGGATTTATATATAGAATAATTGCAATAGAACTTATTATTTTAAATAAAATATTTTTTTTAAATGACATTTAATTACAGTAATATTACTGTCACATATTTTTGCGATACATTTTGTATTATTATTTGTATGAATAGCATTTACAGATGGATATAGACTGTTTGGTGATTAATGCCATTAGTTGTACATCATAAGTGCTCATTATTTCAATGTATGTAATCTCAATGGGTATTTTTAGAGGAATAATATTAGGAATTATGAAAAAAATATTATGAAATGTTTTATGAAGAGTTTTCATCTTTTGATTAGTGTGTAGTGTTTTTTTGTATATGTAATATAACGGTAGAGAAGCTTTCATGATCATTTTCATGATTTTTTTTCATGATACCTAGCATTACTTTTTTTTAAGTATTTGTTAATAATAAACTTGAAAGAGTCTAGTTAACAAATGCGATGAAGGTGTAATAAAAAAAATATCTATTTTTTTTAAAACTTATTACAATACACTTTTCACTAAATCCGTAACCCTTTCAAGCATTTTCATTTATTTTTAAAGCATTTTTTTTTTTACATCAATCCTAATACTTAATAATGCCATATGTACACTTGTTAGCAAATACCATTGTTATATATATATATATATATATTTTATAAGAGTGTGCGTCCATCAATGCCTTTAAGATACTCGTTAAAAAATAAAAAAATAAAAAAAATAAAACAAACAGGTTCAAACTTTGTCAAATATTTATTTATTTATTTACACATAAAGTGGTGTTCCAAAGTAAATTATGTCACACATGTTGGGGGTACTTCTCTTTTTAATTTGGCTAAATTACACTCACCTCTGTTAAAATTTTTAAAAAAGTACAACATCACAAGTTTGGCATAATTATAGTGGTCTTACTTAATATTTTAATTCATATAACAGTTGGCATCGTTTTATCAAAAATTTGTTGTTGTATGATTAAAAAATAATATTATTATTTCTTTTACATTAAAATGTACATTTTATCTTGCATATTATTGTGTTTTCATGCCATCTAAATTAGTTTTGAATTTGGAACGTCAACAAAATTCAATAGTAAAATAAATATAATTTTTAAGAAATATTTTAATTTAAACCCTAAAAAAGTATATATATTTTTATTTTTATCTTTTATATTTTTATCTATTTTATTTTATAATTAAAATAATATAAAATTATAATTAATATTTTATAAAAGGTGGGTATTCATTCATTTTAAATCATAAAACTCACAAAATAGATTCTGACCACGGACAATCCACTTAAGGGAAGAGGTAGATAGTATTTTACTTCTCTTTCCCTTGCTCATTTTATAGATCATGAACTCTATTATTGGCGTTTTGATTTACTTAAACTTTCTTTCCTACTAATCCAAACAAGCTCTTGAATAATCCTCCCAGTTATCACTTGAAATATAAATAAAACTTTGGACGGTGGTACCGGAATTAGCATTTCGACGAACAAGTTAGTCTCTGTAGGAAGGTGAGTGTTTTTTTATTTTTTGAGGTTATCACTGTTGGAAAATCCACTTTTAGCGGCGTTTAAAAAATGCCGCTAAAAGCACAAAAAACGTTGCTATTTCTTTTCGTGACATTTAGTACCAAACGCCGACGACGCGGCCGTTGCTATAATTTTATGGCGTTTGAAAAATGTCGTTATACTAGTATAGGCGGTGTTTTTAAAAATGCCGCCAAATGTCCTACCCTAGTTGCACTATGACGTCACTATGACATTTAGCGACGTTTTTGAAAACGCCGTCATAGACATTCATACATTTTAAAAATCTGGGATATAGTCACGTTTTTTAAACGCCGCCATAGCCTTTTTTTTAATTTTTAAATTGTGCTAATTTTATATGGTTGAACAAAAAAAATACCTGTCAAACAATTATCAAGAACTAATAATTGATGTTTATTAAAATAATAAATAAACTAAGCTTGAAAAATACCTGTCAAACAATTATCAAGAACTAATAATTGATGTTTATTAAAATAATAAATAAACTAAGCTTGAAATCAAAATTAAAAATAAGAAACAATGCATTGCATACCTAAGAATAGAAACAATTCAAACTTTAAATACATCAATTAAAATCAAAATGGTCAAGAAGTGTAATTTGCCCAAAAAAAAATAAAAAGGAATAGAAAGCACACTAATATGGCTTATAATATTAAAAATACCACTTGTCTTCCAACTATATCCAAAGATGAGCCTAAACTATATGCAACAGATGATACATTTGGAACCATACAGTACGCTATAATCCAATTAAACAAGATAAAAAGAATTAGAGGGGGGGAAAAATAAAGAACAAGAACAAATAAAAAAAACTTCATCATATTCCCTCCAATGGCTTTTTCCCTCTCCTCTCACATAAATTCTACATGTAGCAACTTCATATTTATCATGATGATCATTCAGAGTTAAATAGCTTCTCACAATCAAATAGAGTTAGGTTTCAAATTAATTTTTATAACATAGAAGAAGCCCTTTGCGAGGAGTTTGCAGCTTATTTCTATGTTCCACCATAAAATTGATTGAAAGTTGAGGAGATTTTTCCTGGACACTCAAGTCTCTACGAGTTATTATGACCTAATGTGACAACAATCATAATACTCACAAATTACGACCTCAAGAATTAGTGATTAGAATAACAATATCATGCGTCGAGCCTGCTACATCACATCGATAAACAAATGTTACTTCAGTGGATTTTTTCAGAATTCAGGCAGCAATACTGTGGGAGCTGAATAAATAGAGGAACGAAATCTGATATACCCGAGGAGCCGGTAACTGAACGGCCCCATTCTGCTCAACTAGGACGCCGAATACGTTCATAGGGCCAAATAGACTTGAGAAGGCATATGAGGGCAAATGAAAGAATAATAAATAAAAAGTAGACTCTGGCCCCGAGGTCCAGAGAATGGATATAAATACAAGAGCTTTAGATTTGTAAAGGTATGTAAGAAACACTTCTAAAAACTTAGTAAACAAGCTTTCTTGAGTAAAGGAACTGACTTGTCCGTCGGAGTGCTAATTCCGGCACCCCCGACCGGAGTATTTGTATCTTTTCAGGTGACTACCTGAGGATCATTGGCGTCTTTTAGGATCTGAGGAGTATTTCCAATCCACTTCCCCACAATTGGCGCCGTCTGTGGGAATACTCAAATATATCCATGAAAGACGTGACTCAAGATCCTCCGATAGCTACCGACGAGATCGCACAGAGAGACGACTTCACTCCGGCAAATACGCTCGGAAAGGAAACCGTTGCGCAGCGACGCGCCTCGAACTCTAGCCCACCAACGACTTCAACGACGGAGACGATGCAGGCGACCATAGAACAAGCCAAACAGACCAAACAGAGTTTGGACAACATCATCGCTGAGAACGAACGCCTTCGCTGCGATCTGGAATTAGAAAAAGCAAAGTCCAAACGGGCAGGGCTCAAGGTTCCTGAGCGATTCCCACGGACAGGTCCTCAACGACCTCGAGGCCAACAGCACAATGCTGACGGTCGCCGCGCCCTAACCGATTCCCTTGAAGAGGTGACAGAGGATGCACATCGCCCAAGAGGCGTCCCGCTTGACACCGTGCATATGATATACAGCCTGCCGATAGCCCCGACTGTACATGCAATTCAGTCACTTCCAAGCCCCCAGCATCAGTTCACACCAACAAAGCGACCCTGGCCCCGAGAAGCGCCAAGCATCACCTTCGACGACTCTGATTTGAGCGGCGTAACACTCCCTCACGTAGATCCTCTGGTTGTTGCGCTACGCGTAAACAGGTTCACCGTTGAACGCGTCCTTATTGACCAGGGAAGCACTTCCGAGGTTATGTACTATAAAACCTTCATCAAACTCGGGTTCAACGATTCGTATCTGATTCCAGCTCCTTATCCACTATTCGGCTTCAACGCCAACCCGGAATACCCATTGGAAAAGATCAGTCTACCCGTTCGAGCTGGCTCCAGAACGGTGGACGTGGAATTTTTGGTCGTCAGGCTACCGTCGCCGTACAATCTCATCATGGGGCGATCATGGTTGCATACCCTGCAGGCCGTCCCAAGCACCTACCACCAGCTGCTACGTTTCCCAACGGAACACGGCATTGAGCAGATCCGTGGCTCTCAACAGTCAGCGCAAGCATGTTACCTTCTTGCCGCCAAGACGCCGAAGGAACTACAAGTAAACTCCATTGAAGTGCCCAGTCGAGAGATCCTGGATGACGTCGGGCGTCAACCAAACGAAAAGGCCACGGAAGATTTAGACCGGGTTGACATTGATGGAAGCCCAGAAAAGTTTTTTATGATCGCCGCCTTTCTGAGCCAAGTCGACAGACAGCAGCTGATCACTTTCTTACTCAGCAACCTCGACGTCTTTGCGTGGACTCCATACGAGATGCCGGGAGTAGATCCGTTAGTCTCACAGCACCACCTCAATGTCGACCCTCGGTGCAAGCCGATCATTCAGAAAGGCCGGCGATCCTCCGCAGAACACACCGCCGCCGTTGTCAAAGAAGTTGACAAATTGCTTGACGCCGGGGCAATTAGAGAAGTCACCTACCCCACGTGGCTCTCCAACACAGTGGTGGTGAAAAAGAAGAATGGAACTTGGCGAGTGTGCGTCGATTTCACGGATCTGAACAAAGCTTGCCCCAAAGACTGCTTCCCCTTACCTAGAATTGACCAACTCGTTGATGCGACGGCACGCCACCGGCGCATAAGTTTCATCGATGCCTACAGAGGCTACCATCAGATCGCCATGAATCCGGATGATCGACAAACCGCATTCCTCACTCCAAGAGGAACCCATCGCTCTGAGGTTATGTCTTTCGGATTGAAGATTGCAGGGGCAACTTACCAAAGACTGGTCACCACGATGTTCAAAGAACAGCTCGCACACACTATGGAAGTATACATCGATGACATGGTGGTCTAATCCAAAGAGGAACAAAACCATATAGCCGATCCGAAAAGACATTCAACACCCTACGAAATACGAATGAAACTAAACGCCTCAAATGCGCATTTGGGATCGGCTCCGCAAATTCGGGTTATATCGTCAACCACCGAGGAATCGGCCAACCCGAGGCAAGTCACAATTTTGGAACCGAGTTCCCCTGCTCGGAAAGAAGTCCAAAAGTTGATGGGAATGGTCACGACTCAACAGTTCATCACCGATTCTGACAGATCGCCGCAGACAATTCTTTCAGACACTACGTCGAGGCGAGCTTTCAAATGGTCCGCCGAATGAAGCAACTTTTAACGGCTCAAGACCTACCTTGACAAGACCTCTTCTAACAACACCGGTGACCCCTCATTCTATATCCGCGCTTCCGACGTTAGCGCCAGATATTAAAAGAGGAGGAAGGGCACCAACACCAAGATGTATTATGTGAGCAAGGCAATGGTGGACGCTAAACACGCTACCATCATTGAAAAACTCGCCCTAGCCTTGGTCATGGCAAAGAAGAAAACCGATGCATTACTTCCAAGGACACTGATTAAGGTGCTAATAGACTATCCCTTCGATCAAGATTACGGAATGCATCGTATGTGTTTCAAGTGGGCTCTCGAACTTCGCCAATCGACATTCGCTTTTACCCAAAATCGCAATCAAGGCGGTGCTTGCCGACTTTTGTTGCCGAATTCACGGAGGGCTTGCCGACCTCAAGCTCGATGACGCCCACCAAAGGTCAAGTTCGGTCAAAGCCGGATTGGAGAATTTATGTTGGGGACATTTGGCAGTTATACTGTGATGGATCGTCTAACCAATGGGGCAGCGGCGCCAGCGTTGTAATTATGTCTCCAGACGGCGCAGTAATTGAGCAGGCCGTCAAGCTCGGCTTCGAAGCATCAAATAACGGTTTAATCTGAAGCCCTTTAGTCGGATCATGAACGCACACCTTTCGGCGGCGGCTGTTGGTGTTTTGTGACTCAAAATTGGTAATCAACCAGCTGAAGGGGGAGTACGCGGCACGAGACGAGCGTATGGCGGCCTATATGAAAACGGCTAACTCATTGCTGACGAAATTTGACCATCATGAACTAAACCAAATAACACGCGATCAAAATACACACGCGGATGCCTTGGCTTGCTTAGCCTCCGCCATCAACTTCGAGCTTAAGCGTACCATCGAAGTAGGTTTCGTCCCGAAACCAAGTATCGGCCCTCCGGAGGAAACCCACGTCAACATGATAGAATCCGCTCCAAGTTGGAAGGACCTCATTGCTGCATTCCTTTCTTCTGAGCAACTCCCAGAGGACAAAAAAGAAGCACACAAGCTGCGAAGCAAGGCCCTGCGGTACTACTTAGATCCACAAGGAGGACTTTACAAAAAGTCCCTCTCTGGTCCATACTTGGAATGCGTGCACCCGGATAGAGTGGAGGAGCTGCTCACTGAGATACACAAGGGCAGCTGTGGTGCCCATTTGGGGGGAGGCTCCCTGGCCCATCGGGCGATAACACAGGGATATTATTGGCCGACGATGAGAGCCGACGCAGAAAATTATGTCAAGAAATGCGAACAATGCCAAAAGTTCTCCCCACTAACCCATCACCAAGAAGCTTTGAATTCTATCACAAGCCCCCGCCGCTTGCTCAATGGGGACTTGATATCGTGGACCATTGCCGAGGGCCCCAGGAACAAGCGATTTCTAATCATAGCAATAGATTACTTCACAAAGTGGGTCAAGCGAGGCTCTAACCCATATACGAGATTCGACATTAAGCGCTTTGTGTGGAGGAACATCATTACGCCGATTCGGCATCCCAAGAGCATTGATCTCGGATAATGGTACTCGGTTCGATTGTGGCGATACCGAGAATTGTGCAAAGAAGTATGGTATTGAGCCTTACTTTCTACGCCTACCCCCAAAGTAACGGTCTTAAGCTTCAAACAAATCCATCTTGGACGGCATCAAAAGAGGTCGAAAGTGCCAAAGCGAGATGGGTAGAAGAGTTGCCAAGTGTCTTGTGGGCCCATCGACAACGCCAAGACGCTCTCGGGAGAAACGCCGCTTTGCCTTATGCTCGTAACCTGGCAATCTTACCCCGAGAGATCGGCTTACCAACTCTCGGATCGCAAGCCTTTGACACAGCCGAAATGACATGATGCTCGCCTCGACTGGTTACGATTGAAGAACGAAGAGACCGCCTTAGCATCCATGGCACGTTATCAGCAGCAGCTCGCTAAGTCATACAATCGGCGAGTTCAGGTGCGCCGCTACAATCCAGGAGAACTGGTCATAAAGAAGGTACTACCAGCCGACCGGAGGCCAGCCGATGGAAAGCTTGGTCCGAATCGACGCCCCTATCGAGATAGATTCCGCAGCAGCAGGCATATCGGCTCTCAGACATGTCAGGAAGAAGCCTGCCACGGCCGTGGAATTCAACACATCTACGTAAATTTTATCAATGACCCGACCTGTGGGCTTGATACTTGTACACACGTTGTAATGCAAGGTTTCGTGTTTTTACATGTTTGAGCTCAACACTTTAGGGCCGAATAAGTCTCCGGATTCGGAGCGCCCCTCGTGGATATCACGATTGGCCAAAACAAGTCTCCGGATTCGGAGCCCCTTTGGTGCATGACACTTTAGGGCCGAATAAGTCTCCGGATTCGGAGCCCCCTTTGGTGCATGACACCTTAGGGCCGAATAAGTCTCCGGATTCGGAGCCCCCTTGGTGTATGACACTTTAGGGCCGAATAAGTCTCCGGATTCAGAGCCCCCTTTGGTGCATGACACCTTAGGGCCGAATAAGTCTCCGGATTCGGAGCGCCCTTCATGGATATCACGATTGGCCAAAACAAGTCTCCGGATTCGGAGCCCCCTTGGTGCATGACACTTTAGGGCCGAATAAGTCTTCGGATTCGGAGCATCCTTCGTGGATGTCACGATTGGCTAAAACAAGTCTCCGGATTCGGAGCCCCCTTGGTGCATGACACCTTAGGGCCGAATAAGTCTCCGGATTCGGAGCGCCCTTCGTGAATGTCACGATTGGCCAAAACAAGTCTCCGGATTCGGAGCCCCCTTGGTGCATGACACTTTAGGGCCGAATAAGTCTCCGGATTCGGAGCGCCCTTCGTGGATGTCACGATTGGCCAAAACAAGTCTCCGGATTCGGAGCCCCCTTGGTGCATGACACCTTAGGGCCGAATAAGTCTCCGGATTCGGAGCGCCCTTCGTGGATGTCACGATTGGCCAAAACAAGTCTCCGGATTCGGATCCCCCTTTGGTGCATGACACCTTAGGGCCGAATAAGTCTCTGGATTCGGAGCGCCCTTCGTGGATGTCACGATTGGCCATAACAAGTCTCCGGATTCGGAGCCCCCTTTGGTGCATGACACCTTAGGGCTGAATAAGTCTCCGGATTCGGAGCGCTCTTCGTGGATGTCACGATTGGCCAAAACAAGTCTCCGGATTCGGAGCCCCCTTTGGTGCATGACACCTTAGGGCCGAATAAGTCTCCGGATTCGGAGCGCCCTTCGTGGATGTCACGATTGGCCAGAACAAGTCTCCGGATTCGGAGCCCCCTTTGGTGCATGACACCTTAGGGCCGAATAAGTCTCCGGATTCGGAGCGCCCTTCGTGGATGTCACGATTGGCCAAAACAAGTCTCCGGATTCGAAGTGCCCTTTGGGGCATGACACCTTAGGGCCCACTAATGTATTTCTGAACGTTTATACCATGCCGTGCAAAATATTCTAATCAAAATCTAAATATTTCAATAAAACGAATCGACACGTTTGAACTAGAAATATTTTACAATCAAAATATTTTACGATCAAACACGGACATTGAAAAGGAAAGCCTATTTATTCATAGTGAAGTCTGTTGTTGCATTACTCTAGTTAATCGGCCTCCTCATCGTCGCTCTTCTCGATTTCAAATTCGGAATAGGGAAGGTAATGTCGGTAATATAGGGGTGAAGCCGAATCTATGCCTAGGGACCCAAGAACCTCCACGGTTTGAAGAGCCTTAATTCAGCTGTGCTTAAAACCGCGATTTTCGCATCGACAAACTTCCTCAGCAAGGTCTGTCTTGGTTTTATCAACCCCGGCCTTGAAACCTTCAAAGATGTATCGGCCAGCCCACGAGTATGAACCATTCGGCTCTTCACGCTCGCGCCCTGGCCAAGACAAGGGGAGATTTATTAATCCAATTTTAGGGCAGACTTATTAATCCAATCGGCCGCCTTTTCAAAGATGCCTCGCCAAAGCGATGTGACCCATTCACGTCACGCTCGCGCCCTGGCCAAGGCAAGGGCAGATTTATTAATCTAATCGGCCGCCTTTTCAAAGATGCCTCGACCAGCCCACGTGTGACCCATTCGGCTTGTCACGCTCGCGCCCTGGCCAAGGCAAAGGCAGATTTATTAATCTAATCGGCCACCTTTTCAAAGATGCCTCGGCCAGCCCACGAGTATGAACCATTCGGCTCATCACACTCGCGCCCTGGCTAAGGCAAGGACAGATTATAGATCTATTAAGAAATATCATCATAAAATTACAGAAACATCAGCACATTGAGCAGAATTCATAATCAGCACATTGAGCAGAATTCATAACATTTTTTAACTACAAAAAAGCATCGACGTCCATTTCTGTATCATAACATTTTATAATATTAGCCCGCATGAAAAATGTCTGATAAACAAATACAAAATAACAAAAACAAACGGAAAAAGTACTTGAAATCATAACAATTGTGTATCGTAAAGATCAACCCTCGGAATCAGTCTCCAACGGATCGATGTCCACTTGCTCATACGGTATTGGCATATTCAGCGAAACTCCAGCTGTAGCAAGGGCCTTGTCCCAACCATGTTTGAAGCCCCGATTCTCAAACCGAGAGACCTGGTCCACATACTCGGCCAGTCCAGCCTCTTTCCCGGCTTCGAAAACTTTTGAATCGGCAATCACCTTCGCCGCCTTCATTTTAGCCAACTCAGCCTCCAGGCTGGTAACTGCCTTTTGGGACAAGCCAAGTGCAGCTTCCATATCGTCGGCCTTCTTCTCGGCCTCCTCTCTCAACTTATCCGCATCACGAGCTTTCTCTACCGCGGCCTCTGCCCGAGAAGCCTCCTGGTTCGCTCTTAAATATTCGTCCTCGGCCCTTTTCCTCTGGCCCTCAACTTGCTTTCGTAAACGACTAATCTGCTTGACGACGTTGAGATGGCGGCGGCCTACATCGGCTATCCTACCAACGGCCTGCAAAAGCAAAATTCAAAAAACGTAACACGAACAATGTTTGGATGAAGTGAAGGAAAAATCAGAGTACGCACCAAAAGGGCTGACTGCGCGGCTAACATTGTCGCATTCAAATCCGGTTCCAACTGGAAAGCCTCCATATCAGATGGCAACGACAAAGACGTTGCCACGCCGAACGCGACCCCCGGGTCTTTAAGCGCCGAGGCGTCCGAAGGAACCGGCATGTTTCCTACCATCGGTCGAATCACAAAGGGCACAACCTCACTCGATCCCTTCATTCGAGGTCGTTTGCCGCCGTGATCTTCTAAACCGACCTCACGATCCCTAGCGCGTTTCTCCGCCTTTCCCTCAACACCCTGAACGGCTTCCCCAACCAACGCGGATTCGGCTTTCTTATTTGTCGCCGCCTCCTCAACAATTCCCAGAGATCTCGATTTGGTAACTGGAAGAGAATGTTGAGATTCACTGGTGGGCGGTTCAGTCGAAAGGCCCTCCGCTCGTCGCCGTGCGGCTAACCTCTCCGCATTCGCCTTCTTAGCAAGCTTTGTCAGGCTTAATCCAGCCATGTTAGTGGAGCCCGAGATGGGAAGACTGTCTGTACGATGAGGAACATCGTCAACAGAAAGGTTCCCCCGCCCCGAAGTAGAGGGAGGATCGGCAGAATCCAATACCTCCTCGGATTCGGCTTCGGACTAATCCGATTCGGCAGTATCGGATACTTCGGTACTCTCCGAATCGAACCCTTGAAAACCTACCTGTCTCAAGTTTTTGAAGTCGGATAAAATACGAGCGACGAGAAAATCTTTCCCCTTTGGAATCGGTATGTTCTCCGCTGCCGAAAAGGTTGTATATGTAGGCTCGTAGCAAAGCAGAACGTGAGCCGCTCTTCCCTGTTTATGAAGACTGCGACGGCCGAAATAACTAAGAGCAATCCTAATGTCTGAAAGAACGGCGTCGTCAGTTGAAGCTTGGACTTTTTTCAAATCGTTCTCTGCACAAGACAAGCCGTAAGACTCCAGAAAACAAGGTATGGCAAATATGAGCACACAATACGAGCAAGAGGACATTCGGCGACCTAGTTCGCCCCTACGTCTAGGAATAAGATCGACACGATCCTCCCCTTCGCCGAACTCCCAGTTGCCGCGGACAACAACCATGACATCATTAACTCGTTTCCCAGAGCTGGAAAGCATAGTGATCAACTGATGATCTGTATCCTTAGCTCTGAGGAAATGCCTGCCGATGCCGTAAGACTTGGCCAAAGCATAACAGTGCCGAATAGCAGGACTTCCAAGATTAATTCCAAGGCAACGGTTCAGCGCTACGACCCCCATTATAATTCTAAAGAAATTCACATTGGGCTGGGAAGGGATCAAATCCCAATGGCGAAGAACAGCCCTCAGAAACGGGTGAAGGGGAAAGCGGACTCCACCCTCTGCGATTGACAAAAAGGGAAAGACAATCGTGGTTTCGTCCTCCCTCTTCATATCAAGAGTGCCGTCCGCCACAAACGACAGGTGGACATCGTCAGGAATGGAGAAATGGCGTCTAAAGCCAGCAATTCGATCTGACGAAAAGAGGCCTTTCAAATGTTTTGCCATAACCTACTGACTATAAGAACATGCGGCAGAATAAACAAACTAGGAAAAGCTTCAGAGCAGGGGAGAGGAAAACTTACAAAAATGAAGAGAATATCACAGATGGAAGAATTGCAACGATTCGAAGAGCAACCAGCATCATAGAACACGGATTCGAAAGGACATCAGATTTCAAATCATAATAAATAGGCGTGTACGAAGGGGCGGGAAGTTGAGACGACGATTAAAGGGGGAGTAATTAAACGTCCGCGTGATAAGTCTAACCCCTAAACTTCGGTCCAGAGTATTTGAAAATCGGGACCAAGCATTTCACCCAACTGTCATTGACAGAACGCTTAGGGGGCAATTGTGGGAGCCGAATAAATAGAGGAACGAAATCTAATATACCCGAGGAGCCGGTAACTGAACGGCCCCATTCTGCTCAACTAGGACGCCGAATACGTTCATAAGGCCGAATAGACTTGAGAAGGCATATGAGGGCAAATGAAAGAATAATAAATAAAAAGTAGACTCTGGCCCTGAGGTCCAGAGAATGGATATAAATACAAGAGCTTCAGATTTGTAAAGGTATGTAAGAAACACTTCTAAAAACTTAGTAAACAAGCTTTCTTGAGTAAAGGAACTGACTTGTCCGTCGGAGTGTTAATTCCGGCACCCCCGACCGGAGTATTTGTATCTTTTCAGGTGACTAGCTGAGGATCATTGGCGTCTTTCAGGATCTGAGGAGTATTTCCAATCCACTTCCCCACAAATACTTATATCACATATCAATAAAAATAGCAACGTAGGTGTCATTTCAGAATGCAGCATAACATAAAAGGAAAGTACTTTCCCCTCTCTCTGTAGACAGTGAGGCCAAATGAAGCCTAAGCTTACTCATATAAATTCCAAGGCACAAACAGAAAAATATGCACAAAATCTAGTCATTGGGCCCTAGCAGTGTTGAATGGGATACAAAGCACAAAATACAAAGAACACACATCACACCTTGACCTGCAAGTAAAATTTATTAAGATTCCTCACTATTTTCAATTTTCAAGAGCTAATGTCCATTACATTGACATTGGCACTATAAAACAGTTGATTCATTATCGTTGCCCCAATTTTAGGGCTGATAATGAAGCTAAAACCCTAACCTAAAGTAGCCACAATCAAACTTTTGCATAGAGAAATATTTCACAAACCATACAACATAATTGAATTTCCTATTTCTAAATTCAGTGGTCCTAAGATCTAATGGGTAGTGAATAAAAAAATACATACGAAAAATTATATAGAATAACGTGTTGAGTTGTGAGCCTATCACTTTAAAATCAAAAATCCGTCAAGGTGACTTTTACTTATAAAAATGTCATTGTCATGTCATTTTGGTTGATTTCTGTAAAAATAATTTTACCAAAAAATAGTAGTTTAATTTGTAACTGATCTTGATAGTGAAATCTAACCAGAAGACAATGTTGAAGAAACATTAGCAAACAGTTAGATTCATGAGAGAGAGAGAGAGCGGGGTATATTCACATTAATGAAAAATGGTTAGAAAAAAGAAAATAAATGGCATACTGTTAATTGTTGAAGAGTGACCGGGTAATCTGAAAGGGTATTTAACGGCAAGAGTGATGATGAATCCTCGCCTAGTATCATCAAATCTATTATATTATCTGAAATTAGATCGTCATTTAGCTCTTCACTTGCATCATTTAGCAAAACATCATCTATATCTTTTGCAACTTCTGATTTGCCTCTGTTCTTCGTTTTCGCTTCGATGATTTTATGTACTAATTCAACCATTTTCTTCTTTGCCTGAAACAACCCATCTTCAAATTTATTATTAATTTCTCATAATAGTGTAAAATAAGAAAAATAAAGAAATTAATTTCTCATAATGAGTGATAAAGGACCAAAAACAGAAACATAAAAAACACTTGGATAATCTGAAATAATCAAGAGGTGCTCAATGAGAAATGCATTGGATAATCTGAAATAACATATGGGTGGGTCATATTTACTCTTCAACTATGAATCTCAACTTGCAAAGACATATGATGACACTAACAGAAGCAATATATCCATAAAAATGCCTCCTTAGGCATTCGGTGCCAAGTATCCAAGGATATAATCAATGGTAACAATACAATACAACATTGCCAACAAGACTTCAACCTTATCCTCATTTCCCTTATAATGGTGTTAGGTGTCCAATGATATAATCAATGGTGAAAATACAATACAATACAACACAACAAAACTTAACCCTTATCCTCAGTTTCTTTATAATTGAGCACAAAAAAAAAAAAAAAAAATAAAAAAAATTAAACCACAAAAAGCCACTGGCCACACTTCAATTAGGAGTTGGAATGTTTGTCCCAAATGCTGCATCAGTGGACGCATGAAGGGAAGTCAAATCTTAATGACCTATTGGATACTGCTACAGGCCACTAACAATATATTTTAATGCATCGAGAGCTAAAAATAATCAAACTCAAAAGATAGTAACCATAATTCCCCCTTTTTTGGTGCTCTGGATCATACTTGAATCTTGCACCTTCTTCTAGTGGGGAAAAAAATCAGGTTTGCGCCACGGTTTGTTTCTATACTTTTACAGAATAACATTGGCATCCCACATATCATATCCATTCCTTTTTGTCTATTTTTCAAGAGACTATCCACATAAATGCCTCACCAAGAAAAACAACAAATTACCTCCTCTGGTGGAGGAGAATAAAGAGGACTCCACTAGATTCAAACACCTAGACACAACATCCTCTAAAGCAAAATTGATGACTGCATTTACCGAAGTACCATTCTAGAGAAGGGCTTTGGAGGTCCTTGTATCTCTTATAATTGGTTTCAAAATAATGCAGTAAAAGTAGTTTCAAAGGTTTCTGTATTTGGCAGTGCCATGGGTTAATGAAAATTAAGAAAGAACTTTTTTGCATTCTCTGAAAATATGTCTTTGGCTGCTTCAATGGCTTCAGGAATGGAAAGATCACCATCAATACATGCATCACGTAGAACAGAGAAGACAACTTCACGTGCTCTCTTTGCACCTGTAAAAAAAATAAACTAGAAAATAAGACCAGGAAACAAGAGAAATAGGCTCTATTTTGTATTCATAATAATTTCAATCTGCAATCAAAACTGGCTCCTCCAAGATTTTCAAGATATTATCACAAAATAAAGTATAAAATTGATAGATAACTAATTAAACCAACTTAAGTAAAAAGTCTCTGGAAATGCATAACCATCAGTGCTGAACATCACCTGCAAATTGAATTATAGCGAAAATGAAAATTGGTATGAAATTAATAAATAGAGGACAAATCAGGCCAATCCCAGTCGTGTGCACGTGCGCGCGCACACACAAAAAAAAAAAGCACAGTTCATTTATAGGACATTGTGACACAATCTAAAAGCCCGAATTGTCAAATAAAGATCACATAAATGGATGCCCACCAAAAATAAATAACTTTGAATTTTTATTTAATGTGGGAGTGAGTTAGAAGCAGATGGATTCTTATAAAGAGTCATCTAGTTAGTTATTTTTAGGTTCTTGAAAAAGCCTTGACTCTTATAGAATTTAAACAGGAATAGCTAAATGATGAATAAAAATTGGAAGGAAATTCAAAAGAGCCTTGAGTATTGCAGCACGTCCACCTACAGTTCGCATTCTGCTATTATTATCCTCTACCTTCCGTCCACCTTATGATTTTAAACAAATTAATCTAAGTTCAATACAAAAGGGTAAAAATGTTTAATTATGACCTCTAAACTTGAGAAATTTATCGTGCCAGATTTTGCCAGTTTTTTAATTTTCTTTATCTTTTTATGAGATTTCTTTACTAAATAAGCAGTCATTTCTTCCAATATTTCATCAAGTGCATGTGTTCTGTTCTCACCTTCTTTATTGGAGCTAGCTCTAGAAGTTCTTTGACAGATGATATCATCCCATGAACACTAAGCTTTGGAACAGCCAACCTAAAATCAAGGCAAACCTAAAGATTGAATGCATTGCTTTGTTAGAGAACTAGCAAGTTTAACATCAAAGATAGACATCCCAACATATTGTTCATTGCAATCTTCAATATCTTACCTGAGAATAAACGGAGGCTAGATATGATGCTTCCTTTGAAAATGGGTAGGATGCATGTAAAAGTAGTAAGCGGCACTTAGAGAATCTCTTGTCCTCAAGAAGGGTGCGGAGATGCAAGGGATTGGAGAGTCTTAAATCCAAATCTTTATCTCCAAAACTGATGCGAGGAAAGAATGAACAAAAAAATGTAGTCAATAAAGAGTCAAAGTCAAACAAGCACTACAAAAAGAGAAAACAGATTTGCCTTAATTCTTTGTTTGATCTATCACAATAGGATAGGTGAAAAAGAAATAAGTTGATATCTTGAAACATCTAGCCTATACCAAACTTCTAAAAGCATTCCAAGTTATTATTTTCTTCTTCCAAATGTCTTAGCAATCAAACACATCAAATGAAACCACTTAACAATCGTAAACGCATGGTATCTGAAATATTGCAAAGCAAAAAACATAACAAACTAAAACAAAATCTGGAAGGATATGACTTTAACTTTCCGATAAATGTTTCAGTGAAAGTGTCCAATGTCCAGGTAGATCCATCTGGCCTCCCCTAAATAATGAATAAATAATATTAACAATAAAAATAGAAAAGGAAAGAAAATTCCAGATAATAATAGTTCATAGCCTTTGATAATAAGAGAATTACAGATAGTGAGTAGATTCTCACGTACACAAGCCTGAAGTTACTCCTGACAAGAAAATATTTTCTCTTCAGTGCCCTAGAAAATGTCTACCAGTTCTCATTTTTTGTTCCCAATCAAGCACCAAAGCACTTGGGCCCAACTACACTCCCAATTGATGTTCATACTATATTGATTAATTTTTACTGTGAGACAAGAGGACTGCATTTATGCCGGATGCTAGTTGCTCATAACATAGAACTGTGCTCCAGAAGAAGTATTTCTCAATTCCTCCGCTTCTTCCTCTCTTTCAATACCATCAACCACTTCATACTCAGGTTTTCCATTTATTTCAGGCAATTATTCTTCAACAAAATCATTCTATTGGAATATTTATTAAAGTATTAATGCAAGTAGAATGCCCTCATCACTAAATGATCCCAAATGATGAATATTCAAATTAACTGTATATTAGACATAACAAATCTTCATGTTCAACATAGAATTTGTTACAATAATCAAACTTGGGATGGAATGTGATCATTAATCAACCGCTTCACTTCTATTTTGGAAAGTGGCAAAGAAGGCAAAAGCTAGAAATCTAATGCCAGTGACTAAATTTTCAGATGAACATCAAATCAAATGAGAAAGCCAATTACAATATCTTCTAATGAAAATGGTAGTATCATGAGCATTACATTTTTTGTAGATTTAACCTATAAAATTATTTTTACATTAATTAATGCCGATCCCAGCATAAAATTTTAGTTTTACCAAAAGTTAGTCTAACCAAGTGTGAAATGCATTTGCAATGGAAAAGATACATTCATAATAATTAAATACGCTATAAATATAACATGTATAACTATGTGTGTGGGTAATTTTCCGACCACACTGCCTACCTTAGTGAGTCAGCAGTAGTAACACAGGCAGAATAGATGGAACAAGCAATAACACAAAGACAAGAAGGATTTACGTGGTTCGGCAATAATTGCCTACGTCCACGGGTGGTGCCGAGGTGTTTCACTATGAGTAATAACAAGAATTACAATTCACTTTTGGCAACTTTCTCACTCTTTGAGTATACAATTGTAAAGGTTACAATCTCTCTGTATTTTTCTCAGTCTAGTACGAACGTGTCTGACCTAGATCCCCCTGTTTGTTGTCCTCCATTTCTATATATACTCTCCTATAGAGATGGAGAAGCTCATGACTTTTTAGGCGTCTTGCCAAATTTATTAGCACTTTTAAACTTTTGAGCTAAAAGTCGCTTTTATTCCTTCCCACTACTGTTAGTGGCCTCGTGGGTACTTCACATGGCCTCGAAACATATTTGTTGGTGAGATAGTGGCCTCATGGCTTCCTTCACCAGGCTGGGCATCCACTTAATCAAGATAATATTTAATAATATCAACCTCGGCTGACTTCATTGCGGGTAGCCCGGCCTCTGTATGTCAAGCCGAGGTTCACTAGGCCTTCATCCGAATTAAGATGCCTTCTGAGATTACCTCGGCAAGTACTCAGAATACTTTGGCAAACCTTTACTGCGACACATAGCTCTTCTGATGACACGTCGGCATCATCTTGCCACGTGTTGATGCTCAGAAATATATCCCCACAACTGCCCCCTAAGTTCTATTACCTCGGTATACTGAGGTGATGGAACTTACATTGAACTTCTTTCGCACTCGGCTTAAGAACTTCTAGCCGAGGTAATTCGCTCCAGTCGACATGTTTCCAAAAATTCAAATCGATTTCATTTCGCGCATGAGCTGCCATGCACTGCTTTTCAACCGTTTCAATGACGCGTTTCACTTTATCGTCCGTGCGGCACGCGCCACAAGCCGTCTTTTTTCTTCATACGCCGTCGGCGCTGCGTTATCCAAGGCGCAATAATTGCTGCTTTTGCCGCTTTTCAAATTTTGACAAAACAAATCGCTTTCTCCTTTCACTTTTGCATTTCAAATCTCCTTGATCTCTTTCTCTCAAGCCTTTTCTCCTCTGAATCCTCCATTGCTCTTGCTCAAGCTCTGAACCGCCTCTATTTACCATTTCGTGAAGCTCTTCTGTCAGAAGGCCCATCGTCGACCTCGGCAGAACTCATCTCGGCCTCACCCTTTCTGGTAAGCCATCGTTCCCCTCTCCTTTAGTCTTTATTTGTTTTCTGAAATTCCTTGCTTCCACTGCTCTGGTTGTTCACTTAAGCGTGTATTATTTCATGTTTTTATACATGTTGTGTACACTCACACTGTTGCACCTCTTGTTCTTGTCGTCTAGCCTTTGTATTCGTTGATTCTGAAACTTCGGTCTTGCTTTTCTGTTTTCCAGATTTTCTGCCATTCTTACTCATTCTTCGTAGATTTAGGTTTGGGATTTGCTGTAGAACCTTCAATCTTTAGGAAAAATTGAAACAATCCGTACCTAGGTTTTAGCCGAGGTCCCTAAAACCTTTTAGCAATACTCTATTTCTGTAGCCAAATTCTTATAAAGACCATGGGTGTGTGGAAACATAGGGTTGACACCCCAACCAAACTTCAAAACTTTAGGCAGGAATTTTCCATCCCTGATGATGTCCACCTTAGGCTAGCCGAGGAGGAAAAGGACTCCATCATGCCCGATGGTGATAAAATGCCCTTCCCTATTGTAGCCTTCGTCCAGTGTGGACTTAGGTTCCCCTTAGATCCCCTTTTCCGCGAAGTTCTTCATTTCTACACCCTCAACCCCATGCAACTCTCCATTAATGCCTTTAGAACCCTTATGGGTATAATAGCTTTAGGTCGGCGGGAGGGTGTTAGAATCACCCTTTCTGATATCCAGTACTGCTACACCATGTGTGGCCTTAACTTGGGGGAAAAGGGTTTTGTTTACTACCTTAAGCCGAGGTCCACAGCTTATAAGCTAGTTGCCGACCTTCCAGACTCCAACAAAGGGGCTGGAGATGACTACCTCATTGTTTCTGGCAATTGGGAGTTCGGACCAGATGAGGAAGTCCACCTTTTCCCCCTCCCACGAACAATAAAGGAGGGCAAGGGTAAGAGCCCATCATTACTGCTTAGTTGTTGTTTTCTTCAATTTTTTCATAAAATTTTGTCTGTTTCTAATGTTGTGTTTCTTTTTGCAGACGTTCGCCAGCTTCCAAAGAACTTCCGCCAGTCTTACTTCGTCGGGCCCGGGCTAAAAAAGCTCTTGGACCTTCCTATTTTACAGCGCAAGGCTCCTTTGGTGCTGAACTTCGTCCCCAATTACACCTCCAAATTGGCCGACGTTCCCAGAAAGAGGAAGAAAAGCGCCTCTCCGCCAACTGCCTCCACAGATCAAGTTGCCTCTACATCTGAAGCTGCCAACCAGCCTTCGACCTCGGCTCCACCCTCTGTCCCAATCCAAGAAAAGAAGCGTCGCCGTCGTTTAGTAAAAACCGCCGAGATGAAATTCCCACAGAAAAAGGTGCTGAATCTCCTGGCCGACCTGCCAGATGACATGGAGGACGAACCAGCCCAAACAACTACTCAGCCGAAGCCCAAGAGAGTCAAGAAGGCCCAACCCAAGGCGAAGGCGACCGAGGTTGATGCTGAAGATGAGGATGCTGTGCCGATCTCTCAACTGGCTGAGAAGACTACCTCGGCACCTTCAAAAAGGCCAGCTGAGACCCAACCACCAAAGTCCACTGCAACAAAGAAACAGAAATCATCTGCTGGGACGTCCTCGGGGTCCAGGGGTCCCAAGATCCCCTGGGAGCCCAAAGTCACTCTTGAAGATCGGCCAGTGTACACAAATGAAAGTGCAGCTAATGCCCAGATCGGCGTGGCACTCAGCACTGCCGTCCTTCTTGATGGCGACATGGAGAAAAATGAGAAAATGAGTGGTTATGACAACTATGTCCATATGATGCAGCGCTCAGTCCAAGTAAGTCTTTTTGTTCTTCGAAAATCTGTCTTCCATACTTGTAGAATTCTGGAATTTCTTGTACTAACTTTTGCTTTGTATTCTTTCAGGCTATCCAACATGCTCATAGCTTCTCCATGATGGCATTTGAAACTGGGAAGGAGTTGGCTGACATGAAGAAGGAGTTCGCTCTTCTCCACAAACAAAACAGGGCCAACGAACTGAAAATGAAAAGGCTGGAAGATCAGGCTGCAGAAGCCACAAAGGCCCAATCACTTGCGCTTCAAAAAGCTGAGGCTGCTGTGAACGTGAGAAAAGTTGCCGAGGCCGAAAGAAAGGAAGCCGAGGCTAAGAAGGCTGAAGCTGAGAAAGAGCTTAGGGATGCTCTGGCCACGAAAGAGGCTGAAATTAATGCTGCCTACAACCAAGGCATGGACGAAGTTGCTGAAGATTATAAGCTTTAGGTCAAGAAAGCATGCAACAAAGGATTCATCCTAGGTTGGAATGCTTTGACTTCAAAGCTTAATCTTCCAACCGACTCGCCATGGCGCAAGACCGAGGCCCTGCGTCTTCCTTGCCCTCTTCCTCCATCTCCGAATGAATCTGAAGCCGAGGATGAAGATGAAGCTGAGACTGAAGCCTTGGTCAGGAAATCCAAGGGAACCATTGAAACCAAGTCACCTCCTCAGGGCGATCAAGTAATAGATCTAGCCCAAGAGGAGGATGAGGAGGTTGAGAAGGTGCCCGAGGACACTGGCCAGGCCGATTTAACTTCAAACCTTCTCCAGGCTGATAGGAGTATGGAGAAGACTTTAGCCGAGATTGATCGAGATAGCGGTGACAAACAAGCCAAGTGGCAATGACAAGGTGGCCGAGGTCTCGCTAATAAAGAAGCTGTGGTGGACAAGGAAGCCGATTCTGCAGGTGGAAAAGGATGCCGAGATCATTCCTCCCGAACCTTCCGATGTTCTGCCCAATCTTACGCTAATGTCAAGTAGCTTGAATGTTTTCTTGTTTTTCTTTGTACTTTGTTTCTTTTCTTTGATGTACTCTTTTGTGGCCGACGTGCCTCTTTTTACTACTTGTGAACAATTTGTTTGGCCATAGTGCCTTCTTTTATGCAACTGTTCTTTCTTGAATGCTTCAGACTTTCAATTCTTCTTATTGCTTCTGAATGGTTTTATACTTAGAACCTTTTGCATAATTTCCAGACTCTTTCTTCTTTGTGCAATCTTCTCGGGGTTATATACCTCGGGCATAACACCTGCAAAATTCACTTCGGCAAGGAATTGTCCTGCATTCTTTCATAAATTTCAACAAGTATAATACATGTACTATTCAATGTTAGCTTTTCTCAAGTTCTAATCAGTGTTCAAACAACGATCTCAGTTTGCCCTTCTTGTAAATTGACACAAATTTCAACAAGAATTAAAATAATCAGTGAACTTTACTCAAGTCTTAACAAGTGTTAAACAACAAGTGTTAACCTTTACCTCAACCTGTAAATTGCTTCGAATTTCAACAGATGGTAATACCTCGGCTTAACTTTAACCTGTAATATCAGTCCAACCTATTTGTAGATTGCTGTTACGAATTTCAACAAGGTTTAATTAATAATCTCAACTTTTACTTGAATCTGTAAATTGTTGCCAATTTCAACAGTTGACCACATGTAGCTTCAAATTGTAGGCAATAGCATCGGCTCCCCTTCAACTTGTAAATCGCATGATTTCAACAAGCGAAGAAAAACAAATTTCTGGCTTGATTCCAACTTGTAAATTGCTACAAATTTCAACAAGTGAACCAAGGAAACATCTCGGCTAAACTTCAACTTGTAAATCAAAGCAGATTTCAACAAGCGAAGCAAAGCTTTGAATTTGGCACGACCAACTTGTACACATATGACCTCATGTCGGATTTCAACAAGAATTTACACAACCAAAAACTCTACTCAAGTTATAATCAACGATATACTTATAAATTGCCATCAATTTCACAAGAATTTAAACAATATACATGAACACAGAACCGATGTCAATTTGGACTTGGCATAAATTTCCACAGATGACAATATCTCGGCTGGACTCCAACTTGTAAATTGTGACAAATTTCAACAAGTGAAGCCAAGGAATCTTCTCGGCTTAACCTCAACTTGTAAATTGCTACAAATTTCAACAAGCGAAGTCAAGGATTCTTCTCGGCTTAACTTCAACTTGTAAATTGCTACAAATTTCAACAAGCGAAGTCAAGGATTCTTCTCGGCTTAACCTCAACTTGTAAATTGCTACAAATTTCAACAAGCGAAGCTAAGCTTTGTATTCGGCCAAACCAACTTGTAAATTGCTACAAATTTCAACAAGTGGTAGACTTTGTTATTCGGCCAAACCCTACTTGTAAATTGCTACAAATTTCAACAAGGGGTAGGCTTTGCTATTCGGCCAAACCAACTTGTAAATTGCTACAAATTTCAACAAGTGGTAGGCTTTGTTATTCGCCATACCTACTAACATCTGCCAGGCTTTGCTATTCCGCCAGACCAACTTGCAAATTGCTACAAATTTCAACAAGTGGTAGGTCAGGTATCTTCTCGCCTTTTGCATCTTCTTCGCCTCAATGTGAACCTGAGTTCTACTTGGGTTCACATTATCAATCATATGACATCGGCCAGGAGTATTAATCATCTCAATGGTAGAAAAACTTCAAATTGCAGGTGTTCCAAGGTCTTGGCAATGCTTTGCCATCGTTGTCCTCGCCGATATGCTCCATTTCCTAGCACCGAGGTAATTCAGAGGTTCTTCCCGATCGGGCCAAGCTTGCCCTCCCCGATCTTTTTTGTTGCCGACCACTTTTTCAAGACCGGTCGCCGACACGAAAATCTCTTGGGTTGACCTTCTTGTTGTATGCTCGCAAGTTGTTCCGTATATCGCAGTTTAATTTCTCTCTTCGTTCTTCTAAAAGATCCAGATCTCGGCTAAGAGTATGTCATTAGTCCCATTTTCAACTCCCCGGTTCGGATCCTCGATGCCGACCTCCATGGAATGATCGCTTCGTGCCATATGCCATGGCAAAGGAGATTCCCGATTGATCTTCTCAGAGTCCCAGATGCCCAAAGCACATTGGGTAATTCATCTACCCACTTCCCTTTTGTCGCTTGCAACCTCTTCTTGATTCCGTCTGCATTACTTTGTTGGAAGCTTCACGCCCATTACTTTGAGGGAAACTTGGTGTTGAGAAGTAGTTCTTGATCTTGAATTTTGCACGTAAAATTCTTGATGAGTATGTCGTCGAACCGGGTTCGTTGTCGCAAATAATGGCTCGGGAATGCCAACTGGTGATGATGTTCTTCCATATAAAATTCTTGACATCCACATCTCGGATTTTAGCAAGTGGTTCGCTTCTATCCACTTTGTGAAGTAATCGCTGCCACCAAGAAGTATTTTCTCCGCCCGTTGTTGGGGAAGTTGGCCGACGCATCCATGCCCCATTGGGCAAACGGCCAAGGGCTGGATACTGGATTTAGATCGGCTGCAGGCTGATGAATCAAAGGTGCAAACCTTTGGCATTGTTCGCACTTCTTTACATAGGCTTCGGCATCTTTTTGCATATACGGCCACCAATACCCTTGGGTAATGGCCCTATGGGCTAATGATCTGCCCCCAGTGTGGCTTCCACATATCCCTTCATGAATTTCATACAAAAAATCTTCAACTTGAAAAGGGTGTACGCACCTTAAAAGGGGTCCAGTGAAGGACCTTCGGTAGAGATGTCCATCCGAGGTCAAGCTGAACCTTGCCAACTTCAATCTGACTTTGTGTGCCTCCTTGCGATCTTCTGGCAGTTTTCCTTCTTTAAGGAATGCAACAATTGCATCCATCCAGCTCGGCCCCATGTCCACGCACATTACTCGCTTGCGTGCTCTGTGGTTCTATGCTCGGGCCCGACATGTAGTCGATCATGATTGTTCCTGCCTTCCCAGTCTGCATTGAACTTGCCAGATTGGCCAACGTCTTTGGCGTGGTTGTTATCATCTCGGCTAACTTGAAGAAGTCGGCGCTATCAAATAGCTCGCTAATCGGGTAACCTCTTTTGCATATGCCGACATCCTCTCATCCCTAGTCGCAAATTCTCCTCAGATTGGTTAACAATTAATCGTGAATCACAAAAACGACACTCGCTTCGTCATTGCCATCGCCGCTTTTAATCCCAAGAATCAATGCTTCAGATTCACTTCATTGTTGGAGGCCTTGAAGCCCAAACGGATGGATTGTTCTAGTATTTCTCCATCCGGGATATCGCAATACTCCCGCCTCGCCCACGCCGGTTTGAACTTCCATCGACAAAGAGTCTCAATGAATCGCCGATGTAAACACCGCATGGTCTAAGCTTTTCCTTCTTTTGATCTGTCATTGCTACCGATGCTTCTTGTATCTCGACTGCTCATCTCGGCTCAAGAGAGGCCGACGTTCGATGGATTCCGGAGTGAATTCTGCCACAAAGTCAGCCAGAACTTGGCCCTTGATTGCTGTTCTTGGCCTGAATTCCAAGTCATATTGGCCCAAAGCCACTGCCCATCTTGCAATTCTTCCTGTTAAATCTCCTTGTTGTAACAAGGACTTCAAGGGGTGTTCTGTTAGCACCACAATCTTGTGTGCTTGGAAGTAGTGGTTCAACTTCTTTGAGGCCATGACTAAGGCCAACATTAACTTCTCCAGTGGCAAGTACCTTGTTTCAGCGCTGGCCAAGGTCTTACTCACATAGTAGACAGCTTTTTGTTCTCCCTGGTCTTCTCGGATAAATCGACTCACCGCGTGTTCTCGACACGCTAAATACAAGAACAAGTCCTCTGTGCTCGGGTGTTGATAGTAATCGAGCCGTAGTCATGTACTTTTTAGATCGCAAAGCAATTTCACACTCTTCATCCATAGGAAGTCGGCATTTTTTTACCAGTTGAAGAAGGGTTTGCACTTGTCTCGAACTTCTATTATGAACTGTTTAGGGTCAACGCCTCGCCAAAGGAGCATTTGAACTGCTTTTGCCGAGGTTGGACTCAGTAAATCCAGAATGGCCGTGATCCGATCTGGCTGGCCTCTATTCCTCCCCGTTACCAAGTACCCCAAAACTTACGAGATCCAACCCCAAACGCGACTTTGATGCGTTGAGTCGAGCCGATATGTTTTCAAGATATTGAATACCTCGCCAGTCCGAGATGATTTTCGCTCCTTGGTCTTCACGACCATGTCGTCGATGTAGACCTCCACCGTTCGCCAACTGCTGTTTGAACATTTTGGTCACCAACCTTGTAGGTTGCTCGCATTCTTTAATCCAAAAGGCATCACCGTAATAAGACAGTTCTTCGTGGTGATGAAAGTCGCCTTCCTCATCCGAGGGTTCATGGCTATCCGGTGATAACCTCGGAAGCGCCTAGGAAGCTCATCCTTCCATGCCCCGATGTAGCATCCACCACCGGTCAATCTTCGGCAGAGGGAAGTCGCTTTTGGGACAGCTTTATTTAGGTTTGTAAAATCGACACAAACCCTCCATTTTCCGTTCTTCTTCTTTACCACCACGGTGTTGGACAACCATGTTGGGTAATCGACCTCTCTCGATGGCCCTAGCTTCTAGTAGTTTGTCAACTTCTTCTTCCACCTTCGACATGTACCAATGTCGGTCTTCTTCTTTGGATAATGTGTTTAGCCAATTGCTGTTGATCGCTCAAATGTGGCAGGTGACCTCGGGTCAATGCGCATTTCATAAGGTGTCCAGCGAACACTTCTATGTTTGCTCTCGTAAAGGCTTCCAGTTCTCTTTCCTCTTCCTCGTTAAGCCCGAGCCGAGAAGAAAAATCTTTCCTCATCGCCTCCTCGACGAAAAATCTTCTTGATGATTCCTCACTTTTCTCGGCCTTGCCGACATCATCCAAGACTTTCATGTCTTCTTCTTCAATCTCGGCTGTATTGGTTCTCGAATATTGCAGTAGCCTTCATTGTCGCCATGGAGCAATTCTTTGCTTGCGCTTGATCTCCTCTAACCTCCTCAATCCTGCTCGCTGGGAACCGCATTAATTGGTGCAATGTTGAAGGTACTGCCCCCATTGCATGCAACCACGGCCTTCCCATGATGATGTTGTATGGTGAGGGTGTGTCAATCACAACGAACTCGGTTGTGATCTTCTTGGTGCCTGCTTGTACCTCTAAGCTCATTGCCCCCAGTGGCCACGTCGGTGTCCCGTTGAATTTACCATCGGGCCAACTGACTGTTCCAGGTCGTCGGGGTGAAGGCCGAGCTCCTTGTAACATCTAACGTACATGATGTCACAAGAGCTTCCTGGATCTATCAAGATTCGCTTTACTTGGCATTCCCCAACCTGGAGGGATACTACCAAAGCATCATTATGTGGGTGCTGGACCATCTCTAGGTCGGCCTCAGTGAAGGTTATCATCTGATCTTGGCAGTCTTCTGGCCGAGCTCGTTTCAGTCCGACCTGGTTCACGTATTGCAAGTGCTTCACTCTTTGGGTCTCTCCCCGGATGTCATTTTCATTCACCTTGGAGTGAATCACGTTTACTACCCGAGGTCTTTCTGCCCGAGGTTGCGGTGGTGGTGGTGCTGCTTACTGTGCGCCTTTGCTCGTTTCTTCCCTTGTTCTCGTCTCATCAACAAGGTCTCTCAAGTGGCCTTGTCTCACCAGATCTTCCAAGTGACCTTTTTCAGGCTCGCAACCTGTGTTGTGTGGCTGCTTTTCATTGTGATCTGAACAATGTCTCGTCCGAAGTTTCTCCCCATAAACTCCGGGTTGCCTTGCGGTTCAAATAGGGTTCGCCTCCTTATTCCGCCCAGATCCTTTGAATCGAATGCGGAACACGGTTGTTACCGCTTGCTTAGCCCTCAATTCTACCTCGGCCTTGTTGAAGGTGTTGTTAACTCGGCCGCTTTGGCGAGTCATTCCGCTGTTCTGCTTGATCTGCTTCGATGTCGATGTATCCTCCTCGGCTCGCATACTTTTCGATCCTCGCCATGAGTTCCTCCATGTTTTTGGCAAAGTCTTTGCCAAAGATTTACGAGTGAACAGTCTTCCTTGAGCCATTCTTGAAGGATACGATCGCTACCTCTGGTTGCATTCGGTATTCTGCTGAACACCTCGTAGTACCTCTTGCATAGGCTCTTAAGCCTTCATCCTTGCCGATCTTTAGAGTCGTTAGAGCGTCCACCCTTAGTGGTCTAGCTTGTTTGTCACGAACTGCCACAAACATCTCGCCAGCCTTCCTGTGTCTTCACACATCCCTTTGGTAACTTGTGGAACCAATCCGATGCAATTTCCCCAAAGGACGAAGGGAATACTTTGCAGAAGTGACTCATTTCCTTCAGATAACGCCATCGAGTTTAAAAACAACCCAACATGGAAGTTAGGATCGACTTATCATTATAGATCCGAACCTCGGCATGTCAATCTTTTTGGTGCTACAAACTTATCCAGCCCACCGAGAATGGTGTCCTCGGCTTAACGAGTGAGGTTACCTCGGCTTCGCATTCGCTCCTTCCTCTTGAGATAATTTCTCAAGTCTTCCTTGCTTCTCCCTCGAGCTCGGCTATCCTTTGATTTGAGCCCCTTCGACACCGCTCTCGGCGTCTTGGTGCGCTCGTTTTGATCTTTCTCCACGGGTTGTGTCAAAGCAGAGAGCCCGCTTTGTACGCGCCGATGTTCTTCGGGTTCTTGATCCTTGGCATTATTCGTTCTTTGTGACTTGCCGCCCCTCGGAGGACGTGAGGGTGCTCCTTGCTCCTCGAGCGTTGTGATGCGTCGAGTCGCGTTCTTTCCTCATTCCGAGCTTGAACTGCTGGGATCGGTGTATCTGGCAGTGGGTACGGTGGCTGCATAACCCTGTTTTGCATCATGAAGTTGACGACCGATTGAAGGTCGGCCAGCTTGTTTGCCAGGTCCTTGACTTCTTCATCCCTTCTTATGCATCGATCTTTCCATATCTGGAGGTTATCCTCCTTGTAATAGCAATCCTGATCCGTCTTCTTCGAAGTATCGTCCTCCTGGACGACGTTTTTGCCCCCGTGCCCCAGGCCTCGGGTTTGGTCGTTGTGGTTGCCTCCTTCGATATCCAGGTCAATAGGCCTGTCATTTCCAGCTGGAATGTCACCTCCGATCCTCTCGTTTTGTGCGTTGCTAGCCATCTATTCTTCTATCTTTCCCACAGACGGCGCCAAATTGTGTGGGTAATTTTCCGACCACACTGCCTACCTTAGTGAGTCAGCAGTAGTAACACAGGCAGAATAGATGGAACAAGCAATAACACAAAGACAAGAAGGATTTACGTGGTTCGGCAATAATTGCCTACGTCCACGGGTGGTGCCGAGGTGTTTCACTATGAGTAATAACAAGAATTACAATTCACTTTTGGCAACTTTCTCACTCTTTGAGTATACAATTGTAAAGGTTACAATCTCTCTGTATTTTTCTCAGTCTAGTACGAACGTGTCTGACCTAGATCCCCCTGTTTGTTGTCCTCCATTTCTATATATACTCTCCCATAGAGATGGAGAAGCTCACAGCTTTTTAGCTGTCTTGCCAGCCCATTAAAGCACTTTAAACAGCTTTTGAGCTAAAAGCTGTTTTATTCCTTCCCACTACTGTTAGTGGCCTCGTGGGTACTTCACATGGCCTCGAAACATATTTGTTGGTGAGATAGTGGCCTCATGGCTTCCTTCACCAGGCTGGGCATCCACTTAATCAAGATAATATTTAATAATATCAACCTCGGCTGACTTCATTGCGGGTAGCCCGGCCTCTGTATGTCAAGCCGAGGTTCACTAGGCCTTCATCCGAATTAAGATGCCTTCTGAGATTACCTCGGCAAGTACTCAGAATACTTTGGCAAACCTTTACTGTGACACATAGCTCTTCTGATGACACGTCGGCATCATCTTGCCACGTGTTGATGCTCAGAAATATATCCCCACACTATGTCTACCCAAAGGGAAAGATTGAACGAATCTCACTTCATCAAGAATCTTCTCAGCCAGATGCTCGATTCTCAATATTCTACCAACCACCGGTGCAAAATTCCTATGCCATTCAATGTCATGCATTTTGTCAAACTCAATTCCATCATCAATGAGTACTACAGCGATTCTTGCAGCCTTGAAGCATATTGAGCTTATGGATTACAATTCATTGCCCTTGCGGTATTTCTAAATGCCATCCAAGGATAACTCAGTTCCATACAGTCCAGCAATATCCCTTATACCTCTCCGAAAAACACAAACGAGTGCTGTCAGAATGAAAGCCCTACACATAAATTTTCATAACAATCCAGCAAACATGTTAAAGAATCTTCATCTATAATTGACAAATGGGTTGAAACCAAATACATTCACAATGAGGTAGAGAAAGCTCGCCAAGGTTGATCCGTGGGTTTTTTTAGATAAGCCTCAAAGATGAGGTAACTGACATCCTTTATCAGGGGCTCTTAAAAAAATATAATATGTTGTTACTATAAGTTTGCTTTACTTCTTCAAGCTCCACCCCTTACTAACTAACTAATCTGACAAACTTAAACTCTCAAAACCTGACCCTCCATGCGATTACTGGAAATTCCTAGGAAAATAATAAATTAAATTTCAACTCTTAACTCCTACAATTCATGTTCTTTTTGTTTCAACAAGCAAAAAAACTCCATGATTTAAAAAATAATAATAAAATAATTTCAAATTAGCCAAAACTTATTGGCTGCTAGATTCTTGGCTATTTGGGAGCCAAAATCATGAGAAACCTAACATCATATTTTAATAAATTTCTTTTCCTGTATTTCCTTCTAACAAAGCAGAGCAATAATTTGAATTCAACCCTAGTTTCTTTACATCTACATTTTCCCAACAACCAAACAAAGACTGCATAAGTATAAAAATGCTCTCAAAAGACAGGACTCTCACCATAGAATGCCCCCGTGCAGTCTTGAGAAGAGAAAGTGGAAGTTGAAATAAAAACAACCAAATCATTAAAAAATGATACGACAGATCTCCAAAGTACACCAAAACAAACCACATCATTAAAAAATGATACCAGAGATCTCCAATGATACCACTTGCCTCTTATCTCATACCATACACACAACCACATAGAGAGAGACAGAGTGCACAGAGATGGCTGCACAGTGGTGAGGTGGTGGTTGGAGTGAAACACAGATAAGAATATGAAAAATGAAAAATGAAAAAATATATATATAGGAAAAGAGCATTAAGCAATTTTGCTCCCCTAAATTAGTTCCAGCACAACACCACATGCCTAAATAATGCATCAGCTTCACACACTCTTATTTTTGAATTAAGGGTTTCTGTTAATGTCGTACTACAAGGACCACAGGGATTTATGAGGAAACATGTATTTTAGAATGAAAATCTCATATCTAAAAGGCTATTGTTTTGAATGAAAATTTTTAATGAGGAAAGACTATATATTTTCGAATGAGAAATTTCAAATCTCAAACAAATATTTTTGAATGAGAAATTTCAAATCATAAACATATATTTTTGAATAAGAAATCTTAGATCTGAAACATGTGTTTTTGAATAAGAAATTCCAGATCTCAAACATATTTTTGAATGAGAAATCTCAGATCCGAAACATATGTTTTTGAATAAGAAATCTCAAATCTCAAACATATTTTTGAATGAGAAATCTCATATCTGAAACATATATTTTTGAATGAGAAATCTCAGATCTGAAATCTTAAACTTATGTAAACCCTAGGTGAAGAATAGACGGAAGGAAAAGCTTGAGAGAGAGAGAGAGAGAGAGAGAGAGAGAATACGAAATTGAGAGATAGTGAATCACATTGCGGTGCTCACCTTAGTCAACGGTGGTGATGGTGGTGGCGGTGAAGCTTCGAAATCGAGAGAGAGAACTTCGAAATCGAAATCAATTTGAGATTGGATCTGAGATAAAACCGAGCTGAAGAAGGTTGAATCTTAATCTCTGAGACTGAAGGGTTTAGAGAGAGAGAGAGAGATCGAGTGAGTGAGAGATTTGAGGGATTGGTTTCTCTGAGACTGAGAAGGTTTCCCAGATTCAAAATGAGGGCCTGAAGAGAGAGACAGTGAGAACGGTTCTGATTCTCACAGAGCTAAGAGAGAGGGAGGAATAACATTGTAACACATGTGAAGGCATTTGAAAAACGACTTCTATCCCTTAAACGGTACCGTCTTAATTAAAATAAAAGGTGACGTTTATAAAATGTCGTTAAAGATTAGAAACAGTGGTGTTTAAAAAAACGTTGCTAAATAAACGCCGTTAAATTTTGCATTTCCTGTAGTGTAAGGTTCTTTTTCACATATCTCCTTCTTGAGCTTCCCTTCTCCTTTTATATCGTTATAATTCTTCTTGATATTTTCTCTTTTTAACCTAGCCCTCCATCATTACTTTGTCAATGCCGATCTCCTTATCATATTCTTATTAAATGATTTTATTTAAAAAAAAGGTCAATTCGGATTCGTCTGACCTAGTGAAGCCGAATTTCCCGATGCACTTGGCTCCACCTTATGGTTCATGTACCTTTTACTTGGAATATTCTCTCTATTGTTGTGCATACTCGGCAATTGGGTTTTATTCGGCCCATCTCAGATGGGCTTGGATATACTGTTTGCCATTCTTGGTAATCGTCTTCTCGACCCTTATAATTGTCCCTCGAGCACCGGGACAACTCTTATGCTGAATGGGCTTCGTGCTCGGCTCCCGCTAGGCTAACCTCGTACAGATATATTGCACTAATCGTAATTTGTTCCTAGAAAAGTGAGCATGTAATAGACACGCTATCACACCTGACATAATGGATGGGACCCAATGGGGGATATATAAAGCTTCCCGCCCCTTTGTCTCCTGGCTCTTTATTTATTGTGATTCAAAAAATCCACCGCCTCTTCCCCTTTACTTCCGAAAAGACTTCATTCTTCCACCCTTTCAGTTTTTATCACTTGATTATAACTGTAGCAGCCCTCGTTTGTTTAGAAACTCCTTATTTTAATCTTGTAAGTCTTATGAACCCTCATTTTCATTTTTTTTTGTGCTTTTTCTGTTGAACTTTTGACTTTGCTCTACTACCGGTCCACCTTTTTTGCTTTTGGTCTGTCCACCCTTCAATATCTCCATGGCAAACTATTTGAAAGCCTTACTCTCTGAGAGTAAAGTCACTCATTTTTTCCATCATTATTCTATTCCCGACGACGTTCAAATAGAGCTCGTTGCAGACACAGTAATGGATATGGAGATGATGAACAGTGATACCATAGTGTTTCCATTGCTAGCCATTACTGAAGATGGAGTGCGATTTCCCATGCACCCATTTCTTTGAAATTTTCTCCGTTATTGGGGGTTAATTTCTTCAAAATCGAATGTCAATTTTTACCGAATAATCATAGATATCATAGCACTCAACTGCCGATTGTAGATTAATCTGGGCATTCCTGCTATTCGGCATTACTACGCCCTTGCTAAATCATCTGGGCGGCTAGGACGATTCTTTCTTAGGGCCAAGGATACGGATCACTAGCTGGTGACCATGCTTGCCAATTTATGTAAGAAGGTGGACAATGTCATGGTCCTAGTAAGTGGAAATTTGGAATTCGGCACGGATGAGGATCATTCAGATCTAATTCCTAGACAAAAAGGGGAACCAGGTGGTTGAGTAACTCAACAGTCATTTTTAATCCTATTCGACTCTCAATGTATTAACAATTTTGTTTCCTTACAAGTAACGATCTGAAGAAGCCGATCGCTTTAGAGGACAAAACTGTCTTGGCCCAAGTTAAGACTGCTCTCGAGTATACTAACCCGGAGAATCTCGAAAGGCAAGGCCGTACTGCGCATATTCTTCTCAGATGCAATCCATCCTATTCTAGTTTCGCTGCTACCGATCACATTTCCATTCCTGAAGGAGAACAACAACTGACGACTTTGGTTTTTGATAGTTTCGTCAATTTAAGGGACATGGGAACTATTGAAGTAGCAGATAATTAAAGCAATAAAGCAAGCGCCGAACAAACCAACCAAGGTGTCGAAAGAAGTGAAGGCATAGATAACGAAGGCGTCGAGCAAGGGCAACTATCGAGATCATCAAAAGTAAAGAATCCAATTAACAATGCTTGAAATTAGTGTCGTCTCCTACTCGAGCTGACTCGGAAAGTGTTCAAGAAGAGGCCGATATATTTTTTAGTTTGGACGACCTTCCTGGGCCCAGAGCCGAAGATATGATAGGTGAGTCCCTTTTGCTTGCCCAACTTGCTAAGAAGCGAAATGCCGAGAGGATGACAGTGACGAGAAATGCGGGAGCCACTAGAAGCAATCAAGACACTCCTTTGTCGACGGTGACCCACCCTGAAGAGATAACTGCACCCCCCGTTCCTACGGAGTCGACATAGCCAACTCCTAAGCCCTTGATCGAAGAAACGGTGGCTGAACAAAGGGGTGACAAGTGCCCCACCAAGTCCACTCAGTCAGTCGAATTGAAAAGAGACCAAGGGCCTCACCCGTTTTAGATCTGACGGCACCACTTACAATTTAACCAATAATCAAGGGCCCGCTTCTCCCTACGGGCCCATTGGCGGTGAAGGAGCCTGCAATTGTGCTAAGTGTGGCTACAGCCATTACATTGCCTTTGGACAAGACAACATTTCGCGCCGAATCGAATGTCATCTCAATCGCTATGGCCGCATAATCGGCTATTCTGGTGAGTTTATTTCAAAAAATGTATAAGTCAGTAGAGCCTCATCGGTTTCTTAATATAAGTATACTCTTTTGTAGGCGACTGAGTGGATTGTGGAGATTGGCAATCGTCACCATGATGCCATCGAGCTGATTAACTAGTTGAAAAGTGAAGTGTCGGTCGAGCATAGTAAGGCAAAGTTAGCAGCTGCCGAATTGGCCATAGTGACGCAAAAAGCTGAGGCTGAAGTGAAAAGGGCCGATGAAGAGCACCTGAGGGCTGACACTAAAGAGGAAAAGACAAAACATGTCGACCTGCTTCATCGCGCCACCGAAAAAGGGACTAATCTTCCAGATGTCGCTTTAAAAAAAGCAATGACTGATCTGCAAAAGCTTAGAGTTGAGCTTTTAGCAGCGAAGACGGTGACGGAAGAGGCACAGTCGACGGCGACCAAAGCATTTGGAGATGGAGAGTTGTCGGCCATAGAGAAGTATGTCGACGAGGCCCTAAAGTTTGATAATCAAGGCTTCAAACATGGTTGGAAAAAAGCTCTCCAAGCAATGGGTGTGGGTTTTGCTTCACCGCTTAATCGGAGTTATGTAATGTCGTTTGAACCCTATGATGTCAAAAAAATGGATTATGAAGAGAAGGCCGTAAACCTTGAGCAAATCTATCCAACATAATAAATAGTTTAATTCTTCAGATTTTATACATGTAATTAGGATGCCAATCGACCTTAAGAAAAAACAATGTTCCTGAAATGTAACATGAATATCATGATGTTTTTTTTAACAAAAATATTAATTTCATTTGTTTACCTTCACTAAGCTAGTTATGTCTCCAAATCTCATTGGAAAATAATTCTTTATATGATGCTTTGAATTCAAAGGCTTAGTGGCCCTTTGAGCCGAACATGAAGGGTGCTTCAAGTTTGGAGGCTTAGATGATGGCTCTTCGTGCTGAGCACAAAGAACGCTCCGAATTTGGAGGTTTAGATGATGGCTCTTCATGCTGAGCACAAAGAGCGCTCTAAACTCAAAGGCTTAGATAATGGCTCTTCATGCTGAGCACAAAGAGCACTCCCAATTTAGAGGCTTTACTGCTAGCTCTCCGTGCCGAGCACGAATAGCGCTTTGAATTTGGAGGCTTAGATGATGGCTCTTCATGCCAAACACAAAGAGTGCTTCGAATTTGGAGGCTTTACTGGTGGCTCTCTGTGTCGAGCACAAAGAGCACTCTAAATTTAGAGGCGTAGATGATGGCTCTCAGTGCCGAGCACAAAAAGTGCTCTGAATTCGGAGGCTTAAATGATGACTCTTCGTGTTGAGCACAAAGAGTGCTCCGAATTGGAGGCTTTACTACTGGCTCTTCATATAGAGCAGGAAGAGTGCTCCAAATTCAAAGGCTTTACTGCTAGTTCTCTGTGCCGAGCATGAAGAGCGTTTCGAATTCGGATGCATAAATGATGGCTCTCAGTGCTAAAAACAAAGAGCACTTCAAATTTGGTGGCTTTACTGCTTACTTTCCGTGCCGAGTATGAAAAACGCTCCAAATTTGGAGGCTTAGATTATGGCTCTTCGTGCTGAGTATAAAGAGTGCTCTGAATTCGGAAGTTTTACCATTGGCTCTTCGTGCTAAACACGAAGAGCGCTCTGAATTTGGAGGCTTAGATGATGGCTTTTCGTGCCAAGCATAAAGTGCATTATGAATTTAGAGGCTTTACTATTGGCTCTCCGTGCTGAGCACAAAGGGTGTGTTTGATTGGACGGACTGGAAAAGGGGGGATTAGAATCCATCGGACTTGAGTCCTGGGATTAGAATCCCCCGGACTATTTGGTTGGATTGGATATGTATCCTGTGTTTGTTTTTTCATGGGATTAAATGTCGACCGTGAATCCTCGGACTATTTTTTAGTGAATCCAACGTTTGGTTGGAATTTGGATAGGATAAATGAACAAAAGACTATTTTGCCCTTTTTCAATTGTTTACTAAGGAATAGCAATATTAAACATATCTTTAATATTTTAATTATTTTTAATTAAATAATTTTGTTTTTTAAAATAAATAAATAAATAAATAAAATATCAATAAAATTTGTTTTAAATCATTCTTGTATAACAAATCATTATTTTTTTACATACAAAAGCGTTCTTGTGTTTTTTTTACATACAAAAATATCATTAATTTAATAATATAAATTAAATTTATTTTTTTACATAAATTTATTTTTTACACAATTAAATAAATAAATAACCACTAAATTTGATTTAATAAAATACATTATAACTTTGTATAAAAATTTATATTATTTTTTAATTAAAATTTTAAATAAATTTTAAATAAAACACCTATTACAATTTAAATAATGAAATTAAATAAACTATAAAAAAAATTTTAAAATAAAACATCAATAAAATATCTATAAAAAATTATGTAAAAAAATTAAAAAAATAAAACATTAATAAAAAGTTAAATAAAATTATTTTATTTTTAAATTGAGACATTTAAATTTTATTGAATTTTATTAAATATAATACATAATTAAATAGTAGAGGGTCAAAATTGTCATTTTCACATCTAATCCCAATAGTGATTAGTCCCCCCAAAACAATCCCACACCCCCTAGATGAGATAGTCCCCATATGGGGGACATGGAGTCCGGCCGGACATGGAGTCCGCCAGACTAAAAAAAAATCAAACGACGGATAAGGAGGGAGGCCGGACATGGAGTCCAAACAGTGGATAGTCCCCTCCCTTATCCCCCCAATCAAACACACCCAAAGAGTGCTCCAAATTTAGAGGCTTAGGTGATGGCTTTCCATGCTGAGCACATAGAGCGCTTTGAATTCGAAAGCTTAGATGATGGTTCTTTGTGCTGAGCACAAATGCCAAGCACGAAGAACGCTTTGAATTCGGAGGCTTAGATGATGGCTCTCTGTGCCGATGAGTGCTCCGAATTCAGAGACTTAGATGATAGCTCGTCATGTCGAGCACAAAAAGTGCTCTGAATTCGGAGACTTTACTATTGTCACTTCCGAATAAGAGTAAAGTAATCAGAATTAAATAAACAAGCAAAATAACATCTCGTAACATTGATTCTGTACTTATACAAGGTACTAATATATACAAAAGTCGAGCAAAACAACCGTCAATACTAATAATAGAATTTGCGGAGATGAGTCCAATTCCAGGGCTAGGGTAACTTTTTGCCATTCATGTCTGAGAGTCGGTATGCCCTTGCCTCGGTGATAGAATCGATCTGGTATGGGCCATCCCAATTAGGTTCGAGTTTACCCTTCATAGGATTCTTAGCAGCGGGGACTACTTTTTTAAGGACCAACTCTCTGAGAGTATATCGGCAAATATGCACTCGTTGATTGCATGATTTAGCAAGTTGCTGCTGATATCACACCATAGTCATAGGGGCCTGATCTCGATGTTCTTCAAGTAAGTCTATATCCAAGGCTAGCATCATATTATTTTGGCTTGTATCAAAGGCCCTCAATCAAAAGGTTGGTAGGCCAATCTCTAGAGGGATGATAGCTTTGTTGCCAAAACACAAGGTAAATGGGGTCTCCCCTGTAGGACGTCTTGGCATAATACGATAGGCCTACAATACACTCAGTAACTCCTCAACCCACCTGTCATTGGCTTTTTTTAAACATTTATTGATGCCATCCAGAACTACTTTGTTGGAAGTTTCTGTCTGTCCGTTACTTTGCGAGTAAGCTAGTAAAGAAAAATAGGGCTGAATACCATACATGTCAAACAACTCTCTATAGATGTCGCAGTCAAATTAAGTACCATTATTATAAATAAGCGCCTTGGGTGTGCCGAATCGAGTGATGATATTCATCCAAACAAAGTGCTTGATATCTGCATTCCGTATATGTGCTAATGGTTCTACTTTAACCCACTTTATGAAATAATCGGTAGCAACAATTAGAAACCACTTATTGCCTAGAGCTTTCGGCAATGGCCCAACTATGTCCAAGCCTCTTTGAGCAAAAGGCCAAAAACTGGTCACGGAGTTCAGTTCTTCAGTGGGCAAATGTGTTCGTGGAGAGAACTTCTGGCATTGTTCGTATTTCTTAACACAATCCTCAGCGTCAGTACGCATAGTTGACCACCAATACCCTTGTGTGACCGGATGGACACATTCCAAGTAAGGCCCAGAGACAGATTTTTTTATAAAGTTTTCCTTGAGGATCCAGATAATATCTCAAAGCCTTACTCCGTAGATTGTGAGCTTCATTCTTATCCTTTAGCAGTTGATCCGAAGCAAGGAATGCAGCAATGGGATCCACCTAACTTGGCCCATTTCAATGGTGTTTACAATGAGATACTCAGGGGCACTGATACCCAGCTCCAAAATAAAACCCATTTCGATGGTACACTTAACTTCTGAGTTTACTGCCGACACCAAGTAGGCGAGAGCATTAGCATGGGTATTCTGATCACGAGTAATCTGATTCAATTCATGGCTGTCAAATTGCATAAGCAAGGAGTTGGCTATCCTCATTAGGCCGCAATGCGGTCATTCCTAACAGCATACTCACTCTGAAATTGGTTTATGACCAATTTCGAGTCACAAAAGACTTTCATATGTTTAGTTCCCATTTGAAGTGAGGTTCTAAGGCCGACTAACAAGGCTTCGTATTCGGCCTCATTATTTTAGGCATCGAATCCAAGTTTGACCGACTGCTCTACCACTGCTCCTTCGAAGGTCATAATAACTATTCCTACCCCACTGTTACGCTGGTTGGATGATCCATCGCAATACAACTGCCAGATATCGCCAACATACATTCTCTATTCCAGTTGTGACTAGGAAGCCAACTGGTCCAAATTTAGCTCGACTTGTGGTGTAATAAACTAGGCAACCAAATCGGCCAGGACCTATCCCTTAATAGCCGTCCTTGGTTAAAATTGGAGGTCATATTGACCGAGTTCCAACGCCTATTTGGAAAACTCACCCCGATGATTGTGCTTTGCTGATGACTGAACGGAGGGGGTGATCCGTTGAAACCTTAATGGTATACGCTTGAAAGTAATGCATCAGCTTTTTGGCGGCCATTACGATGGCTGAGATTAACTTCTCCAGGGGTAAATATCGGGTTCCAGCATCCACCATTGCCTTACTAACATAAAAGATAGGCTTTTGCTCGCTGAGTTCCTCTTTAACCAAGACGGCGCTTACTGCCCGATTGGATACCACCAGATATAAGATAAGTACTTTGCCTAGCTAGGGGGTGGCCAGAAGCAGGACAGAACTGAGATAGGCTTTCAACCCTTCTAGAGCGGTTTGGCATTCTGGAGTCCATTTAAATAGTTTGCCCTATCGAAGTGTTTGGAATAATGGCCTATACTGATCTAAGGACCGACTAATAAATCTGTTCAATACTGCAACCATTCCCATTAGCTTCTGAACTTCTTTGGCCGTGCCTGGTGAGGCAAGCTCTATGATGGCCTTAATTTGTTTTGGGTTAGCTTTGATTCCACGATGATTGAAAATATAGCCAAGGAACTTGCCTAACTCAATGCTGAATGCACTTTTTGAGGCGTTAAGCTTTATTTTGTATTTCCGGAGAATTTCAAAAGTGGTAGCAAGATCAGCTAAATGTGCTTTCTTTTCCTTGGATTTCATTACCATATCATCGATGTAGACTTCCATGGTTTTGCTGATTTGATCTTTGAACATGGTAGTGACCAATCTCTGATATGTTGTCCCGGCATTTTTCAATCTAAAAGGCATGGCCTTGTAATAATAAGTTCCCTTAGAAGTGAGGAATGCCGTTTTGTCTTAGTCAGCTAGATTCATGTCAATTTGATGATAACCCCTGTAAGCATCTAAGAAGCTCATGCACTGTTATTGGGCAGTTGTATCCACAAATTGATCAATTCTGAGTAAGGGAAAGCAATCATTTAAATTTGGCCTTGTTTAGATCAAGAAAGTCTCTGTGAGACACACCACGACCCTGTCTTATTCTTGACTACGACAGTGTTGGATAACCACGTAGGGTATGTAACTTCGCGAATTGCCCTAGCGTCCAATAGCTTGTCAACTTCATCAATTATGGCTATGGCATGCTCAGCAATTGAACAACGGCTTTGTTGAACAACAAGCTTAAATTTGGGGTCAACTGTAATAACCCTCACCACCGTTTACCTATTGGCTACTGTTTACTGCTAAACTGAGACTGATTATGATTGGTAATTGAACTGATTGAAATACTGAACTGACTGACTGAAATCTGAAACTGATTGATTAACTGTACCTGTTTAAATGCATTTTCTATCGATTGATTGTTAATTGATCTGTTCATGTCATTGTGTCTAAATTGCTAATTGAAGGCCTTATCAGCAGCCGAATCAGAAATTGATTGATGTTTTACGATCATTGGAATTTATATGATTTTATGGCATATTTATTTAAAATGTGATTTGGTATGATTAAATTAGATTAAAATAAGCTAAGTTACATAGTTTGACATATTTACCTTAATGCCATTGTGAGTGGCCACTAACTAAACATTTTGATCTTCATACATACTTGAACAAAAACATTTCATCAGCTCATTTCATGTCTCAACCAAAATAGAGAGAGAGAGGGAGAGAATTAAGAGAGAATTTGGCTACATCTTGTTGAATTGCTTGGAAATTGAAGGAATTGAAGTGTAGATTGCTAAATTAAGCTTCCTTGCCTATAATTCAAGATTTAAGGTTGGAGACTCACCTTCTTAATTGTGTATTTGAGTTGATTTTACATGTTTCATGAGCCTCTAGTGATCCAAGTCAAGATTTAGTCTAATAATGTTGAATTGTAGCTTAATTGTTGCATGCATGTTGCCATTCATGAATTTTGAGGTGTTGTTCATAAATTCCTCACATGCATGTTCATAATTTTGCAATGGACCTTGATTTCATCTTGTTTTGAGACTAATGAGCTCAATAGAGCAAGTATTTGAAGCTTGAAAATGGATTAACTCATGCATGTCATGTTTGAAATCATGTTTATGAAATTTGGTTTGAAATTGGATTTAATTGAAACACCCTTGGGCTTTGATTTATCAAATTGATCTTTGAAACATGTAATATTATGGGTTTTGAAGTGTTTTCCAGAAAATTAGCCCTAGAGGATTGAATTTGATGCATTAAAACTTGGTTTTGAGCTTGAATGTTCAATATGGAATTTCCAGAATTTGGACTCACGCTCGAGCGGGAAAAGTGGCGCTCGAGCGTGAAATTCGAGCATCCAGTACTTTGCATTGTTTTGCAATCCGCTCGAGCGGAGGAATGCACGCTTGAGCGGAAACCTGAGTCACACGCTCGAGCGTAGGTCGAGCGCCCATCGAGCGTGAATTTCGTGTATCCAGTACTTTTGCCATGTTTTACAGTCCGCTCAAGCGGAGAAAGTGACATTCGAGCGGGGAACCTTTGTCTGCATATCCGCTCGAGCGGGGAAAGACACGCTCGAGCGGGACCCTATTTTTTCTGAAAATTTTGCTAAGTGTTTAAAAGTGCATCTGTAGACACCCCATTTTTGATCGTCCTCAAGACTTGGACGTCACCGCTTGAACACTCGGTGATTATCCATGATTGTGTTTGTTTGGAGTTCCCGGAGTTCTCGCCACGCGCATACGCCTCGGGACCTCCGAACTTCAGCTTTTGTGTTTGGTTTTGCACCAAACACTTGTGTTTTGCCTTGGAAGGGCAGGGAATGCTTTGTGAGGCATCCCCACATACCACCGGCTGTGGCTAGAGGCCACCGGCTGGCTAGTGTTGCCATCGGCACTATATTGTGCCGGTCGGCACTATTTTTGGCAAAATGACCATTTTGCCCGACCACCTGTCACTGCTTTATGATGAGATATTTTAGACAATTTGTATCACCTTTTGCTCCCCTCCATACACGTGTATGGAGGGATGAGCCTTTAGTTTGCTTAGCTTGTAAGCTTTACTTACCTATAAGAGAAAGGCTTCTCCTCTTGGCTCAAGGTTAGAGATTGAAAGGGCAAAACCAGAGCTTATACATATATTTCTCTGATATACATCCATAGATACATACATCTCCATCTCTCTCCTCTTGTGTGTGTGTTTTTGGACCAAAAAGTGTGATTTCACCTTACTTTTGCACCATTACACACACTACTACACCTTAATCCGAGATTGGGAGGCTTGGAGGGTTGTTTTGTGTGATCTTGGACTAGTTTTGATCACTAAAAGAGGGCTGGACCTTTTGTTCTTCAAAGGATCTTCAAGGGTAAGAACATCACTTTAGATTCCCCATTCTTGCAACTAGTTTCTACCCCTCTTGTCTTGTGTTTTTGGATTTGTGTTTAACATAAAAAAGACTTGTTTTTCCTTGCTTAAGAACATTCATCAAGGTTGTTTTGTGGTTTGGGTAGGGTCTCACCCTCTTAGGCCTTGTTTTGGCCATTTTGGAGCCTTTTCTTGAAGCTTTGCTTACTTGGTGTTCTTGGTCTTCTCACCACTGAAAACCAGTGAGTTTTCAGTGGTGAGGAAGGTACTTCCAAGTCTCAAATAGGGGAGGGACACCCCTCTCCCCCTTGTCCTTTGTTTGCCTTTGTATTTGGCCTAAAGAGTAGCATGTATGTATACTTGTATTTAGCTTCATTTCAGAATTTTTTTGAGTGTTTTGGAGCATATTTAACCTCTGTTTTTGGTCGGATTTGTAGCCCTTAGTATGTATTTTATACTTGCTTTGAAATGCTCTATTATGCTAGGAAGAATGCCTTGCATTTAGGTCATGTTCTTTGCATGTATTAGCCCCACTTCATGAAGATACTAGTATTATTTTGCCACATTTAAGGGCTGTGGGCCACTGTTTTCATCATGTTTGATGTGCTTGACATGGTTGTTCTGTATCCTAGGCTTGTAAGCCTCATGCATTTTGGTTCCTAGCATGTTCAACATTGATCATCCTCATGATTTGGCATCATTTGTGACCCTATTTTAGTCCGTAAGTCATGTTTGGATGTTTGTATATGTAGCCTATTTCATGCTTTAAGGGTGTGCTCATGTATGTCTAGGACTTGGCATTGTGCATGCTTGCATACTTGGGGCATTTTGGGGCTGTCATATGAAGGGATTTGGGTGTCATTTTGCATACCAAAAATCTATTTTTGGTTGTTAGATTCATGCCATGAGCGGTTGTGTAAGGGATGGTTAGATGCTCTCTTGAGTGCCCTTGGTTTTGGGCTTATTGGCTTGCATGCTTGTATGGCACTTTGCCCATGATTTCAGTCCATTTCGGCCACTGTTTTGAGGAGGTTCGAGGCCTCCCCCATGGTGGTTAAGGCCACCATTGTATGCTCATTATATGCTTGTTGCATGTTTGGTCCACTAGGTGTTGTAGCACATTGATTCCATTGCATACTTGGCTCATGTTTGCATCACACTAGCATCTCACGCATTTTGGCATTTTGCATGCCTAATATGTTAGTTGTATGGTACTTAGTTTGCTAGCATCCTAATTTCCATAATGCATTATTGATGCATGTTTATATGAGTTGCACTTCATTACTTGGTTTGGGGTGTCAAACCAAGTGTGGGAAATAAAGGGGTGTTTGTACCTCAAGTGACAAAACACACCTTAATTCCCATGTCACTAGGACCCTTGACCTTAGCATGATAGGGCCTTGGTTCCCATGTTTGCGTTGCATGCATTTTTACATCAAAGTGCAATCTTGGTTCTTTAGGCTATCATGCACCAAGGTGCACAATTGATGGCCCTAGAATCAAGAGCCATGTTTCCTTGAGTCCCATTCATGATAGGAAGCATTGGTCATGCATAAATATGCTCAAAAATCCAATACCATGCCTTCTTTTCTTTGTTCTTTGTCAAATTGTCTTCTGCAGAATTTTGTGCCTACGGCAGAAAGAGTGCCGGCACCATATTGCTAGCCGATAGATTATTTTGCAGCGGTAGCCACTATAAGCGGTGGTGGTAATTTCTTCCACCGGTGGCACTCAAAGAAGATGCAAGGAAGGTTTTCTGGGGCTTTGGCAAATTTTGGAGAAGCAGGCCAGTAAAAACAGAGGCAGCAGTGGTGCGGTGTGGGTTTTCCGGGCGAGTCGGATTCACACATGCATCATTCACAAGATCCCGAGGTATTGAGGCCCCCTTTCTTTTATTTACTTGATTTAATTTTAGTAATTAGAATTTTGTAATAATTTATTCATTTATTCTTTGGACTGTAATATTTATTCGGTCCCTCCGAGCGAGGGCAAAATTGTAATAAGTGTGTGTGAGTGGGTGTATGTCTTCCAATCCCCATTTCTTTCTCCCTTTTATTTACCCACTTATGTTGGTAGATTAGGGCACATTCAAATTAGCATGCCTTATGCAATGCATACGTGCATTCATGCATTTGTTTACATGCATCGGGCTCGGCACATCATGCAAACTGCATTGTACTTTCAATTCCAAATTGAATACGTGATAGTTGTTGCATTTCATGTGCCATGCTTAGGATAGCCGAGCCTGTCTAGATTACATTCCGTATGCGATGCATTAGTCACTTAACATGAACTAGGTCATGCATGTTTGCTAACCGGGTTATTGTTTTTGGCACGGAGTACGATGTAAGTTTTATGCTTTAGCATATCGCATGCGTGTGAATGTTAACATGACAGTATGCTTACCATGCGGCTAAGTGCTTACATGAAATAAACTATTTGAATGCCTGTGGGTGAAGGTTGGATTGCCTGAGTTGGAATAACTCATTGAAATCCGTATTTTAGCCTACTTGTGAGTAGCAAAATCTAACACGTTTTTCGAGACAAAACGGATATGCAATGTTTATTTCCAAGTTAAGCAATCTAGTCTATACTTTTGTGTTGTGCGCATCACATAGTAATTCTAGACTAATAATTGGAATAAGAACACATAATGTTTTCAAAAACGGATATCACGGTTAGTAGAGGCCGGTCTTCGGACCGGGCGAAAGGGGGTGCTCATAGCTGACCTTCCCCGATCGTACCCAAGCTCCCAAGCCAAGACCACTTTGGTGATGACGGACATGTGGCCTTCGGCACCGAGTCAGGGTTTCCTAAATTTCCCATTATAAATATTTAGGTGGCGACTCTGTAATCTGGGAAAGCAGTCCATGTTTGGCACTACTTTTCAAAATCTGTTTTTCTTCAAAACGATTTGCCGGATTTGGACTCTTTGGTTCAGATTTAGAACCGACACAAATTGAGTTCGAACTGTAGCGCGAGGTCCCCCCGCGGACGTGTTACAGCATCCTTGCATCCTCATTCCATCCTAGGCATTCCTAAGCCTAGTTTAAGGCATCTTAATGAGGATATAGATGTAGAACCACACCGAGGCAAATTAGGGATTAAGTTATTATTTTTCCCAACTGTGTAGCTTAGTGTGTGTTCAATCTGTAACTGTGTAGGGTTGGCATCTGGGGACGCACTCTAGCTTAACTGTAGCCTAGAACTCTGTGAGTAACCATTGTGTAAAGATATGTTCAAACATGAATATCTTCTGAATACTGAACTGTACTGTTTTCTGAAATGAAATTATTATGGAATGAATGTAAGTCCTCTATTTTGAACTGTATTGTGGCATCCTTAGCAACTCTGCATTCTTATCGCCATCATTACAGAGAGATCTCTTGGTTTCCATGTTGGAACCACTATCACATCGATATGATGGCCATCATTGTTGCTTTGGTCTTTGAAGACCCTCATTTCTTTCTTATCGCTATGCTAATGGATGTATCACATATGACTGTTGTGACTGAATGACTGAATTACTGAGATACTGAATCAATTGAACTGTTTTCATTATTGTAAGGACATTCATTCTTAACCTCTTTACGCATTATGTTATTCACTGGGCTTTAGCTCACTATTTATATATATGTAGGTGTTCAGGCACCAGACCGGAGCTAGGAGCGTGGGTTAGACTCCCCTTTTTGTTAAGCCAACCACTGTGCCTCACCGCGAGGTTCCGAGTCTGCCAAGCTAAGGCTATGGGGTGTTTTAGTTTCCCCCTTTTTGTTCTATTTCTGTATAGACTAATACTGTACTGTTATAATGGGGCTATGTCCCCGTTCTGAATGTTTGTATATATATGTATAGACTGCTTTGTCATGAATGTGCATTCGAATGAAACGTCTTTTTGTATACAAACTGACACAGCTCATTGGACATTGTTTAGTTACTGTATTGGCTTCCGCCATGCCCCTGTATCAGAATATCTTTTATCATAAGGGCCTTGGTAATCATGGATTCTTGGCGATTCTGATGCTAAACCCATATGGGCGGGTTTGGGTCGTGACATCAACATTCCGGCTATGCATAGCTATGTTGGGATCTACCCTTGGCATGTTGTACAGTGACCAAGAGAAAACGTCGATGCTGCCAAGAAGGAAGGAAACCAACTCTTGTCGCTCAATGGCATTTAGACTTGTTTCGACTTAAAAGAATTTGTCAAGGTCATCACTGTTTTGCACTCGGTCCAAAACCTATGTTATTTTCTCAGCCAGAGTTTTCCAACATCCCCCAGACACTCTTGATTCAAAACTTCAATTAAATTCACTTCCAATTCCTTTAGCCTCTTCTCAACGGCAGTGAGATAACAATCCTTTACCGATTTTTGTGAACTGCAGATTTGCTCGACGCTAAATTGAGTCAGATATCAAAGGAGCTAGTGGTAAGTACTCAGTATGGCCTGTATTGTGTGGAGCCATGTTCGGCCCATGATTATATTGTAAGGTGATGAGAGCTTAACGACTAAGAATTCAACCTCTAATGTCTTGGTGCATGCCTGCACTGGTAACATGATCTTGCCTAGGGGGTATTCCAAATTGGCATTGAAACCAAAAAGGAGATAATCGGCTGGCATGAGATCTATATCCTTAAAGTCAAGTTTGAGAAACGTCTTATGTCACGACCCAAACCCGCCCCTAAAAGTTTGGCATCGTAACCGGCCAGTAATCCAAGATTACCAAAGGCCTTCCTATACAAAACGTAAATAATCGGGGCTAGCAGAAGCAAAGACGAAATACCATAAGTCCAAAGAGCTGTGCATCTATATGAACAAATATTTACATGCCAAAAATGTTAATTTACCCACTTACATTACATAACATATAACGAAATAACAAACACAAAACATAGGCACGTGCCACAAGTGTACAATAAAAACAAAGCTTACTGACGGCCTTCCAGGCCTAGCCCTAGCTCGGAGGCACACAAACCACCTGGTAGGCTTCCAAAATGGCGGCTCAGTTCAAGACTTCGCCTAGGCTTGACTCCCAGATCGCTCACCTATAATACATATATATACAAACAGTGAGTTAAAGCCCAGTGAATAACATTAAAGTAAAGGGGTAGTGAACGAGTTCCTCATATAAGATATTCATAAAATAAATCATTCATAATCATTCATATCAGAACATAACATAATGGTACATCTCACAGGATACAACACATATCGTCTTCCGACTAGAGAATCGGTTTCGGTTATCGATTAACACATATCACCACAATGAAGTGGCTAACGAGATCTCGTATCACGTGTATGTCATGGACCCGTACTAATGTGCCGTGCCCCAGACTTGGGACTATCTGTAGATGCCATAGTAGATTCACAAATAGGATATTCGTTCACACGGTCAGATAATACTTTGAAAAAAACATAGCGTATCAATACCAGTGAAAACATAAGTTATTTCAACATAACTTTACAGAAATGTTACTCATCGTGGGTTTCCAAAACCGATTGCGCGGTCTTTGAGTTTTGACCTACAAATACCAACATTTTAACACAATTCCTTAACACATTTTGCCATGGAATCAATTAGTTAATGCCATTCTATTCTTTCTTTACTTTTTTTCATGTTTATGAGATGCTAATGGATGCAAGTGACATGTGAAAATCAAGTAAATGAAGGCCCGGAAGTCAGAAAATGAGACAAAAAACAAAATTGGAAAATTACACTACTTGGCCGCACGTGCGGTGGCCCAGGCCGCACGTGCGGTGTCTTGGCCGCTCGTGCGGTGGCCTAGGCCGCACGAGCGGTGGAACTGCAGTAGCCAAAACACTGTTTGGCCACTGAAGGGTGGCCTGAGCCGCCGAGCGTCTCGGGTGAAAACCAATCCGAATTTCTGCTAAACCGTGGGTCTTTCTTTTTGCCAAATCAACCTCAAAATCATAAAACTCAAGGCCTAAACACTAGAAAACAACTTAAATTAAACATCATAACTTCCAAATAAAATCCAAATGCTTTATATAAAGGATCAAACCTTAACTTGAGATGGAATTTCATAAAACATGCTCATAAACTCAAAATTCATGGAGGTTGCTCACAATTAAAGAACTAAGTGCAAAGTAAATACATATGCACAATAATTTCATGCACTCATGCTAAGATCTTGAGTTAACTTGCTAGATGTCAAGGATCAAACAACCTAATTTCATAACAAATCTTACCTTAGATGGTTAATTGGAGAAGGTTTAGCTTGGTTTCCCCTTTCTATCTTCTTCTTCCCCTTGGTTCCCTTTCTTTCGAACTCTCTCTCCCTTTCTCAGATATTTTCTTCTTTTGTTTTGAGTCAAACAAGGGTCCTTAGCCTTATCTTTAGTTATATATATATTTGTGCCAAAAAGTTGAGCCAAACATGGCCTAGCGAATCAGACGAAAATCAGTTCACTTAAATTTCCCAAATGGCTCTAAAAATTCCTAGTAACACATAGGTGTGTTCAATTTCGTTTTCCGAACCCATTATGGTCATCAATTTCAGTCCCGAAGTTGTAGTCCCGACAGATATTTTTCCAATTCAAATAGATATTCCCCAATTAATTCATATTATCGCACAATTAATTAAGGATAATTGTGACATGTATTTTGGGCCGTTACATTTTATAGTACATTATCTCGGAGGTGCTCCCTTGGTCAACCAAGATACGCCCAACGGCGAACTTATTTACTCGCAACTTGATAACGAGGGCGTCATTATAAGACACAGTGACTCCTTCAAGATCGTCATAGGAGAAGCTAATTTCATTCGACAATTGCTGCCGTTTGCATGATATACTGGGCTTGGAACTAAGTTAGGAAGATCGTTCCAACTGGATTGTATTCACCCCGTTTGACAAAAGTAAGCTATATATCACATGGATTACCCTAAGTGGAGGTAAATCGGGACGTATAGCAAGTATACTTGGTGGGTTAGCCTTTTTTGGGAGTTATTTAGTTAATCGGCCACTTCGGACCAAGTCTTTTACATGATTCTTCTGGGCGTAACATTTGTCAGTCGTGTGCCCATGGTCCTCGTGATAGTCGCATTTCAGATCTTGTTGTATCATATCAGAGGGCCCAGCCATCTTGGTGGGCCATTTGTAGAAAGCCAATTGTTGGATTTTTGGCACAATCTTATTGATCGGCTCGGATAACTCGGTGTATTTCTTATTTAACCACCTAGAGTGCCTGTTTTATACCTGGTATTGCTCATTTTGTTGGCACGAATCTCAGGGGTTTTCCCTTCTTGATCAGCCTCTTGGCTCTAGGCTCCTCCTTGGTGGGGTTCTGTCTACTGGTGCAATAGTCAGTGGCTATACCAGGATAGGTGTTGTCATTTTTGTAGCTTGCAGTCTAACTTTAACTTGAATTGCATCATCTTCCACATTGCAATACTCTTCTACCTTTTTCATTAGAGCCCAGGCTGTCTTAGGAGGTTTTCAAGTCAGTGAACTCCTAAGCAAACTATTGGGATACAATCCCATCTTGAAGGCTATGATTGCTATGGAATCGTTGAAATCATCATCCACTAAATTAAAGCACTCCCAATAGCATGCCGAATACTCATGCAAGGTTTCGTTAGTCTTGATTTTCATTGCCCATAGCGAGTCTGCTTGTTTCGACTAGGTCTCATTGGTGATGAACCTAGCCGTGAAAGATTTTGGGAGTTGATGAAAACTCTTAATTGAAGCCAACTCAAGCTTGTAATACCATTTGACGGTGAGTGGTCCCAGGCTACTAGGGAATATCCGGTACATGAATGCCTCGTTGTTTGCATGCAATGTCATTGCTTGTTTGTAATGACGAACGTGATCCATGGGGTTCGAATTTTCATCATAAAGAGTGAACAATGGTGCTTTAAACTTCTTGCGTAAAACGGCCTTGGTAATACATCGTATGAAAGGATTGTGCTTGTCCTCTGAATCTGAATTATCGTCTCTCTTTTTTCGTCTATGACGCTCTTGCGGAGGACTTCTCCTATTTGACGAGCTAGATGCATCTGCTCGACCTTGCTTTCTAGGTTTTTCCTAGGAAGAATCTAACGTACTGCTACCGTGCCTTCAAGACTGATGTTGTCACCTTTTCTGCACTCTTGGCGATTGGCTACGTTCAGGAAGAGGTGGTAATTGTTGGGACTTTGCCAACTCCTAACGCGGATGCTCGTTTTCCACTACCATGTCTTTGAGAAGCTTTTGCTACGTTGCATCTGACTCATTAATGTTTGTATGGCATCCTCTGCGGATGTTGAAGGCTAAAATGAGGTTAGCGGGTCAAAATTCAAAGACCGCCTTGCGGAGGTTTCTTTTGGGCCTAAAATTGCTCCTAGTGTAATTTTATTAACTCCGGTGACCGGAGGATCTTGGTTTGGGTTCTCTATGGATGAGTTTGAGTATTCCGATAGATGACGCCAATTGTGTGGAACTGGATATGGAATACTCATTTGATCCAAACAAGCTCTTGAATAATCCTCCCAATTGTTACCTAAAATAGAAATAAAACTTTGGTCGGTGGTGTTGGAATTAGCACTCCGACGGACAAGTTAGTCTCTATAGGAAGGTGAGTGTTTTTTAGTTTCTTGAGGTTCAAGGCTATTTTTCACATACTTCCTTCTTGAGCTTCCCTCCTCCTTTTATATCGTTATTTTTTTTGATATTTTCTCTATGTAGCCTAGCCCTCCATCATTACTCTGTCAGGGCCTATCTCCTTCTTATATTTTTATTAAAGGATTTTATTTAAAAGAAAGGTCAGTCCAAATTTGTCTAACCTGGTGAAGCCGAATTTCCCGATACACTTAACTTGACCTTATAGTTTAGGTACGCTTTACTCAACATATTCTCCCTATTACTGTGTATACTCGGTAATGGCCCAACGTTTGATGAGCTTGGGTTTTATTAGGCTCATCTCAGATGGGCTTAGATGTACTGTTTTCCATTGTTGGTAATCATCTTCTTAGCCCTCATAGTTTAGATTTCTCGTGTGAGGAACCTTTGAGTTTTAAAGAGTGGTTTCGCCAATAGGTGGAGTATATGATAATAACCTTCTCGTTCAGTCCATAATTGTATTGTAGGTTATATGACTTCAGAGAAATAGTATAGAGTCTAAGAATAACTTAATGAACCTAATACAAGCAGTGAAATTGGTGCAAGATTTATCTGCATCTGTTAGGAAGAAAATTCTTCATCAACCATCCCAGCTTTCAGTTATTGCATTAAACCCCACTAGGTTACATAGTAGGTCTTGTATACTCATGCATAACACTACTAACTCTCAAGGTTTGCAGGTGTATACATTGATTATTTGACTATGGAAAAGATCTGTTATACAGCAAGGAATGAAATCATTAATCAGGAAGTGATGCAACTCTATTTTCCATCTTCTTAAGTGGCAAAGACTCAAGCTTGCATGGAGGCTATAAGGCCCAGAATCCTCTCACATGGATTGTTGAAGATATCCAACGAACAAATTAGCTTAGTCTCTTAGATCTGCAAAGATAAACATAGTCTGCACCACCTAACTGAGGTTTTCGGCTGGGGACACTCCAATGATAAAATTAGCAACTTGAATCAAAGAAAGTAGAAGAAAAATTCAAAGTGTTAGTGTGCTTGTGTTGCAGAGATGAGGCCCTCGTTACCATCTATGAGATCTTTTCCTTTTATAGATGTATGATATTTGCTTAGTAGATATTTGTTTGGTAGGCTTTCTTGCCCATTCTTAAGACTTGTTTGGGTTGGACCTAAGTGAGTTAATATTTTTTGGGCTCCCACAGAGGCCATCAAGTGGGCAAAAGCAAATAATCTGACTACAATATCCATTCTAATAGGTTGCCAAGTTTTGCTTGATATTTTGAATGGCAATTGCAAACCAAATTGGAACATACTTAATGTTATTAATGATACTAAGAGTATTAGTACCAAGTTTAACTTTCTTAGTATTACTAAAATTTCGAGGAATGTAATTGAATCAGCCTATAAGTTGACTAAAAATGTATTGAATTCTACTTTCCACTAATATATTTATTTCAAAAAAAAAAATTTATTATTTCAAAAATATTATTATTACATCATTTTGGTAGAGTTTTTAATAAAAATTTGGGTTACTTATACCAAGACCCCTCAACTATTAGCGAATATGGTAAATTACATTGACCTCTCTTGAGATTTGAAAAAAATATACCAAATCTCACAGTTTTGGCATAATTATACTAATTTCCTTTTTAGTAAAGTTAAAGAAATCAAAACTAATACAGATAATACGAAAACTCAAAAATAAGCAAGGTAAAATATTCATTTAAATGTAAAAGAGATAATTAGATCATTTTTTCATTCATACGACTAACGAATTTTTAATAAAAAGAGAGCTAAGTGTTATATGAATTAAAACCTGAAGGGACCCTAGTGTAATTATGTCAAACTTGTGACGTTTACTATATTTTTTCAAATCTTAGGGGAGGTCAATGTAATTCACCCTAGCTAATATCACTTTACCTTTCTTATTTATGAAAATGTAACATTTTCAGCCCGTGCATAGCTCCTTCAAGCCACCTCCAGAATAGGTTTATTTTTAGGATTTTATAGTTAAGGAAGTTAATATGTACAGGTTCATAGATGTGAAAGGTAAATTGATATTCGCTAAAAATTGAAGGAGTCTTAAGCCTCATTTGAAAACATAAAATTTTAGCTAAAAAGTCACGAAATTAACCATTGCACCTAGTGATGGCAATAGGGGGCAATGGGGTAGATATTAATTCCTCATCCTATAACACCGCCAAAAATATACACTAAGTACAACCCAAAAATATATATAGATAATACATGAATCAGAGTATAATGTTCTTTCATTTCATAGAATTAATCATACAAAAGAGTTTAACATAAATAAATGCCCTATAGGCTTATACCTTTCCAAGCCTTGACTTGGTTACAACAAAAGTGAGACTATCTCTTACAAATAAAGTCCTTGGCTATACAAAAATACACAATCAAAATAAAGAAGCTCTTGCTTCCAAAAGTCCCTCCAAGTTATTGTCTTGACAGAGGCATGTCAGCAACACTTAAAAATGTTTTTCCCAAATAGGGTGAGCCACAGCCCAGCAAGAATAGTCTAACACAATATATGAGGTTTAGCAGAGATATAAGTGCAATGTGCATATACAATGCCTGTGGTAAAACATTCATAAATTCATATATTCACAAGGTACCAAATTCAATTCTTGATCCGTTTTCCTTCAATTCATTTCCGATTCATTTATTTTTGTCAATTCATGAGTCATGACCATTATCTTTCAATAACCAAACTGAGACTACAACTCAATGGTTTTCCAATTATACAAAACATGCATACACACTTCAATCTGATATTTTACGGATATTTTGTTTGTGGGATTGACACCCATTTATAATTTCAATATGCCATTTTACGGATATTTCGTTCGCGGGATCGGCACCAATGTATAAATTTTGGCACTTTCACCCAGGACACTCTGACCAACTTAATTTCAATAGAGTCTATCCCCTTTCTCCTCCCAAATAATGGAATACATCCCCTTTCTTCTCCTAAACAAACATACATATACAATGTATTTAAAACATGATCATATTTAATGATAGCCAACAGTGGATTAGCTTTAATTCACCTAATCCTCATGCAATTTCTATAACAATTATAACTGTTCTCTATCGATAACCCAATATAGTTATTTCTAAACAGATATTCAATCTCAAGACAGATACTTTATTCAAAATTTTCAAAGATGTGAGAAAATACATATTCAATTCCACCATTCATATCAATAATCCTTTAACTTTACATTTTCAATGTTTCAATTATTTATACAAAATAACCAGCTGATCTAATTAGGGCAAAACTCCTCTTTTCCAAATATCAATCCAAATATCAAAATCCACAACTTTGATACAACATGACTTCATATTTAAACCCCATAATCATTTATTTCACATTCACTAAAAACCCTCTTTCCATTTCACACCAAAACCCTAGGTTTTTGCTTAAACTACTTCCAAATCTCACCATTGTTACATAATGACAAATAACTAAGTTAAAAATCATATAAGAGTGTAGAAAAACCCCTACCCCAAGAAGAGAAGACTAAGCAAAGCAAAGTAGAACCCTTAACAATACCGAGACCATGTTCCAATTAGATCAAAATGAAGCTCTTGGAATGCCCTAACTTTTTCTCAAAGGCAGTAGAGTAGAAAACCCAAAGGATCTAGGCCAAAATGTAGAGAGAGAGAGAGAGAGAGAGAGATAGAGAGAGAAAGAGTCAAGATCTAGGTTTTTGAAAAGTTTTAGAGAGAGAATAAAGAAAAAGTGATATAAAATGTCATTTTCGCGATCTGATATATGTACAGTCCGCTCGAGCGGAAGAGTTGATGCTTGAGCGTCAGACACAAAAAAAAATTGTTCCGTTTGAGCAAGATAAATGCCGCTTGAGCTCCAAGACACAACGAACGCTCACTACTCGAGCGCAAGAAATAGTTGCTCGAGCATAGAAAACACACATCTAGTAGTTTTGCAGACAATATACCAACGCTCGAGTTCAAGAAAGGCCGCTCGAGTGTAGAAAACACTCTTCCAGTCGTTTTATAGACCTGCAAAGTACTGAGAGTTCGCAAAACCAACTCGAGCACAAAAAGTGCCACTCGAGTAGAGGAGCAAAATTACAAAGCCTGCTCGAGAGCAGGAATGGCTACTCGAGCAAAGGAACAAAAAATCTGGGCAACAAAGGTTTAGAAAAACAAGCAACCAACCTGTTCCAAACACACAACCATAACCCGATAACCAAAATAGGGAGAGACAAGGGAAACAAGATATGAAAAACCTTTCAAAACCACACAAACCCGAGTCTGGAACACGACAAATGATGAGTCAAAACCGGAATCGCTATAACCTCCCCCCTTAAGGAATTTCGTTCCCGAAATTACAAACCAATCTCAAAATAATAATTAAACCATTCACAACAATGTTATTCTTACAAGTTCATCACCATGACCCATTCTACGGTCATCTATTCTTATTGACTCAATACCTAAGTCTCATATTTAAAGTGTAAACTACCTTTTCCTAAAGCATTTACAACATTCAAAACTTATACAACATATGCAATGTTTTCAAAAGTGATATAACACACACGATATTCCTTATTCTCAAAACATATGCAATGTTTATATCAAATCCGTGTTTCCAAGATATCCATAACATATACAATGCCTTTACATTTCATTACCAAAATGAAGATTTCAATATAAAATCAAACATTAACAAATAAGTCCGGATATTTCTCTTGGACTTCCAATTCACGTTCCCAAGTTGCTTCCTCAACTCCGTGATGTTTCCAAAATACCTTAACCAAGGGAATTGTCTTGCCTCGCAAGACTTGGTCCCGTCTATCTAAGACTCTCACCGGTCTTTCCTCATACGAGGCATCCCTATCTACCTCTAAGTTGGTCCAATCCAACACGTGCGATGGATCCGGCTCATATTTTTGAAGCATACTAATATGAAATACATCATGAACCCCGGAAAGTTTAGTGGTAACGCCAAATGGTAAGCAACCTCTCCGATCTGCTCAAGGATCTCAAAAGGTCCAATAAATCGAAGGGACAACTTCCCACTCATCCCAAATCTCATTAAACCTTGCCTAGGTGATATTTTTAAGAACACGTGATCTCCCACCTCCAAAGACAAGGGTCTCCACCTACAGTCAGCGTAACTCTTTTAGCGACTTTGGGCCGTAACCAACCTCTTACGGATAAGTGCAACTTCCTCCATCGTTTCCCGAACCAACTCTGGGCCTAACAAAGGTGCATCGCTCACCTCAGCCCAACACACTAGAGATCTACATGGTCAGCCATACAAGTCCTCAAACGGTGCCATGCCAATACTCGATTAGAAGTTGTTATTATAGGCAAACTCCTCTAAGGGCAAGTGCCTCTCCCACGACCCCTTAAAATCAAAGCCACAACCTTGAAGCATATCCTCAAGGATCTGAATAGTACGCTCGGACTGCCTATTAGTCTGAGGGTGATACGCAGTACTAAAGGTCAATCTAGTGCCCAAGGCACTCTACAAGCTCTGCCACAATCGAGCTGTAAAACGTGGATCTCTATCCGAAACAATCATCATAGGGACTTTGTGCAACCTCACTATGTCCCTAATATATAAGTCGGCAAGATGATCTACCGAATCACTCACGCATAGGTATAAAATGCGCAAACTTGGTTAACCAGTCAACTACCACCCAAATGGCATCACTACTCCGTTGAGTCCTCGGAAGGCCCACAACAAAGTCCATCATAACGTGTTCCCATTTCCACTTAGCAATAGGCAAAGGTTGCAACAAACCTGCTGGCCTCTGATGCTTAACCTTCACTTTCTGACAAGTTAAGGCATTTCGATATGAACACAGCTACGCCCTTCTTTATATCCTTCCACCAAAACTGGCGACTAAGGTCATGGTACATCTTTGTGCCTCCCAGATGCACTGTAAGGTGTAAATGGTGAAACTCTCAGAGTACTTCTTCTAGGCAAGACTGGCACAAACAAATGGTCTCAGTATCTCACACTCTAGTCGGGATACACAGTCAAGCCTCTTTTTACTTTCCCATTGGAAATCTTCTCTCAGAGGGATTCTAGCTCAAGGTCATCCCTTTGCGCTTCTAATACTCAGTTCATAAGTGTAGGTTGTGTAACTACTGAAAATAAGGCTATAGACTCAACGGATTCACCAAGATGCAAGTCAAACTCACTAAGTGTACCCAATATTTCCCATTCCCGAATGGCGATACAAGCTACACTGCTAATTGATTTTCTACTCAAAGCGTCGGCCAAAACGCTAGTCTTCCCCGGATAATAATGCAACTCGAAATCGTAATCCTCTATGAATTCCATCACTTTCTCTGCCTCAAATTCAAGTCTTTTTTGTGTAAACAGATACTTCAGGCTCTTGTGATTAGAAAACACCTCAATTTTTTCACCATATAGATAGTGCCTCCAAATCTTTAAGGCAAAAATCACAGTTGCTAACTCTAGGTCATGAGTGGGGTAATTTCTCTCGTGTGTTTTCAATTGCCGCGAGCCGTAGGCCACTACTTTCCTTTCTTGCATCAATACACAACCCAAACCTTCCCATGAAGCATCACAATATACTGAATAGCCCAAACCCCTCTTCGGAATAATCAAAACTAGAGCAGTGGTAAGTCTAACCTTGAGTTCTTGAAATGACTCCTCACAGATCTCATTCCACACAAACTTAACCCCTTTTCTCGTCAGTCTAGTTAATGGTGTAGCTAGTCTAGAGAAATCTTTCACCAATCTCCGATAATACCCGGCCAATCCCAACAAACTACGAATCTCAAAAGTATTCTTAGGTTGTGCCCAATCTTGCACTATTTCTATCTTGGATGAATCCACAATCACCCCTTCTTCGGATACCACATGGCCTAAGAACTTAACCTCTTTCAGCCAGAACTCACACTTCCCAAACTTAGCATATAACTTGTGGGCTCTAAGTATCAACTAGCAATCGCAAGTGTTTCCCGTGTTCCTCCTCAGAGGGTGAATAAATTAAGATGTCTTCTACAAAGACGACCACAAAACGATCTAGGAACTCACAAAAAATCCGGTTCATCAAATCCATAAACATAGCTGGAGCATTGGTTAGCTCAAAAGGCATCACTAGAAACTCGTAATGGCCATACCGCATACAGAATGCCATCTTTAGGATATCCTCCTCCCTTACCCTCAACTAATGATAACCCGACCTCAAGTCTATCTTAGAGAAACAACAAGACCCTTTTAATTGATCAAACAGATCATCTATACGAGGCATTGGATACTTGTTCTTAACAGTTACCTGGTTTAACTTCCGATAATCGATACAAAGTCGCAACGCTCTATCTTTCTTTTTAGCAAAGAGAGCCGGTGCTCCCCAAGGTGAAGTACTAAGGCGTATAAAACCCTTATTTAGCAGTTCCTGGAGTTGAATCTTCAAGTCACTCAACTCAGTAGGTGTAAACCTACATGGAGCCATAGAGATTGGTGCCGTGCCAGGCACTAAATTAATAGAGAACTCGATCTCCCGGTGAGGTGGTAAACTAGTAAAATCGTTAGGAAAGACATCTGGGTATTCATAAACCACCTTTGGCAACTTAACCCGAATTTCATCACACTCACTACTCAAGAAGCTAGCAAAAAGACAACTAAGTTCACTCCGCCCATGCTAATCGTACACCAGTGATACGATTTTATCCACCCGATCCCCCAAGAAACAAAAGCAATCACCGCTTAAGGTACATACAGTAACCCTCTGATGGTAGCAGTCTATAACAACCCAATATGACGATAACCAATCCATATCCAAAAGAACATCAAAACTAAACATGTCAAGCAATACAAATGCAAAAGGTAATCGATGATCGGCAACCTCGATGTCACAACCCCGACATCCCTGTTTCAAGATAACCTCATCACAATAGGTGACTCTACACAACTAGGAGATGCTAATTGTGCCAACTCCAACCTCAAAACTGATATAAATGCAGATGAAATAAAAGAATGGGATGCACCCGTATCAATCAACACATTAGTAACTGAATTGCAAAACAAGAAGAAACCTCTCATTACATAAAGGAGCATGTACAAGATCTAGCGCCTTAATAGCATACACTCGCCCCATAGGTCTCTGCTTAACCTGCTCACCAATATAACCATAGATTCAACCGAAATATAAATAAATAACTACACGAATCAAAGTGTAACGTTCTTTCATTTCATAAAGTTAATAGTACAAAAGAGTTTATTATAAATAAATGCCCTATAGGCTTACACCATTCCAAGCGTTGGCTTGGTTACAACAAAAATGAGACTAGCTCATACAATTTAAGCCCTAGGCTATACAAAAAGTGAAACAAAACGAAGAAGCTCTTGCTTCCCAAAAGTCTCTCCAATGCTATTGCCTTGGTGGAGGCATGCCATCATTACCTGAAAATGTTGTTCCCGAATAGGGTGAGCCACAGCCCAGCAGGAATAATCTAACACAATATATGAGATTTAACAAAGATATGAGTACAAGGTGAGTATACAATGCTAGGAATAAAACATTCACGAGTTATATAGTCATAGAATATCAAATCTATATTCCTTTTTATTTTCTTTCAACTTATTTCAATACATGAACCAATTTCATTATTCATTCAATAACCCAAATAAGACTATAACTCAATGGCTCTACAATCACATCATTAACACACAAACACTTCAAACTGCCATTTTACGAAAATTCTGTAGGATTGACACCCATGTATAAATTTCGAGAGTTTCACCTAGGACACTCCGGCCAACTTAATTATAATGGAGTCCATCTCCTTTCTCCTTTCAAACAATCATACATATGCAATATATTTAAACACATAATCACACGTGGAGTACATCTCCTTTCCTCTCAAATAATCATACATATACAATGTGTTTACAACATGATCATATTCAGTGATAACCAAACATGGATTAGTTTTAATTCACCTAATCCTCATGCAATTTCTATAACAATCATAACTATTCTCCACCAATAGCCCAATATAGATATTTCTAAATAGATATATAATCTTAGAACAGATAAATTATTCAAAATTCCCAAAGATGAGGCGTATCATTTACTCAATTCCACCATTTATTTCAATACTCGTTCAATTTCATGTTTACAACACCAATTTCATTTATTTATACAAATAGATATCATAATTATTTTAGGGCAAACTCCCTCTTTTCCTAAATATCAACCAAGTACCAAAATCAACAATTTTGACATCATACAATATCATTTTCAAACCCCACAATCATTTTCTTCTCATTCACCAAAAACCCCTCTTTCCATTTTATACCCAAACCCTAGGTTTGTTCACATTACCCCCAAATCCCACCATTGTTACACAACGACAAATAACTAACTTAAAAATCATATTAAAGTGTAAAAAATCCCTACCTCAAGAAAAGAAGACCAAGCAAAGCAAGGGAGAAACCTCAAAGATGCCGAAATCCAACTTTATTCAGATCAAAGTGTAGATCTTGAGATGTTTTAACTTTTTCTCAAAGACACTAGGGTAGGAAACCCAAAGGATCTAGGCCAAACTGTAGAGAGAAGGAGTATTTTAGAGAGAGAGAGAGAGAGAGTCAAGATCTAGGTTTTAGGAAAGTTTTGGAGAGAGAAATGAATGAAAAAGTGATAAAATGTCACTTTCATAATCCATTGCTTGAGCGGAAGAGTTGACGCTCAAGCGTCAGACACAAAAAAGTTGTTCTGCTCGAGCGCAACAAATGCCGCTCGAGCGCCAAGACACAATAAATGCTCACCGCTAAAGCGCAAGAATTCGCCGCTCGAGTGTAGAAAACACACAACTAGAAGTTTTTGAGACAACAAACCAACGCTCGAGCGCAGGAAAGACCGCTCGAGCGCAAGAAAGGCCGCTTGAGCATAAAAAGCACTCTCTCAGTAGTTTTGCAGACCTACAAAGTACTGAGAGTTTATAAATCCCGCTAGAGTGCAAGAATGGCTGCTCAAACGGAGGAGTAAAAATCGTGAAGCCCGCTCGAGCGTAATTATATCCGCTCGAGTGAAGGAGCTAAAATCTGGGCAATAAAGGTTTGGAAAAATAAGCACCCAACCTGTTCCAACATACAACTATAACCCAAAACCATATTTCCAAGATATACAAGGAAAGAAAAAGGTAAACAACAATATGAAAGCATTAACCTAAGTCCGGAATACCATAAGAGTCGGGACAAAACCAGAATCGCTATACTCGAAGCATGAGTCTGATATACTGATTGAGCCAAAGAGGCTCCCTGATTAGCCCTAGAGGCATGTGCTAACTGTGCAGGCTGGTGACTCTGTGTCTGCCTCAAACCAGATGCACCAGATGTTCCACCAAACTGTGGGAAAAATCCCTTCAGATACCTCACCTATCCATACTGATAACACGTGGGCGGCTGCCCTCTCTCTTGGCCTTGGCCCTAAGAACGAGCCGAAAACGGTGCCGACCGTTGCCCTCTGTAGACACCCCAGTTTTGACTGCTCGTAAGGCTTAGGCGCTTTATTCCGAGCACTCAATGATGACAATTACATTTAGCCAGTGGTTTGAATTCTCAATAAAGGAATCTGAGTTTGAGCTCTAAACAATTCTAACCTGCTATACTCGTTGTATTTCTACCCCAGAATTTCAGTATTGCACCTTGTACTAACCTGTATTGAACTTGAAAGTAAGAAATAGTAGAAATACACTGAAGTTCGGCTAGACCTCAGTGACATCTGGCCGTAGACACAAACATCCGGCCGGACCTCTTGACTTTTCAGGCAGTTTTAGCGATTCGCTCGCCAATTTCTTGATATTTTGATCAGACCTTCTCGAGGCCTATAAATAGCAGGGTTTAGACAGTTGTGAGGAGGTTGAAAAATAAAATATAGAATTTGGTTAGATATATATATATATATATCAAGTGTTAGACAACAAGATCAAAGGTTAGAACAAAATCAATATCAAGTGAGTTAGAAATATCAAGAGTTAGAAAAGATCAAACCTACCATCCATCTTGTTCTTCCATAAGCCTTGAAGCTCTCATATCATCCATACATACCATACAAGAGCTTGAACTTGGAACTTGATTTGAGAATTGAAAATTATAACTCAAACTTGAGGGTGCTTTAGAATCAAGTTTGGTTTACAACAAGAACACCTTTTCTACAAGAGGTAAAGCTTCCTCACTTCCATTTCAATCTTTGTTCATCTTTTTCTTGTGTTTTCATATTGTTTTAGGACTATTTTAAGGGCTGAAACTTGTGATTAAAAGCTATCCAAAGGTGGAGGGGTAAATCACCCTTGCTTGAACCTTATTCCTAGCTTAAATCCTTGTATTTCCCACTTGTTTTCTCTAATTTTTACCATCATTTTGGGCCTGATTTGGGACTGTTTTGGGGCTTTTTTACAACATCTAAAATATGTGATTTGAAGTTATAAAAGTAGGGGAGGGTTAGCCACCCTTCCTTACACTTGTTTACTAGCTTTAATCTCTTTATGATTGTACATCTTAATTTCAGCACTATTTTATGCTATTTAGGGGCTGTTTAATTTATTTCAATAATTTTGCTTTGCATATTATGTTTGCTTTATAATAATCAATTAATCAACTTCGCATAATCATCTCTGCAACCTCCCTTAATTCTTTGATTATTTTGATTAAAAAGTTGTGAAAAATTAAGGTTGTTATTCAAGTATAAGAAAGAAATTTTTTTCCATGTTTAATGGTTTAATCTCTTCGGAGGTTCATTACCAAAGGCATAAAACTTTTTCATGCTTAATGGTTTAATCTCTTCAGAGGTTCATTACCAAAGACATACATCTTTCTAATACTAAAACCAATCTTTTATTTTTTTTATTTCTTTTTACCACCAGTGTGTTTACTTTTAAGGGACTAATGGACCCTTTAAAATCATCAAGGATAGCGTTATTATCACTAATTATCAAGTTTGGATTTCAAGTCATTATCACTCACTTTGGGTTTTTCTAAGTCATTATCACTCTTCTGAGTTTGACTAGTCCTTGTTGCACATTTTAGGTTTGACTTGAAATCCTTAACTTGTAAATAAGTTTGACTCTTCCTTTATAATTTCCCTTGAATAAAATAAGGTTTATTTCCTTCGGTTAAGTCGACACTTGTTTCCGTTTAATGTGTTTCGAATTTAGTGGATGTAAATATCATCGTGGACTTAATGGATTGAAGAAAAGGAAAGGTAATATAAAAGAGACTAATAAAATTGAGTTTAAAATGAATCAACCGACATAAAGAACTAATATGATTGATTGAATTCGGTCAGACGTTATACCGAGTTTATTGTGTCAAGGCTTGTCTTACATCAATTCATGATGTTTTGATGAATCTTGAAGCGTCTTTACAGCCTGATGTTATGCCAGAGTGTATTGTGTGAAAGCTTGTCTTACATCAATTCATGATAATTTGATGAACCTTGAAGCGTTTCTACTTCTCTTCTTGAATTCATTTCATGATAAGAGAAAAGGGTGGTTGTTATGCATTGCATTATTGATCTTTGTTCTATTGTGTCCAAAATCATCTTGCAAATCAAGTTGCAACCATAGAGGGTTTGGCAACCAAGTTCCCTCATCTCTTGAGTAATTTTTATGATAGATAAGGGTAGAAGAGACAAACATGGCTAGGAATACCCTGTCTGCACTGTTTCACCTCAGATACAAAAAATAGATTTCTACAAGAAAACAAGGTATTGGATTTATTTGGGGCTCAATTGAGTCTCGTTTTGGGTCGGCAAGGCTCCAATAAATTGCAAACAATACACTTTTAGTTGAAAGCAATGATAGGGTGAAACAGAACAAATCCCAGCAAGGCAGACAAAGTGATTCCTGTGGAGCATCGCGCAATCATTGTATATTTGTTATAATAAATTAGACAGCCCCTTTTAGTTATTATTCATTCAGATTTGTAATAATTATTTATTCGGACACTTAGACATTCGAACCCTTCTTCGTGAGGACAAATATGTAATAAGTTGTATGTCTTCCAGGCTCCATTCTTTCTCTCTTTTATTTATATGCTTATGATGGTTAGTATAGGGACATCATATTTTCAAATCAGTATTTCTATGACTTGCATCCATTCATTTTACATGTATAAAAGTTCGACTCATCATGTTATTCAAATGTCAAATTCAAACTCTTTACTTGAATATGTCCGTTATCACATGCCTTGAATTAACTCGCATGCCATGGTAGTAGCCGAGCTTATTAATTGCATATCATATGTATTGCATTAGCCATATTACATAGTTAAGATCATGCATTTTTCTAACTAGTTCCTCTTTTGGCTTGGAGTAAGAGGTAAGTTTTTTTGCTTTAGTATATTGCATAAGTGTGATTGTTGTGATATCAAACATACTACCATGAGGCTAAATGCTTAATTGTTAACTGCTTGAATTCCTGTGGATGAAGGCTATTTGCTTAAATTGGAATAATTTGAATAATGTTCATATGCGATCACTTTTTTTTCAAGTGGTACATATTCAAAATATTTTTCTTTTCAAAACAAACATGATTCGAGTGTTCCAATGTCTACAAAATTAGTCTATACTTGTATGTTAAAAATTGAATAAGAACATATGCTGTACATAAGAATCACATCATGATTAGTAAATGTCGATCTTTGATCGGGTGAGTGGTGTGCTCAATTAATGACCTTCCCCTCTTATACCTAAGTTCTCTAACCAAGACACTTTGGTGACGACGGACTAATGGTCTTTGGCATGAGTCATGGGTTTCCTAAATTTTCCAAAAATATTTAGGTGGCGACTCTGAAATCTGGCAAAGCAGTCCATTTTTGGCATTTGATTCAAACATTGATTTTTTCCAAAAAAGAATTGCTGGATTTGGACTCTTTTTGTGTTTTCACTATTTCACATTGCACTTGTGAAATCAGATTTAGAACCACAAGTGGAATCCAAACTGTACGGGTTATTCATTCTTCCGAAAGAGGGCACGAAAAGCTGAGCTACAGTTTCTAGCGACTCTGCTAGGGATTTAGAGAACTCGACTCAAACTTGATGATGTGAAATTTTATCTACACTTATATGTTCTTTGCATTGTATCTGCATTGCTGCGCTTAAGTCTCTGTGTTTGCCATCTGCTATTCTTGGATGATTTGCCGGAGGCTTGCCTAAAAAGCTTGCCAAAAGGTTGATCAGTCATGGGCTCTGCTATGTTGGGAACACAACCCTTGGATCGGATTACCGTTGTACCGTTTGATCATCCTTTCACTTCTTGGTGTTAGGTGTGAGAGGTATATTAGGTAGTCTTGCTGAGGTACCCTCTATGACTATTTAACCTAATGCATATAGTACGCTCTAGTGACTATTTCAAATGAGGACAGGATACCACAAGTACAGGATGTTATGAAACCATTTGCTTGAAATAGTGCAACCTAGATCATGTCAAAATCTAGGACATGGTAACCTTACCCCCCTCATAGGGGTGTTTTGTTTCTTTTACATGGTATGTGCTTTTACAAGTGGAACTATACAGGGTGGTCTATATCAGTGGTACAAATGAGCAGTTAGTTTGAGAACAAAGTTCAGTAGGGATCACAGTTCAGCTCGTGTTGTGATTGTTGAAAATTGGGGCCTAAGTGCCGTCCGATTTTGATTATGTTTTTTTTTTTTCTTATTTTTGTGAGGTAATTTTTCATCATAGCTTCAGAAAGACCCGATATCCCCCTAGTTGTATGGACTTGTTCTCGCAGACTGTGTAAAACTCAAGATCTTGTTGACGGTCAGCTAGTGTTAGTCTCTCTCCCACTGATTAGTCGACGAAGAAGGAACAAACAGGCATCAGCACCGGTACAGAGTGCTCCGCCAACACCTGTTCATGCATATAATTCACCAATATCTCACCTACCTAGAACAAGGATGGCACAAAATGTAGAAGAACTTTCTACCATAATGGCAACTGTTCAAAGAACCATGGACACCGTAAATCAACGGATGGCCACACAGGAAGAGGTCATCACTGATCTGTGACGCCCATCTAGGGCATCTGCATCTACAGTGCATCCAATCCTTACTGTTCAGCCGAATCCCGATCCTCCTCCACCAATGGAAAATCCCCAAGTCTCAAATCCCCAAGAGGTGTTTCCATAGGCTCCAGCTTACAGGCCCTTGGCACAACCCCAAGGGAAACTCCCTCCCTTTGATATTAACGATGATCTAGCCATGATAAAAATTGCTAGGCTAGAGAAAGTGCTAAAAAAATCCCAAGGCTTCAATTCCATTTCGAATATTGAAGACGGGTACACTAAGGCTTTAGTTAGACTACTAGAGAAGTTTAAAATTCCCCACATCGACAGATTCGATGGAAGTGGGGATCCGACTGTACATGTCCGCCTGTTTTCAGATGTTCTGAGGCCAATGGGTCTTTCTCGTGCTAAAAAACTGTCATTGTTTGGGAGAACTCTGTCTGATGTTGCGGCCATCTGGTATGCGAAACTGGAGGATTCTATGAAACAGAACTGGGAGGAACTGTCTGAGGGGTTTGTTAACCAGTATTCATATAACACTCAGATTAAGGTAACCATCAGTGAGTTGGGGGCAACTACCTAGAACCCCAAAGAACCTTTTATTGACTTTGTCGCCAGATGGAGAGCAAAAGTGGCCCGGATGACAAATAAACCCTCTAAAAGGGAGCAAGTCAGGATAGTGGTCCACAATCTCGAGCTTGATATGCTACAAAGGAAAATAGTGACTCCGTTGTCTACATTTGCTTCACTACACGAGTTGGGGGTCCAAATTGAAAATGCATTCAAGAAGGGGATTATTCATAGAACTAGTGAACTTGCAAAAAGGCCATTCACTCGGAGTACCAATGCTAATACTAGCACTATTCCGCGGTCTGCAGATGTCAGTACCGTGGCTACGTTGTCGGCCAAGATGGCCGATCCCTTTGCTACCGCTACAAACTCACAAACAGCACAAAATGGTCAACCTTCGAACCGAAGAACTTTTACCCCTCTCCATATGAGTCCAACCCGCGCCCTCAAGATGTTACTGGAAAGGGGACATCTCAAGCTTCTCGATCCACGACCTCTCCCAGACCTACTGCCAGCAAGACATGACCCAACTCAATATTGTTCCTTCCACCAACAGCATGGCCATCCTACTGACTCATGCCTTCGTCTAGGTCATGAGATCCAGAATCTCATTGATAACAAAGTCATCACCCCTTCTAAACCAAATGTGACAACCAACCCACTTCCAGCACACAACCAAGTTCCTTCCCCCAGAAATATTAACCATATCCAAACACTACCGGCTACCTTCGACTGACACATATATTACCTCGTCCCACCTACCAAAACTGGAGGTAATTCTTCCAGAAGGCACAGATATATGCATGATGGACTTAACCCCACAAATCCAACCCAAGAATGTGATGGCAGAAACAGAGAAAGAGGAGAGTGCATTACAGACAAGGTTATCTGAAACCTATGTTATAGAAAAGGGGGCTTCACTTGCAGAGGAGTATGACCCCAGCTTTTACATTATGGCCATTGATCAGCCAAAACTAGTGGTCATATTGCCAGATGTTCTTAGTGTCAATGCTATTGAGGAAGGCAAATTAGGGCAACACCAGAACGATTGGCCTGAACAAAGCCTAAATGACTTGGCCGAATTGGCAAAAGACCTAGCCCAGATGGAATAAGACCTAGCCAATCTCTACTTCTTTGACGAAGAGGATACAAGTAGTGTCTAGATAGGCTGATGGGATTCACGTTAGCCAGAAACAAACAACGGTTGGTTCAGTGACAAAGAGTCAGATGAGGCAAAACAAACAAGAGGGGTCAAGAAGGAAAAGGCCGAGGCTACATCCTTGATTAGCACAGAACAAGTGTTGGGACAATTTTAGCAGGAAAGAATGGATGAAATCCAAAGGAAGATAGCCTTGGAGCGAGGAAGTGACAACAAAAAAATGCCATTCTGGAACGCAGAAACCAAAACCATAATGGAAAAGGAATGGCATACTGTTGATGAGAGGCATGATGTGAACATGCTCTAGGTAAAGCCTAATAAACACCTGGCCATGATTGCAGGGGAGTGGTGGCAAGATAATGATTTGAGTTACGCATACACGAACGAAGGATGGAAATCTGATACCCTCGACGATACGTGGTATACGGACGAGATCAATCACATGACCAGGAGTGGTCGGTACTTCAAACCTGCGGCTTTAGATCAACTAGAATCCTCCAACAAAGAAGTTATGAACACAAAAGAGAATGATTGTGAAGAAAACCTGGTCTTGAAGTAACTCAAGAAGATTCAGGCAGATATATCAATTTGGAGACTGATAATGGCTTCTCGGGAGCATAGGCAAGCACTACTAGAGGCAATAAATCGGACCAAACTACCTATTGACACTACCGCTGATCAACTAGTGTCGTTAGTCACTTCTGGAGATGTTACTCCAGTGATATCTTTCACAGATAAAGAACTGCCACCTGAGGGTGCCAACCACAACCGACCTTCATATGTGACTCTAGAGAGCCCAAAAAAATGGATTCCGATGGTGTTAATGGATATTGGATCAACAATTAATGTGTGCCCGGTACAAACTGCTTATGCCATAGGTTTGAGACCTATTGACCTCACGCCTACAACCCAATCTGTCCGAGCTGATGACAATACGAGCCGGGATGTTATGGGAACGTTCAAAAGCCATATCCTGATCAGCCCGTCCGAACATGAGGTAGAATTCCATGTAATGGATGGACCAGCAACTTTCAATCTATTGTTAGGAAGGCCTTGGTTGCAACAGATAAAGGCTGTGTCATTAATAGTTCATTAGTTAGTGAAATACCCCTTTAAAGGTGGAATTGCTACTGTGTATGGTAATTCTGCGATCCATCCTCTCCAAGGGACTGCCACTCCAGTGTTGGAAATCATGCATGGGGAAAAAGATGTATTCCTTTCTGGCTTCTCGCTGACAGAGGCCCGAGTGGTTCAAACCATCATAGCAGAAGGTGACAGAACATATGTGAGTGCTCAATCCATCTATATGATGAACAAACAGGGACATATGCCTGCACCAAGACTGGACAGAAGTGGCAAACAAAGAGGTACTATTGCCAAGGAGCTAATTCACAACCCTCATGCTTTTAGGCTGGGATACAAACTTACAGCGGAAGATTGGCAAAGGAAGGGAGCTGAGTTGAGAGGGAGAATTAAAACAAAAAAAGGCTGGGAAACAGTATGAGTTAGTCCACAAGCCAATACGGGGAACCTTGAACGGACGCTTTATTCGCCAAGGGGAAAATTTCCCCTTTTATGGATTTCCAGAGCCTTGGTTTAATCGGGAGACAAAGACAATGTATCCCGGGGTTTGAAATCTTCTTCGAGCACCGGTTACCAGACGAAGAAGATGAGCAGATGGACGTGAACATTAATACAGATCAAGGTATGGCGGCAAATATGGATATTGAAGAAGAAGACCTGTTGAGAAAAACACTGACTAACTTACTAATGAATTCTACTATTGGAACTGAGTTTGACAACTTGGGGGATAGTTTTACTATCTCAATGATCGGGGATAAACCAACTGCGAATTTCTCTAATCTTATTGTGGATACATCTAAGGCTCCACACCTAGTCTGGAAATTTGAAAAGGGGATCATCATCAGCAGTTCTGAATCGGATAACGAGTCTGAATCTGATTCCACTGAGTCTGTAGAGTCGGAGTCAGATTCGAGTTCTTCTAAGTCTGGTACCTCCAAGGGTGGTAACCTAGATACCAAAGTCCTGTCAAAGTCTTCTTTTAGTTTTTCTTTTGAGTCAACTGTAACCGAGGACCCAAACTTTTCTAATGGGAATGTCATTGATTTTGCTTACTTGTCTGTGCCTTTAGTTTGTTGCACTGATCTTGACTTTCAAAATTTTGACTTAAACGAAGAGGAAGAAATTCCTCCGGCTTTGAAAATTTTGTTTGATCAAGAGGAGGAAAGGTGCGTTAAGCCCTGCACAGATGAAGTCATTACAATTAACGTGGGTACTGAAGAGGATCCCTGTTTGGTCCAGATCGAATCCACGCTGTCTTTAGAGGAACGCGAGTGTTTAATCGCTTTATTAAAAAAATTCAAAGATGTTTTCGCGTGGTCCTACAAAGACATGCCTGGAATCGATCCTGAGATTGTACAACACCAGGTCCCTCTTAACCCTAAAGGCTGACCAGTCAAGCAGAAACTATGTAGAGTTCGCCCAGATTGGGCATTGAAGATTAAAGAGGAGGTCACCAAAAACATTGATGTGGGTTTCTTGATGGTATCCAAGTACCGGTATTGGTTGGCTAATATTGTTCCGATTCTAAAAAAAGATGACAGAATCAGGCTCTGCGTCGATTTCCGGGATCTGAACAAAGCTAGTCCGAAAGATGACTTTCCATTACCCCACATCGATGAAATGGTAGACTTTACAGCTGGCCATGCTTTGCTTTCATTTATGGATGGGTTTTCCGGGTATAATCAGATTTCGATGGCACCAGAAAACAGAGAGAAAACTATTTTCACCACCGGGTACCCTCTTGCTATAGATTTATGCCTTTGGATTAAAAAATGCCAGGGCTACATATCAGAGGGTTGCGACCACCATCTTGCACGACATGACCCATAAGGAGGTTTAGGTGTATGTGGATGATATGATTGTCAAGTCTAAAGAGCAAGAAGGCCATTATACCGCACTAGAAAATTCTTTGAGCGGATCAGGAAGTACAGACAGAGGTTGAACCCATAAAAATGCACCTTTAGGGTGACTGCAGGAAAAATATTGGGATTTTTTATCACACAAAGGGGAATTAAAGTAGATCCTTCCAAAATCAAGGCTATCGTAGAAATACCACCACTGAGGACTGAAAATGAGGTGCGTGGCTTTCTAGGCAAAATGCAATTCATAAAATAGTTTATCTCAAAATTAAACCTTGACTTGTAAACCATTGTTTGGTCTGTTGAAGAAAGGAAAGAAATTCCAATGGGATGATTGATGTCAGTTCGCCTTTGAACAGGTCAAGTAGTATCTTCAGAATCCACCTGTATTATCGCCGCTAGAACCGGGGAAACCACTGATCTTGTATTTGTTAGTGACAGATTCGATCATGGGGTGCATGCTAGCGCAAGAATCAGAAGCTAAGGTGGAGAAGGCCATCTATTATCTAAGCAAGAAGATGCTAGATTATAAAACTCGCTACACTCCCCTCGAGAAAGCCTCCTTAGTTTTGGTTTCGGCAACGAGGAAGTTGAGACACTACTTGCTAGCTCATTCTGTAATTCTAGTTTTGAGATTAGATCCCATCAAATATCTCTTTGAAAAACCAGCACTTACAGGTAAGCTAGCTCGTTGGTTGCTTCTTTTCTCCGAATTTGACCTCAAGTATGTCACGTGCAAATCAGTCAAAGGGAGGGTCGTAGTGGAATTCTTGGCAGATCACCCAGTAGAAGGAGATGATGAAGCAGTGGAGTACCTATTCCCAGATGAAGACATCCTGCAGATAGAAGACGAAACATGGACGATATACTTTGACGAAGCATTAAATCAATATGGTTATGGGATAGGTGTATTGCTCATAGCACTTGATGATTCACATATACCTATAGCCTTCAAAGTCCGATTTAAAGTGTCCAACAATGAAGCAGAATACGAGGCGTGTATTGCTAGCTTGGAAGCTGCCTAGTACTAAGGGCAATAAGGTTGGACGTCATTGGGGATTCGAATTTGGTTGTCTCTCAAGCCAATGGGGATTGGCGGGTTAAGGAAGAGAAAATGAAGATTTATCATCAGGCCCTGGATGTGCTAATTTCGAGGTTTGAAAAATTAACGTTCACACATCTGCTAAGAGAGAACGATTGGTTTACTGATGCTTTAGCAACTTTATCTTCCATGGTGGACATCCCGCTTAGAGTAAAGATGCGTCCGATTATTATTGAACAAAAGTATATGCCGGCTTATGAGACCATTGCCGCGATAAATGAGGTTCAAGATATGAACCCCCGGTATTACGACATTTGGAATTTCCTAGAAAAAGAGACATATCCACCAGGGGCAAATGCCAAGGACAAAAGAGGAATACGGCGGCTAGCCATCAAATTTATCATCTATGGAAACAAGTTGTACAAAAGAGGCCATCTGGGAATGCATAAGTTGTGTGTTGCAGAAAAAGAATCAAGGCACTTTATGGAAGCTATTCATCGAGGAGAGTGCGGAGCTCACATGAACGGTGTAACGCTAGCTTAGAAAATCCTTAGACAAGGCTACTACTAGTCAACCATGGAAGAGAGTATTGGCTTTGTACGGCGACGTCGCAAATGTCAGATCCATGCCAATCGCATGAACATTCCACTGTCGAAGCTCTACAATGTGACTTCACCATGGTCTTTCTCGGTTTGGGGAATCGATGTTATCGGTGTAGTCACGCCAAAAGGGTCAAACAGGCACGAGTTCATTTTGGTAGCGATTGACTACTTCACTAAGTGGGTAGAGGTCTAGTCTTATTCCGTGCTAAAAGCATCGCATGTAGCCAAGTTCATCAAAAACAACATGATCTGTAGGTATAGGGTTCCCAACGAGATCATATCAGATAACGACTCACATTTCAAGAAAGAGGTGATGGAGCTGCTTGAGAAATATAATGTGGCTTTCCATAAGTCATCAACGTACAGGTCGCAAACCAATGGAGCCGCTGAGGCTGCAAACAAAAACATCAAGAGAATAGTGCAAAAAATTGTGGAAACCTACAGAGACTGGCCGGAGAAATTGCCATTTGCACTCTAGCGCTACAGAACATCGATACGAACATCTATAGGGGCAAGCCCCTATTCTCTAGTCTATGGGATGGAAGTTATTCTGCCAATCGAGATTGAAGAACCGTCACTAAGAATTATGGTTGAGTGTTAGATAGCGGAGGCAGATTGGCAACAAAGAATATTTGAAGAATTGATGTTGTTTGACGAAAGGAGATTGAAGGCATTATATCACATCAAAGGCTACCAGCGTAGAATTGCTAAGGCATTTAATAAGAAAGTCAAGTCCAGAAATCTCAAGGAAGGAGACATGGTTCTCAAAGACAACCAAGCCCCCATCCATGACCCTAGGGGCAAGTTCAGACCCAATTAGACTGGTCCTTATATCATCAAGTCTATTAGGTCTGAAGGAGCAATTATTCTTATGGATTTGGATGGCCTAGAGTTTTCACAACCGATCAACATGGATAAGTTAAAAAATATTATCCCTGAGAGGCTTGCTAGGCCGAAAACCTGAAAGGGCAACCTAAGCAAAAGTTAGAGCATGAAAAAATTGAAATAAAGAAAAATTGAGCTCGCCAGGTTGAAAACCAGAAAGGGCAACCTTAACAAAAAGTAGAGTGCAAAAGGAGAGAATAAATACTCGAGTGAACCCTCACCGAACTACGTAAGGCCTGATTCTCATCTTTGGGATACGTAGGCAACTTCCTCCCGAAGTTCGGCCATAACCATTTTCAACTCAACTGTCCTGTTCATCTGGTTTAATCAATCCATCATTCTCCACCGTTTATCGGCTTGGTTCTGTTGCTTCCATTCGGGCAAAAAGGTCAATTAAAAGATGAAATAGTAATTATCAATGCAATTTGGGGGGCAGTTATGATTTTTTGATTTGGGGTTGTACAGCTTAGGATTGATTCCATGTGTATCCGGTGGTGACCATTTCCGAAAATGGGTTTGAACAGTCTCTCACAATTTTACTTTTTACAACACAAGGAAACTTTTCAATACTTACTTTAATTTTATTGATTTTAACACAAGTACATTCTCCAAAACAAAGTTGCTTTTACATAAAATAAATAAATAAAAATAAAAATAAAAAACTTGAAAAGAAAAGACAAAGCAATAAATTAGGGGCATGGATGAGTCAATGTCAATTCTCTGTCTCTTTCTCGTACCCGTAGAAGTCTCTGTAACCGAAGTCGGCCTAATTTGTTCCATATCCTCGAGCCAAGCCAAGTACTTACTAGGAAGAATGTAATTGAAATTAAAGGCAGGGGACGGAAATTCTCTCGTACTCCAAGCATGATGTATTGAGGCAAGTACAAACTACGAATGGGAAACGAAGCTGGATGCTTTATCCCTTTATCCGGACAAGTCTGATCATGTCCAAACTGGTGTCTGAACCTAAAAGGAAAATAAGACACACGGTGCGTAAGGCCAATCAACTGTATACTTGGTTGTTGAGCTATGCTGTAACTCATCTTAGCCAAGTTAAGCCAAGGGCTACGCCAAGAAAAGTCAGTTGCAGACCTGCTGCACATCTAGTTGTACCGCATTTCCTCTGAGAAGAACTCCACTAGCTGTGGACGAAGAAAATAAGTTCTGGCCAAGTACTCAGGGCATGGATCCACTACTTTCAACTTATCCATTAACCGTACCTAGGGAGGGAAGGAAAATAAGAGAGAATAAAAGAATAGAGAGATGTACGTCGAGGGAAAAGTAAGAAAAAGATTTTGAGGGAAAAACAAAGATTGAGTGCCAAGTAATGTGAGGATCATAAATAAGAAGGGTAGGAAATAATACTTGAAGACGTAATGGACTCCCCGCAAATCGAGTAGTCTCTCTTCGATGAAAAGCATATAAACCTATCAAAGTCTCGACCAACACTAAGCCCATGCAACTCTTACCCTCCTTAAGGAATTGGGCTACTTCAATCAGTTTAATACTAGCTCCACCATGACTAGGGGCAAGAAGGAAGTGTACAAGTAAGCATAAGTAGAGGGCATGCTGACGATAACCCCGCCAACGAGGTTCTCTTTATCACCGGTAGTGGAAAACCGACTAATCAAATCCGGAATGTCTAATTCCCCACTGTGAGCCAAAGATCGAGCCTCGTGTAAAGTAAGCCTACACATCCATCCTAAAGCTTGAGCATGGCCAAAATGGGGTTGAGGCATGATTTCTATATCACGTTGGGATTCCATCAATGCTTGAAATTCTTCAAGTGTCGGACACATCTCTTGTGAACCGAAGCAGAATACATGCGTGATTGGATTCTAACACCGAGCAGCGGCATAAAGAAATGGAAAACAAAGTGAAGTGCGGCTCAATGGAAAAAGAGCGTTTAGGCCGAAACCACAAAAGTTCACCTTTTTCGAGTCATCCAAAGTGGTTATCCAGTCTTGGAGCCTATGGATGAGCAACATCTCCATTTTGAGAGCAAAATGTAAAAGACCTGCTCTTTTGCCAGAAACAACAGTATGAGAGCACTATTTATAGAATATTAGATGGAGTAGTGGGTGATAACTGGGCACTCACCAAACCCTTTATCAAGGTCCGGCCATACCTCAGTGGGGTCCGGCCGTGCCTACTAAAGTCCGGCCGTACCTCAGTGCTGGGCTAGATAGTGCACTAACAGGAAAGGCTGCTCTTTGTCCTCTTGTGTTGTGGATGTATTTTGAGTCTTGTTTTTCTTATACCAAATTTGTTGTAATAGTTTTGAGTTGTTTCCATTATGTTTTCTTGTTATCGAGTTGTATTGTATATTTTGTCCAGCTGTAAGTTGTTATTCGATTCATGAATCAAGCACAAGTCTCTGGAAGATTCTCATGCAATTGTCGTCCATTCACCATATGCAAACATAATACAATTCGCAAGAAGAGATCATCCACAAAAAAAAAAAAAAAAAAAACTTGTTTTTATAAACTAGCAGGTTCAACTCCGATCATTGTTTTACAAAATAAAACATAAAACAAAAGAAAGGTTTTCAAACACAATGAGTCTACCTGAAACTAGTATTTAAAACTACAAAGCAAAGAAATAGAAACAAAAACAAAAACAAACAAAAGCAAAAGAAAAAAGATAAAGTCGTCATCGTCATCAATAGTCCACCGTAGCTCTCATCCTCCTCCTCGACTGTACAGGAGGTGCATCGCTGTCATCACTGGCACTATCAGACTACATGTAAAACTCCTCTCCCTCCTCCTCAGGGGTCGAAAAACCCTCAAAGGACTCCTTGGAAGGCGAGCGCTGCCTCACTTGGCCTCTCCCGCGATCAGCTCCTCCATTGTCCCTCACTGGGCCCTACCTTTGTCTCCTAGCTGGAGGAGGTTCTACAGGTGTCATCGGCGTTGGTCCAAGCTGAAGAAGCAAAAAGAGAAAGAGGGTGTAGATAGCTATAAGATGTCAAACAGAGCCGGAGTCAAATGACTGTAAACTAGGGGCAACGCTTACCTCAATCCCGTGAGCGGCTAGAGTGGTCTTACTCCGTCGCACCATGAGGAGTAGCCGGTCGACTGTCTGCGCAAGATCATCTGTAAATGCCTGAGATACCTGCAAAAGAGAGAGCGAGGTTTAAGAAATATAGCCAAAAACAGAAACAATAAAACAAGATGAAGTACAGTGAGTAGAAACAATAAAGAAATGTGTACCTGCTCGATGCCTATAGCGAACACTATCCGACAATCCCCCTCATCGATCTCATCAATTGGAATCTGCTCGAGCACCCCGTTTGGGCGTATGTATGTGATCTCCGTAGGAATCACAGGAAACCCAGGAATAGGAGCAACGAGAGGGGCACCTCTAGCACGGACATCACCAACACCAGCCACAGCAGCCGTGACCTCTGGAACAGCACGAACAACACCCGGGGTGAGAGGCGCCATCACCCGAATGTGCAAGAAGGTAGTGAAGTTGCCGGCCATATGGTATCTGTCATCGTCCTCTCCCTCCATCAAAAGGTCGATCATAGGTCCGTCATATATCTCATCAACTGTTCTCATGCCTAGAAGAGGAGGATGTGGAACGTCTAGATCGACAACCCCTCTAGTCTGGCAGATAAATCTCTCCCCCAGATAATAAGCCCGACCAAAGGGGCCCTCGAATAAAATCCTCATCATAGAGGCATACCATGCAGCGACATAAGTCACTTTGGACACTGGGAGGATACCTGCCCAAGGATGCCAATCAACCTATGAATCAGTATAGTGTCAGATGTCAGTGCAATGTTAGTTATCAGTGTAGTGACAGTACAGTGTCAAATATCATTCAGTGTCAGAAATCAGTGTAGTGTCAGAAACTCAGTGTATAATGAGCAAAACAGTATAACGACAGATGTCAATAGTATGAGGATGCTAGTACAGTAAGGGCACAGTGATATGGAATGCAAAAAATGATATTGTGTTACCTGGTCCACAGTGATCATATAAAAAAAAAAACAGCAAAAGTATGGGAAGGTTCGGTTTACTAGACGGCGGCTTCTGAATCATGAGTTGTAGTACCGAGAGCGGGGTACTGACAACTCAATCGGCCTCATTGGGACCGAAGCTAAAGTGGTGAAATACGTGTAAACCTAGAGTTATAAACAGATGAGCATGAATAAAGCAGATGAACAAATATGAAATGCAGAGTAAAGATGAGCAAGAAATGCAAAGTACATAATGCAAAGTTGAATAGAAAAGTAAAGGGGTGAGATACGTCCCTCCCAAACTCTCCAGTAGCCACCGAGTAAATTCGCCTTGTGGTGGGACACGAAACTCATGTAGCAGTATAAGGTGGCTAGGCCGGCGCCACCCCAATCGTACTCTGCCACCCACGGTAGGTGCACCAGTGGCCCTAAAAGATATATCCCGACGGTATTTTCCCTATTTGCAAATAGGGTAGTACCGAGGAGATACACGAGGAAGCCACGAGTGTACTAGGCAACCTCAACAGGCGTAGCTGGCTCACAGTTGATGAAGTAATCATAAAACCAGCTGTAGCGCACTATTCCCTGACTGTTGATGTCCGGGATCGCTTCAAGAAGCTGGAGCTGTATAGGTCTTCACTGCGCCATATCTGGATCAAATGGGATCGGGCTACCAACTCCGACCCGTAGGCTAATGAGCATCGAGAAATCATACGGGGTCAGCGTCATCTTCCCGGTTGAATAGAAGTGGAACCAGTCTGTGGTGTCCCACTATCTCTCCGCTAAAGCTTCGTATAGCACTAACTCAGCCCGCATCTGTATGAGCCAGGAGCAGAAGGGCCCAAAGCCAGCAGCATCGACTACTGTGCGAACCTCCACGGGAAGCCGCTCATACCAACGTCGGGGGCCCGATATGGTCCCATAACCGGTAATCTTTCTAGCTACGACCTGTAAACAGGAAATGTATCAATATATGTATAGCAAAGAAGAATGGTTTGTTTCACATATGTACAAAACAAAGAAAAGTTACATATGTACAAAATAAAGGAAAGTTGCTTACCGTGGAGACATCGGCAGATAAGTGCTCCATGGGCTCGTGCAATAGTGTGTCTTTCTCCAGCTCAGGAATGAAGCCCATAAATTGTAAAATCCTGCATGGTGGGAGAATGTGAGTACGCGACTGGTAAGTGGCCACATCAAATGGCCTCTTGACAAGAAGAAGTAAAGCAGCTCCCTCTTCTGCCTCTCTATCCGTACCAAGGGCGGCACCAATATCTATGGTCAGGTTAGGAAGGGGAACCTCATCGCTAGCCATGGGGAAAGGTAGAGAAAAATGGGAAAAAAACAGGGGGAAATAAGGGAAAATTAATCCCAATTTTCAAAACCTTAGGAGAGAGAAAGTGAAGAGATGATAGAATAACAAACGGAGAAAGAGGAAAATGTAGTGAAAAGTGAGAAAAACAAAAGAGAAAACCCAAACTTGCACTAAATCAATTTTTGTTCAGTTCAAAATGTAGAGAAAAACAAGGGTTTCAAAGAAAAAAATGGTAGGATTGTTGGGCAAACTCAAGAAGGGAGAAATCTAGAAAAGGAAGGATCATAGAGAGAAAGAGAAAGGAGTTTCGGGTATGATGGATATGAGAAATGAAAGGTTTGTTTTGTTTTAAAAGCAATAAATGCCGAGGGCTTCCCGAGTCTGCCCCCGACTCCGTCAAAGTCCGGCCGGAGGTTCGTATACCCGGCCGAGCCTTGAAAAGGTCCGGCCGGACTTCGACAAAAAGTTTTGTTTTATTTATCTTGTTTTATCTGAGTATATATACTATATTAATATATATATATATATATATAATAAATACTAAGTGTGTTTCATTTCATTTTTTTCATTTTATTTGAGTATATAAAATATATAGAAAGAAAAAAAATATATATATATCATAAAAAAAAATTCAATTTGTTTTATTTCTTTTTTATTTTGAGTTGAGTATAAAAATAAAATAAAATAAAAAACAAAAGAAAAACTTGTTTTATTCATTTCAGAGATCAACTCCGATAAGAAAAAGAAATACAGAAATAATAAAAATACAAGAATAAAATAAAGATAAAAAATAAAAAATAAAAATAAAAGAAAAGAAAGATCTTTTTCTTCTTTCTTCTCCGACAAACGGCTATACGCTGACCTCATTTGCTCAATTCTCCAATCCATTTCTTCATCTCGATTTCGTCCTGAGAGACCTTTGAAGGTCCTGCCTCAGTGCTTTCACCAAAAGAGTTAACTCTTCGCCGACCATTAAAGGCAAAGTACGACGGTGCTCCGAATCGGGCCATAGAAGTGGAGTGTCATTTTACCTCTTTGTTCTCCGCCTTCAGTGCACAAATCTCTACTCGTGCATCCTTGTACATAAGCTGAAGTAGAGCGAGTTGGGCATTAACCCGATATACCTCGCACGTCTTGTTTTGGAGACAGTGAGACAAGTTAGTGACCACGGCCACTATCTCTATACACAACTTCAGCATGTAGTGGTTGGCCTCAATGTCAGTTTGAGCAGCTATCATTTGCTCAACTGTCAGTGTAGGAAGACTAGGATAAGTAAGAGCAGGGATACTTGGCGCAGGGGAGCTTGAAGGATCATTAAGATCCGGAAAGAGAGAGAGCATGGGAGGGACGAAGCCATGTGTAAGAAGAGAGAGGTGTGAAAGAAAGGAGTCACAGAGAAATGCTGAGAGCAGACTAAGTTTTATTCTCTTAGTCTCTCTATTCTGTCTCTCTTAGAGAATGACGAAGAAGAAGATAGAAAAGAGGAAGAAGAAGATAGAAGAGAAGAAAAAAGAGACAGAGGAGGAGAAGGCGAAGAAGATAGGAGAGAAAGACAAAGAGGGAGAGATGGTTGAGGCAATTGTCGGCCGGCTGACGCAAAAGGCGAGGCCGTGTGTCAATTGTGGTTTTCGAAGAAAGAAAGAGAGGCGGAAGAGTTGTATATATATATGTATATGTATTGTATATGTGTATTGTATATCTATGTATTATATACATATTTGTTTGAATATATGGTCACAAAAGTGGCTTGGGTCTAGTGGTTTGGCTCAGTGGTTAAAGGCTGAAAGGCTGGGCCCGAGGTCGAGGGTTCGAACCCCATAGCAATTGTTTCTTTTATTTTGTTTTGGTTTTATGTATATATGTCTCATATCTATGTATATATATTCGTTTGCATATCTTGTCACAAGAGTGGCTTGGCTCAGTAGTTTGGCTCAGTGGTTGAGGGACCAAGGAACTAAGCCTGAGGTCAGGGGTCCGAAACCCCATATCCCCACATCCATGCATTTTGTTCATTTCTTTTTTACGTGTTTTGCATACGCATACCGTATATATCTCCCGTATATATATCTGTGTATATATCTGTATATGTATATGTATATGTATAGGTATACGATAAATCAAAAAAAAAAATCAAAAATCAATCAAATCAAATCAAAGGAAAGAAATTATTCTATTATACCTTTTTCCACTTGCGTGAGACGCGTTTGGACTTCGAATTTACCTTTTCTCCTTTCATGTAAAACGTGTTAGAATTTGATGTTTACCCGGTTTAAACCTTCACCCTCTCCGTATGAGCTATGACAAGGTACGCCTGTAGTCAAGTTCACTATTCCTCCTCTTGCGAACGGAGCGATTGGATCTCAAGTTCACTATTCCTCCTCTCGCGAATGGAGCGATTGGATCTCAAGTTCATTATTCCTCCTCTCACGCACGGAGCGATTGGATGTCAAGTTCACTATTCCTCCTCTTGCAAATGGAGCGATTGGATCTCAAGTTCACTATTCCTCCTCTCGCGTACGGAGCGATCGGATCTCAAGTTCACTATTTCTCCTCTCGCACACGGAGCGATTGGATCTCAATTCACTTTTCCTCCTCTCGTGAACGGAGCGATTGGATCTCAAGTTCACTATTCCTCTTCTCACGCACGAAGTGATTAGATCTCAAGTTCACTATTCCTCCTCTCGCACACGGAGTGATTGGATCTCAAGTTCACTATTTCTCCTCTCACACACAGAGCGATTGGATCTCAAGTTCACTATTCCTCATCTCACGCACGAAGTGATTGGATCTCAAGTTCACTATTCCTCCTCTTGCATACGGAGCGATTGGATCTCAAGTTCACTATTCCTCCTTTCGCGAATGGAGCGATTAGATCTGAAGTTTACTATTCCTTCTCTCGTGCATGGAGCGATTGGATCTCAAGTTCACTATTTCTCCTCTTGCGAATGAAACGATTGGATCATAAGTTCACTATTCCTTCTCTCGTGAACGGAGCGATTGGATCTCAAGTTCACTATTTCTCTTCTCGCGAACAAAGCGTTTGGATCACCTGATTCGTGTTTGGCTACTTATTTCTTTCCATATGAAACAAGGTTGGATTTGTTTTGCTCTGATTTATGCTTTCGTTCAGTGTCACATCATTGTTTTGACTGCATTTCATTGCATGATCATAAGTTATGTATTGCATTTTATTGCATGATCATAAGTTATATTTCGCATATCATTTTGCATCTTTCCCCTGAACTACGCAGGTTTCATTCCTTGCAAAGGGATACGTAGGCAACCTCCGGGTTCGACCAATTGTTTGCACATTTGTTTGTTTTGCCAAAGTCTTACGATCTTGTCAAATGGGTCGTCTTCGGACTTTGACATTCACTCGCGTCATGAGATGACTTCAAGCTCTGTCAAAAAAGGGCAACTGTAGACACTCCAGTTTTGACCGCTCGTAAGACTTAGGCGCTTTATTCCAAGCATTCGATGATGACAATTACATTGAGTCAATGGTTTGAATCCTCAATAAAGGAATTCGAGTTCGAGCTCTAAACAATTCCAACCTGCTATACCCACTGTATTTCTACCCTAGAATTTTAGTATTGCACCTTGTACCAACCTGTATTGAACCTGAAAGTAAGAAATAGTGGAAATACACTAAAGTCCGGCTGGACCTCAGTGACATTCAGCGGTAGACACAAACATCCGACTGGACCTCTTGACTTTTCGAGGCGGTTTTGTTCTTACCGGTGCCAATTTTCTTGATATTTTGATCGGACTTTCGAGGCCTATAAATAGCAAGGTTCATCTTGCTTTGTGAGGAGGTTGAAAAAACAATATAGAATTTGGTTAGAGAGATATGTATCAAGTGTTAGACAACAAGATCAAAGGTTAGAACAAAATCAATATCAAGTGAGTTACAAATGTCAAGAGTTAGAAAAGATCAAAGCTACCATCCATCTTGTTCTTCCATAAGCCTTGAAGCTCTCATATCATCCACACATACCATACAAGAGCTTGAACTTGGAACTTGATTTGAGAATTGAAAATCATAACTCAAACTTGAGGGTGCTTTGGAATCAAGTTTGGTTTACAATAAGAACACCTTCTCTACAAGAGGTAAAGCTTCCTCACTTCCATTTCAATCTTTGTTCATATTTCTCTTGTGTTTTCATATTGTTTTAGGACTATTTTAAGGGCTGAAACTTGTGATTAAAAGCTACCCAAAGGTGGACGGGTTAATCATCCTTGCTTGAACCTTATTCCTAGCTTAAATCCTTGTATTTCCCACTTGTTTTCTCTAAGAAAAATGCTTGGGAACACTAAAAAGACAGCACTAGGAGGAGCACTAATGATGTGGCAGTGGGCCCTACCAACTTTCTATGCCTAGTTTTTTTTTTTTTTTTTTGCCATTCCCAATGTATTAGTGCTATTAGTGGTGTATTTTTTAGTGATCTAAATCATTGTTGTTTCTCTAATTTTTATCATTGTTTTGGGACTGATTTGGGACTGTTTTGGGGCTGTTTTTCAACATCTAAAATATGTCATTTAGAGTTATAAAAGTAAGGGGGGTTAGCCACCCTTCTTTACACTTGTTTACTAGCTTTAATCTCTTTATGATTGTACACATTCTATAGCTTAATTTCAGCACTATTTCATGCTATTTAGGGGCTGCTTAATTCATTTCAATAATTTTGCTTTGCATATTATGTTTGCTTTATAATAATCAATTAATCAACTTCGCATAATCATCTCTGCAACCTCCCTCTATTCTTTGATTATTTTGATTAAAAAGTTGTGGAAAATTAAGGTTGTTATTCAAATATAAGAAAGAAATTCTTTCCATACTTAATAGTTTAATCTCTTCAAAAATTCATTACCAAAGGCATAAAACTTTTTCATGCTTAATTCTTTAATCTCTTCGGAGGTTCATTACCAAAGGCATACATCTTTCTTATACTAAAGTCAATCTTTTATTTTTCATTCCTTTTTATCACCAATGTGTTTACTTTTAAGGGACTAATGGATCCTTGGAAATCACCAAGGAAAGCGTCATTATCACTAATTATCAAGTTTGGATTTCAAGTCATTATCACTCACTTTGGATTTTTCTAAGTCATTATCATTCTTCTGAGTTTAACTAGTCTTTGTTACGCATCTTGGGTTTGACTTGAAACCCTTAACTTGTAAATAAGTTTGACTCTTCCATTGTAATTTTCCCCCGAATAAAATAAGGTTTATTTCCTCGGGTTAAGTCGACACTTGTTTCCCTTTAATGTGTTTTAGACTTAGTGGATGTAAATATCACCGTGGACTTAATGGATTAAAGAAAAGGAAAGGTAATATAAAAGAGACTAATAAAATTGAGTTTAAAATGAATCAACTGACATAAAGTGCCGGAGTCTATTGTGTTAAGACTTGTCTTACATCAATTTATGATAATTTGATGAACCTTGAAGTGTCTCTACTTCCCTTCTTGAATTCATTTCATGATAGGAGGGAGGGGTGGTTATTATGCATTACATTTATTGATCTTTGTCCTATTGTGTCCAAAATTATCTTGCAACTCAACTTGCAACCATAGAGGGTTTGGGAACCGAGTTCCCTCATCTCTTGAGTAATTTCTATGATAGAGAAAGGTAGAAGAGACAAACATGACTAGGAATACCCTGTTTGCACTGTTTCACCTCAGGTACAAAAAACAAATTTCTACAAGAAAACAAGGTATTGGATTTGTTTGGGGCTCGATTGAGTATCGTTTTGGGTCGACAAGGCTCCAATAAATTGCAAACAATACACTTTTAGTTGAAAGCAATGATAGGGTGAAACAGAACAAATCCCAACAAGGCAGATAAAGTGATTCCTGTGGAGCATCACGCAATCATTGTATATTTGTTGTAATAAATTAGACAACCCCTTTTAGTTATTATTCATTCGGATTTGCAATAATTATTTATTCGGACACTTAGACATTTGAACCCTCTTTCGTGAGGACAAATATGTAATAAGTTGTATGTCTTCCAACCTCCATTCTTTCTCCATTTTATTTATCTGCTTATGATGATTAGTATAGGGACATCATATTTTCAAATTAGTATTTCTATGACTTGCATCCATTCGTTTTACATGCATAAAAGTTCGGCTCATCATATTATTCAAATGTCAAATTCAAACTCTTTACTTGAATATGTGCGTTATCACATGCCTTGAATTAACTCGCATGCCATGCTAATAGCCAAGCTTATTAATTGCATATCGTATGTGTTGCATTAGCCATATTACATAGTTAAGATCATGCATTTTTCTAACTAGTTCCTCTTTTAGCTTGGAGTACGAGGTAAGTTTTTATGCTTCAGCATATTGCATAAGTGTGATTGCTGTCATATCAAAATACTACCATGAGGCTAAATGCTTAATTGTTAACTGCTTGAATGCCTATGGATAAAGGCTATTTGCTTAAATTGGAATAGTTTAAATAATGTTCATATACAATCACTTTTTTTCAAGTGGTACATATTCAAAATATTTTTCTTTTTAAAACAAACATGATTCGAGTGTTCCAATGTTTGCAAAATTAGTCTATACTTGTATGTTAAAAATAGAATAAGAACATACGTTGTACATAAGAATCACATCATGATTAGTAGAGGCCGATCTTTGATTGGGTGAATGGGTGGCTCAATTAATGACCTTTCCCTCTCATACCTAAGTTCCTGAACCAAGACACTTTGGTGACGACGGACTAATGGCCTTTGGCATGAGTCATGGGTTTCGTAAATTTTCCAAAAATATTTAGGTGGCGACTCTGAAATCTGGCAAAGCAGTCCATTTTTGGCATTTGATTCAAACATTGATTTTTTTTCCAAAAAAGAATTGCTGGATTTGAACTCTTTTTGTGTTTTCACTATTTTACATTGCACTTGTGAAATCAGATTCAGAACCACAAGTGGAGTCTGAACTTTACGGGCTATTCATTCTTTCAAAAGGGGGCACGAAAAGCCGAGCTACACCCTCCTCCTCTGTCACGACCCAAACCCGCCCCCATAAGTTTAAGATCGTAACCGGCCAGTAATCTGTGATTACCGAAGGCCTAACTGGGTGAAGTAACAAAGGGGCTAGCGGAAGCTACTATATAGAAACAAAATGTCCATTGAGCTGTGCATTCATATGACATTGTTATTCATATACAAATATACACACATGTATACACATAGAAGTATTATAGTCATTACACTTATGTCACAAAAATATAAGGAAAATGGGTGAAAGACACTTCTATGACAATAGTTACAATATTAAACTACATAACCAAAACACATGAGATGCATGACAAAAGGGAGGACATTGGTTCGGTTTAAACTTGAGTACATGAGGAACCTCGTGGTGAGGCACGATGGTTGACTTGGTAAACACCCGAGTAAAACCGATGTCGTTACGTCATTTCCTGAGCTGGATCACCTACATAATATGTCAAAACATGAGCTAGGGCCCAGTGAATAACAACTGAATGAAGAGAATATCAATGATAAATCATAATATGAAATGCATACAACCTAAGCATGTTTATACGGAACTTAAAAGAAACATAACCTTTTGCGTAAGACATTCACGTAGTGTGCTCACAGGCAGTAAATACAGGCGGCGGTCTAGAGGACCGAATAGATGGTCACGGAGACCGAACAGGCGGTCAAGAAGACTGAGCAGACGGTCTTAAGACCGGTAAACCGATACAATGGCCATCATTATGCTAAACAGGAGTTCCATGGAATGGAACTGGTAAAACTGTACGTATATGAAGAGATACCCAAAATTATCATAGCAGCTAGTAAAAACTAGAATAGAATCATCATTTAGTTACATGAGAGACATGTCTGAGTAATGTATAAATTGAAGCAGAGAAAGGTAAATTAAATTATATAAATTCATGGCAGTGTTACTCACAGTCCGTTCTGAGTTGCGGACGACCGGAATGAGGCGTTTGACCGACACCAACAGATATAAACATTGACCATTAAACGAATCGAACTCCTGACTAGCTATTTCACAATTTAGGGATTTGGGGGTTAAATTATAGTTCACTTCTATTTTAAACATTCATGCAATACATTTGGGCATCATTTATGAGTGTAAAACACTTTATTGGAGGTCCAAGAATGAGGTAAACAACACAGAAAAGTGACACCGAAGCCACCAAGCAGCCGCATATGTGGAGGTCTTTGGCCGCACGTGCGGGACCCTCTCCGCAAGTGCGTCGCACATGCGCCATTTGGTGCTTTTTAAGCAGAAAGCTCCCTCACCTTTTCCCTATTTTCCGTACGTGTGGGCCTACCCGCTGCACGTGTGCCAATGCACTCTCGCACGTACGGGCTCTCCAGCCGCACGTGCGGCTCTAGGTGTTCCAGAACCGATTTTCTACTCTATTTTTGGGGTTTCAAATCTCTCAATATCAAACCCAAAATCAACCAAATTGAAGGCTAAAAATTAACAAATGTGATGTACAAACAATTCCCCAAGTCCAACTCAAAAATAGAGCTCCAAATTTAAACTCAAGGCTCATCAACAACTTTAAGTTAAGATGGAAACTCTATGTTACTACCAAAGTTTAGATATCTAACTTCAAACCAAACAAAATCAAATAGGTGAGCTTCATTTTTGGAGAGTTCTTCATATTAGGGTTTGCAACATAAGTCATATTGCCTAAGTCATATTGCCTATTCCCTCATATTTCATGAGTTCAAGGTGAAATTTAGTTCTTATGCATGAGACAAGAAAGAATTGTACCTCAAGGAGCTAAGTTGGTCAATTTGCTTCAAAATCTCCTTCACCCTTTTCACTTCTCTTCTTACTCTCCAGTACTCCCGCACACTCTTTTACCTCTCCCTCTTTGTGTCCAACACAAAAATATATATATATATATATATATATATGTAGGTACATGTAAATAAACAAAGCAAAGATATAAATATCTATAATTAATTATGAAATATTGACTTAACTCACTTAATTAATTCCTTTTTAATTAGAAATACATATCACATGTAAACTGAACTCTTCCTTTCTAATTATGGAAAATTGGGCTCTATCCACTTGGTCCACTAGTTAATTCATAACCTTACAATTTAATGAATCAGACAGGTCTTTTCATAAAGAACATATCTATTAATAACCATAATGCACATAAGTAAGCACATAGAGCACAGACAACAACATAATTAATACTAATCATAAAAGTAATTAAAAACAACAGTTAAGGAGAAAGGCGGATGTTACATCTTCTCTGCGGATAAGCTGGAGACTTGTGGCCCAATTGACCACTGAGCTCCCTAGGACAACTGGGGTTTAGAACCCCTCTGCCTCTTATTGTCCCTCTGACTGTCCTGACTCCTTTTGGAGCCCCTCATCCTCTCCTCCTTTACTTGCATAATGTGCCCATAGTCTCTGATCATGGACCCGGCAACTCTAAACATGAGCCTAGTCCCTAGCCTCTTCTCGAACTCTAAACAACGGCGCTCCTCAGTCGCCACTAACTCAGGTGCAAACCTAGACAAGCTAGTGAATGTGACCTCAAACTCAGCCACTGGTGTGTTCAACTGCACCAGCTTGGAAAACTGGTCCCTTAACTTCTCCCCAATCGTGGGAGATAGAAATTTGTCCTGGAAGGCACTGACAAAAGCCTCCCAAGTCACTCCAATGCGCCCACTCGCATACTTCCACCACTGACCCGCATCCCCCTTCAGCTGGAAAGACACCAAGGTCACCCTCAACTGGTCGTCCTTGATGCCAAACATCTCGAACGTCTTTACTATCTGCTCTAACCACTCATCTACCTTCAATGGCTCATTGGGATCACCCAAAAACTCATCTGGATTCGACCGGAAGAACTCTCTTTTCAAAAAAAAAAAAAAAGCCCTGCCTCAGCTACTTGAGCCTAGACTTGATTCTTAGCCCTGAGAATGTCTATAGATTCCTGCAATGCTTCGGCCATTTCGTAGACTAAAGCACCCATGGCTTGCTGACCAACTAGTTCGGCCACGTTAGCCTGACCAACTCCCTCCTCTTGTGCCAGAATATCATCTGGTATGGGCACCTCGTGCCTTCTAGGCCTACCACCCCTACCACCACCACGTCCTGACTTATCCTAATAAAGGTAACACAGAGATTAGCACATTTACAAATGTGACGAAGCTAACTCGCTCATGTCCTAATGCGTTGGACAATAGTAATTCACTCCATATAAGCACATAATCACATAAACACATACGAATTTCCTTCATAGATAATGACCGTCCCGCAGCGTTGCTAGAGTTCCAATTAGAAATAGCAGTGATCAAGTGCTTTTCTAATAGGACTTCCAAAACCCATAGACCCGATCAACATGTTAGGAATTAAATCTCATTCCTATATAATCATATAAGCATGTTATTACATAAGCACACAATACATACTAAAGTCTCGACTAAGCGAGACAAACCCATTGTGGTACTAACCACTTTCCACGTACCCAAAGTATTCAAACCTGGCACGCTCTGATACCAAGTTGTAATGCCCCAAAAAATATACAATAAGCACAACCCAAATATATATATAAATGACAACATGAATCAGAGTACAATGTTATTTCATTTCATAGAATTAATGATACGAAAGAGTTTAACATAAATAAATGCCTTATAGGCTTACACCTTTCGAAGCCTTGACTTGGTTACAATAAAAGTGAGACTAGCTCTTACAAATAAATCCCCTGGCTATACAAAAATACACAATCAAAATAAAGAAGCTCTTGCTCCCAAAAGGCCCTCCAAGTTATTGTCTTGACAGAGGCATGTCACCAACACCTGAAAATATTTTTCCCAAATAGGGTGAGCCACATCCCAGTAGGAATAATCTAACACAATATATGAGGTTTAGTAGAGATATAAGTACAATGTGCATATACAATGCCTGTGGTAAAACATTCATAAATTCATATATTCACAGGGTACCAAATTCAATTCTTGATCCATTTTCCTTCAATTCATTTTCGGTTCATTTATTCTTCTCAATTCATGAGTCATGACCATTATCTTTTAATAACCAAACAGAGACTACAACTCAATGGTTTTCCAATTATACAAAACACGCATACACACTTCAATCTGCCATTTTACGAATATTTCGTCTGCAAGATCGGCACCCATGTATAATTTCAATTTGCCATTTTACAAATATTTCGTCCACGGGATTGACACCCATGTATAAATTTCGGGACTTTCAACTAGGACACTCTAGCCAACTTAATTTCAATGGAGTCCATCCCTTTTCTCCTCCTAAACAATAGAGTACATCCAATTTTTCCTCCTAAACAAACATACATATACAATGTATTTAAAACATGATCATATTCAATGATAGCCAGCAATAGATTAGTTTTAATTCACCTAATCCTCATGCTTTCTATAACAATCATAGTTGTTCTCCACCGATAGCCCAATACAGTTATTTCTAAACAAATATTCAATCTCAAGACAGATAGTTTATTCAAAATTTCCAAAGATGTGAGATAATACATATCCAATTCCACCATTCATATCAATAATCCTCTAACTTTACATTTTCAATGTCAATTTCAATTATTTATACAAAATAACCATTTGATCCAATTAGGGCAAAACTCCCATTTTTCCAAATATCAACCCAAGTATCAAAGTCCATCATTTTGACACAACATGACCTCATATTTAAACGCTATAATCATTTATTTCAGATTTACCAAAAACCCTCTTTCCATTTCACACCAAAACCCTAGGTTTTTGCTTAGACTACTCCAAAATCTCACCATTATTACATAATGACAAATAACTAAACTAAAAATCATATAAGAGTGTAGAAAAACCCCTACCTCAAGAAGGGAAGACCAAGCAAAGCAAAGTAGAACCCTCAACAAAGCCGAGACCACATTCCAATCGAATCAAAATGAAGCTCTTGGAATGCTCTAACTTTTTTTCAAAGGCACTAGGGTAGAAAACCTAAAGGATCTAGGCCAAAATGTAGAGAGAGAGAGAGAGAGAGAGAGAGAGAAAGAGTATTTTAGAGAGAGAGAGAGAGAGAGTCAAGATCTAGTTTTTTGGAAAGTTTTAGAGAGAGAGAAGAATGAAAAAGTGATATAAAATGTCATTTTCGCAATCTGATATACGCACAGTCCGCTTAAGCAGAAGAGTTGATGCTCGAGAATCAGACATAAAAAAAAGTTATTCCACTCGAGCACGATGAATTCTGCTCTAGTGCCAAGACACAACAATCGTTCACCGCTCGAGTGCAAGAAATAGCCGCTTGAGCGTAGAAAATACACATCCAGTAGTTTTGCAGACAATAAACTAACGCTCGAGCGCAAGAAAGGCTGCTCGAGTGCCCACTCGCTCGAGTGTAGAAAATGCCGCCGGCGAGAAAACACTTTCGAGAGTTTTGCAAACACAGAAATCTTGAGAGTTCAGAAACACGCCGGCGTGAAGAGTACCGCCCGAGCAAAGGAGCAAAATTAGAAAGCCCGCTTGAGCACAGGAATGGCCGCTTGAGCAAAGGAGAAAAAATCTAGGCAACAAAGGTTTGGAAAAACAAGCAACTAACTTGTTCCACACACACAACCATAACCCGATAACCAAAATAGGGAGAGACAATGGAAACAAGATATGAAAAACCTTTCAAAACCACACAAACCCGAGTCCAGAACACGACAAGTGACGGGTCAAAACCGAAATCGCTATAACCCCATTCTCCTATTATAAATTTTCCCCATCCTCCATCTCCTAATGGGCTTGGGTTTTCCCCAACCCAACTTGACCCCTTTTTTTTCAACAACAAAATCAAATACACATCAGTTAATTAATTAAGAAACTTATTTTAAAGTATCAAATTTATAATCTTGACACAATCAAATAAGTTTTTAGTAATCGAAAAAAAAAATGATAAAAAAAATCTATTACTAGTTTTGGAAAAATAAAAACCCTCTACCAAAACTTTTAGATTTCAAAATTTTGCCTTCAAATCAAAACATTTCAAATATATATATATATATATATATATACAGGAATGCATATGTATAGCCCAACTGTAGAGAGAAAGAGGAATGGAGTGAAGAAGAAAAATAGTGGAGAAATCACTGCTACTATGTCGTGCAACTGCCATTACAGCTTCCTGACAATGGTAGTGGCGGAGAAGAAGAAGTAGAAGGCAAGACAGCTCATGGTAGTGATAATGAAGCCACAGCGGTGGAGACAATAGTGGATGAGCAATGGCTAGAAGGAGCAGACGAAAGCGGAGAGGATAATAGCGAAGATGGAGAGGAAGAAAAGGAAAAGGAAAAAAATTTGATCACGTCGAAATCGATAACAATGGAGAGGCTGAGACTGAGCGTCCCAAGCTCACCGAAGACTTTTATAGATTGAAGTTATGCATAAGAAAAAGATTCGCAAGGTCAAAACATATGAGGAAATGGGTAGGTATCCATCCCTGATGGGGATTTAAACAATACCACCTACCAAACCAATGGGCAAAAACAAGGAAAAAAATCAATGTATTCAGGTTGAGTCTCCATGGGTACCCACTAGATAGGTTATCCATTGTCATTCCTAATTGCACCCCCCAAATCCTTTGTTAATAATTCGTAACTAGATAATATTTATGACATTCATTTTTTTAAACATAATATAATTATCTTTTTTTACTAGCAATGATTATAAAAATAATATAAATAATTAGGAAAGGCTTATCTCCAATTAGATTTTCTAACTAGAGGGTACTTTTGGGCTTCCTTGGGACCACTACGGAGCCTGCATCAATGATCCAAACTGTTCAATGTGTAGAACTCATCGAGTACTTCATCTCTGCAAAACATTACGTTAATCGAATATCAATAGCCACTTGATCAGATCACATTTATATCAATAATTTATTTTAAAGTACTTCATCCTACAAAAATATCACGTTGATCGGATATCAATAACCACTTGATCAGATCATCTGATCTCAATGAACTCTACACATTAAACAGTTCGGATTATCAATGTAAGCTCTGTTGTGAGCTCACGGTGGCCCCAACAACACGTTGGAGAGAAGTCTTCCCCTAAATAATTATACTTATGTGAATATATATATATATATATATATGTTAAAATTTAAATTGATGACCTCTAAATGCACACCCTAAGATTTATTTTAATTTATATATAATTTTTAAGAGTAAGTTACATCTAGTTTTCTTGAGTTTTGAAAAAAATATAGTTAGTTTTATATTTTTAGTATAATTATATCAATCTTTCTTGAGAGTTTTAATCCATACTATACTTAGTTAGGTCATTTTCATCAATAATTTGTTAGTCGTAAGGATAAAAATATGATATTGTTATCTTTTCTTTTTTCTTTTTTTTATAACTAAGATGTATATTCATGTTTATTTATTTCAATATCTACCCATCATCTGTTTTAATTTTTATCGCTTTAATTTTATTAAAAGATATGAGCATAATTATGACAAATTTATGAGATTAACTATATTTTTTTAGAATTTAAGGGAGAAGAATGTAATTTATTCAATTTTTAATACATTTATGAGATAATCATTATAACATTGGAGTTCAATTTTGTTGGTAGAGGGTATATATTATTTGTGCCTTCGGATATTAACTTCAAACAAAATGCAAATGCTCAGATATCTATAATTGAACAAGACTTTTTATTGAACAATTGACTTTTATTCAAAAATTGATATTCAGATATTTTATTTTTATTCGAAAATATATCTAAACTATGGGAAATTATATGGTGTGCGCCCTACCACAAAAATGTATAACTTTATCATAAAATTTCGTAATATCAATTACAAAATGCGTAATCTTACCATAAATTGGCGTAAAAAAATGTTCAAAATTTTGTAGTTGATGTTGCAAAAGTTTGTGCCTTTGTTACAATATTTTTGTTGGAAAATAATGATTTTTCAGTAATTTTAATTTAAGATTAAAGTAGGACACAACTGCCCGTTTGAAGTGGGTCCAAGTGAAGTTGTATTATCTTAAGTGAGAAGATTACAATAGAAAAATAATGAGCTGAAACCATTGAATTATGAATAAGAAAATGTCTCATAAAATGAGTATTAATAGAAATTGGGTTTGGGCTTAAATTTTGACTTAGCCTTGGTTTAGACTAGGCTTAGGTTTGTGCTTGTGCATGTGTTGGGTTTAGTCTTAAATTTGGACTTGGACCTAGCATTGAGCTTAGGCTGAGCTGTGCTATATTGGGCTTAGGTTGTGCATGTGTTTGAGATTGGGCTTGGATCGCCCAACATTCGTATTCGTTTTGCGACCCATCTGTTTGAATTATTCAAATATCATTATATACATATTTATTTGTAGATATTAAGCGCATGAGAGATTTAAACTATTGTAACTCTCATCTTTTGATGATGGAGTTGATGACCATATTAGTGGCCATGAGTTTTTAACTTTTGTAATTCTAGCTCTAATGGCTAAAGTTGATGACCTTGGTTAATGGCTTTTGATGGCCCTAATAATGATAGCCTTCATGGATAGGGACTCCCCTACTTGTATAAATAGAAGTCTACCCCCTCCAACTTAGTAGGATGTTTTAGAGAGGTTTTTTAAGATGGAAAATGGAGATGGGGTTTTGAGATAATAAAATTGGAGATGGTTTTTACACTGAATAAATTTTTCTTATCTTTTTCTATTAGCCCCTTCTTTGGTTCTTGTTAATGAAAGAGTGCTGTCATTCTCAAATTCGCCGAAACTATTCAAAAAGTGCTTCTGCATTAGTTGGTTTTGACCATCGTATCTTGGAAAATAAACGTCGGCGTTCCTCCAGCACTCATTGGCAAGGTGGCGAATCTGTTTTAAATAAAATGTATATACCACGGGTTTTGGTTCACATCCCTTATCTTTTGTTCTTCAAAGTTTTAAATTTAATATATTTCTTGTCTAGTATTTTTTTTATGAGAAATTTAGTCAAAACCCCTCTATTGGACCCTTATTTAGTAAAAATGACAGCTCAATTTATTTTGCTTTATAAACCCCCTAAGGAGAAAACACATAATTGAACAAGGATAAGGTAAAATATCTTCTTTTTTTTTCTTGGACAATATTGCCAGAATAACATGTTATTGTGAACCAGAGTAATATATTACTGTCAAACAGAGTATCATGTTATTGTTATTGTTTACATGAATTTCGACAATAATAATTTTTTTTTATTTAAGAATTTCATAGTCAACATAAATCTTATTTGATAGATCTTGATGAGAAAATTTTAAAAATAATAATTTTATTAAAAACCAACATTTACATCAAAAGTTATATTATTTTAAAATTTAATATTTTGATAATAGTGGTATGTGTTTGACTTTTCAAGGAAAACTTTTTGTGCTTGTCCTTAATGCATTAAAGTTTTATTATAAGGGGGGCTTTGACCAAGTCCCCTTTTTGTATGTCCATGAATCCATCTTATAATATGTTCTAATGTTGTAATCTATTTTCAGTCTAGTGTTTTCTTTAATAATTAAAAATAAGATTGTTTTATCTTCACGATTTTATTTTATATAATTTCGTTTTCTATTTTTGGGAAAAAAAATGCCAACAAGCTTAAAATAGATTTTTATAAATACATTTTGATAAAACAATTTAGGTTTTATTTTAATTTATTTTAATAACTCTTAGAATTGAAATTAATTTAATTGCCTAGAGTTATTGGATTGTTTTGAGTTGTTCATTTCTAATAATTTATTCATGTAATTTATTTTGTGGTTGTTATTGCATGAGTTATTTGGTTGTTAGTGCTTGAGTTCCTAAGAGTTGATAAAATAAAATAATGATTATATTTCTTAAGATTCTTACTAATTTATTTGATTTGTTTGTTATTTATTTATTTATTTTTATTTTTTTGGTGGATTATTTTCTCTACAGGTTTACCTAAACGCGAAAAGAGGATATATAATACAAATGAACGAAACAAATTGAAACTAATAGTTTTGGACTACTGAATTGTTTTGAACAAGACCCTAACCTGAGCATAGATGGAAGAATTGGACATATTTGTGAATTTAATATTCAGTTTTAAAGTTTAATTTTATTTTAGATTTATTCCTTATGTTATATTGGAAGTTTGTAAATTGCATTATTTTTTGATTAATTAAATTCTAAAAAAATCAAAGGGTTGTATTTTGTGTTTTGAGAATTTCAAGAGATTCATTTTGTTGAGAGCTTTTCGACGATATAAAAAATGTCTCAAACAGAGTTCGAATGAACCCACACGTCTACCAAAAAGTTCAGTGTCAATACATTATTCATCATCTCCCTTGGAGGCTACTATGTATTTTTCCAAATGATACTGACCTAAGTATGACACAAAGACATCATTATTACATAGAGATGATGTTAGTGCACAGTTAGCGCCACGTAGCTGCTTAGTCAGCAGCCACGTTAGTGACACATGGGCTACCATGTCAACAAAATTTTTTAAAAATTGCTTATTGCTCCTTGGATTTTAGGATAATTTCATTTGGACCCCAAAATTTTTCTAAAATTGTGTTATGGCCCTCAAAATTTTTGGTATTTATATTTTGGTTTGTAGTTTGACCCTTGGAGTTTGTGGTTTTTTCAATTTAGCCCCTAGAAGTTTATGAAGTTTCGATTTGACCCTTAGAAAGGTAGAGGAATGTGTTCTTAGCTAAAACAGACTATTCTGGATGCAACCATGAACTCCGTTTTTTACTTACTTGGACAAGTTATAATTGTAACAGTTGCATTTTCATTTGTAGTTTGTAATACTTTCACCTTAGTGAAGGAAAAGGAAAAATGAGATTATAAACCTTCGGATTTAGAGAAAATCTTTGGGATTAATTTTATCATTCTTAAAGTGTTTTGATTTTCTATAATAGAAACCAAACTTTAGCTTTGGCTAAAGAGTATTTCTGATTTGTATTCAAAAATGGAAACTGAAATGAATTTGATTTTTCATGAGTTGCAAACATTTGTGGTTTGATGAAATCTTTGGGTTTAATCTATTTATTCTCAAAGTGTTAAAAAATCAATTTTTGAAAAAGTCTTTGGTTATAATCTAATTATTTCCGAAGTTTTTTGGTTTTGGGAAAAGAAACCAAATTTTAGCATTAACTAAACTATTTCTAATTTTTATTCATAAATAATGGGCTCAGTTTCAGAAGTACCGGTTAACTTTTATGAGTTGTATAATTTTGGTAGCAATTTTTATTTGCTTGGAAATTGCTTTTTTTTTTAAACTTGATTTATCCCATAGAAGCATAATTCTGAATTTGTTTCCCATTGACAATGAGTCAACAAGCTCTTGAAAGTTTTGTTTAAGGGGTCGTTTGGTATTTGAGTTGAGGCTAAAAAATCACAAAAGGACAAAAAAAAAAAAGTCAAAAAATCACAAAAAGACCAAAAAAAATTTGTCATTCCAAAGTCAAAAACCCAAAAAAGTCTCAGGCTAAAAAAGTCAAAAAAGCCAAAAAGCCAACTAAAAAAGTCATTGTCAAACGAGCACTAAGATTAGTTGGGTTTTAAGTGGGACCGTTGTAACCCCTTTACTCTTCCTGAAAAATTTCCTAACCTTGTTAGATTTATGAAGTTAGTGGTGAGATTAATTTTTGAATTAATTCCTACTATTTTGGAATTTCCTAGTGTTAATTTGTTTTCTGGAGAAATAGATTAGTTGAAATTTTGTTGTATTTTTCAAAAATGGCTTCAAGAGGTAACAACAAAAGATATTGCTCCACCTGACAATCTTAAGCCTTGCAAGGTTCTTAAAGGAAAATTAAGAGAGATTAAGTGTGATTAGAGAAAATCACAAGATTGCATGATAATATTTTTGAATTAACAATGTAAAGTTCTGTAAAAATAAAATAAAACAGTTACGCTATCTAGGGTGACTGACTTTTTAGTTGTTAATCAGAGACAATTAATATGTTATCATTGTGTCAATTATAGCACATATGATTACTATATGACTTTGCTAAAAAGTAAAGATGAGACAACCCCTTAGGGTGAGTAAATATATTTCTTGAATTTTTATAATTCTAAATATATTCTTAAATTGGTGGCTCCTGGTAAATGCAAGATCATTGATCACAAAGAAAGGAAACTGGTGGCTCCTAGGAGTTGTTAGACCACTAGCTACACAGTTATGAGATTGTGGTTCCTAGTAGTGAATAAATTACTAATCACATGTTAAGACATGATAATTCCTAGTAATGAAAGAGTCTACTGATCTTATGTTAAGACATTGTGATTCCTAGTAGTGAAGTGATTACTGATCACAAGTCAAAACATTGTGATTCCTAGTAATGGAAACTAACCACATGTTGAGAAATTAGTGATTCCTAGTAATAAGACTACTGGCCATGTTATGGAGTTCCAAATAATAGACAATTGATCACTAGGTTTGTGATTTCTAATAGTAAGTCTATTGACTTCAAAGTGACTTGTTTGGTGCCTTGAATTTAGGAAAGACCTAATTCTGTTGATGACAGTCTTGGAATATGTTTTCTATGATATGATTTTGAGAGTCTCATAATCATTGTGACACAAGGTGTTATGTAAAGACCCTGTAGGAATTTTTGGAAAAACTAAAAGCCTTCGTATAAATACTACAAATGTAGAGGTGTCATGCGAAAGTTGGCAATACATAAACCCAAGAGAGTTGGGATAGGCCTAAAAATTCGTTGACTTTGTGTTCAACGGTTATGCACAATATAGTAGTGCATATCGGTTTTCTTGTGGACGAATCTGATATCTAGATTTACATGAGAATACTATCATGAAATTGAGGAAGCAATTTCATTAGATAAGAGATAAGCCTAGAAGAAGTCAAAGAAGGGCTAGGACTTGAAAGTCCTTTGTTCTAAAAACTTCTTAAACTTATATGGCGGCGAATAAGGCTCGAAGCTTATTTAAAGCTGTGATTTCTCTAGAAAGAAATTTTTAAATTTAACTCTATCTTGCAAAATCCTACCTAGGGATGGGTAGTAAGCCTTGGGATGCAATTGAACGAAAACCAATGGGATAGGCTTGTTATCAAAGTTTGCCGGCAAATAGAATGCCTGTATTACTTTAGCAATTGTGCGAAGTCTGGAGATACATCAAGATAGATGTTCAGATAGCTTTCCTATATGAAGATTTAGTTTAATAAATCTACATGGAACAACATGAAGGGTTTATCGGTTCTAGGACAAGAAAAATCTATAAGCTTGGAAAATCATTATATGATTTGAAACAAGTTCCGAAGCAACAGCATGAGAAATTTGACAACACAATACTGTCAAGTAGGCTTTAAATAAACAGTTATTGACAAATGTGTGTATGGCAAAGACACTAACAATAATATAAGTCATTTTGTGTCTGTATGTTGGTGACATACTCATTGTTGGTAGTTATGAGAAAATGTTCAATACTACCAAGGGGATGTTGAACTCGAAGTTTGACATGGGTCTTACAAATGTATATCTAATAATTAAGTTTTCCTGAATATTTGCTAGTAGTGTACTTTCTCAGTCTTGTTATTTTGATAAGAGTCTTGAGAAGTATAATTCAGATACAAATGTATCAAGAATTTCGGTAGACTTTAGTCTCTGTTTGATCAAGAAAAATAGAATATTCTCAAATCTTAGGAAGTCTAAGTCTCTGATGAGTTTTAGAAGGCCAGATATAGCCTACTCTGTAAGCAGGCTAAGTAGATACATGAGTAATCTTTTGTCTTTAGAAGGCATTTGTATTGATACTATGGTATTTACGATGAAGCCGGGATTATGGATTGCATAACCCTTGATATCCAATTGTACTAGAAGAGTACAAAGGCGCCTACTGTATATCTGATATAAAGACTACGAATCCATTAGTGGATCTATTTTCTCTATTGGAGTTGCAACCACATATCATGATATCAACGATGGAATCAAGTTCAATGCTTTAAATAAAGACACTAGGAAGAGCTAAATAGCTCTGCCATTTCACTAAAGATATTCGACGAAGGTTGAAATCTGTGCTAACAATGTGTATGCTTTACTACCTTTGGAAGGTCTAGACATTTTCGTTGAAGACATAATTCTATATGACAACTACTCTGATGTGTTGTCACTATAAACTATGTACAGTCTAAGGATAATATTATAGATCCATTAACCAAAAGATTAAATCGAGAGTTAGTAAGAAGTCCTTCAAGGGAATGTGGCTAAGGCCTTTTGCCATAATGTTATCGGAACGAAAAATCCAACCTAGTTGACTGAAGATCCTAAGATCTAGGTTCAAGGGGACAACCTAATTATGTGTAACAGTTAAGTCACTGTGGAGGTAATTCCTCCTGCTTATTTCTTTATACAATGATACCCTATGGAGTGGAAGGTTAAGCTGATGCTTTTAATGACCTGCATGCGTTCATGAGTCAAACATGGTATAGCGCGATAGTGCAAAGTGGGGCTGTTTCTTTAATAATTAACAAGGCTGAATTCTTTAAAAACACTCACTGAACCAGGCAAATGTTCCAAGGCCAAACCGGACACAACAGTGAGAATAGAATGATGGTTAGAATGACTCATGTGTGAGGTCTATTGTCTTAGTTTACACAAACGGTAGAATAGTTCAAGACATCACATTCATTGGTTAGCCAGTAAATCCAATAGGCTTTCACTATGAAAGGTTCAAGGCCAAAAGCTACCTTCTCTGATGTAGGATTATTCTATGTGCTCTCTCTCTCTGAGTCTTTGTTGTCTCTCATTCTTTCTTTATTCAGCCAATTTTATTCATGTGGGGATTGTTGGAAAATAATGACTTTTCGACAACTTTAATTTGAGATTAAAGTGGTATCCAACCTCAGATTAAGGTGGATCCAAGTGGGGTTGTATTCTCTTATGTGAGAAGATTACAATTTAAAAATAATGAGTCGAAACCATTGAGTTGTGAATGAGAAATTGTCTCATAAAGTAGGCATTGACAGAAATTGGGCTTGGGCTTAGATTTTGACTTAGTCTTAGTTTGGACTGGACCTAGGCATGTGCTTGTATTTATGCATGTGTTGGGTTTGGTCTTAGACTTGGACCTAGACCTGAACCTAGACTTGAGGTTGAGCTAAGCTATGCTGTGTTGGACTTAGGTTATGCACGTGTTTAAGATTGAGTTTGGATCGGATTATAACCCAACATCTGTATCCGTTTTGCGACCATTTGTTTGAATTATTCAAATGTTATTATATACACATTTATTTATATATATTAAGCACACGAGAGGTTTAAACTATTGTAACTTTCATCTTTTGATGATGGAGTTGATGACCATATTAGTGGCCATGAGTTTTTAACCTTTATAACTATAGCTCTAATAGCCTTCATGGTTAGAGACTTTCCTACTTGTATAAATAGAAACCTTCCCTCTCCAACTTAGTAGGATGTTTTTGAAAGGTTTTTTGAGATAGAAAATGGAGATGGTGTTTTGAGATAATAAAGTCGAAGATGGTTTTCATACCCTTTTTTTTTTTTTTTTTTATCTTATTGGTGAGGCAATGAATCTATTTTTAGACAACTGTGTATGCCACAGGTTTCAGTTTGCATCTCTTATATTTTGTTCTTCAAATTTTTAGATTTAATTTATACTTCTATATTATATTTATATGTCCATATGAATCCATCTTATAATATGTTCTGATGTTGTAATCTATTTTCCAGTCTTGTGTTTTTTTTTTTAAGAATTAAAAATAAGATTGTTTTATCTTCACGATTTTATTTTATATAATTTAGTTTCTATTTTTAGGGAAAAAATACGAATAATTTTTATTACCTCAATTTATGATAGGATTATGTATTTTGTGATTAATATTACAAAATTTTATAATAAAATTACATATTTTATAGTAGAGTACACATCATAACATTTCCCCTAAACCTACTTACAACGTGTATTGTCTTGCAAGGATGGCGGTTGATCAGCTAGTGGAGTATGTCAAGCGTCAAGGTAATTCGATGCTCATTGTCTTGTAAAGATGGCGGTTGATCTTGATAAGGTTATAGTTTGGGTGGAGGAAGTTCCTTTGTCCTTATGCGAGCATGTCAAGCGTCAAGATAATTCGGTGCTCATTGTCTTGCAAAGATGGCGGTTGATCTTGATAGGTTTGTTGTTTGGATGGAGGAAGTTCCTCTTCCCTTGTGCAACTTGTGGTTGATCTAGTCTTTCTGTGTAATTTCTTCGTCTTGGCCTTTATCTATCTATATATATATATATAAAACGTGTATCAAAATAAAATATGATGTGCAGTTGTTAGCATAGACTAATGAATGATTGAACCTTAACGGTCTGTCGCTATCACACAAGAAGCTACTCCCATATAGCCCAGATGCCCCCCTTCACTTCATCATTTATTTTATCGATTTTTTTACATAATTTAAATAATTTATTTTATCAATTTTTACGTTTTTTATTGAGAAAAAAATCTTTATTGCAAAATAAATAAATAAAATTAGATCAATCTCATACAACGATTAGAGATGGCAACGAGACGGGGCGGGGCGGGGCAGGGCCGGGACTACACTCCCCCGTCCCCGATCCCCGAAAGTGACAATTTTCCCATCCCCGCCCCCGATCCCCGACGGGGACCCATTGCCCGCCCCCGCCCTCGAAAAATCCCTAGCCCGCCCCCGAAAAATCCCTAGATTATTGTAACATTTTAGTTTTTTTTTTTGGTTCTTTTTTATCTGAAACATCCTATTCAATTTGTCAACATTTTTTCAAATTAAAAAATCTGTAAGCATTCTATTCAAACATAATATTGGGACTGCTCAATATGTCAACATGTTTTCAAAATAACAAATCTGTCAACATTCTATTAAAAAATCTGTCAACATATTTTCAAAATTAAAAATCTGTAAACAACAAAATAATATAGGGCCTGTTCAATATATCCTGTTCAATAATATTGGGACTATGCAATATATTGGGACTGTTCAAAAAATTTGTAAACAATAAAATAATATTGGGACTGTTCAATAAAATAACATATGTCTACATAGCATCTGTAAACAGCAAAATAGTTCCATACACAACCCACACAAAAGAAAATTCATCAACCACATCACAAGCATAGAGAATAATTAGTCCCAAGCACAACCCGCAAGGGATAGGCTACCCAAAAAATAAAATTAAAAAAAAAAACAAATCCATTACAACATATCAAACCAAATCCATCATGAAAAAAAAGGATAAAAAACCAAGATTGTTTGTCCAAATACTCATACAACCACATCACAATTTTCATCATCTCCTTCAACTTGAATTCCTGTTAAATAACAAAAGGAAAAAAAATAATCAATACTAATAATGAATATATAATCAATTAAAAAATGTTAACAATTAATCAATACTAATAAAAAATGTTAACAATTAAAAAAAAAAAAAGATGACAACTAACACAAAAGTGGCACACGACACATCCGAGTCGATCTCATCATCATCATATATAGCCGCATAGCCCATCGATGCCAATGTTGAATTTCCTAAAAAGTAAAAAATATAAATTCAGTACTGAAATTATTCCATGGCAATATAAAAGTGAAATAATAATATGTAGATTGGATGAAATAATAATATGAGTACCTTTCATCTCCGCACCCTACAACCAATTTTGTGCACACATTAATGCTTCTAATGTGTTTGGATGAAGTCTACTACAATGTGGACTCACCAACCTTCCACTAGTACTAAATGTTGACTCAGAAGCAACATTGGATACAAGAATAGCTAAAATGTCCCTAGCTATTGCCTGTAAGGTCGGATACTTTGGTCCATTAGCTTTCCACTAATTCAAAACATCATCTTCTAGATAATGGTCCAACTTTGATCTTACATTCTTCATTCTTTTACTTCTCTTTCTACTAATAAACAAATCAAATTTTGAAAGGGTCTCTGTAACAATTTTTGGATGAGTAGAAGAGTCACCAACAACATCGGTCTCCATACCAACTCGGTGCTGATACTCTTGCAATAAATCATAACAAATCTTACGAACCCTATCAACTTCATCTTTAACTTTGTCTCCATAAAGTTTTTCAAAATAAAACTCCAATACACTCATCTTATACCTAGGATCACGTACAACAGCAACTTCAATAACACCATGTATCACTAACCAATATTTATCAAATTTTCCACCATTTTTGATGCCATTGTTCTAATCACTTCAATTTCACAAGAGAGCCATTGAGACAGTGTCATCCTAATCTCACATAAAGTTGGAAAACAAACATTGGTTGTGGGATACTTAGTACCAGAAAATAACTCTGTGATAGAAAAAAAATCTTAAACCTCCCACCAATCTCTCTAGCAAACTCCCATTCTTGCTCACTTGGCACAGTCTTATATTGGGGCTCTCTAATTTTCAATCGAGAAAAGACATACTTATACAATAAGGCAGTCTGAAGCATCAAGTAGGTTGAATTCCACCTAGTTGCATAATCAAGTCCTAATTTCTTAGTATGTGGAATATGCAATTGGTTAACTGTTTCTTCAAATTTTTCTATTCTTTTTGGTGTTGCTGTCCAATAAGCTACACTCTCTCAAATTTTCTCCACACCCACTCGTATGACATCCAATCCATCTTTCACTATCAAATTCAAAATATGCACACAACAACGCATATAAAACAAAGTACCACCCAACAAAAGTGATGTATTACTCAACTTATCCATCAACATGGTAATCATGGCATCATTTGTGAAGCAATTATCAACAATAACAGTAGAGATTTTTCTATCAATATTCCAGTCCACCATACACTCAAGCAAAGTATCACAAAGAACTTCTTTTGTATGTAGACATGGAACATAAATAAACCTAAAATATGATATTCATAAACAAGTATTAATAACATGCAAATTGAACTGAATAAGATAGAAATTTTAAATGATTTACAAATTTGCAAATATATACCTCAAAATGCGACTTTGCAATTGTCACGACCCAAACCCGCCCGTATAGGTTTAGCATCGTAACCGGCCAGTAATCCAGGATTACCAAAGGCCTAATTAACAATAGTGACAATTGAACAATATAAAGGGGCCGCCGGAAGCCGATCAATAAAATAATAAAAAAAAAAGATGTTCAATGAGCTGAGAAAATCTGAATGGAAAAAGACTTTTATGAACATATCCACATTCAAAGCTATATGTATATACACATACCAGATACACATAGCATACAGGTTAGGGACCTGTTTCCTTTACCATAACTGTACAATCAAGTCTTAAACATTCATTACATTAACGGAGACAAAAGGGGTGGATCCAAAACACCCCAAAACAGCCATGACTCATGCAGACTTGGAACCTCGAAGTGAGGTGCAATGGTTGGCTTGACAAAACAAGAGCTTAACTCGATGCTTCTAGCTTTGGTCTGGTGCCTGGCCACCTACATACATATATAAACTGTGAGCTAAAACCCAGTAAATAACAAATGTGTAAAGAGGTTAAGAATGATGTCCTTACAGTCCTCAAAACAATCAATTAGCACTAAAACATTTTCAATCAATATCATTTGTCAATCAGTCATTCAATTCGATCAAGTCGATCCATCATATTCATAAGTCATACGTGGTACATCCAATAGCAACAATACACTAGGTCTTGAAAGACCGAACAATCAATTGATAGCCATCATACAATAATAATAGTTCCGAGATTCGAAACTGACAGAGATCTCTATAACAATGACGATAACAACATTAATAACAATACCAATTTGCTATGAATGCCACGAATACAGTTCAAAATAGGATCATCATTCAATCGATAAAAGTATCATTTCAGAAAGCAACATGATTTATCAATCAGAAAATAAATACAATTGAACATAGTTTTACAACAGTGTTACTCACAGATTACTGGGCTATGGGCAGGCTAGACAGTGTCTTTGGGTGCCAAACCTACACAGTTGCAGAACGAACACACACACTAATTTACACACTCGAGATTAATAACTTAGCCCCTATACTTGATTTGGTGTGGTTCTATATCAATATCTTTAATTAAGGTGCCTTAAACATGGCCTAGGAATGCCTAGGGTGGAATGAGGATGCAAAAATGTACTTTAGAACACTTTTCAAAATTTGTTGAAAACAGGGGTCTCACTCGAGTGTGGGATCCATCGCTCAAGCGAGCTTACCAAATGAGAGAGGTCGCTCGAGCGTAAACTCCTTCGCTCGAGCGGTCTGTAAAAATGTAAAAAGTACTGGTTGCTAAAATTTTCCGCTCGATGCTCGCTCGAGCGTGAGACACAGTTCTTCGCTCGAGTGTAGGTCTCGTCGCTCGAGCGTGTGTCTGCAAACGCAAAAACCTGAGAGCTTGCAATTTATGCTCGAGCCAGCATTCCGTTGCTCGAGCGAGAGTCTGAAAACAAAGGTGGTCGCTCGAGCGAGAAAGCCAAATTGTGGGTTTTCCAGGTTTGCTCCCAAAGCTCAAACCATGAATCAATCATTTCAAAACTCATTCTTTTGGGAAAATTTTCTGGAAAACACTTGGAAACTCTTAATACAACAAGTTTTAAAGATCATTTCATAAAATCAAAGCCCAAAAGTATGACAATTGAACCAAATTTCAATTAAAAATTTATGAACATTACAAGAACATAACATGCATGAGTTCTCATGAGCTCTAAAACTCCAAATCATGACCAAATGCAAGATTGAGCTCAAAAACATGGTGAATTTGAAGAGTACAACCAAAATATGGACATTCATGTGTGAATCCCATGAAAACAACTTCAAAATTCAATGATATGGACATGCATACATACATTGTTTCTTAATTCAACTCTTAAGGCTATTTCTTGACTCCAACCTCCAATTTTTCGATGAACCATGCATAAAACAACTTAAATTCACAATTAAGAGAATGAATTTCCTACCTTAAGTCTTGAATTTCAAGTGTGGTAGCCCAATTTTGCAAGTCCTCTTCAATTCCTCTAATTTCAAGCAAAATTTCTTGTTGAGATCAATTCTGTCCTAATCTCCCTCTCTCTCACGTTTTTACAGTGGGATGGTTGAAAAATGATGTATCAAATATGTGAATAAGCCCCAAACAATGTTTTTGAAGGTGGCCCACTCAAATGGCAAAAAAGTAGATAACTAGGCTCAATTAATTTAACATTAATAATTCTAATTTAATCATTCCAAATTAAATTTTAATTAAACCTACCATAAAATTCTATAAATCCTAATTAGCATATAACACTAATCAATTTTTGAATCGGTCGCCGATAAGGCCTTCAATTTGCAATTCGAAATTAAAACATAAACAGATCATTCTGTAACAAACAGATAGAAATACAATTAAGCAACACACTCATGTAATCAATTTAGGATTTCATCTTAATCAATTACTTATCATACTTAATCACAATTAACGCTAATTAGAGATGGGGGTTGTCACAGCAATGTCCATGAATCATCTACAAAGTGTGCGGTGACAGCCATAAATCCTTTCTTTTGATTGCTAGCAGTCCACATATCAGTTGTGATTGCCACTCTACTTTTATTATGCTCCACCAAACTCAATGTCTTCACCCTCTCATAATCATAAATCTTTAAAATATCACTCTTTATCGTATTTCGAGAAGGCACTTTAAACAATGGTTGAAGTGCTGTTGAGTATCTTTTAAAACTAACATTGTCTACGATAGAGAGGGGATATTCATGCAAGATTATGGCATGTGACAACTCTTTCCTAGGAAAATCTTGATCAAAAATATAAGAATTCATTTTTGGACTATCTCTACTAAAGTTGTTAGTTAAAACTTTTTGCCTCGTGTCCATTACTTTTTTCCTAGTACAACTCTTATGGTGATTATGTAAATGACAAGTTCCATTTTTTGAATCACCTCCAAGATGCTTATTACAATAATTACATATTGCCTTCCACACGCCATTGACTTGTTGTTTCTTAAAATGTTCCTACACAACACTAGGTTTTCTTTTAGTTCCTCCACAAGTATTAGACTATTCATCTAAATCAATAACATTTTGATTAGAGAGGGGAGACGGTGAGTTCATAGGTGAGTTGGTAACTGGTGATAAATGTTATGACGCGTCACTCTCAAATGATACTTGAGAGTAAACTGGTACTTCAGAGTTAACTGGTGGTTAAGAGTTAACATCTAACATTTTTAACCTTTATAAAAATAATATGGATTGAATTAATGTTAACAGAGGTAACATAACATTAGATTACTAAAGCTGAGAAACAAATTAACTAAACATTTGAAAATATCAAAGAAACAATTAATAATTAAGCTAAAACAAACAGACAGATATGTTCTTGTGAATTACCGTGAAATTCATGCTAACATGTCAATCATCACTTGGACGTGAAGAATTAAGGTAACTGCTATTTTGATCATAGATAAAACTTTACATTTACAAGAAGAAAATAGGATAGGATAAAAAAATAACTTCAATATAGCACATCATTTCACAGTTCTAAAACAGTTGCTAATACAATAAAGCAAAAGAACATAAGAAAATAATGTTATGAACCCAATGTGGAATATGACTACAGAGAGAGAGAGAGAGATAGAGAGAAGGCACACCTTGCGATACAAGTGCAGAAGAGTTCTTTTTAATTTTTTATCAAGTTTTTTCAAAGTTAATCCACTGCAGATATACACAAACCAATACATATGCTTAGTGCCATGCTAATAGAAATGTCTCATATGAAGACAAATGGAGTAAATAAACCAGCTTCCCTACATTAAGCTATTAGAGTCATCGATATGACCTGAATATAAAATGATAAGCAATAATAAATAGTTCTCTGAATGAATCAAATCAATCCCTCACATGATGTAAAGAAAGTAGTTGAGATTCTGACTTTTCCCCTTCTCCTAGGGGTGCAACTCAAGGGCTCAACTTGAGCAACCCGTGTCGACTGAGTTTTTAGGGCTTGGGCAACAATATCTTGTAACTGGGCGAACTGGGCAGATTTTTATGCCGAATTATAATTTAAATTTGGGTGCAGGTAGAATCAAGACTAACCCGAGCAACCCGAACCCGAATTGCATTTAATATATTATATGAATTATATAATATATGTATAAATTAAATTAAATAGTTGTCCTTAATATTAAAGTGATCCCCAACTTTAGTCCCCATTCCACAAGGACCTAGTGATCCTGCACAGGGTCAGAGATTCCTCGAGCATCCTATAATTGAGACACCAACTTGAGGGGATTCATAGGCCCTACTCTTGACCTAAATTGCCATGGCAACATAGCGCCCTTTTAATCATAGCTTGCAATGGTTAGGCAAGGCAATGAGGTAGGCTAGCGAGTGGAGTTGAATGATTCGAGCGAAACTAGTTTAGCAAAGCACTAAGCCAAGATTAAAATCATGCCTTATCATGTAAAGTGGTTGTTTGTTACCTTGTGAATTTCGAACAATTCGGGCTAACTCGAGTTCAAATTATAAAGCTTGGTACGGGCTTGGGCAGCCATGCTCAGGTTGATGGTTGGGCTTGGGCGGGCTTGGGCATGCCAAACACAATTCGGACTGGGCTTGAGCAAACCCCCAACCCGACCGAAGCCGCCCGAGTTGCACCTTCTCCCCCTAATTAATAACTAAGCTAAAACAAACAAACAGATATGTTCTTTTATTTGCAATGAACTTTGAACTAAGATTAAGAACTGAGATTACATTACATAACAAATCCTAGTTGTGTTTCTTTATTATCAAGTCCCATAACTTTGAAATCCATTACATAAAATGAGATTACATATTTTAACAATAAAAACCATATATATATACATATATGTTTAACAGATCAAGAACTCAAGTGATTAGATCGAGACAGATCAAGAACTCAAGTGTGACAACCCTGACCTATGATTAGCGTTAATTCATGATTAAGCATGATAAGTAAATGATTAAGATGAAATCCCAAATTAATTATGTGAGTGTGTTGTCTTAATTGCATTTCTATCTATTTGGTATAGAACGATCTATTCATATATTGTTTTCGGTTTACAAATTGAAAGCCTTATCGGCGACCGATTCAGAAATTGATTTGTGCTATATGCTAATTAGGATTTATAGAATTTTATGGTAGGTTTAATGGAAATTCGATTAGGAATGATTAAATTAGAATAAATAATGCTAATTGATATAACCTAAGTTAAGTTAAGTTAAATTACATGTTTACCATTTAGTGGGCTTTCTCAAGACAATTTCTTTACACCTTATTCATGTTTGACACTATCCATTCTCCATCTTCTTACACAAAGCATGAGAGAGAGAGAGAGAGAGAGAGTTGGAAGAAAAATTGGATTCAACTAGGCAATTGCTTGAAGTTTAGAGGAATTGAGAGAGATTTGCATAATTAAGCTACCACACTTGGAAATTCAAGACTTAAGGTAGGAATTCACCCTCTTAATTGTGAATTTGAGTTGTTGCATGCATGGTTCATGGAAAAATTGGAGACTAAAGTCAAGGAATAGCCTAAAGAGTAGAATTGAGAATCAATTCATGCATGCATGTCCATATCATTGAATTTTGAGATTATTTTCATGAAAATTCACACATGCATGTTCATAGTTTAGTTGTGATCCAAGAATTCACCATGATTTTTAGTTGAATCTTGCATTTGATCATGTTTTGAGGTAATGGAGTTCTAGAGAACTCATGCATGTTATGTCCTTGCATTGTTCATAAAGTTTACACTGAAATTTGGTACAATTGACACTCTTGGGCTTTGATCTTATGAAATGATCTTCAAAACATGTTGTGTTATGTGTTTTTAAGTATTTTCCAGAAAATTGGCCCAAAAGGATGAGTTTTGGCATATTAAATCCATGGTTTAAACTTTTAGAGCAAATCCGGAAAACCCAGAATTTTGCCTCATCGCTCGAGCGAAAGATTTCACGCTCGAGCGATCAGCTTTATTTTCATGCTTTTGCTCGAGCGATAAAATTCTGGTTCGAACATAAATTGCAAGATCTCAGGTTTTTACGTGTGCAAAAGCACGCTTGAGCAACAAGACTTGCACTCGAGCGAAGAACTGTGTCTCACACTCGAGCGAGCATCGAGCGGAGATTTTCAGCAACCAGTACTTTTCATATTTTTGCAGACTGCTCGAGCGATGGAGTCTACGCTCGAGCAACCAAGCACACTCTGCATGTCCTCTCGAGCGAAGGAAGCCACGCTCGAGCGATACCCCTATTTTCAGTAAGTTTTGAAAAATGTTTTTAAGTACATTCTTGCATTCTCATTTCATCCTAGGCATTCCTAGGCCATGTATAAGGCATCTTATTGAGGAAGTTGATATAAAACCACACCGAAGCAAGTAAGGGGCTAAGTTATTAATTCCGAGTGTGTAAGTGTGCGTTCGTTTCGTAACTGTGTAGGTTTGGCACCCAAGGACGCTGATTAGCCTGCCTATAGCCCAGTAATCTATGAGTAACAATGTTGTAAAGCTATGTTCAATTATAATTATTTTCTGAACGATCGACTGTATTGTTTTCTGAAATGACATTGTTTACCGATGAATGTTTGTCCTACTTTACGAACTGTACTCGTGGCATCCACTGATAACTTCTTATTTGCTACTACTGCCATCGCTATCACATTTACAGAGATCTCTGTCAGTTCATATCCTTGGAACTACTATTACTGTATTGATGGCCATCAACTGGCTGTTCGGTCTATTTAGACCTACTGTACTGTTCTGCTATTGGATGTACCACATATGACTGCTATGATTCCTAAATGACTGATATGACTTGAAATATGAGTCACTGATTAAACAACTGATTTACTGATGCAAATGACTGTTTCAATTACTGAAAGGACATTCATTCTTAACCTCTTTACACATTTGTTATTCACTGGGCTTTAGCTCACAGTTTATATATATATGTAGGTGGCCAAGCACCGGACCAGAGCTAGAGGCACCAACTTAGACTCCTGTTTTGTCAAGCCAACCATTGCGCCTCATATCGAGGTTCCGAACCTACACGAGTTAAGGCTGTCTGGGGTGCTTCAGATTTACCCTTTTTGTCTCTGTTAATATAAAGAATGTTTAAGACTTCGAATGCACTGTTATGATGAGAGGATCTAGCCCCTAACCTATATGCTACTTTGAACATGTATTTTTTTGTATATGGCTATGAATGTGATTTTGTCCATAAAAGTCTTTTCTCATTCAAGTTTTCACAGCTCATTAGACATCTTTTTATTACTGATTGGCTTTCGCCAGCCCCTTTATACTGTATTATTGTCATCACTGTTAAGCAGACCTTTGGTAAGCATGGATGATTGCCCGGTTACGATGCTAAACCCTTAGGGGTGGGCTTGGGTCGCAACATCAAGTGATTAATTAGATCGAGATCAATAACAGATCAAGAACATCAATAATAAATCAAGAACTCAAGTAATTAGATCGAGATCATATATATATATATATATTTAAAATAAATAAATTTAGAGAAAAAAAAATAGAGGTCGAACAGCTTACAGAGATACTAAATAAATTTAGAGAAAAAAAAAACAGAGGTCGAACAGCTTACAGAGATACTATATATACACTCACAAATATATATATATATATATATGTATATAAACCCCCCTATATCGAAATCCCAAGAGAGAGAGAGAGAGAGAGAGAGAGAGAGATACCCTTTGAAATCAGCGGTAAGGGAGGCTCGCCGGCGAGGGAGGTGTGGCAGTGAGGGGCGAGCAACCGTCGTGTGTGAGAGAGAAAGAGAAGGAGGCAAAACTCTAAGTTCTAACCAGCAGCAGCGGTGAGGGAGAAGGATCCACAGTGAGGTATGAACGGCGGTGAGGGAGGATCGTCGAGGATCGGCGCCACCGTTGTGTGAAAGAGAGAGAGAAGAAGGCGAAACCCTAAAGATAGATAGATAGAGAGAGAGAGAGAGAGAGAGAGCAAGAGTAGAAAGAGATGCTTTGTATGTGTTGTGTGTGAGTGGTCAACCAAAACTCTACACACACACACATATGTTATATATAAGCAGGGGTAAAATAGTAAATTCACATTGGGGGCAACCAGGTCGGGGATCGGGGCCGAGGTTGGGTCGGGTCCGGGGCTGAAACATGAATCCCCATCCCCGGCCCGAATATCATCGAGAATTTAATTTTTAATACCATCCCCAGTTCATCGAGGGTATTTTTCGGGTAATAACCGCTCAATTCGGGATCGGGGGATCAAGGCTCTGTTGGGCCAGGTTCCGATTGCCATCTCTAACAACGATAACAAAAGATCTCATAAAGAGATAACAAACTTTTATAAGAGGAAGAATCATAATCTCCATAGAGGAGAGAAAAAACTATCATAAAGGAAGGACATAACCTCCATACAAGGAGAATTATTATAACAAACACTAAAAAAAATAAAAAATAGACTATTTATTTTTTTTTTAAATTAAGTTAATTTAATTTATCATATTTATATCTAAAAAAAAAAGAATGACTTTTAAAAATAGACTATTTATTTTTTTGCGACAAACACAAAAAATCAAATAAATTATTATTATCGACTTAACTTAATTTTTTATGTGAATAATATACATAGAGACGCTATAAAATAAATTATTTAAATTATCAAAATTAAACCTGTAAAATAAATTATTCAACTTAAGATTAATTTGAAAATTACTTTTTTAATTATTTTTTTTTTAAAAAATTATTTGACAATTTATTATCACTTTTTGAATAAAATGTTTGTCCGGAACGATGTTGCTTTCAACACATGCATCTCTGCCACTTTCTCTATCTATGAAAATGCATTTTATTGTGCTCCCACGCCGTATACAATCCCTCTCTCGCTCTCTCTCCCTCTCCACAAAATCACCATAATTCAGCATAGGAAGGATAGGATGAAAATGGAGGAAACCAAGAAAAGTTTTGAAAAGGTGACACCATCATCATACAAACCCTTCGTCAACCCATTGAGAGGGACCATTAAGCGCCGGATATGCATGCTTCAAGAAGCTTGCCTCCAAAACCACCTTCCATCTACTGCTTCTTTGCTGCAGCCGCTGTCAAGATGCCTAGGTGGTGGTGTGGTGGTGATAGTGATAGTGGTGTGTGGTTGTAATAGTGATCGTGTGGCGGTGATGGTGTTGTTGGGGTGATGGTGGTGTAGATGAATTCTTATTTTAAATTGAATAATTTAGTTCGTATATCGTAAATTTAATTTCGATTTTGTTCTTTGATTTGATTTGAAAATTAAAATTCATGATTTTGAAACACTTATTAATCTCCTGAAGTGTATACACAAAAATAATAAATAGAAATTTAGACGAAATAATCAAATTAAAATTGAATTTAAAGGGTAATATAGTGACTAAATTGTTAAAATTAAAATTATAAAGATCAAAGTAATTTAAGTCAAAATATAAAAGTAAAAAGTGTAATTAACTGTTTATTTTATTTTATTATTATTATAGGAATTTTGATATTGTTGCTTTTTGTTTATGTTGTAACGTTGGTGACCGCTTGCTTGATCAAACAAATTAATTTGAAGCGAGTTTTGTTCGGCTCAAACTCAACTTAATTCAACTTTTTAAATGAAATGTTGTATTATATTTTATATTTATTTATTAATTTAAATAAATAAGAAATGATTCAAAATTATTTGAGCTCAAATTTGACTTATTTATTAAATCAATCTAAAAATCTAGCTCGAGTTCATTCATGTACTTAACAAATTGAGCTGAGCTGAGCTATGCTCCCAAACAACTCGTGATTCATTTTCAAAACTATACTACCTTTCCTCGTCTTCTTTCTAGCTTAGCTCACCACTTTCTCATTTGTGCTATTTTTTATTGGCGAAATTGCACTTCAGTATAAGTTTTTTTTTTTTTTTTTAAAAAGAAAATTGCAAATCAATGAAAAAAATTATCAATTTTAATAATTAAAGTTATAAAAATTTTCATAAATTTATAAATATTTTTGTAAAAATACCACTTGTTTACGAACCTTTTTTTTTCCCCCCAAAAGCGTCTGCCCCCAAAATAGTTACCACTGCAGGAAAATTAGCTTTTACTGGCGTTCCAAAAACGTCGCTAAAGCTATCAATAACGTCAAAAAACCTTTACTGGCGTTTTAAAATTTGCGTCGAAAATGCGGCCGTCGCATATCTTAGCGACGTTTTGTAAACGCCGTACATATCTTTTGCGGCGTTTTTTGAACGCCGGTATATAATTCTATAGTGGCGTTTTTGGAAAATGTCGCTAAAAGCCTCATTTTTAAGAAAAATCCAAACCAAATCAGAATTTTTCCCAAATAAATTTACAATAAAACAACAAAATCTAATCACAATATATATTCCTTCCTCCCAAAAAAAAAAAAAAAAAAGGAGACTAACAAAAGCAAAATTCAAATTATTACACAATTCACAATAACTCAAACATTTGATCACCTTTAACATTCAAAATAAATTGAAACCAATTAAGCCATAAATATTTTTAAAAAAAATACAAATTGACGAATGGAAATTTATGACATAACAAAAAATTAAAAATATTTACAGACATGATTAGATCATGACACACTACTACTTCATAACATTAAGTTCACTTTCTGCCATGACTACTAAGGTGGTACTCCAAATGCCTGCACTTAAATCAAAATAAGACATCTATGAGAATTGGACAAGTTTGGATATAATAAAAACATTATTAGACATTATCAACAACAATACACATTAACAAATTACTCAAAAGTAATTATAAGTAATTAACTGTAACAAACTAAGGCAATGTTATGGAACATGCGTGATAATGTGATAGAAATAGCACTAGCAGCCATCATGAAGAAACCAAAAATAAAAATAAATAAAATTTGAAAAGCACTAAGATAATTTGGAATGAGCCCACTATATTATACGTGTTTGGCCCTCATCAATATAGCCAACTATTTGTGTAGAAAAATCCACACCAGTGTTGGGGTGGTGTGCAGCACATGACAACATGGGCAACCTACGTATTTGGGTCTCTTTAGTGCATGGTACGTGTCAACAAATCATATGATAAATCAAAAATCATCTTGAATCTGCAGATTAGCTACAAAGAATTTGCAAATTGAGGGAAACAAAATTGCAGATTGCCAGCAATTTTTGCTCTCAATTTGCTGATTTGTGAATTATTGCATTACAACAATAATTCATCAGTACTACCCAGATCAACAGCTGTGAAGCATAAGTGGAAAAAATAAAAGAAAAAAGAGGAAACAGAAATCTGGACAGAACAGAAAAAAAATCTAGACAGAATAGAAATCTGGAAAAAAAAAAAAGAAAAATGATGTGTCTTTGTTCTTCGTTTGCTGTGAAGAAACAGAATAAAAAAAATCTGGAAAAAAAAAATGAATCGAAGAGGAAGATAAATCTGGACATAACAAAAAATGAATTTGGAAAATCATAAAATACCTTATGTACTTTCAATATACATGCATAGAGAACGGAATGTTCATAGCTTATAAAGGTCATACCTCCACCAGCGGTTCATCAGAATTTTCAGACTCAGTGGATGCTGAAAGCAACCTAATTCTCATTAAATCATAAATATGCAACAGGTAGTGTGTGTCTTCTCTGGCATATCTGATAAAAACAAAATATGATAAGTCTGATGATTTGGGTGACACACGGGCCTGGATAAAACTAAAAAACGCATGTTACTTGTCAATCCATTTCTTCTGAGCTGTTGAAACTTGAAATTAATCCATAGGGTCAATATGTTGGCTTTAGGGACGACACAACGACTAACACAAATAATCAAATAAAAATACTCAAACATGAACTGCTATGATACAGAGGGCAGAATCTGTCAAATTGAATGCCCTACACCCTGGAACATGAACGGAGAGCATTGCTCACTTAAATATTCTTGCTATCTTTTTTAATTCCAACATACAATTCACATAAAATGGTTCAGATTTAATTTCGAAGACCATGGGGGACAATGAAGACTGCTCAAGATCCTTCCTCAATGCACAGTTTGAGAAGCAAGAGTGTGAGTGCCAACCTTGAAAACTGCAAGATTCAAAGCACTGCTAGAGCATCTAGAATAAAATTTTATATTCCTCTTATTGATTGTTCTTTTGTGTATTTTCATTGTGTTGAAGAAAACAAAATTTTGTGTAATTAATTCATAAGGAAAAGTCCAGTAAAATAAAATGTCAACTCAAACCCAATGGGCAAAGTAGCATGGCATGGCGAGACGAGGTGCGATGCTTTGAAGTAACCTAAAGATACGTAGCCTCACATGTCTCTATCAAAAAGAAAAGAAGTTAGGATCAATGGTGATGGTTCCTGTTGAGTTGTTTTGGGGGTTGATCATGTTATTTGTTTTCAGGTTGTTGAAGCAGGAAAAGATCAAGATGATGGCCACAGGCAGTCATAGGGACCCCTATATTTACACGGTAATGCAATTAACGATTCAATCCAAATATTCATAGTCGTGTGTCATTGCATGGAAAATCAATTAAAATCAATTAAGATGTTAAACTGGATAATTGCATGGAAAAGTTTTGCCATATAGTCATGAGTTTTGCCATAATCGTGTGGTGAATGACACACGGCTATGAATATTTGGATTGAATCGTTAATTGCATTACCGTGTAAATATAGGGGTCCTTTCTTACTTAACAAAGTATTATGATCCAACGGTGATGGTTCATTGACATGGACCTCCTAGTAAGGAAAACACAAGATGATATGATTTGGTAAATTTTTTGGCACCCAGTATAAGAACCTAGTGTGGGAAACCATCAGGGTTTTGATATGATCAACGGTTGAGATGATCTAACCTTGATGACTTCCTACATTGGTAGAGAGAGAGAGAGAGAGAGAGCACACTCAAGGCTTTCTGGTGTCGTATTGCCACCGAAAGCAGTGGCGTATCGACTTGAAGCACAATCATTAGACAAGAGTCTCATGATCTCTTGGCTCGGTGGCGCATGGAAGCCGAGTGATCGGCTTGGTTTTCAAATCTGGAACCAAAGCCTCCTCCTTCCCATCGAAACAACATCGGAGCTACTTGACACACACGAAGAAACCTCATCAATGGCAACTATCTTTACGCCGAAATCGATTTCCGTTGATCGAGCTCATGTTCTTTGAGACTTTTTCGACAACCCGCCAAACTCATAGATTTGAAACTTCATATAGTCATGACAATTCAAAAGAATCAATTTGATTCGAGTGAAATCGATTTCCATGGAGATTTGAATTCATCAAACACACAAGTTTTACTAATATTGAAGACTCTATGCATTTAGCTATAAATCGAATTCAAATTCAAAACAAGGAGAATGACCATGGCAAGTAATTCATTACCTAATTCAAGATCCATTCTGAGAGAGCTTGAAATCAAACTCAATTGAAATTGAAAGCTGCAGAGAGAGCTTGAAATCAAAATTAAGCAGAGCAATATAGAAATCAACTACTACTAATCGAGCGGATAACAAACAAAGAATCTGAAAATGCACACAACGCACTAGAAATTCTAAAAATCGACGATTAATCACGAGGTGCATTTAACTAAAATATCAAATTAGAATGTCCGAAAACCGAGTTCAAAATGCAATGTGCGAGCTTCAATCGAAGCGAACTAATTGCAATAGCTCCTTCAAAAACTACCAAACGCATTCCCATTGAAATTTGATAAAAAAAATAGAGGGATATGAATCACGTTGAGTTTAGTTAGATCAATTCAAATTGAAAATGCAATCTACTTGAGATTCAAATCAGAACCAACTAGTCACAGCTACTCAACAACAATCCAATACATCAAATTCGAAAATCAATCGAGAAACATAGAGGTTACGAATCGCAATGAACTTCACTCATCGACACAAAATCAATAGACATAAATTAGTATATATATATATCAAGCATTTGAGATCGTAGATCTAAGTTTGTATATAAACAAAATCAAAAATCGAGGACTCACAAAATTAATCTTCAAATCGGATGATCGAGAGCTTTGAGCCAAGATGGAAGAACGGATCGTGAATCAGACCTCTGGCTCGATCTAGTGACCTTTCACCATAAGAAAGAGGAGTAATGAAGAGATAGAAAACCTAGATCTATCAATTGCTGCGTGAAATGGAGAATAGAAGAATGAAAAACGCGTGGGTCTTAAAAGGGAAAATATGTTCATACACCAAAAGCACGCGTGTTTTTTAAAATGAGTTATTTACAAAAATATTTTGAAAACCTTTAAAACAACGTTTTTTAAAAAAACGCCATAACAAAAACGTGGTTATATCCGAATTTTCTTGTAGTGTACCCTTGCTTGCCTTTTACACCATGAGTATTTCACTCCAATATAGCAAAATATATATAACATAGCAATAATTTTTATTAAAATCTATTAAAGGCAAACAGTTTAATTTGTATAATTTAACATATTTTTATCATTCAAAGAAATTGCATGTGGACCCAGCTTATACTAATCATTTTGGACTTCCACGGAAATTTGGCCAAAATATCTCATTTAGGGTTTTTCTTTTTTCTTTTTCTTTTGTGAAAATGACAATTTATAATTTTTTTTTCTCCATAAACCCGAGTGATTCTATTTGAACTCAAATAATAACCTCAGTTAAAATTTTAGTTTCTATTGTACTCTAATATAAATTTACTAATAAGGACAATACATATTAAATCCAAAAATAAAATATTTTTATGTTCATGGTACACCCTGATCACTTATATTCATATTCAAGCCTCTTTATTTTCTTCCTAAAGTTTCAATTATTTTCTCTTCATCTTATTTTCCAAGTTTCAATTATTTTTTTCTTCATCTTCTTTCTCACTCCAAAACTTTAATCCACTCTACCAAAACTCACAATTATCATTAATTGCAACCAAACACATACTAAGGCCAAGTTTGGCATTCTCAAGAAAATTCAAAAAGTTAAAAAGTCACTAAAAAAGCGAAAAAGTTCATACTATTTACCGCTTTTGGAGGGAAATCTCTTAATTGAAAAAAAAAAAGAAAAAAAAAAAGAAAGACCTTTGCATGTATGGTGCAACCACACATCCCAGTCAAAAAGTTACATGGCACACTGTGTAGCCACACATGCCATTAAAAAAAAAAAATTTTGAAGAGAGACATCAAGTGTACTGCCAGTACTGCACTCTCTTGTCAGCGAGGGCAATTTCGTAATTTTATAATTTTATACAATATTTTAATTATAATACACATTTTTTTATAAAAAGTCAAAAAGTTAACCCAAACATCCATATTTTTTTCCCTCAACTTTTTAGTCTAAAAAAATAAAAAATACACTTATTTAGAACATCTCAAACAACCCTTAAATAATTTAATAGAAAAATACTAAGAAATTTAACGTACTTAATATTTTTTAGGTATAAATAAAATCACCCCTTATGAAGGCCCATATTTTATGGAGACACAGAGTATATTTCTATTTCTTTTTTGACAATCTTGCTTTTCTACATATTCGTGAGAGATTTGAGTGAGAAGAGAACTTCAAGTCTTGCACCTATTCGGAGGGTAGGGTATTGATCAAATTCAGGAGTGTAAAAATGGCTTGTGGTTTGGGGTGGGCCCCAGCCTGACTCGATCCGAGATCTTAGGTCAGGGCCATCATTTTGAAGCCCGGCCCATCGGCCTGCTTAAAACCCACTCAAGGCCTAGCTTGCTCGAGGCCTAGTGCCAAGCTCGAATCCAGCCAAGCCCACCAACTTGGCCCGCCCAAGATCTGAAAACCCCTGGCCTTGAGCTTGAACCTAGGCCTGGGTTTAATTTTTTGGCTTGCGGGCCAAGTCGACCTGGCCCAAATTTTGACGGGAGCCTACAAGACCCCACATGGTCTGCGCAAGGCCAAATTTATACCCCTTATCAAATCCATTTGGCATGTGTAATTCAACACATAAACACACATACACACACACACATACAAATTGTTAAGAGACATATCCACCTACTACGGACATGATATCTCAAAATCAACCAATAATCAACCATGAATTTGCCAAGTGTATTCTTACTTGAGTCATTGTTTTGGGCCTTGGCTTGGTGGAGCCGATGTGGCAAAAGTAAGTTTAATTTTTAAATATAAAAATAAAATTTTATCTCTAATTGTTTGAAAATGACAGTAAAATTTTACTTTGACAATGTATTCTTAAGTTATTTTTTTTGTTGTACAAATTTTATTGTGAAACAGAATAAAATATTACTATTCACATCAAGTTCGACGGTAATTATTTATTTATTTAAAAAAATCATAATCAAAATTAATTTTATTTGATAGATTTTGATTAGAGAATTCTAAAAATATTAATTTTATTAAAAATCGATAGATAAATAAAAAATTATATTATTTTAAAATTTATAATATTAAATTAGTCGTTAAAGTTATTTTAATAATAGTGATATGTATTTGACTTTTCAAAAAAATATTTTGCACTGGTCCTTAATGCATTAAAATTTTATTACGAGAGAACTTTGACTAAATTAATAAATCAATCAATCAAAATAATTTTTTTTATAGTAATTAGTGAATTAAAAGAATAGAAAGAATCCATTAGAATTTCAGCAAAAAAGTTTAACAATCCATGAAGAAAAAAAAAAAAAACCAACAACAACAAAAATTGTTTGCATTTCTAAAATAAACATAAGATGACTACGAAAAGAGGTTTTAATGAGACGGTCACCATGTTGCTGGACAGCCGTTGATTCTTTGAAGCAGATTGACTCCAAGATAAATCTTTTACATTACAAGATTCAACATTGTTATAATCAAAATTTTGGTAGGATTGCTAGGAGAGACTTGTGAATCGAATCATAAAATTAGAGAAAAAGTTGTAAAATTTTACTTTCAATGAAAAATTATCAATAATGATAATGTATGTTAAACAATTTTAAAATTATTAAATAAAAATAATAAATATGATAAAAATAATATATATTCTATATTAATATAAATAAAAATGTTTGAGAACTCTAAACTAAGAGCTCTGAAGGAACTCTAATGAGTGGAGTCCACCATAGATGTGATGTTTTGACCCTCTTTTTTTTCTCTTTTTTTTCTCATTGCCACATAAGTAGAGTTCAATTTAAAGTTCTACTTTTAGAGCTCGCTATCACTACCCTAATATAAATTGGAGAGATGTTTGGAATAGGGTTCGTGGCAATAAGGACCAAAATATATGGTTTCAAAAGAAAAATTGAACTTGGGTCGCAACTGAATAATACTTGAGGGCTCGAAATTTTGAGGCTCGATTGTCCCGAAATTCAAAATGACGTTGTTTTGAAATATTTTTTTTTTCTTTTTCTCCTCTCTTTCTTCTCGCTGAAACAGAGAAGAGGAAAGAGGGAAAAGAGAAGAAAGAGAGAAGAGGGAGGAAGAGAGGCGATGGGCTAGAGGGAGAAAGACGGAGACGATGGGTGATGACAGAGACGATGGGCTATATAGATCTGTATATACACAAATTTGTGTGTATGTATACACAGATCTCTGTTTCTTCCTCCTCTGTTTCTTGCTATGTTTTCTTCTTCTTTCTTCCTCTGCCCTTCTCCTTCTTTCTCTGTTTTTTATTTTGATTTTAGATTTTGATTTTGATTTGTGTATATTTAGAATATCTGTATAGATTTGGGTTTTTTTTTTTTTTTTTTTTGGATTTTGATTTTGACTTTTTGATTTAGATTCTGATTTTGGGATTGATTTTGGATCTTTGTTTTGGATTGTGGAATTCTGTTTGAAAGAAAGAGAGGAAATTGCGTAGGAAGGCAAGGAAAAAAATAATAATAATAAAATAAAATAAATTGGGCCATTCGAGCCCAGGTATTTCGGGCTACGTATCACAACTGGTCTCAACTCATCCCTCCTATTTTTGTATGTGTAATTAGTTTTGGTGTATAATACTTGGCTTCATTTGGTTAGGACTTTTGAGACTAAAAAACCACCAAAAATAAAATAGGCTAAATAAGTTAATAAAACAAAATATCACATTAAAATTATAATCATTTCATTTTTTTCTCACAAAATAAAAAAAAAAAATCAACTCAAATGAATTTTTTAATCCTAAACTAAAAAAATACCAACTCAAAAAAATTAATTAAAAAAATCCAAACCAAACAACAACTTAATTATTCCCAAAAATTCTAAATTATATTCAATAAACTAGGCACGACCCCTGCGCCTCTCTTCTATTCTGCCTTTGCAGATGTAAAACCTGAAAAATTGCTACTATTTTTTGGAGATTTACGTAACTCGTTTTAGATTTTCACGATGTATATGTGAGATCCACACTATTAATGATGAAAATTCAAAAGAAGTTGTGAGGTCTCTTAAAAAAAGAATCTCAACCACTATTGTTTTTTATCTATACTATATATTAAGCAAAAGAAAATTTTTAACCCCAAGCCTTGTCGGAGCTCCAATCTCACAATCTAAATTTCTTGATTTTTTTATTTTAAAAAAAAACATTAGCATTTATTAACTTATTCTAACTTCCAAGTCTTACTCTCATAATAACACTTTAATGCATTAAGAACAAGCATAAAAAATAAAAAAAATAAAAAAATTCTTTGAAATCCAACACATGAATTCCTTGAAAAGTCTCAATACATATAATTATTATCTTTCATAATAACACTTTAATACATTAAGAACAAGTATAAAAAAAATTTCTTGAAAAGTCCAACACATATAATTATTATCAAAATATTAAATTTTAATATAATATAATAAAAAAAAGATATTTAATTTCTTAAAAAGTCTAACACATATGATTATTATCAAAATATTAAACTTTAATATAATATAATAAAAGAAAAAAAAAGAAGGCATTTAAAAAAATAAAAAAAAATATTTAAAAATTACAATTTATATAATTATAAACCCAATCTATACATAACACGAGTGATATGTTAATTTTTTTATATTAAAAAATAAGGAGTTGCGTAAGTCCCGCGAGTTCCCAACCGTGAGCTAAAACATTACTTGAGGCAACATATAAAGGCACCACGCTGAGGGCAGGGCTGGACATACACGTGGAGCAACAGGGGCCACACCCCCTGCTAAAATAAAATAAAAAAATTATTTAGCTTATTTGGTTTTAATTTTCAGAAAATTCTAGGCTCTGTTTGGAACGATTCTGTAAATCGTTTTCAACATGTGAGTTTGAGCATTGTGTTTGGATGGAGCTGTGGAATTAATTTTCCACAGCTCTGCAAAACGATCTGTATGTTCTGTCGTCTGTTCTGTCAAAAATCAAGGCCTGTTTCAAATTTTTTTTTCAAAAGGGACGTCCAGCCGGTCGTCCTGGCGGTTGACCGGATGAGCGATTTTTTTTTTTTTTTTTTAAATGTTTGCAATTGATATATAATTCAAAAAAATATTTTTTGAAATTTTTAAAATTTTTTATGTGCTTTAAAATAATTTTAAGTTGTATGAGTTGTAAATTTTTGTATCACATATCAAATGTTACATCAACAATTCCCTACTCAAATCAAAACTCTTTTCAAAACAATTTTTAAAACTCTTTACCAAATAAATTTTCTACACTCAAATCATAATTCCACAACACACAAACTCAAAATACAACTCATATTCTCAAATCACATTTACAAAACTCTACCAAACGCTACCCTAGTTTTTTTATTTTTTGTATTTTAATATTTTTAATGAATTTTTTTAATATTTTAAGCAATATTTTTAATTTTTAGATATACTCAACATAAATATACCTAAAAAGTAAAAAAATTGTGAATTTTTTTAAAAAAATTCACTAAATACCAAAAATATAAAAAAAAAATATAATTAAAAATTCAATTCTTTTCCTAATGAGGAAGAGACAGAAAGCCCAAAAACAAAACCTAATTAGACTTGTTGCAGTGCTGACGCCATTTATTCTTTAAAATTGTAGGGTTTTTCTTAGAGTGAAATCAACTTGAGAAACATAGAGAGAAAAAAAGTGTTATTTCTGCTATTATTCTGCCCATTATTACAAGTATATAATTTACATTGAGTGGTGTTATTAGTACCTTTTGAATTATTTTAGACCTCTATTTTTTTGAGCCCTCACTTATAAATTTTAAAACCCTCAAAATTTCTTTTCTTTCCCAAATAAGGAAAATGCATGAGACCCCCAGTGGGGGTGCTGGGGTCTCTTCTGATTGGCCCAAATTTTTTTTTTTTTTTTTTTTTTGGTTTGGCATTATGCCGCCCAAATAATATCAAAATTATCCTTGTGAAAACATTGCACTTATTGAATGCACACCCCCACCCCCCCAAAAAAATCACTCTTCAAAAAAACTCTAACAAAACCCACCAAGAAGAAAAAAAGGCAATGTGATTACTGTCTTTGCTGCCTCATCTACCATTGTCACAGTTGGTATACTCTCTCTCTCTCTCTAGATATATATATACACATAATTTCTTAGTTTTCTCGTAATAATTTCTTCTTTTACAAAAAAAAAAAATTATAATAATTGATTTGGTTAATTTTGTTGGTAGATATTATAAAATTTTATTCAATTCATGAAATGAAGAGGATCAAAATCCGTGTTTATTTCCCCCTTCAATTTATGTATGTTCAATATTGCTATAGTTGTCAGTGCTATATATTTGAATTTTTTTTTTTAAATTAGTTGATGTATAATATTTAGAAAATTTGACCTAAAATAGGTTTTCCATTAATCTGGCCTTGTCTATATGATCAGTGAACTAATTAATTTGTTAATTTGTTTACCGACACAAAGTAGCAAACATAATGCAAGTCCAACAATCACGAAGATCACAATATACTCCAATCAAATTCAAGGGTCGTTTGGTAGTCACTTTTTTAGTTGATTTTTTAGCATTTTTGACTTTTAGCCCGGGACTTTTTGTTTGTTTGTTTGGTTTTCTTGTTTGATTTTTTTGGCTTTTTGGCTTCTTGGCATTGGAATGACAAAATTGTCCTCTACTTTGGAATGATATTTTTTTAACTTTTTGTTTGTAAATGGGTCATTTTGGTAATTTTGTATTCTAACTCAACTTTTTTGACATTTTATGATTTTGTAGCTATTTTTTTGTCCTTATGTGATTATTTAGTCCAAGTTAAAATGCCAAACCGGGGCACAAAAGTCTCACAAATTTGAGTATGCAATTTGGCTTCTTCTTAAGTGTGCAACCCACAAAAGGTGTAAGTGGGTTGCACACCATGTGCCACTCACACAAAAGGTGTAAGTGTAAGGTGTAAGTGTAAGTGGAAGGTATAAATGAAATGTATAAGTTGCAATGTGCCATGTACACAAAAGGTGTAAGTGCAAGGTAAAAAGGTGTAAAGTGTATCAGGAGGTGAAAAGGTGTGAGTGTAAAGTGCTATATGGCATATTACATGCAATTTGGCAAGCATAATAGGAGTCCGCACTACCTAGATTGTTGTACTTGTACCAAAAGAAATAAGAAATCAAATTTCAAAATATTGTCATCAAAGGATTTTTAAAGTTTTGAGGGTGAGAAGATTTTAAAAATAGAACTTAGAGAAGATGAATGGGTGATGATGGAGGTATGTACTCTCATAAATCTTAATTCATGATGTAGTGGTTGTGTAGGTTTATTTGTGAGCTAGGATATCCCAAAATTAATGATATCCTTTTTAGTAATTTTATTTGAGATTATTATTATAATAAAAAAAAGAACAAAAATTGAGAGGTCCAAAATAATTTTTGAAGTACTAATAGCAGCACTCTTTATATTTTCTTTTATTGTTGTTTTCAATTTGTAATCTTTTTATTATCTTTTTTTTTAATGTCATGTTGATACAATTACAATTTTTTTAATTTTACACATAAAGAAAAAATTCATGAATTAGGACATAAGATTTCAATTACTAGTTTTTTTTTTTAATCATATTTGTGAAAATTTAATTTTATTTAGATTTAAGCGTTATAAATTCAAAATTCAATGAAATGAGACTTGTGCATAATTTACGTGTTTAATCTGAATTTTGAATTTTTAAATTTATATGAAATTTATTTTAATTGTAACAAGATGGAAAATAAATTTCTTACATACTCTTTACTTGTGTACTTTAAAAAGAAAATTGTTGAAAATTTTACCATAGAGTCAATCATTAAAGACTTTCGAGATATAAAAGAACGTCGAGTTCTACTTTGATAGATAATTGAATTGATTTGTATAAAGAATTATATAATACGTGACTTGACTTTTATTCATATATTAAATTCACTAAATATGGTTGTTTTATTTTTTACATACTAATTTAATATTAAATTTTAATTCATTTTTTGAATTCAGAAAAAATAGTAGTTTATATCAATAAAAAAAATTTATTCATATCTTGGCCTCTTCGCAAATGAATTTCTGGTTCGTCCCTGACCGAGGGTGATGGAGGATCTGGACCAATCCCTAACCATTCCTCAGTAGTCATGTTCATTTTTTTCTTGACAAAAAAGATGAGAATTCCCAACGTTAGTACAAGAAGCTTAAGATTTGTAAGTCCTAAATGTAATACGTTTTCAAAAAAATTCAATATCTTTTAAACAAAATTTAGACCATCTGAACTCAGACACGTGGTGATAGAAAAATTGTAAGGACAGTGAACTCTAATAGGAGTTGCACCAGATACAAGGACTTGCACCATGTACACACATGACATTTGCATCACCATGAAAATATAAATATTCTTTCATTGTCCCATTAATTTGTAATTTTTTTGAAAAATTATCTACTGGGTCAAAAATACCGTCAACATGATGATATTTAGCCACCAACCAATTAAAAGTTTTCATCTATTGTTCGTGGAACTTGCCGTCCCACACCACTCACTCAGCCGATCCCATGGTAAGAGAGGCAACAATCCTATACGTTAATCTCATCAACTTCACAACATGTTTTTTAAATTAATAAAAAAAAATTCAAAACTCATTAAACTACGAAGGTATAAATTAAAATTAATAAAAGATAATAACATGATCAAGCTAACGGGAAAATGTAAAATATTGTACTTTCATTCTTGTACATCAATATGTTTACCCCGATTTGAGGCCATTATCAAAACCCAAACTGCGAAGAAACTTATGTTTTCATCAACAAAGAGAATTCTTTTGGCGTTCAAACACCCTCTAGCCCTTGATCCGGAAAAAAAATATAAATATCTCAAAGAAATCATGAAAGAAATCTTGTGGCAGATGTAAAGGTTTGAATATACTATTTTTCTGCAAGAAATTTCAAGTATTCCCTCCCTCTCGTGCGAAATTTTAAGTACATTGTGATGGATTTAGGGAGGAATTCTTCAAAATATAATGAATTTTAAAAAGGCATAATATAGGTTGGAGTAAAATATTTAACTTTTGTATGGACAAATCGGCTGCTTTTGATAAACCCTTTGCCCAAATTTGCCACACTGCAAGACCACAACAAAACCAAGTTACTTGAAATGGGAGAACGAGTCCGGTTTCTCTTCCATAATTTTCCTACACTGATCTTGTCACAAGGTGTACATAATCTAACAGTTCGACTTAAAACTGAAGTAAAACGACATTAAAATGACACCCCCAAAACAACACAGTTTTGCATTAACTATAAACATAGGCCGTTGGATAATCACATGGAAGAGAACATTTTTATTTAGAATTTGGATGGATTTTGGTCTCACTCAAATCCATTTGCAAAATTGCAAAATACAATAGTTATCACTGATACTACCTCTCCAGCACACTGAACTGGATTTGGTAAGAAGCATGCTCCTATAAAAGAAATAGTTCATCAAAAGCAATCACAAGTTCCAATGTCTAGTATGTATGATACTAGTTGGTTTGCTAGGCATATAAAATGCAGGATTAAAGACCGTTACCCTAATAAAACAAATTGATACTAAACATTAGAAGATAACAGACCAGATGGTACCACAGGTATCATATTTAAAATGATATCACTCCTACCTCCACTAATTTCTAAAATTAATCAGCTACTCCTTCGAAAGAAATAATTTTGGTAACTGTTTGATAACCAATTGTGCATTACACATTCTAGTAGAATAAACCAAGACATTGCATACCTGATTAAGCATCCGCTTGAAGCCAACTGTAGCCAAACAATGATTCTCTGAGGCACTAACAAAATTGTAAACTCTATCCATAGTCTTCACAATTGATGAAACCTCAACTCTGTTTCACAATGAATATCTGCCCACTGAAACTGACATTAATTACTTTGAATCAAAATATAACCCAAGCAAATCTAAATGCGATCCAAATTCAAAACCAACGGTAAAGATTCTCAGCTACCTGCTAGACGCTGGAAGTTTTGAGTAATGCAATTAAGGAATTTGGCATTTATCGATGCCATAATCATGACAAGGCCTTCAATTGCATTATAAATATATTTAACAATAAGAATAGAAAGATATTTTTGAAATTAACCCTTTAAATTTTGAATTCAAAATGTAATGGTTATATTTCTTTAAAAAGTTTAAAATTTTCAAAAGCGACTATTAATATGGGACGGATGCAGTAAAAATGATGGTAATATTGATACCATCATTTGTCACAAAGTTTCATTTAACAATTGAAGAAAATAAATAACTAAAGTAGGAAGTTCTTGTTCAAAGAAATAGGAAATTATGCACTTCAGGGACAACGTAATTGATACAAGTAGCCTAGTTCAGGACCTAATAACATTTTTTTAGGTTTTATTTTGATATGAGCATGACATAACTTCTTAGGTGTAAATCAATGAGGAAAATAGAAACAGAAAAAACTGCACAGCACAACAAATGACCACATGCAATGCAATTGGACAACATGCGTATATAATAATGAAGATGAACAATTTTGGGATGTATGTAAATGTTACTTTTTCCAGTGAAAAACTAGTAAATTTTATCTGGTAAGACATTTCCAACAAAATAACATCCAGAGGAAACAATCTTGGTGACAAAAAAGAGTCAGGCAGAACACGCTACTGGAATAAAATGTCATGGAGCAATCCTGAGAGGGTCACGAGGGAAGAGTGATGTTTTGCGGATGTTGTTTAGGGCACAAAAGAGCATCACCACACGCTCCAATCCCACACCAAATCCACCATGCAGAGGTGCACCACACCTGCAAAAGAACAACCATGAATCAGATCTGGCACGTCATTTTTAGTCATGAAAACTTGGATGTCCACAACATAACTACTTTATCATACATCACTAGACTACCAAGTAATTGATTATGAAAGGTCAAGAGTGTTTCCACCAGACCATTTTCAATGATTTGAAATTTGCAACTTGCATATATAATTTACTTGAAAGCAAAACAATAAAATAAAATAGAATGCATAATTGATTTTATTGCTACCTGAAAAAGTATTTGAACAAAAGAACAATAAGAGACCATGCCAAGATTGAGATCATGAAAATGCAATAATATCAGTAACTAGTATCACATAAAAGAAATTTCTACATCACCATCAGGGGAAAAAAAAATGTTTTAATGATAATTAATAACAATGACAATGATAAAAAAAGCACCGAACAAGGTCGAATTTTAAGAGTGGAATATTTTTGAGATTTCATGTGTAATGGTTCAAGAAACCAAACTAATTAAATAGATGGATGTATTATACACAATGGTTTGCACAAAGATAACAAATTCAAATTATGAAGACAAGCCACCGAAGTGTGCACATAGTTAGTAATCATATATTGAATTTTTTTTCTTTATTTAACACGAGGCTAGTCTCACACCATCAATTCAAAACATGAAACAATCCCAACTAACTTTCCAAAATTTAATAGTTGATGTCTTTTGCAATAGCAAAAGCAAACTTCAAATGTCACATAGTTTGCACAGGTCAATTGCCAACATAAAATTAAAGAAGCATATCTAAAAGGAAGTACTTCTGAAATTTGATTCTTTTAATATGATTCTGTTATAATTGACACACATTAATATTTTCTTCTTAAGTGAGGGGGAGGTATTCCCCACCCCCACCCCTTTTCTTGGCTGTGGGTGAGTGGTAGGGCAACTTGTTTTAACTTTTTAAGTATAAAGCAACTAAAAAACTCAAATGAATATACGACAAAATGGTCAATGAAGAAATACCCAAAAGAATCAATATATGTTGATATAGTTTTGACATCAATTCCACAGGCTTCTGCACGTGTTGCCAAGAATTCGGGTACGTGGACACGTTGAGCTCCAGAGATTATCTCCTCCCCTAAAGATGAAGGCACAGAGAAACAAAGTCAGCTTTAATGTATAATGATCCAAAAAAAGGGATAAATGGAATAACAAAAAAAAAATCATTTATTTGTTTTTTAGTAGGTGATTTTTATATATTTCAATGAGAAGTTCATTATGCAGGCCAAATGAAGGAGAGAATAGAGAAGGAGAAAAGGGCCATGTTAGGGAATATTATGGGAAGCATAAGTGGACATAAACAAGCAGTAGTTCAACATAGAGAATAAGAAATACACTAATAATAACCAATGATAATAACAAAGGCAGTAACAAAGCCATCTGGGGTGGAGGCAGAATATATGCAAGATCTATAACATGGATATATGGACTCCAAGATGAGCTTGCAGTACAGGTATATGGATAACAGATTCATATGGACAGGTGTACAATATGAAAACATGGCCTCCAGAATTAGCATCTGAGTGCAGGCATGTCTGGATAACAGATCTATATGATACACAAGCTTTGCCACTATTTTGAAGTATAGGTTATCCCATTGGATATTGTGTTCGCCACGGTACTTCATGGTACAAGCATATAAAAATTTAAGTCGAAATATCTACCATGTCATCAGGAATACACCTCTTCCATAGTAGTACCAACAGCCAACCTGCCCTCAAAAACTATATTCGGTTTGAGATTCTTAAACTTGTAGGACTCCAGATATTCTACAAGATTATCACATTCTGTTTTTGATGAAACAGAGTAATTGGACTCCCATTCCTATTCTATTTTGAAATTCAAATAAAAAATAACACATCATTAATCAACATGCCTAGTGAAAGTAACTTGAATTACTCACCATTTTTCTGAAGATGTAACTAGGAATATACTTCTTTTAACACCAATTCAGCCAACGATCTCATAAGCACCACTACTAGTTTTATTTTAAAATATCTACTTCGTATTCTTTTTTTATAAGCTTTATCTTCTATGTTCTTTTAAACCATTCTTCCAAATGTTGTGAATTTAATTATCTTCCAGTTGCCTCACAGCTTCTACTACACAAAGCTTTTCAATATTATATTTGGCAAAAGATGGGTCTTCGTGGATACGTATCCAATACTTCCTAAACATATCCATGATTTGAAATTAATTTTATTTAATTTTGAGAACTATCTAATACTTTTCGAATACTCTAGGCCACGTACCAAAACTATTATGATTTTGAAATCATAATAATTCTTTGCATAGCATTAGAGTGTAATTGTTAAGATAAATATGAGAATAATTTTTCAATACTTTGGTCACTACTCAGAGAAGAAGAAAAAAAAATAGTAAGATAAAAATAGTACCCCACTTGTTATAATTTATTGAATTGGCATCAATGTGTCCTGCATGTGTCCCATATCTATATCCATACTTCATAGAAAGTAGGGATAACAAGCAAAATATAACAATACTAAATTCGGATATCAACAAATAAACAAGAAAATTTGCATACAAACACTTTTGCATATAACAATTTAAATGCAAAAGTGAAAGTCACAAGAGAGAGTTAAAAAATTATAATATATTGAAATAAAATTTTTATAGGACCTACTGAAAATTAGAAAGTAAACTAACTACTGGGTATTGGTTCGTAAACTAATTTCCATTCTTTGAGTTTATGTATAATACAATACCACTAAGGGTTGGTTTGGGAATTGGCTTTTTGGCTAAAATATGAGGTGAAAAAATTGAAGTGTGGGAATGGCTATTTGGCTAAAAAAAAAGTGTAAAAAGTATAGAAGAAAAGGAATCTTTGACCTTTTTGGCTTTTTTAATGGTTTTTTTGGCTAAAATGTTTGCTTCCCAAACACACTCTAAATATTATAAAAATATTTTTCATGAATGTACACTGGCCACACTAAAATTCATATTTGTGCCTCATATTATTTGACAATGGAGATAAAATAAATAAATAAATGAATTTAAAACAAAAAAACAAAAACTCCAAAAGAAAATGGTAATCAAACAGTGCTTGCCTCGAATGAAGACATCAAATGAATTACTATAAGCTGGATCATCACTGCAAGGCATGGTATAGAATGGTCAGACAGCCAACGGATGGCGATGGAGTATATAGAACTCAGTCCCATACCTACATTCAGTAGAAAGTACAGATCATTTTATACACAATATCATACTCAAATAGAGGCATAAGAAAAGGTTATCAAGAAGGTGGAAAAGAAAAAGAAAAATAGTTTCATAAAGTGGTCAGAAAAATGCAAATTACTTCTCCAAAACAAGCTGGTCCAGCTTTCTCTCTGATTCTGTGTTCAGGTCCCCTAAAGGATCAATTTCAACACCAGCTTCCTGTGCAAACAAGTCTTATTGAAATAAGAATGTGAATAAGCAGGAAATGACAAGTGCATATTGACTTGACAAGTGCAGTAAAATATCAACCAAAAAAACACTTTAGTAAATATCTGCTTTCATAAACGTCTTTTGACTTCATGTTGACTAAATTTGTTTTCTACACAATCCTTTCTATTTTTTTCGTATTACACATCGAAAAATAAAGAAAACAAGGAAGTTCCACAACAGCACTGGTAGAAGTCATATATTAGCAGTAACTACGACACATATTTCCACAGCATTGCATATCCTAACTAAATACCTTCTTATACCGTCTTCAATATGTAACGTGAACAACACTTCACCAAAATTTTTATTTCATTTTGTAGTGTATCTTATTCTCAGGGAAATTCCTAGAAATTTTTCAACAAATCTTTACTGGTAAGACGTAGGCCTTTCCAGTAAAAAAATGTAACAAGAAATTGTAACGGAGAAGAAAAAACAAGTGTTCGGTTTCAAATTCTGGGACCACTTTTACAAGAAAAATGGAGATTGATTATGAGGCGGCACATGAATTATAGTCTTTGCAACTTCTCTCGTTTGGAGTTGAGTGGATCTTCCCTCAGGGCACTGATGCACTCTTCACTCTCGAAAAATCGGTTTGGAGAAGGAAGGCATGGTGTTTGGTTCCCTTGAATTTGATGTGGTTAGTGTGTGGGCTGAAAAAATAAAAGATATTTTTACCAAAAGTTAGAGCCTTTTTTAGATTACAGAGTACATCTTTTGTCTATTTTGAATAGTTGGTTTTTAGCAGTGGTCAATCCATTCTTGAACCTATTTGTGGATTATAAATGTTTCTCAATCAGACCTAACGGTTCCCTTTCTTTTTATTTTTTTAGTTTTTTTTGCAATAATAAGCATACACATATTTCAAAGTACTATATATTTTAAAATAAATGTTTCTCGATTACTTTTTCATCTTACTCAACTCTATTTACAGTTTCTAGGTCTATTTGTTTAATGTCAAGAAAGAATATATTATGGTCTTTAAATAATTTGTGGTTTGTGGGATTTGGACCAACATTTCTTGCTACAAAAAATTTATTCCCAATTAGAATTTGTAATCACGTCCTTGTAGAAAAACTAAGGTATAAAAAACGTCCCAAAATCTTTTGCTAGTTTGTGCCGAATCTTATGATTCTAGATTTGATCCAATTCACGATTCTTAAAATTACTATTTCAATTCAAATATCACAATGTGATTCTCAATCTGACAACAATGCTTTCAGTAAATAATACATTAGAGAGAGAGGGAGAGGTAGAGGTGTCACCTTTAGCATTTGAACCCCCTCTTGAAATGTAAGTCGTAAAGTCTTTCTCAAGTACTGCATGGATATCCAATCAGTGCCACTAATCAGTAACAAAATAGGACTATCTATAGACTAATAGAATTGTTGAATTATCACAAAAGTTCCCAGACAGAAGTCTAAAATATATTTTAGCGGGATCACTACAATTACTTTTTACGGAGGCGTATATAACATGTTATTATTTCCAATAATGAAATATGATGTAGAGTATTTCAACTACAATGAGAAAACAACGATATGACCTTCAAAGGCTCAAATATATTTTAGACATATATTAAATATATTAAATTCACTAAATTTTATTCATATATTAAATTCACTAAATATGGTTGTTTTATTTTTTACATACTAATTTAATATTAAATTTTAATTTATTTTTTGAATTCAGAAAAAATAGTAGTTTATATCAATAAAAAAAATTTATTCATATCTTGGCCTCTCCGCAAATGAATTTCTTGTTCGTCCCTGACCGACGGTGATGGGGGATCTGGACCAATCCCTAACCATTCCTCAGTAGTCATGTTCATTTTTTTCTTGACAAAAAAGATGAGAATTCCCAATGTTAATACAAGAAGCTTAAGATTTGTAAGTCCTAAATGTAATACGTTTTCAAAAAAATTCAGTATCTTTTAAACAAAATTTAGACCATCTGAACTCAGACACGTGGTGATGGAAAAATTGTAAGGACAGTGAAAAAGTAATTTCGCTATAAATGAAACTCTTTTCTGGTGCAACTCTAACATGGCATTTCCATCACCATGAAAATATAAATATTCTTTCATTGTCCCATTAATTTGTAATTTTTTTGAAAAATTATCTACTGGGTCAAAAACACCGTCAACTTGATGATATTTAGCCACCAACCAATTAAAAGTTTTCATCTATTGTTCGTGGAACTTGCCACACCACTCACTCAGCCCATCCCATGGTAAGAGAGGCAGCAATCCTAGACGTTAATCTCATCAACTTCACAACACGTTTTTTAAATTAATAAAAAAAAATTCAAAACTCATTAAACTACAAAGGTATAAATTAAAATTAATAAAAGATAATAACATGATCAAGCTAGCGGGAAAATGTAAAATATTGTACTTTCATTCTTGTACATCAATATGTTTACCCCGATTTGAGGCCATTATCAAAACCCAAACTGTGAAGAAACTTATGTTTTCATCAACAAAGAGAATTCTTTTGGCCTTCAAACACCCTCTAGCCCTTGATCCGGAAAAAAAATATAAATATCTCAAAGAAATCATGAAAGAAATCTTAAGGCAGATATAAAGTTTTGAATATACTATTTTTCTGCAAGAAATTTCAAGTATTCCCTCTCTCTCGTGTGAAATTTTAAGTACATTGTGATAGATTTAGGGAGGAATTCTTCAAAATATAATGAATTTTAAAAAGGCATAATATAGGTTGGAGTAAAATATTTAACTTTTGTATGGACAAATCGGCTGCTTTTGATAAACCCTTTGCCCAAATTTGCCACACTGCAAGACCACAACAAAACCAAGTTACTTGAAATGGGAGATCGAGTCCGGTTTCTCTGCCATGATTTTCCTGATCTTGTCACAAGGTGTACATAACCTAACAGTTCGAGTTAAAACTGAAGTAAAATGACATTAAAATGACACTCCCTCAAAACAACAAAGTTTTGCATTAACTTTAAACAAAGGCCGTTGGATTATCACATGGAAGAGAACATTTTTATTTAGAATTTGGATGGATGCCAAAGTTTTCTCATTAACCCTTTGGTCTCACTTAAATCCATTTGCAAAATTGCAAAATACAGAAGTTATCACTAATACTACCTCTCCAGCACACTGAACTGGATTTGGTAAGAAGCATGCTCCTATAAAATAGTTCATCAAAAGCTATCACAAGTTCCAATGTCTAGTATTATGTATGATAGTTGGTTTGCTAGGCATATAAAATGCAGGATTAAAGACCGTTACCCTAATAAAACAAATTGATACTAAACATTAGAAGATAACAGACCAGATGGTGCCACAGGGATCATATTTAAAATGATATCAGTCCTAGCTCCACTAATTTCTAAAATTAATCAGCTTACTCCTTCGAAAGTAATAATTTTGGTAACTGTTTGATAACCAATTGTGCATTACACATTCTAGTAGAATAAACCAAGACATTGCATACCTGATTAAGCGTCCTCTTGAAGCCAACTGTAGCCAAACAATGATTATCTGAAGTACTAACAAAATTGTAAACTCTATCCATAGTCTTCACAATTGATGAAACCTCAACTCTGTTTCACAATGAATATCTGCCCACTGAAACTGACATTAATTACTCTGAATCAAACTATAACCCGAGCAAATCTAAATGCGATGTTTGGATGGAGAGGTTTGGCGAGAAAAGAAAGAAAACAGAGAGAATTAGGTTTCCCATTACTTATTTAAATGATTAATGAGATGAGAAATTATAAGGAAGAGAAATAATAAAAAACACAAATCACACAATTTTAAATTTTGTTTCTCACCAAAAGTAATGAGATTTGGTGAGAAATTAAAATTACTCTTTACAAAAAAATTATAATGCCTAAATTATCCCTCTAAATACAAAACAAATAAAATATAAGGTCACTTTTATCCTCTTTTAATCAACGTTCATCTAAATAAAAAGGTCAAAAACCAATCATTTCTTTTATTCTCTCACCTAGGTGAGAAACTACAGCTATCTCTTTTCTTTTCCTACCTCATGATCCAAACGGAGTGTTAAAGAATTCTTAGAAAGCCTTTGTGATGAGAGTATCTTGTGATCCAAAAATTATGCTTACGTGTCAAGGAGAAAAGACCACAATGAAGAGGAAAATAGGTATCGCAAAAATTATTCATTAAACATTGAAGCAAAACAAGATTTACTTCATAAACTGACTAAAGCTGCTGGCTTACAAAATAATGTTACAATTTACTATTAAAAATAAAAATATTAATCAAAGAATTAAGTGAAAAAACAACATTACTGAGACAGGAATATAGAAATTGTAAGATCAATCTAAAGAAAGAAAGAAAAAAATCCATAAGAACTTGAAACAGAAAAACAAAATACAAAAAAAGATGCCTAAAAATTGCAAACATGAGAAATATGTTAATGCGGACAAAACAAACACCACAGATCAGAACATGCATATAGGTTTACCTACATCTTCCTCACACTCATTTGGATATAAAATAGACCATTTAGATATAAAATAAAAGATATCCTTCACACCATCTGTTCATTCTGGAAATACAAGAATGCAAAAGATTTACTTCAAAGAGCCTGTAACATGGCCAACACAACTTTTTTTTAAAAAAATTAAAAAGAGCAGCATGGCCCCTGATGAGAATCTGCAAATTTTCTTAACAATCTTCGCACAGCTACATAGCAGTCTCTGTAATCAACCCTTAAATCACCTCCAAGCCTGTACAAAGATCCTAAAACATGGCCACCAGAACATTGGATTTCTCAACAACTCTTCTTCCATTAGAATGCCATGCACGTCCCTAACAGTACACATTACCTTCAGGCGAACTTAATTGTGAATTATGATATCACGTCAATCAACGAAGGGTTTCTTATCCCAGGCCTCTCTTGCCTCGAGTAAATCTGGACAATATCGGTTTGTGAGAATTTCAACTTGTTCAGCAAATGACTTGTTTTTATGTTCACCTATGTGATTGATCATTTGATTCCAGCGCTTCCTACATAAATCTCCAGACCTATGGTCAAGAAGATAGTCCCAATCCACATCTTCTATGCAACACGCATCCAAGCTAAAAAGTGTATCAAGCAGACGATAATCATCAGTATCGGCCCAATTCCCTTCGGCTACCATAGATGATGATAACTGACGGTACCATTTATCGCAGCAGACTCTATCATTTCGAGTTAACAACTTGTCACTAATTGCACCCCAGCTGATATTATCTCTCAACATGCCATGCTGTGACTTCTTTTCCTCATAAGCCTTCATTCTCAAATCCATGTTCACTAAATCAAATAAATTCTGGTACTCCTCCTGGGACCAATGTCCTTTATTTGTGTTAGGTAGTTTTATTCTGCGCCATGCATCCTTCAAGTGAATTCTATGTTTTCCAAGTGCATCAGCCAACTCCCTCCATTTTGGGCCATGTTGTTCATGATACTTTCTTACACGTTCAAGCTCTTCAGTAGTCCATGAACGACTTTCAGCCCTTTCAAACAAAATATGAGCTCGGTAATATACAGATTGAAGAGGCCTACAAGGTAAAACGGCTCCAATGTCCTTCCAACAGTTCCTTATTTTTGGGTGAGAACTACAGCGTAAAACCATGGCCAAGCCATCTTCACCCAAGTCATTATACCGTATATAGTTAAAAACAGCATCTTTAATTATCTCATCTTCTTCAGGTGAAAACCGCTTACCTCGCACTAATTTCTCATCCTCGTTCTTTTCCTTCCCCTTACTTGGACCATCAGATGAAGGGAAAACCTCTATATTACCAGAAAACCTAACTTTTTTAGATTTCGCTTTAGGTTTAGGATCTTCAAAACCTGGTTCAACAGAATTGGGCTTCTTCCTATTACCTTTGTCACCATTTTTTGTCTCTATTTCCCGCATTTTGTTTCTAGCCGAATGATGATTTCGATTGTTGTATCCAAAATCTTTATCTTCAGTCAAACTGCTTTTGTTGCCAAGCTCCTCAGCCATCATTTCTTGCATCCCAGCACCCAAATCATCTTTACCCTTTTTCGTCTCTCTCTTCCTCTTCTTCGTTTTGACCTTATCACTAACATCCACATCATAGTACTCCCTCACTTTCCCAACATCTTCTGCAGCTGTACTTTTCTTCTTCCCCTTGAAACCAATAATTTCCTTGCCTTCTCTCCCTTTGTGTGTCTTCTTCTTTTCAGTCTGTTCTTCCCCATTCTTCATATCAGCAACATTGTCCTTTCGAGAACTTTTCTGATCCTTGACTACCTCATCTTTTTCTGTCTCTTTATCTTTACAGACTTTCATTGGAGAAGAAACAGATTCTTTTTTGTCTTTCTTTCTATCTTCCTTGCGCCTCTTCTTTTCTTTTCTTGCTTTAGATTCACTATCATTCCCTAAATCCTTGTCATCATCTATTTTCAAGCACCTCCTCTCTTCCCCTCCCATGTGAATCTCATTATTTGACTTGTCATTATCCTCACCAGGTTTTGATTTTCTCTTTTTCTTCTTCCTCTTCTCCTTTTCTTTCTGATAATTATCATCCACTTTTGCATAATCCTTCATATTTATATCCTCATTATGAGTACCATCAATAGAAACTTCAGCTTTCTTCTTGTCTTTCTTCCTTCTCTTATCCTCTTTGCTCAGTTCAAAACCATCCTCCACCCCATTAAGCATTGCCCCATTGTAGTCACTCACTTCTTTTGAAGCACTAGCCTCATTCTTCTTATTTTTCTTAGTCTTCTTTCCCATCTTCCCTTCAAAAGTTGCCGCCTATTGCACACTGATGTCCATGTACATACCACCTCTCTCAAGCTTCTTCACTGTTACTGCAAACAATAAGAATTAACAGGGATAAGTCAGAAGCACAATTGGCTACATGAAAGAATAAGACACTCAAAATGCAAAGAATGAAAATTTATATTCCTCTTGTGTAGCTACAACCTCCCAAATCTTTGGAAGGAGTGACAACATTATTCACATCATTCATTGGAAAAATTGATGCCCCATCACAGAATCAATTCTCAAAACCCAAGTCTTAAGCTAATCTTATGTCATATGCAATGGTGAAAGGTAATCTCCAGGCACTAAGCCTTATATTACCAGCGACCTAAGAAGCACGGGTGCGGGTACGAGTACGAGTGTGCGGATACGCCGATACGGCAAAATCTCAAAAAAGTAGTATACAGGTACGGCTGCGGTACGCCGATATTTTTTTATTTTTTATTTTTTTTTATAATTATGGTTAGAAGTAATAAAATATCAAAACCAAAAAGAGAACTATAAAACTAAAAGACAAATATTAATATATTTCAATTCAACAAAACCAACACCAATTCAGTCCATAATCCAAGCAAAGGAAAAACAACCAACACCAAAAGAAAAACAAGGCCAACCAACAACCAACCAGCACCAAAATAATATTTGTGATTAATTATTAACATTCTGTTGAGGAAGATTAATTATTAACATCAGATTATAATTATTTGTGATCTAATTTTTTTTTAACATCAGATTATAATTATTAACACTTGCAGCAGATTAATTATTAACATTTTTTATCTATTTTTTTTTTTTTTTTGTTCTAAATATGATTTGGTTCTATACCTCTCTAATTTTTTTTTGGTTCTACATCAGATTATACCTCTCTGAAGAGGAAAGAAGAAACAAGAAAAAAATCAAAAAAAATAGAGATGAAGAGATTCTGACCAGTTGCTAGGTATGGCTGATATGCAGTGCAGAGGACGAATCGAAAATAATGCTTGCTGATCTCTGCAAAAAAAAAAAATGAGATGAAGAAGAAGAAACGAAGAAGATGAGAGAAGGCGAGGGTGGAAGGAAGATGAAACAGCGAAGAAGAAGGCTAAGAAGAAAGCGAAGAAGAAGATGAAGACGAAGAAGAAGACTCACCGGAACTCCTTGCGTCGCCGTCGCCGGAAGGGATGGCTGGGTCGCCGTCGCCTCTTTGCTTCGATGTCGCCTCTTGGTGCTGTGTCGTCTCTTTGCTCGACTGATGAGAGATTAGGGCAAGAGTGATGACAGTAGGGCAAAACAAATTCACTCGTAATTTCATTTTTTTTTTTTTTTTTAATTTTTCTTAATATTGCTCCAGTACCCCCCTCAATTCTCCCAAAAAAATCAGTGTGTTTGGTTTGAGTTTTCTGGATTAAGTTTTTTGAAAACTGAGTTTTTTGGTTTTCGTATTCTTTTGTTTTTAGTGAATATTTTTAAAATTTTAAACATTTCTTTTTACTTTTTTAGATGCACCTTAGTTAGAGGTATCTAAAAAGTAAAAAATTTGTGAAAAAATATTTTAAAAAATTAATAAATACATAGAAATACAAAAAATATACTGAATTCTTGTATTTTTTTTGTATTTTTGGTATTTAGTGAATTTTTAAAAGATTTTTTTACAATTTTTACTTTTTAGGTGTATTTATGTTAGGTGTGTTTAAAAAGTAAAAAATTACTTAAAATATTAAAAAATTCAAGAAAACAAAAAATACGGAAAATAAGAAAGAAAAGTGTTTTGGAAAACGGTAACCAAGCATTACGCCGTACCCAAAAACGCACCAAAGACGACTCCATGCCGCATCTAATAGAGGCGTGCGCATCTCGACTACTTTTTGTCAGATCCTCAGACGTCGTAACAGATAAGATGCGATACCAAGCACCCGATAAGTGCCAGTATGGCACTATTTTTGGAGTACCCGTGCTTCATAGCCAGCGACACAATCTCTAATCATCAATTTTCTAGCTCTTAGCACTCATTGCGTTCCAAAACCCTCAATTTTATAAGAGTGTTGGCTAAAAGACCTAGAATGATGAAATAAGGCATGTAGATCTGTAAATATATACAAATGTGAGTTATATTTGAGTGTCTATGTGTACATATATGTAAAGAGAGTGAAATCGGAGGAGAACGGATTACAAGAAAGAGAAGGGTAGAGATGAGCAAAGTCAGCCTAGATACATATAAAATCCAAAAGACCAACCCATGGATGCAATCACTATTTAGCCAAGTCCCAACCAACAAACCCTTTAACCCACATATACTCTTATCCTTAGAAGAAGAAGAAAAATGTAATTTTTTTTTTTATTTTGCAGAGCTAAAGCTTGTTAATTTTTCAAGCAAACTAAGCACAGAGTGTGAATGTATAATCTAGCAAGTAGTAACAGTTGAAACTATTAAAGATGATTTTTTGGAGATATGGGGAGGGGTTGGAAATGAGAATCAAAAACATTAGATAGGTAAAACACATCAATACACGTGTAAAAATTGATCTTTTAAGAGCATATCTCCAATCCTTACTCTATTTTTTTCATCAAATTTGAGTACAAAAATTGGTTAAAAGTTTGATCTGATATGAAAACATTACAATCTTTACTCTATTTTTCCATCAAATCTTTTTGAAAAATTACAACTTGTTTTAACCCTTTTTTTTTTATATGCAAGAAAACTATCTCCAATCTTTAAATCTTTATAAAATTTCGTTAAATTTGAGTACGATTGTTTAGAATTTCGTGAAGAATTTGGTTCATCCTTGATTTAGCGAAAAAAATATATATATTTTACTTCTCCCTTGATTTGATACAGATTCGATAAAATGGTTGGAATTTCGTGAAGAATTTGATTCATCCTTGATTTAGCGAAAAAAATATATATATTTTACCTCTCCCTTGATTTGATACAGATTCGATAAAATAGTTGGAGCAGAGTTTTATCCATTTTATGAACAAAATTGATGAAGGGTTGGAGATGCGTAGAATGAACGATACAGTACTAGAAATAAAACAAGAACAATAAAATCACCAGTCTTCGACGGAAAGTTCAGTGGAAACCCGCCGCCGGCAAAAAGAGAGAGATTGAATTGGCTGTGGTCTCGGCGACGCAATGGTGGTGCCTAGTGTAACTGTGGTGGTGCTGCAAGATAGCAGAGAGAGAGAGAGAGTGAGAGTGGTTGGCGTTCTGAATCCTGATCAGAGTTTCTCATAATATTGAATTTTTTGTTTTAAAAAAAATTAAATAATTATAAATAAACAATTTTACTTTTATTCTCTAAACTGTCATTAATTTTCGTTCAATAATACTATATGTACTAATTAATATACACTTAACAAATAATGTAGCATGATTTATATAATTTTAAATATTTGTAACAAATAATGTAGCATCATTTTATGAAAAATGAGTGAGACCCCCTTTGTGGAGGACCCCCACAACCCCCTTACTGATCTACACCATTCATGATGTGTGGGGCCCGCTCATGTATGTGTGGGGTCCACATCATGAATAGTGTGGATCACAAAGGGGGTTGTGGGGGTCCTCCACAAAGGGGGTCTCTATCATTGTTGTTATTCAACAATGATACATCCTACTAATTTGGGAGCACTAATGGACCACTAATGAGGTGGAAATTCAAAAAAAAAAAAAAACTTAAGGCCAAAACATCACATTAGTCAGTGGGACCCACTCTCTAGAGCTCCTTTAGTGCTTCCAATTTAGAGCTCCCATACATTTTTCCTCTTTATTTTAGCTCTTTGGAAATAAACTATTTTAACTGATTATTTTAATTGACTATTTGACTTTTTTAATTATTTTAAGTTAAAATAGTTGTGGTCTATATAATAGTTCATTTTTTTTTTACAATTAATTTGATGGTTACAAGAAAAAAATGAAATAATTACGGATTGATCGTGACATTTTATCTTATTAATTATTTTAATCTATTTTATGTTTATTAATTATTTTTGTCAAATAAACTCTAACCAAATACTTAATTGGGCCTATAAACCGAGCAAATTCATGTCGGACTTCATAAAATCCGAACCAACCTGCTTTCATCCACATGCTTATGCAAATCCACTCACAAACATCCGAATCCAACTTACATGGATTCAGGCCCACAAATCTGAATCTAATCCATTACCCAAAACCCAACTCAACAATTCTTTTTTGAAAGGAAAAAGAAAAAGAAAAACTGATGAAATTTAGGACTGGTTTGGCAACTTACAAAAAAGTCAAAAACTACTAAAAAAGTTAAAAAGTTATCACTATTCACCCAAAAAATATATAAAAAAATTATTTTCATACAAATTGTGAGACAACTCACTCTGACGGAAGACGGCTGTGCTTGACTTTAGTGAGGATAAATTACACAAGCGGAGGCAAGCTTAAGGACTGTGTTGTTCAGCCCATGGGGGCTATCACGGGTCCCGTTTTGATAATCTGAACCGTTAATGTGTAAAACTCGTTGAGTACTGTATGCCTGTAAAAAATCACGTTGGTCGAATATCACTAATTATATGATCAAATCAATTTTGTATAAAAAAATAAATGGTGTTATAGGTAACGGTTGAAAAAAAAACTAATCCGATCAGATAGCTATTGATATCCGATCAACGTAATTTTGGCATATAGTAATCAACAAGTTCTACACATTCAATGGTTCCAATTAGTAAAACGGGACCCGTGGTGGGCCTCCATGGGCCAGACAACACCATCCAATTTATGCCCCGAAAAGGAGAGAATCAACTCCTCCCTTACACTATGCCACGCTACCCCTTACGCTGCCGACCGTACGGGCTATTCCATCACTAACTTCTCCTATACACTTATTTATACAATTTTTAATACACATTTTTTCATAAAAAGTCAAAAAGTTAACCCAAACATTCATATTTTTTTCTCAACTTTTTAGTCCAAAAAGACAAAAAGTGTACTTATTTATACCACCACAAACAATCCCTTAAACTTGCAAATATTATTCCCAAAAAAAAATGAAACAGAGACAAGTACTTAAAGAAAACTCAAGTATCAATAATCAAACCAAACCCATTTCATTGAAACTAAAACCTAGTTAAATTAACAACCTAAAATTGGGGAAAGCAGTGGAATTCACAAAAAATTACCGACTCCGAAAACTAGATAGACTTTTTATATCCGACTCTAAAAGTTGCTCATGCTTCAAAGTCTCCAAACTCAAATAAATTGCAAATGATGATGGTGATTTGATAACGAGCACAATCAAAGAAATTGCAGATGATGGTGATGGTGATGGTGATTCGACGATGAACAAACCCAAAGAAATCGCAAATAATAGAAATGCAAATATGATGATGATGATGATTCAATGATGAGCAAATAAATCAGAGATGATGATTTGACTTTTTGTTTGTATATGAATCATTTTGGTAATTTTGTATTCCAACTCAACTTTTTTGACATTTTATGATTTTGTAGCTCTTTTTCATCCTTATGTGATTATTTAGTCCAAGTTAGAATGCAAAGCAGGGCTCAAAAGTCTCACAAATTTGAGTATGCAATTTTGGCAGCATTTAATTAGGAGTCCACACTTCCTGGATTGTTATACTTGTACCAAAAGAAATTAGAAATCAAATTTCAAAATATTAGGATTTTCAAGATTTTGAAGGTGGATAGATTTTGAAGGTGAGATTTAGGAAAGATAGATGGGTGATGATGGAGGTAGGTGCTCTCATAAACCCTAATTCATAATGTAGTGGGTGTGTAGATTTAATTGTGAGATGGGGTGTCCCAAAATTAATGATATCATTTTTAGTAATTTTATTTGATGTAATTATTATAATTTTTAAAAAAAAGGTCAAAAATTGAGGGGTTCAAAATAATTTATGGCATGCTAATAGCAGTGCTCTTTATATTTTCTTTTATTGTTGTTTTCAATTTGTAATCTTTTTATTATCTTTTTTTAAAAGTCATGTTGATACAATTACAATTTTTTTAATTTCACATATTAAGAAAAAATTCATGAATTAGGACATAAGATTTCAATTACTAGGTTTTTTTTTTTTAATCTTATTTGGACAAATTTAATTTTATCCAGATTAAGTATTATAAATTCAAAATTAAAATGAAATGAGACTTGTACATAATTTATGTGTTCAATTTGAATTTTGAATTTTTAAATTTATATGAAATTTCTTTTAATTGTAACAAAATGGAAAATAAATTTCTTACATACTCTTTGCTTGTGTACATTGAAAAGGAAATTGCTGAAAATTTTACTACAGAGTCAACCATTGAAGACTTTCGAGATATGAAAGAACGTCGAGTTCTACTTTGATAGATGATTGAATTGATTTGTATAAAGAATTATGTAATACGTGACTTTATTTTTATTCATATATTAAATTCATTAAATATATGATTGTTTTATTTTTTACGTACTAATTTAATATCAATTTTTTGTTTATTTTTTGAAATCGAAAAAAAAATAGTAGTTTATATCAATTCATATAAAAAAAAAGTATTCATATCTTGGCACCCCGCAAATGAATTTCTGATTCTGTCCCTAACCAAGGGCGATGGAGGATTGAACCCGGGTGAAATCATTTTTGGACCAATCCCTAACCATGCCTCAATAGTCAAGTTCATTTTTTTCTTGACAAAAAAGATGAGAATTCATAATGTTAGTACAAGAAGCTTAAGATTTGTAAGTCCTGTTGGTGATAATTACAAATAACACACCAGAAAATACAAATAATAAAATTACAATAACTTATTATCAAGGCTGATATCATGGCCCAAACCCGCCCCTAAGGGTTAAGGACATAACCGGCCAGTAATCCTGAGATTACCTACGGCCTCCATACAAATAAGACATAACTCATCAGAGTAAAGGGGCCAAACGGAAGTAAAAATTTAAAACTTTGTCCATAGAGCTGTGTTTATATGCACCCCAAAACAAACCAAACCCATATACGTTAATAACCCACATCATAAATGCAGTAACATAAACTTCTTTACAGACGGGATCATCTAGACTAAGTCAACCCACAACAACTCTATACAATATACACAAGATCCTTGCCAACGCGACATAATACAAACACGTAACAAAAAGGGCAAGGTTTGGTCTCGTGCGTGAGACACAAGGATGACTCTCTCAAAACTCCTGCTGTCCCTGGCTGACTTCACTGGGGCTGGGGTTGGTCCTCACTTGGCTCACCTACAATGACATGAATGAGCGTGAGCGAATGCCCAGTGAATAATATCAATTAAATAAGTACACAAGCAATTATTGGAACAGTTTAACAAACGGCCTTTGGCCCAAGCATTCATGTCAATCGGCCTTTGGCCCAATTATTCAATTCCATTGGCCTCAGGCCCAATTATTCAACTCCATCGGCCTCAGGCCCAATTATTCAATTCCATCGGCCTCAGGCCCAATTATTCAATGAATTGCAAAACTCACACAGAAGTAACAATTAAACAATGACATACTATAAATATCTTGTCAAGATATTACCCACAGTGATCGATTGATTGGTTCTCCCTGGAACTCGACCCTACACGTGCCATGAACATAAAAAGGGTCATTAACAATTCAATCCGTTCAAAATTCACATTTCCCTCTTTAGACTTCATTCTTATCTCATTAACTCATTTACAATGCTTAACATATGCCTAAGAGTGCTTACAAGTGAAAGAGAACGGAAAACCGAACACAAGATGCAAGAACAGAATTTCTGGAAACAGGGTCCCCGCTCGAGCGGACCCTTAAGTCTGCAGAAGTACTGGTTGCCTCAATTCCCCGCTCGAGCGCGAAATCAGCCGCTTGAGCGGACCTCCTGCCTACATAGCTCCCTCGGCGTCAACTTCGCTTCGGCGGAAGCCATGTCTCAGAAAAAATCTTTGGGAGCTTTTTTCCGCGTCGAGTCTCCCTTCGGCGGGGACTCAAATTTCTGGAAAATCCAGAATGTGTTCTTGAGCTTCAAACCAATTTCCCCAGCTGCCATTCTTGCATGCAAGGCCCAAATCTCAAATATAATCATGCTAACATGGTTCCCTTACAAGATTACACCATTAGGAAGCTCAATTTCAAGGATCAAACACATGCATGTCTCGAATTGACACCAAACTCAATTCTATCATACACATTCATGCATTCAAAGCTCCTATCCTCATAGATTGTACATGCATGTGATGTATTACTTTCATTTCCATCTTAGATGACAAAATTGGTGATAATAACATGAGCCTTACTCAAAACTCACATAAATCATGTGTTTGAAACTCAAGCATGCAAATTCAAAACAATTTCTTACATGCATGTGCATAAGGGCTATTACATCAACAAAATCAACTCATCTCATGTTCTTGATCTTCAAACACACTTGAATCTACACATTTACAACAAAATTCATGAGTTCACTTACCTAAAAGCTCTAATCTTCACAATCTATGATCAAAACTTGAATAATCTTCAAGGTTCCCAAGCTTTAAGTTAAAATTTGCACAACTCCTCCCCCTTTCTCTCGCTAGGGCCGGATCTCCCTCTCTCTCAATGGTGTAACTCAGATTTTTTGAGTTCAATAGAGTTAAAGGGAAGTGAGTGTTAATGCACAACAAGCTCCACTAAATCAATATAATAATAATAAAGTAATTGGGCTCTAATTTATCAATTTGATTAGTTTGAATTGACCAGAATCAATTTCCAATTAAATTTCACCGTAGGCTCTAAAAATTATGCCAATTACAATGGCGTAATCAATTTCGGGTTCCGTAGCCGATAAGGCCCTCAATTTAATTCCCGAAGGGGACTATTCGAACAGATATTCCTACGGTGAACAGATATGAATTCAAAATCACATATTATCACATAATGGCACACAAAATCATGCTAAACACATAACTATAAACAAAATTAAGGACCAGTTTAGCACAATACAGAACAGGGGTATCACAGCTGAGGCGCGGGAAACTCGCTCTCTTTAAGGAGATTCAAGCCCTCTACGATTAGGCAAAGCCTCACACCGGTGCAGCAGAAAAACCTTGACTTGTCCCCTCTAGGATACAACAGCCCGACTAAGTCGTATGGTTCACCAATACTGCACAATTGGTTGAACCCAAAGCTTTATCACACACACCCTTTTTATTTGCTTGATAATCTTACTCAAGACATAACCAAACAACCAAAAATTCTTCACCTCTTCACCAAGATAGGACATTAGCTCAAATATATAGAAATGAGAACTAGTTAGACAAGTTCTTGGTGAGGAAGAAACGGATGAAGACATGGAATGGATAAGTCTTGGTGGACTTGACCAAGACTTGGATAAGATAAGATTGGTGGATAAGTTATGGAGACTAAGACCAATACCTTGGATAACTTGGAAGGCTTAACAAGAAAGAAAAGAAAAGAAAACCAACCTATAACACATTATAATATTAAAATACCTGCTAATATTCCCCCATCTATTTTAATATTATAGGTAACAAAAACTGAGATTATTAGGCAAATAAGGATATTATGCATCATGGTAGGTGTGCTCTACATTGAACCTCCATTAGTGAAACAATAATATTTACTTTAGAGCCAATAGTATGCTCAGCATTGAACTATGACTACTTAAGGGAAATAAATAATTATTGCACACACATAATATTCCAGGTGTTCACAAAAGCTTTAAACGCTAGCACATTACGGCCTTGTGCGATCCTAGGATTCATGAGTGTGTTTGAGAATTAGCCCAAATCTCATAGGTAGCGGCCCCACTACCCACTCACATAGGTGAATTCTGTCAAGGGTGCTCCTGTAACTATGACACCCCACTCAATAAGAGCTACAGAAATTCATTAAGAGTTTTTTAATAACTCAACCTCTACAACGTTACAGGATAAATGCACTTACATCATAGGGATGGGTAAAAAGTAATTTAGTGCATTTCTCACGGCCATCATATGATCGTTTTTCTCATTGAACCCAGTTACAGGATCTCTGGTCCCTGAGTTGAGTATCCTCATACATGGCTCTTGCTATATTCAATGGGCTTCAACCCCATCCCCCTCGATGTATTCCAGACTCTATCTCTTGCTAAGGCCTTGGTTAATGGATCTGCAAGATTATCACCAGATTTAATATAATCCACATTTATGATGCCATTATTCATATAAGATCTCACAGTACTGTGTTTTCTTCTGATAGGTCTGGATTTATTGTTATAATAACGATTATTAACTCGACCAATTGCTGCGGTGCTATCACAATGAATCAATATAGGTGGAATCGGTTTTTTCCAACAGGAGATTTCATTTAACAAATCTCTTATCCAATTTACTTCTTCACTAGCTGTAGCTAAAGCAATAAGCTCAGCCTCCATTGTTGAATTAGCAATAATGGTTTGTTTTTTCAATTTCCAACTTATAGCACCACCGCCCAATGTAAATAAGTAACCAGTGGTTGATAATGAATCACCTGACAAGGTATTCCAATCGGCATCACTGTAACCTTCAAGTACTACAGGATACTTATTATAAAACAAGCCATATTTTATGGTACCAAATAAATATTTCATAATACGCTCAATGGCTAGCCAGTGATCACTGCCAGGCTTGCTCGTAAACCTGCTAAGTACTCCAACTGCATATGCAATGTCAGGTCGAGTACAGTCAGTCACATAACGCAAGCTACAAATCATACTAGCATATTCCTTTTGATTAATTACATTCTCATTATTTTCAACAGGAAATAAACGCACATGAGGATCAAAAGGAGTAAGAACATGCTTGCACTTATAAAAATTATATTTTCTCAAAATTTTCTCAACATAATGCGACTGATCAAGAAATATACCATTACTGTTTTTGGTAATTTTCATTCCCAAAATATAATTAGCCTCACCAAGATCTTTCATATCAAAATGGCTACTAAGCATATTTTTAGTTTCAACGATGATATGCAAATTAGAGCCAAATATAAGTAAATCATCCACATAGAGACTAATAATGACATGTGAATTCTCTTCAAATTTATAGTAAATGCATTTATCACATTCATTCGTTTTATAGCCATTCTCAATTATGCAGGAATCAAATTTCTCATGCCACTGTTTAGGGGCATGTTTTAAGCCATATATGGATTTAACTAGCTTGCACACTTTGATTTCTTGACCGGGTTCCACAAAACCCTCAGGTTGATCCATATAGATTTCTTCACCCAGGTCTCCATTTAAAAAAGCTGTTTTAACATCCATTTGATGAATTTTTAGATCATGAATTGCAACCACTGCAATTAATAATCTAATGGATGTAACTCTAGTAACTGGAGAAAATGTATCAAAAAAGTCAAGATCTGCTTGTTGTTTAAAACCTTTTGCAATAAGTCTTGCTTTATATTTATCAATAGTTCCATCTGGTTTAAGTTTTTTTTCTCAAAACCGATTTACAGCCAATAGTCTTACAACCTGGTGGTAAATCTACTAATACCCAAGTTTTATTGGATAATAATGATTCCATCTCATCATTTACAGCCTCGTTCCAAAAAATAGAGTCAGGAGATGCCAAAGCTTCTTGTGAAGTAAATGGAGTTTCCTCCACATTAAAAACATGATAATCAGAGCCAAAATCTTTTTCTAATCTGGATCTTTTACTCCTTCTAGGTTCAAAAACTACAGTGTCTTGGTTTTGTAAAAGAGGAGTAGAGGAACCGGTTTCAGATAAAATATTTTATTGATAATTTTGACCTCTACCATTTTTAGATTTAAAAGGAAATTTTTCTTCATGAAAAATTACATCACCTGATTCAAAAATTATTTTGTTTTCCATATCAAAAAATCTATAGGCTGTACTATTTGTTGCATATCCAAGAAAAGCACAAGTGGCAGCTTTCATACCTAATTTAGGTCTTTTAGGGTCCACAAGTCTAACAAAAGTTAGACAACCCCAAACCCTCAAATATCTCAAATTTGGCTTATGCCCTTTCCACAACTCAAAAGGTGTAACTTTTGTTTTTTTATGTGGCATTCTATTCATAACATAACATGCAGTTAAAATTGTTTCTCCCCACAAATTTGAAGGAGCACCTGCTTCAATTAGCATAGCATTTGTTAAATCAGTTAAAGTTTTATTTTTCCTTTCTGCTACACCATTAGATGCAGGTGAATATGGTAGAGTAGTTTCATGGATTATTCCTAAAGACTGAGCAAACGAGTTGAATCCAAAAGATTCATACTCCCGGCCTCTATCACTTCTATACCTTTTTATTTTTTTACCGAATTAATTTTCAACTTCAAGAAGGAATTCTTTAAATTTTTCAAAAGCATCATTTTTATTTTTCAACAAGTATACATAAGTGTATTTTGAAAAATCATCAATAAAAGTGATAAAATATCTATTTCCACCACGTATTAAAATTCCTTCAAATTCACATAAATCAATATGAATTAATTCTAACAATTCAGTATTTCTCACCACACTTTTATGAGGCCTTTTAGTTATTTTTGCTTGACTGCAAATTTCACATTTCTCAAATTTATTTGTCAGTCTGGGAATTAATCCTAAACTACTCATGACTCCCACATATCGGCTATTAATATGACATAGACGAGCATGCCAAAAATTCATAGAAGACAACATGTAAACAGAAACATGTGCTTTCTTATTCTCAACATTTAATTTAAACATTCCATCACAGGCATATCCTTTCCCCACAAATATGCCTTTTTTAGTGATTACATATTGGTCAGATTCAATAGTCTGTTTGAAACCGGCTTTGTTGAGCAAATAACTTGACATCAAATTTTTTTCTCATGGACGGTGTGTACAACACATCTTTTAAAACAAGCACACGTCCAGAGGTAAAATTCAGCTCAACATCCCCACACCCAAGCACCTTGGTTAAACTAGAGTCACCAAGTATAACAGTCCTCTCCTCATTAAAAGGAGTGAAATCTTTGAACCAATCTTTATCATAGCAGACATGCCTATTGGCACCAGAGTCTGCCCACCACCCTTCTACATATTGAACCATAAAAATATCTGTGATCATAGCCACAAATGGTTCCTCGGTAACATTAGCCTGTGGTCAAGGCTGTTGTTTCCGAAATTTGCAAGTTCGAGCAATATGCCCACTTTTGCCACACACAAAACATGTCACATTTGTCAGATCTTGTGAAGGGGGTTCTTGGTTCCATTTCTTTTACCTCGGGTAATTTTTATTTTGTGGCCTTCTAGTATTTTTCCAATTTTTTTTAACTGGCTCCAAGTGACTATTTTTATGAAATCGACCTTTAGGTAAAGTATTTCCAGAAGTTAAATTTACCTTTGCAATGGAATGCTCTTGTGTCATAAGAGCATCTTGTTCTCGTGCTTCCTCCTCCACCCGAATTCGTGTGATTAGAGTCTCCAAGGACGTCTCTTTTTACTTGTGACACATTGACTTCTGGAACTCCCTCCAAGATGATGGAAGTTTGTCAACAATACCTGCTACAACAAGATTATGTCCAATTTTGATGCCTTCAGATCTAACTTCAGCAACTAACATCTGAAAATCTTGAACTTGCTTCACCACTGATTTTCCATCTATCGGTGATAAGCGGAAAAAGCGACTCTTGCATATTTTTTAGCGCCTGCCTCTTCAGTGTCATATTTGTTCTGCAAGGCTTTCCAAATTTTCTTGGCAGTGGTGTAAGTAGTATCATAATAATCATAAAATTGATCTGAAAGACAATTCAAAAGATAGTATCGACATTTATACTCATCTGTATTGTATTTTTCAAGTTTTTCAAGATAAGCAGCATACTCCTCGTCGGTCATCTCTTTAGTGGGATTTTTCTCGGTTAGGATATAGGCTACCTTGAGGAGACTGAGGTAGAAAAGCACATTGCCTTTCCATCTCTTGAAATGAGCTCCCTTGAACCGGAAGGGCTTGTTGAGATCGCCGGTATTCTCGTTGGGTTTCTCCAGTACTGGCTCCATGAACTTTTGCTACTTGAATCTCCTTAAAATTGTTGGTGATAATTACAAATAACATACCAAAAAATACAAATAATAAAATTACAATAACTTATTATCAGGGCTGAGGCGCGGGAAACTCGCTCTCTTTAAGGAGATTCAAGCTATCTGCGGTTAAGCAAAGCCTCATACCGGTGCAGCAGAAAAACCTTGACTTGTCCCCCCCAGGATACAACAGTCCGACTAAGTCGTATGGTTCACCAATACTGCACAATTGGTTGAACCCAAAGCTTTATCACACACACCCTTTTTATTTGCCTAATAATCTCACTCAAGACATAACCAAACAACCAAAACTTCATCACCTCTTCACTAAGATAGGACATTAGCTCAAATATATAGAAATGAGAACTAGTTAGACAAGTTCTTGGTGAGGAAGAAACGGATGAAGACATGGAATGGATAAGTCTTGGTGGACTTGACCAAGACTTGGATAAGATAAGATTGGTGGATAAGTTATGGAGACTAAGACCAAGACCTTGGATGACTTGGAAGGCTTAACAAGGAAGAAAAGAAAAGAAAACCAACCTATAACACATTATAATATTAAAATACCTGCTAACAAGTCCTAAATGTAATACGCTTTCAAAAAAATTCAATATCTTTTAAAAAAAATTTAGAACATCTGAACTCAGACATATGGTGATGGAAAAATTGTAAGGTGTTGCACCAAATATAAGGACTTGCACCATGCATACAGAACATTTGCACCACCATAAAAATGTAAATATTCTTTCACTGTCCCACTAATTTGCAATTTTTTCGAAAAAATTATTTAATGGGTCAGAAACATTGTCAACACGATGATGTTTAGCCCCCAACCAGTTAAAAGTTGACACTTCATCTATTGTTCGTGGAACTTGCCACATCACTCACTCAGCCCAGCCCATGGTAAGAGAGACAGCAATCCTAGACGTTAATCTCATCAACTTCACAACACATTTTTTAAATTAATAAAAAAAAATTTCAAAACTCATTAAACTACAAAGGTATAAATTAAAAACGATAGTGTTACGTATATCAATTAGTGTACACATTAGTGTACTAATGATATCATTAATGACCCTATTTATTATACAAATTATAAACACCTAGAACTTCTAAAATTATGTCACATCATCTGTTAGTACACTTGTGTGTACACTAATTAGTACATCTATATCTATATCTATCTATATCTATATCTATATATAAGGAAAATGGGGTTTCTAACCCCCAAGCCTTATGGGAGTTTCAATATCCCAATCTTAATTTTCTAAATTTTTGATTTAAAAAAAAAAAACCTCAATATTTATTGATTTGTTCAAAATTCCCTAACCAGCATTTATTAACTTTTTCCAATTCACGTGTCTTTCACATCACTACAACAAAATGCACAATTGGCGACTAAAATTGGCGACCAAAACAATTTTAGTCGCCAAAAGCACCATATTAGGCGACTAAAAACCTGATTTAGTCGGCATGCGTTAAATATTTTTAGCTACTAAATTAATTTAGTCGCCATATATTATTATTGGTGACCAAACTTAGTTGTAGTCGTTGTTTGCTACCATTTTGCGACAAAAAATTTTTGTCGCCAAAAGATGGACGTCTTTTTGATGAATTTTTGGCGACTAAAAACTAAGTTAGTCGTTGTATAGTAAACATTGCTGACGAAAAATTGGAATTAGTAGCCAAATAGGATGCTTTTGGCGACCAATTTTTAGTCGCTGTTAAGGATTTTTGGCGACAAATAATGACTTAGTCGCCAAAGCTTCAAAAATTTTTTTAGAGGGAAACTTATTAAATATTCGCGCCCAGTATATATATTTCACAGACACATTTTTGGAACTGTTTTGTCTCACACACCAACATACAGACCTCACACACCAGCAGTCGATACCAAACCTGACCGCTGATCATTACCATCGCTGGCCACCGGCGCTGGCCACCACGACCACTGCAAATCGGCCCCACCACTGATTACAGGTATTTGTCTCTCTCCCTCTCTGTCAATCTGGGTCTGTCTATTTGTATCTCTTTCTCACTCTCTCTCCCATCCCCGTGTCCCCAACGATTTCTGTAGGGTTTTTAAATGTTTTTTTTCTTTCATTTTCTGTTGATTTCGCAAACAATTTTTAGGGCTTTTTCTGATTTCGTCAATGGGTTTGGTTAAAATTTCAGATTGCCAATTTCTAATTCTCGATTGTGGATTGTTGAACTAAATGACCAAATGTGCCTCTGTTTTAGGAACTATATATATATGCATGCATGTATTGGCGGGGATAGAGAGGATGCCAAGTGATATGGCACGTGGGTCATGTCCCACATAGATCAATGTGGGTGTTGACAAGTAGGTCTCTCTTAACAGTAGAATGGAATTTGGTCTGGTGAGCTTTCTTCTCTTGAACACGGAACAGAGTCTTGATTGTTTTACTCAGTTTTATAGAACAGGTAGGTTTGTGTTGTGTTTTTAAGAACCTAGCATGCCCATGAAAGAAGACCATATTTAGTGACAAAAGGATTGATGTTTGTTGATGCCCGCATATGTCGTTCTGTAACAGCTTATAATCGATGTTGGGTGTTGTAGAAACAGTGATCCCTACACATTTTTGGTGTTGGTCATGGTCTCTATTAGGTCTCTCCTGATAATTGAATCAAGTATTGGTTCTCTTGCTTATGATGGTGATTTGAATTTGAAGAGACTAGTGGCATGTTTTGTAGGAGGGAAAAGGAAATAAGATAATGAATGTTATATTAAAATTGTGCGCCTAATGATTTCAACAAATCCCAAAAATCATTTTATTAAAATAATGAAAGATTTGGTACTCTTTTGCTTTGGATTTATAAATAAACCTTAATGTGTTGCTATAGAAACACTTGAAGTAATATTCTGATATGTACACACTGTTTCCATTTATTCCAAGCAAGGTTGTGATGTAGTACATTCGGTCTTCCTTTGTCCTAGTAAAGTGAGACGCAGGCGAGTTGCACGGAGAGGCTGGGGTGGTAGTGGCTACTACTTGCTTGCAGAGAGGCGAGTTGCAAAATGTCTTAAACAAAGCGATCTAATACAACAAGGTAATTTGTTCCATAACCTTTCTACCGGTCTAATAGATTTGAATGCACAAGTGAGAAATTGACCAATATATTTGGGGAAAAGATTGAGACCTACATTTTAAGTCTCATAATCGTATCCACAATGACATGACAAGTTATGTGTTGACTCTTTGATTTGTTATAAATTTAATCATATACCAAAGTGTGATAAAACTAAATAATTTCCCAAATGTTGTGCATGTATTGCCATGCTCATTAAACTAAATAATTTATATAAATGGAAGAAATTATGTTGCTAGATAACTGATGCCATGATTTTGTATTAAAATTTCCACTTACAAAAAATGATTTGAGTATTTAATTTTATACTCAACTTAGACTTTTATATGCAAGTTGTCAACTCTTGTTTAGTGATAATTTCCCAACTTAGACTTTTATACTATTTGTTTCCTTCCTTTATTGCCATTTTGCTTTTACCTTTTGAGTAATTAACATGATGGTTCACAATATGAATTGTATATAATGTGGAATTAATATGATATACAGATATCTCTTTGCACTCATGTTATTTAAGTTTGTTTACATGATTGCTTATGCACTTATGATTCATACTTCAATAACTTGGGCCCCCTTTTTGTAATCTTATTAATACCCCTATCAAACTTAATAGTAATTTGAATTTGGCTTTTGGCATATCATGCTTTCTTTAATAAACACAATAAATAAATAAATAGTTACATTGCCAATCTTCTAGCTTTCAGCCACTTCTGTGCATTCACAGCGGCAGCAAAGTTTATTTATTTTATTTATTATTATAAAACTTATGTGCTTATAACTCTTTTTATTTGACTAATATATAAAATAATATCATGAACATGTGAATGGAAAACCTTGATGTGGATCCTAGGGAATAGAAACCAAAATGATTTACAAAATTTTCTTATACATACTGACAATGACATCAGCGAACATGCATTACGGAATTAACTAAATAGTTAAAGAGAGCAATGAATTTAAAGGGTATGGGCAACTGAAGTACTAAATTAACCCCATGAAAGAAGAAATGATTTTAAAAAGTACGTATAAGACTCTAATATGTAAAAAGTCGTGATTGAAAGAATGGTTACAATAATTGTCAAGCTTTTTGTGTCCAAGTTCAACGAAATCCAACGTCAAAGGAAATAGAATGCAAAAGTTTGATTACATACAAATAAAATTCAAAAAACAAACAACTACCTTCCATGACCGCAACGGAGAAACATATACATTATGTGTTGCAGATACTTTTTTTGGAGACATATCAGGAAGACTTGGAAATGGTGATATTGTAGGTCATCCAGGTCATTGACCTACTTGTAAAAGCAAGATATCAATAAAACAAAATAACAAAAAAAAGTAACTGACAAGGGGAAAAATAAAAAATAAACAGAGCATACCATCAGTGCCATTGTTAGTTTCTGAATTTCGGCTTTTTGAAGCTGTTCCAAAAGGGGCAAGCTCCACAAGTATTGGGTTTATAGCAAGAACAAATATTTCATTGTATTTTATTAATTATATCAACATGCTCCTTCCCTGTTTTCTGTTTTCAGAGTAATGTAAAGGATTTGAATAACCTTTGCTTGTGTGCTCTGTTTTGTTGGGTTTGTCTTTCTTTGTGCTCGATTGATTCTTCTTTGCGAGTGGGGTGGGTGTGAAATTTATGCTTTGTTTATTGTTCATGTTTTGGTTGATGTTGGTGATGGTTGCTGGGTGGAGTTTAATAGGTCTATGGAGTGTTTGGTTTTTGGTTTATGCCAAATAATGGTAGTTTGGGGTTTTGATTCTTTGGGGGGGTTTTTTTTTTCTTGCCTTTTTTTCTTGTTGGGTTTGGTTTCTCACCAACCCTTGGGGTCGAGCTTGCAGATGATTGGGTTCTCTGCTTGGTGCCAACTTAGTTGGTATTGAGTAGTTTGCGATGATGCTTTGTGCTCTTTACATAAAGTTACAATTATATGTCTCCCTCTAAGATGCTCTGTGCTCTTTAGAAATTAGTATAATGTTTGTTAAATATAAATTAATCTTGCACCAAGACTAACAAATGCCCCTATTAATTAATATAGAATTGAAGAATCATATTAAGGGTATATATTTGGAATACTACTTAGAAGTAACAATCAATCCATGTAATTAAATTAAGTAATTTGTAATATGAAAATAAATTTGTTCGCACACTTTTTTAGTATATGAACAATACAAAATATAATTATAGTTGAAATTTACTTTCTCTTTACATAAAGATACAATTATATGTCTCCCTCTAAGATGACTTCACATAGAATTGTTCATGTATGTCACATTTGCATATGAATGCATGCCAAGTTACTAGTGAAATTAGCCAACTATATGCAATTGACAAATAGGCAAAACATCCTGATCTGTTATTACTACTTCATTCACTTCATTATTGCAATGCTAATCGAACCCTTAAACTTACTTAAGCTCTCTTCCAGTACAGCGTGTTTTTCCAAGTTGCCGTTCATTCCCAAGTTCATCTTTGCTTGATAAGTACTGTTCCAATAATGGACAAGAGTTGGATGATGATCAAAGATAGGCTAAAAAGTAAAGAGTATCTAGAAGGTGTTCAGTCATTTATTGAATTCGTTACGAAGAATTTAGGGCCACAGGATGAAATCCGTTGTCCTTGTGTTGATTTCTTGAACGGCATGAAATTTAGTCGACACATTCGCAAACATTTTGAGAAGTCATTTTTTTGACACTTTGGTTGATATTGCTTCCCAAAAGTCCAACATCCCAACTGTTTGGATGGGGGATTTTAATGTTGTTAGGTTCTGTCATGAAAAAGTTTGGGGGGGGGGGTCTAATACTTGGTCTAGTGCTCAAGAGTTGTTCAATACCACCCTCCTTCAAGCTTCTCTGGATGACATTTCTTATACTGGTTGTCAATTCAGTTGGGCTAACAAGCAAACTGATGGTCTGTATATTGCTCCCAAAATTGATAGAGTTATTGTCAATGATAAATGGTTGTAATGTTTTCCTTCTTCCCATGCCAATTTCTATCCTACAGGGCCATCTCATCATTCTCCTGTTGTTTTGACCATCATTCAAAAACGGCCTAGGTCTAAGAAACCTTTTAAATTTTTTAATTTCTGGGCTAATCACCAAGAATTTCTACCTACTGTCCATGGGATTTGGTGCAAATCAGTGCATGGCATCCAATTGAATGTTTAGGATTTGCTGCAAACTTATGTCTTTTAAACCTGTGTTAAAAAATCTTAATAAAAACGATTTCAGTGATGTGTCTGCCAGGGTCATTAGTTCTAGAGCTGAGTTAGATAATATTCAAATCAAGGTAGATAAAGACCCTTTCAACCTTAATCACCTTATCTGGTTTTGTTTGAAGCAAATAATAAGTCTGCTTTGGTTTCTACTTATTGCTTGCCATTATGAATAATGAATGGTTTTGTTGTAAAAGGGGGGGAGAACTCTGTGAGGAATCAAATAATTTGTCACTTGAAATCCACCTAATATATGACATGAACAATAAAATAGAAAGCCAACAACTACATTAATAAAATTTTCAATGTAAATGATAAATCAAATCGTCTGATAACAATTCTGAAAACATTAATTACTTTGGATGACACAACTCAAATAAGTAATTCGTGTCTAAGCATACAGGTTGATGTCCCTTGAAAATAAAATTTTGCAATAGTGAGATATTATCACTTTGATTCCTCCCTTGCAAGCCTCTCACTTAGTATCCTAATTCCCATGTACCTGCACCATTTACAAACATAGTACTTATCAGTAATAATTAAGCACATTAATTCTAAAGATGATTAAAACACAGACAGTTTCATGGAACAGAGACAAGAGGGGGTCTCTCATCTGAGAACCTTTATGTATTTTATTTATGTGCAAGTAGACTTTTTGTAATGCAAAAGATCAGTCAGGAACAATTATTCATGCGTTTGTTACGTAATGTAGGTACCATGGTTCCTGGAATCGAGACGGGGCGGCGGAAGAGAGCAACAAGTGGCAACGTATTATCAGCCTCTGAAGCATGTCACAGGAGATTGGCACCTCGCTGACGTTCTCTGATGAGACGCAACCACCAGATGATACACAAACAGTGATGGACGAGACACATCTAGGTGGAGTGGGTAAGAGCATTGAACTTAGTTGTAAGCCAAAAATTTTGTTTTTGTTTTTTTTTTTTTAATTTGGGTACATAAGTCATCAAGTAAGGCAATGAAAACCCCATAAAGAGCAAGAGAAACAAAGAAAAAAAAACCAAACATTACTTTGCACATAACAAGGACACTTCCACAACAAATAAAATATTAGCTAAACAACCTTGAAATCAGCTACAGCAGCAGCAACAACCAATTAAATGTTGCCCCAGCTGCATCGATAGCTTCGAAATCCAAGTTGTAGCATAATTTATGTTTGATTTTATGTAGCCAAACAGTAGTTGGCAGCAACAGTAGGCAGCGAAAAATTAACAAGACCCACAACCAACACTTTTTTTTTAAAGTTCATTAGCAATGTTTGTAATTTGTGACTTCTTACCCTTTTTGTACCAGGGAAAACGAGGTCAACTCGTGTACGAGAACCAACATTAGGCAAAGGAGTGCAAAAAAAAATTACTAGGAGAAAGGGGGAGAAATTACATGTCTATGTCAATCGGGTGTTGAACGCAATCACAGGAGGGAATGCCACCCCAGCGACGAATGAGTTGGGCCTTCAAATTAGATGGTTGTGCCCTCTTCAGAGCGTGAAGTCATGGAGAAAAATTGATCAAACTACCAAAGATGCGGTCATCCAAGCGATGCTAGTATGAGAATCATCTTGCCATAATGTCTTCATTATGTTATTTGTAAATGCATAAATTAATTGTTATACTAATTCTCTTATTATGTTTGTAGGACAAGTTTGTTATCGGCAATGATTTTGATAATGATGAACAAGCTCAATAGATCCTCGATAGAAAGGCATATTTGCTATGCAAGGATTGGAGGTACAATCTAAAGCAAGAGTTCCTCGAACTTGAGGAAAATGGTGTTGATGACCCCTATAGTCATCCGCCTAGTGGAGTGAGCTTGGAGGACTGGAAATATATGATTGATGTTGCTTGGAAAGACGAATCTCACTTGGTAACAAATTAATTAGAAACCCCGTTATTGAAATTAATTTATGTTTTAATATATAAAAATTGTTCACTAATTTTTTTTTTTTTTTTTGTTCCTATTTTTTTAGAAACGCTCAAAAGCTGGTAAAGCAAATAGGGGTATGCTCCCTTATAATCATACAAGTGGATCGCGATCATTTCCTATAGCAATGTCGCTTATGGTGAGAAGTTAATTTACTAATGTAATGGATGATTGATTCTTCTTGATTTTGAATATTACCATGTACTAATTCGTCAATGGAATTTTTCCAAACCTAACAGGAAAATGAGGATGGAGATATAGATTTTCTTGAATTTTATAAGAAAGCACACAAGTCCAAGAAGACGAGAGATTGGATTGACCCCAAATGTGGTGAGCTACATGTGAGTATTGAATGTTGAAACCAAGTGTGTTGCATATCTATTAGTAAAGTTATTTTACATTCCTTCTCCCATCTTGACTTTATTGTTTTTTTGCCATGACAGGATGATATGGTGAATCTACAAGTGGCAGCCACCGATGCGGGAATGCCATTGACCCATGAAGAAATATCAAGGTAAGTTCTCGGGGAAAAAAAAATTACTTGCGTGGATGTGGGATAGGCCTACAACCTTCTTCCACAGCTTCTAGTGCAGCACGAGCACGTGATAAACATATGGAGTCAATGAGAACGGAACTGGAGGTTCTTAGTGAGGACCGTCGAAAAGATCACGAGGAATTGCTGAAGGAGAAAGAGGAGCGCTGAAGAGATCACGAGGAGCTTGAAGGAGAAAGAGGAGTGCCAAAGAGATCGGGAGGAAATTATGTGGGAAAGAGAGCAGCTCATCAAACAGGTCGATGAAGAAAAAAAAGCACAAGAGGCACAACAAGTACAACTCAATCATTTGAACGACGTGGTGTCACGGCCCACAACCCTCTTGGAGGGTTCAGATGGTCATCCTACTATTCGGTAAACAGAATTTTGTTTGACAAGCTAGTTCAACTTCTACAAAAAATATGGATCATATTGACATAGAATTGTTTTCTAAAGTTACTATGCAAATTTTGTTTTTGTTATGTGCTTTGAATAGGTTTTGAGGCATAAAGTGAGTAGACTTTGCAGCAGCCGACGTGGTGTTTTGATACATTACACAAAGGCCGTGAATCTGATTTCCATAAGGTAACCACATGATTTCAATGAAATATTAAGTTCTCCAAAAGCAAATACGATGAGCCTATGAATAGGAGGCCAGTTACTATATTAGCAGTGATATCCAATTGAATGTCATTTCAAATTTAAGACTAATTGAATAAACCAAGTTAAATTGGAATGAATTTTGATTTAGTACAATATAAAGGATGGTAATACGTGAAAAAAATTAATGAAACCCTCATTGTGCATTAGGAGTTGTCAACATTAAATCATGACTTTATTTGGGTTGTAATCAACGTAATTTCGGGTCTATTTCCCCCTATTGACCATGTTCAATACGTTGGACAATTATGAGCTTCATTATTGTCATATTGGAAATATATATTAGTTCAGTTAGTCTCCTCTGTAAAATCTTGTCTTACCAGAACGCCATAAACTTAGCCGAAAAAGGCGTTCGAGGGCCGAAATTTGAAAGCAGCCCCCGAACCACTGTAGGGATGGCATGGGTAGCTTCCTTGTGTCAAATAGGACCTGTGGGGACAAACGGGACGTAATTAGCACATGTATGTTGGGAGTTGTCATGAAAAAGGCCATAAACTTAGCCGAAAAAGGCATTCGAGGGCCGAAAATTTAAAGCAGCCCCCGAACCACTGTAGGGATGGCATGGGTAGCTTACTGGTGTAAAATAGAACCTGTGGGGACAAAAGGGACGTAATTAGCATGTGTACGTTGGGAGTTGGCGTGAAAAACGCCATAAACTTAGCCGAAAAAGGCATTCGAGGGCCGAAAATTGAAAACAGCCCCCGAACCACTGTAGGGATGGCACGAGTAGCTTCCTTGTGTCAAATAGGACCTGTGGGGACAGACGGGACGTAATTATCACGTGTACGTTGGGAGTTGTCGTGAAAAAGACCATAAACTTAGCCGAAAAAGGCCTTCGAGGGCCGAAAATTGAAATCACCCCCAAACCATTATAGGGATGGCACAAGTAGCTTCCTTGTGTCAAATAGGATCTGTGGGGACAGACGGGACGTAATTAGCACGTGTACGTTGGGAGTTGTCATGAAAAATGCAATAAACTTAGCCGAAAAAGGCCTTCGAGGGCCGAAAATTGAAAACAGCCCCCGAACCACTGTAAGGATGGCATGGGTAGCTTCCTTGTGTCAAATAGGACCTATAGGGATAGACGGGACATAATTAGCACGTGTACGTTGGGAGTTGGTGTGAAAAACGCCATAAACTTAGCCGAAAAAGGCGTTCAAGAGCCGAAAATTGAAAGCAGCCCCCGAACCACTGTAGGGATGGCACGAGTAGCTTCCTTGTGTCAAATAGGACCTGTGGGGACAGACGGGACGTAATTAGCACGTGTACGTTGGGAGTTGTCGTGAAAAAGGCTATAAACTTAGTCGAAAAAGGCCTTTGAGGGCCGAAAATTGAAAGCAGCCCCCGAACCACTGTAGGGATGGCACAAGTAGCTTCCTTGTGTCAAATAGGACCTGTGGGGATAGATGGGACGTAATTAGCACGTGTACATTGGGAGTTGTCATGAAAAAGGCCATAAACTTAGCCGAAAAAGGCTTTCGAGGGTCGAAAATTGAAAGCAGCCCCCCAACCATTGTAGGGATGGCACGGGTAGCTTTCTTGTGTCAAAAAGGACCTGTGCGGACAGACGAGACGTAATTAGCACGTGTACGTTGGGAGTTGGCGTGGAAAACGTCATAAACTTAGCCGAAAAGGCCTTCGAGAGCCGAAAATTGAAAGCAGCCCCCGAACAATTGTAGGGATGGCACGGGTAGCTTCCTCATGTGAAATAGGACCTGTGGGGTTAGACGGGACGTAATTAGCATGCGTACGTTGGGAGTTGGCGTGAGAAATGCTATAAAGCTAGACCAAAAATATATTAAAGCTTATATTGACTTCCGAAGTTGAAAGATAAGATACTTGACATTTACCACAAGTCTTGACTAGTTTCTGTTGCAATATTTACATTGTTTTTATTGTTAGCATTTGCTTTGAACCTTTATTTTCTACCATATCCTTCAAAAAAAAAAAAAACTCACAAAAAGATAAGAAAAAGAGTGAATTGAAAATGTGTAGTCCCCAAACCATACTGGATAAGATTGTAGAAAAAATTATTGATTCAGTGATCCAATCGATGGTGTGTCATATCCATTTTGTTACTTGCTACAAAGGAAACCTAGAGAAGTTGGATGCTGAAAAGAAGAACCTGGAAGATCAGTGGCAAAAAGTCAATGACGAAGTTGATATATACAAGACCCTTGGTAAAGACATAAAGGCTAAGGTTTCAAACTGGCTAACAGAGGCAGACAAGATGATAAAAGAAGTTGAAGAATTTGTGAACCACAAAACAGATCCTGAAAGCATGAAATGCTTTAAATTTGTGAACCACAAAACAGATTGGGGTGCATGGACTAGGAGGGGTAGGTAAGACAAAAATGGTTGAAGAGGTTGGCAAACAAGTGAAAAAAGGACTTTTTGATGAAGTTATGATGGCATGTATTAAAGCTTACAAAAATATATGTTCTATAAGCATCTCTATATATGTATATTTATGAATAAAATACATATATGTTTACACATTAGACTAAACTTGACTTGGGGCTCATGCTTGACTTGGGAAATTTCTTTTGCACTTCAAATGTACACTTTCAATACAATTTAAAGTGTAAAGAAAGTATATTGAAATTCCTAAATTCAAACTATAGTTAAATACAATTTCAATTACAATTAACATCCTTGCAATTTGTGTTTTGTAGATGGCTATAACTTTTTGTTTACAATGTAACTAATGGGTGTAATTTTTGTTGTGTAGATGGCTTTTGGCATTGACATGTGGATCTTCTATTTTTTTTGTCCGGAAGATAATTCACAGTTTTGCAAATTTGAGAAGTTTTTTGTCGTCCTATACTTTTTGTGTGGACTGTGGATCCATCATACGTATAATTTTTGATGGGGTACATAGTATTTTTGGAGCTTCTATTAATTGCTCTGGTCGTATAGAATCAATGAACCGTGGAATTTGGATGCATCGTACATATAATTTATGGCGGGGTACATAGTATTTTTGGAGCTTGTATTAATTGCTCTGATGGTATATATATAGATTACCTTTTGTCGTGGTACATATCACCATGGTAATTTGTACCTTGGCAAATGGTCATTACAATGCGCAGTATAGTAAAAATGTTGTGTAAGGAGGACATTGTTTTGGTAACGTATTTGGAATGTATGACGTTATTATTTGTAATTGGAATATATATAGTTGGTTTGTATATAAGTATACATTAGCAGGTGTTCTTTTTTGTTTGATGGTTGTAAGTGAAACATGCATTACGGAATAGGTGATAATATATATAGGTTGTATACCTATTACAGGTTGCAGTGGATACATACAGGTTCTAGCAAAATTTATTAAAATGAAAAAAATAAAATAAAAATATAAAATGACATTTTTGGTGACAAAACAATTAGTAGCCAAAAAAGAAATAAATCTTTTGGCGACTAAATATTTAGTAGCCAAAACAAATCGAAACACTTTTGGCGACTAACTGTTTTAGTAGCTACAACTCAAAACACTTTTGGCGATAACATTTTTAGTCGCCAAAACAAATGGAAAACACTTTTGGCGACAACATTTTTAGTCGCCCAAACATAATAAAAAAGCATAGCCGACTAACCTGTTTAGTAGCCAAACAAGAATGAACCTTTCCGCGAGTAAAGATTTAGTAGCTGAAATAACACTATTGGCGACAAAAGATTTAGTAGCTAAATTAATGCACCCTTTGGGCGACTAATATGTTAGTCACTAATGTGAGTCATCGGCGACTAAGGCTCTTTTCCTCGCTAATAGCTGTTACTTTTGCCTACTAACGTGTTAGTCGGTAATTTTGTAGTACTTTTGGCGACTAAATGTTCTTTAGTCGCTAATACCTTCGGCGACGATGTATCCCCGACAAAGCCAGCGACCAAAATTTTTGGTCGGCAAAGTCTTTTGGCAACTAAAATCAATACTTTTGGCAACTAATATTTTAGTCGCCAAAAGTGTATTTTCTTGTAGTGCATGCCTGCATTTATTGATTTGGTCAAAATCCCCTGATCAACACTTATTAACTTTTTCCTTTCCACATGCCTTTTGAGAACTTTGGTCAAAATCTCTTCATACAAATAATTATAGATACAACCCGTGCATAATTACTGTAGCACCCTTTTCAACTTCTCTCATACACTATGGTTAGTGATAAGATTGTTAAATTATTTTTATAAAAAATCTAAAAAAAATTATTTGTATATTAAAGAAAATCTAAAACAAATATAAATATCTATAATTATCCCGTGCATAGCACAGGTGATAGGCTAGTATATTATATAAGGAAAAGAGGATTTCTAATCCACAAACCTTGTGGGAGTTCTAATGTTCTGATCTTAATTTTCTAATTTTTTGATTTAAAAAAAAATCTTAGCATTTATTGACTTCTCCCAACCCATAAGCCTTTTGACTTCTCCCATATCTATTGGTAACACCCTTTTCAACTTTTCTCATACATTATATTTAGTGATGAGATTACTAAATTATTTTTCTAAAAAATCTAAAAAAAATAATTTGTAAAATAGATTATAAATTCTTATTAAAAAATAATTTGTAAAATATTCAAAACAAATATAAATTCTTATTAAATCTATCTATCTATCTATCTATCTATCTATTATATAAGGAAAAAAAGGTTTCTAACCCACAAGTCTTGTGGGAATTCCAATATCCCAATCTTAATTTTCTAATTTTTTGATTTTTTTTTTTTAAAAAAAAAATCTTAGCATTTGTTGACTTCTTCCAAACCACAAATCTTTTTGACTTCTCTCGTACTTATTGCTACACCCTTTTCAACTTCTCTCATATACTATGGTTAGTGATGAGATTGTTAAATTATTTTTATAAAAAATCTTTTTAAAAAAATTGTGTATTAAAAAAATATCTAAAACAAATATAAATTTTTATTAAATCTATCTATCTATTATATAATTAAAAAGGGGTTTATAACCACAAGTCTTATAGAAGCTCTAATATCTCAAACTAAAATTTCTAATTTTTTGATTTTAAATAATTAAAAAAATCCTCTATAGCTCTCATTTAAGCAAATATATATATATATATATATATTTAATATCTCTAAATTTATGATTTTCAAATATAAAGTATATCATTTATATATATATAAAATAAAAAATATAAAATATTTTGAGGGCACTAAATATGAAAAATATTCCATTAATTTAAATTTAAAATTATAATAATTTATCTCATAATATATAAGTTTTAAATAATGATCTATTCTATGATTTATCTATATATATACTATTATAATTGCAAAATATTATCATTTCACTAACCTTTTCAAATTTGAGGCTGTTCAACAGCTTGACCAGTGGAATAATATTAACTCTACCTTTTTTACTCATGATGAGAATGAGACTATTTTGAAACCCATCACGAATGCTGAAGTTCTGAGTGTTGTTCAAAGTATTGGGGCTTTTAAAGCACCAGGTAGAGATGGTATTCAAGCCCTGTTTTATCAAAAATATTGGAACATTGTGGGCCAGTCTGTGTGTGACTTTGTTAGAAATTGTTTTCATAATAAGAGGATCCCTAGTGAAGTTAATGAAACTCTTATTGCTCTGATACCCAAACTGGAAAATCCTGAACAGATTCAACAATTTAGACCTATCAGCCTTTGCAACGTTCCCTATAAGATCATCACCAAAATTATTGTGGGGCGTATTAGACCACTTCTTGACACTCTTATTAGCCCTAATCAAAGCAGTTTTATACCGGGAAGAAACACCACTGATAATATCATAATCACCCAGGAGATTCTGCACACCCTTAGACACATGAAAGGGAAAGGAGGGGGTATGGTTTTTAAAATTGACCTGGATAAGGCCTATGACAGGCTTTCTTGGGATTTCATTAGGAATACCCTTAAGGAATTCCAACTTAATGATAATTGGATTGAGTTGATCATGAATTGTGTTTCTAATACCCAATCTTCCATTCTTTGGCATGGAGAAATCCTTGAAAGCATTCATAATGAAAGGGGTCTTAGGCAAGGAGACCCACTCTCTCCTTATTTGTTTGTTCTCTGTATGGAGAGACTCTCCAATATGATCCGGGCGAAGGTGGATGTAGGGGAGTGGAAGGGCATCAAAGTATCTAGATCTAGTCCTGCTCTAACTCATTTATTTTTTGCTGATGACCTTATCCTCTTTGCTAAAGCTGATCAGTGTAACTGCAACACCATCATGGAGGTTCTTAATGATTTTTGTGCTATGTCTGGCCAAAAACTTAGTCTCCCAAAATCAAAAATGTTTGTCTCCAAAAATGTCTCTTCTAATTATGCTAGATCCTTGAGCTATCAATGTGGCATCTCCCTCACCCAGGACTTAGGTAAGTACCTGGGATCCCCTCTTCTTCGTAAGAGAATTAATAAGAATTTATTTAATGATATTCTTGAGAAACTGAAAACTAGACTTTCGGGGTGGAAGGCCAGACATTTATCCCTTGCAGGTAGAACCACCCTTATACAATCTGTTACATCTGCCATCCCCAGTTACAACATGCAAATCATGGAGCTTCCTAGAGGATTTTGTGATGAAGTTGATAGAATTAATAGGAACTTTCTTTGGGGGGACTCAGATACCCATAAGAAAGTCCATTTGCTTAACTGGGATAAGGTATGTAGGTCTAAGAAGGAAGGGGGCCTCGGGCTGAGAAAAGCTAGGGATAATAATGCTGCCCTATTAACCAAGTTAATGAAGATCCTTACTGATCAAAACAAGCTTTGGTGTAGAGTGCTACAGGCCAAATACCTTAGAAAACATACCATTTACAGCTGGCCTATGGAGAGGAGGGGTTCTCATGTTTGGAAAAGCATCTGCCGTAACAGGTGCACTCTTAGAAAAGGGGTGAAATGGATTGTAGGGCGGGAGCACATTTCATTGTGGCATGACTGGTGGTGTGGCTTGCAACCTCTTGCTCAAAATTATTCTCCCACACAAGTGAATGATACAGAGAAGGTGAGCTCACTTCTTGATGAGGAAGGCAATTGGAATACTGAGCTTATTGCTAATACTGTTACCCAGCCAGATCTCCAAGAGATCATTAAGATCCATAGACCCAGGTTTGTGACTTACACTGATGCGCCCTCTTGGATTGGCACCTCTGCTGGAACTTTCTCCACAGCTTCTGCTTATAGGATCATTGCTGACCAAGAGACTGATGGAAGGGCCTGGAAATGGTTATGGAAGGTTAATCTACCTCAGAAGCTCAAATGCTTTCTATGGCTTATCCTCCATGACAGACTGTTAACCAATCAATTAAGGTTTAGGAGGAATATGACATCCACTGCAGTGTGCCCCAGATGTGGTCTCTACAGTGAGGATACAAGCCATCTCCTTCGTGAATGTCCCTGTGCTAAAATTATATGGAATGAAATTAAAGATTTTAGATGGTGGGAGGAAGGTTGCAGATTACCTCTAGCAGATTGGGTGGCATCTAATGTGAAAAATAAAGCTGTGTTTCTTGACACACAGTGGTACCGCGTCTTCACTGCCACTTTGTGGCAGATTTGGAAAGCTCGCAATCTCATGGTTTTTGAAAATGTCAGCCACCCCATTCAAGCTAGTCTCAAGAGCATTTGGACTTATGCCCATGAAATTGAAGAGGCTTTCTCTTCTCCTTTACATTCCAATTCAACAGTTCATACAATTATTAATTGGTGCCTTCCTATTGCAGGTACTGAAGCTTAACAACGATGCATTTGCTCTAAGGGCAAAATTTGGTGGTTATGGAGGACTCCTACGGGATGAAAGCGGTAAATGGGTATGGGGTACTCTGACTATCTGGGCCTTTCATTTGTGGAAGCGGAACTATGGGCTATCTATCGCGGGTTGGCCATCATTTTCCAAAAAGGCACAATGAAAGTGGGAATAGAAACTGATGCGGCTCAAGCTATTGATCTAACACAAACTGGTCCGAGTCACAACTCCCCTTTCCGAGCGCTCATTGAGGATACCAAGTTCCTTCTGCAACGGTGCAAATGGAAACTTGGGCACACCCTGAGAGGAGGTAACGAAACGGCGATATCTTTGGCTAACCTTGGGGTGGCACAGACCGATCATGTGGTTTTGCTAGAAGATCCTCCTGATGCTGTTACAGCATTTGTTATTGAGGACATGCTTGGAGTTGGCTCTGTGAGGGCTTAGGCTTGTTGTCCTGTTTTTCTTTCTGTTTGTTTTGTTTTCATCTGTATCAAAAAAGAAAGTTGTAATTCTTTTTTCTCATTTTTTTTATTTTGTTTAATTTGTTGTTAATACATATTACAATATGATTGGTCTATAAATTAATTTTATATTCTTAAAATAAAGGGTAAATTACAAATATACCCCTTGAGGTTTGATTAAAATACAAATTGCCCATGTAGTTCTGAAAATTACATTCCACCCTTGAAATTTTTAATTTCATAACAAATTGCCCCTTTCATTAATAAATCATCAAATCAATTAACAGCTTTTAATAATGTTAGAAACATATTTCAATTAATAATTTAAATAATTTTATTATTATATAAGAGAATAATTATGAATTTTATATTTTTAGTTAATTTTGTTAAATAAAATTTTTTAACAAAGGAGTGTTGTAATTTTCCAAACCATAAGGGGTAATTTATACTTTAAACAAATCTCAGGGGGTGTATTTTTAATTTATCTTAAATCATATTGCTATAATTGGAATGAGACCAATATTCATTCCTTAGATTTTGTTTGTGTTTAGTTCACCTAAATTTGCAATTCTAGCAAAGGCGGTTGAAAATTAAATGATTAAATTTGTGACAAATTAAAAAATAATAAATAAATTGTGATAAAATTGTGAAACTTAACTTGTAAATTTCAATATTATTTGTTTTCATAATTTGCATACAAAAATTTAACTATTAATATTATTTTGTATAAAAATATATTATTAATTTTTTACATGCCATGCATAGCACGTGTTACCACTAGTATAGCATTATTTAAATTCAAATTAATAAAAGATAATAATATGATCAAGCTACCGGGAAAATGTTAATTATTATACTTTCATTCTTGTACACCAATCAGCTTGTTTGGTTCCAGTTTTTAAAAAATAATTTTCAAAATATTCTACTTTTTTATTTTTCATATTTTAATGTTTTCAATGAATCTTTTTAATATTTTAAGTAATTTTTTTAAAAATTTTTAGATACACCTAACATAAACACACTTAAAAAATATAATATTTGTGAAAAAAAATCTTTAAAAAATACATTAAATACCAAAAAATACAAACAAAAAAAAAAAACGCAAACTTGGTACATTTTTGTGTATTTATTAAATTTTTAAAATATTTTTTCACAAATATTTTACTATTTAGATACATCTAAATAAAGTGTATCTAAAAAGTAAAAAAATTACTTAAAATTTAAAAAATATTCACTAAAAACAAAACAAAAAACAAAAAAAAAAAAACTTAATTTTCAAAAAACTGAAACCAAAATACTGAATATGTTTACCCCGATTTGAGGCCATTACCAAAACCCAAACTGCGAAGAAACTTATGTTTACATCAACAGAGAGAATTCTTTTGGCGTTCAAACACCCTCCAGCCCTTGATCCGGAAAAAAAATATAAATATCTCAAAGAAGTCATGAAAGAAATCTTGAGGCAGATTTGAATATACTATTTTTCTGCAAGAAATTTCAAGTATTCCCTCTCTCTCGTGTGAAATTTGAAGTACATTGTGATGGATTTAGGCAGGAATTCTTCAAAATATAATGAATTTTAAAAAGGCATAATATAGGTTGGAGTAAAATATTTAACTTTTGTATGGACAAATCGGCTCCTTTTGATAAACCCTTTGCCCAAATTTGCCACACTGTAAGACCACAACAAAACCAAGTTACTTGAAATGGGAGAACGAGTCCGGTTTCTCTTCCATAATTTTCCTACACTGATCTTGTCACAAGGTGTACATAATCTAACGGTTCGACTTAAAACTGAAGTAAAACGACATTAAAATGACACCCCCAAAACAACATAGTTTTGCATTAACTTTAAACATAGGCCGTTGGATTATCACATGGAAGAGAACATTTTTATTTAGAATTTGGATGGATTTTGGTCTCACTCAAATCCATTTGCAAAATTGCAACATACAATAGTTATCACTGATACTACCTCTCCAGCACACTGAACTGGATTTGGTAAGAAGCATGCTCCTATAAAAGAAATAGTTCATCAAAAGCAATCACAAGTTCCAATGTCTAGTATGTATGATACTAGTTGGTTTGCTAGGCATATAAAATGCAGGATTAAAGACCGTTACCCTAATAAAACAAATTGATACTAAACATTAGAAGATAACAGACCAGATGGTACCACAGGTATCATATTTAAAATGATATCACTCCTACCTCCACTAATTTCTAAAATTAATCAGCTTACTCTTTCGAAAGTAATAATTTTGGTAACTGTTTGATAACCAATTGTGCATTACACATTCTAGTAGAATAAACCAAGACATTGCATACCTGATTAAGCATCCGCTTGAAGCCAACTGTAGCCAAACAATGATTCTCTGAGGCACTAACAAAATTGTAAACTCTATCCATAGTCTTCACAATTGATGAAACCTCAACTCTGTTTCACAATGAATATCTGCCCACTGAAACTGACATTAATTACTTTGAATCAAAATATAACCCAAGCAAATCTAAATGCGATCCAAATTCAAAACCAACGGTAAAGATTCTCAGCTACCTGCTAGACGCTGGAAGTTTTGAGTAATGCAATTAAGGAATTTGGCATTTATCGATGCCATAATCATGACAAGGCCTTCAATTGCATTATAAATATATTTAACAATAAGAATAGAAAGATATTTTTGAAATTAACCCTTTAAATTTTGAATTCAAAATGTAATGGTTATATTTCTTTAAAAAGTTTAAAATTTTCAAAAGCGACTATTAATATGGGACGGATGCAGTAAAAATGATGGTAATATTGATACCATCATTTGTCACAAAGTTTCATTTAACAATTGAAGAAAATAAATAACTAAAGTAGGAAGTTCTTGTTCAAAGAATTAGGAAATTATGCCCTTGAGGGACAACGTAATTGATACAAGTAGCCTAGTTCAGGACCTAATAACATTTTTTTAGGTTTTATTTTGATATGAGCATGACATAACTTCTTAGGTGTAAATCAATGAGGAAAATAGAAACAGAAAAAACTGCACAGCACAACAAATGACCACATGCAATGCAATTGGACAACATGCGTATATAATAATGAAGATGAACAATTTTGGGATGTATGTAAATGTTACTTTTTCCAGTGAAAAACTAGTAAATTTTATCTGGTAAGACATTTCCAACAAAATAACATCCAGAGGAAACAATCTTGGTGACAAAAAAGAGTCAGGCAGAACACGCTACTAGAATAAAATGTCATGGAGCAATCCTGAGAGGGTCACGAGGGAAGAGTGATGTTTTGCGGATGTTGTTTAGGGCACAAAAGAGCATCACCACACGCTCCAATCCCACACCAAATCCACCATGCAGAGGTGCACCATACCTGCAAAAGAACAACCATGAATCAGATCTGGCACGTCATTTTTAGTCATGAAAACTTGGATGTCCACAACATAACTACTTTATCATACATCATTAGACTACCAAGTAATTGATTATGAAAGGTCAAGAGTGTTTCCACCAGACCATTTTCAATGATTTGAAATTTGCAATTTGCATATATCATTTACTTGAAAGCAAAACAATGAAATAAAATAGAATGCATAATTGATTTTATTGCTACCTGAAAAAGTATTTGAACAAAAGAACAATAAGAGACCATGCCAAGATTGAGATCATGAAAATGCAATAATATCAGTAACTAGTATCACATAAAAGAAATTTCTACATCACCATCAGGGAAAAAAAAAATGTTTTAATGATAATTAATAACAATGACAATGATAAAAAAAGCACCAAACAAGGTCGAATTTTAAGAGTGGAATATTTTTGAGATTTCATGTGTAATGGTTCAAGAAACCAAACTAATTAAATAGATGGATGTATTATACACAATGGTTTGCACAAAGATAACAAATTCAAATTATGAAGACAAGCCACCGAAGTGTGCACATAGTTAGTAATCATATATTGAATTTTTTTTCTTTATTTAACACGAGGCTAGTCTCACACCATCAATTCAAAACATGAAACAATCCCAACTAACTTTCCAAAATTTAATAGTTGATGTCTTTTGCAATAGCAAAAGCAAACTTCAAATGTCACATAGTTTGTACAGGTCAACTGCCAACATAAAATTAAAGAAGCATATCTAAAAGGAAGTACTTCTGAAATTTGATTCTTTTAATATGATTCTGTTATAATTGACACACATTAATATTTTCTTCTTAAGCGAGGGGGAGGTATTCCCCACCCCCACCCCTTTTCTTGGCTGTGGGTGAGTGGTAGGGCAACTTGTTTTAACTTTTTAAGTATAAAGCAACTAAAAAACTCAAATGAATATACGACAAAATGGTCAATGAAGAAATACCCAAAAGAATCAATATATGTTGATATAGTTTTGACATCAATTCCACAGGCTTCTGCACGTGTTGCCAAGAATTCGGGTACGTGGACACGTTGAGCTCCAGAGATTATCTCCTCCCCTAAAGATGAAGGCACAGAGAAACAAAGTCAGCTTTAATGTATAATGATCCAAAAAAAGGGATAAATGGAATAAGAAAAAAAAATCATTTATTTGTTTTTTAGTAGGTGATTTTTATATATTTCAATGAGAAGTTCATTATGCAGGCCAAATGAAGGAGAGAATAGAGAAGGAGAAAAGGGCCATGTTAGGGAATATTATGGGAAGCATAAGTGGACATAAACAAGCAGTAGTTCAACATAGAGAATAAGAAATACACTAATAATAACCAATGATAATAACAAAGGCAGTAACAAAGCCATCTGGGGTGGAGGCAGAATATATGCAAGATCTATAACATGGATATATGGACTCCAAGATGAGCTTGCGGTACAGGTATATGGATAACAGATTCATATGGACAGGTGTACAATATGAAAACATGGCCTCCAGAATTAGCATCTGAGTGCAGGCATGTCTGGATAACAGATCTATATGATACACAAGCTTTGCCACTATTTTGAAGTATAGGTTATCCCATTGGATATTGTGTTCACCAGGGTACTTCATGGTACAAGCATATAAAAATTTAAGTCGAAATATCTACCATGTCACCAAGAATACACCTCTTCCATAGTAGTATCAACAGCCAACCTGCCCTCAAAAACTATATTCGGTTTGAGATTCTTAAACTTGTAGGACTCCAGATATTCTACAAGATTATCACATTCTGTTTTTGATGAAACAGAGTAATTGGACTCCCATTCCTATTCTATTTTGAAATTTAAATAAAAAATAACACATCATTAATCAACATGCCTAGTGAAAGTAACTTGAATTACTCACCATTTTTCTGAGATGTAACTAGGAATATACTTCTTTTAACACCAATTCAGCCAACGATCTCATAAGCACCACTACTAGTTTTATTTTAAAATATCTACTTCGTATTCTTTTTTTATAAGCTTTATCTTCTATATTCTTTTAAACCATTCTTCCAAATGTTGTGAATTTATTGGCCATGTTTGGTTTATGTTTCCCAAACAATTTTGGGAAAAATTCTCTACAAATAAGTTTTCAAAAGTAATCAAACCAAACAAATTTTTCCAAAAAAATTTCCCAAAACTTGTTTGATTTACAAGTTTTTCAAACAAATCTCTCTCTCATATACATCAAATCAATCACTTTTTCCAAAACTCTCTCTTAAAATAATTTTCCAAAACATCTTTTGAAAAAAACTAAACTAAACAACTTTTCGTACCTTTTATCTCTAAAACTCATCTCCCAAACTCAAACCAAACATACCCATTATCTTCCAGTTGCCTCACAGCTTCTACTACACAAAGCTTTTCAATATTATATTTGGCAAAAGATGGGTCTTCGTGGATATGTATCCAATACTTCCTAAACATATCCATGATTTGAAATTAATTTTATTTAATTTTGAGAACTATCTAATACTTTTCGAATACTCTAGGCCAAGTACCAAAACTATTATGATTTTGAAATCATAATAATTCTTTGCATAGCATTAGAGTGTAATTGTTAAGATAAATACGAGAATAATTTTTCAATATTTTGGTCACTACTCAGAGAAGAAGAAAAAAAAATAGTAAGATAAAAATAGTACCCCACTTGTTATAATTTATTGAATTGGCATCAATGTGTCCTGCATGTGTCCCATATCTAAATAAACAAGCAAAATATAACAAGCAAAATTCGGATATCAACAAATAAACAAGAAAATTTGCATACAAACACTTTTGCACAATGTTTTAAAAACCGGACCGGTGAATGAACCGGAAAAATGATCGGGTGGACGGGTCACCGGTTCAACCGTCGGGTTGAACCGGAATCGAACCGTGACGTCATAAATATATTAAAATTATATTTAAATAAAAATATAAGTAATAAAATTATAAATTAAAAATTTTAATAATCTTAAATATTTCTCTTAATACTTTTTTTTATTAAAAAATATAAAAATATAAGTAATAAAATTATAAATTAAAAATTTTAATAATCTTATATATTTCTCTTAATACTTTTTTTATTAAAAAATATAAAAATATATTTAGAAATATTATTAATTTTAATTTTGGAAGAAGAAATCAAATATTCAATATTCCCTTCCCTCCATATGATTTTAATTCAAATACTTTGATTGAAAGAAGAGCAAAATTTTTGGAGGGATATCAAAATTTTAAGTTTCCCTCCAATGAATTTGATTGAGTCCCACATAGACTTCTTGAGTTTTTTTTAGAAGAATTTTTTTCTTATAAATAGATAGAAGCTCTTTCACAATAATTTCAAGCTCTCAATGGGATTCCTCACAAGAGGAGACCTTTAAAAAAGAGTTTCCAATTAAATTTTTATTATATATAATATATATATATAATAAGAAAGAAAGAAAGAAAAGAAAGAAAGAAAAAAAAAAAAAAAAAAAAAAAAACTAAAAAAAAAATCTGGACCGGTTCAATCAACCCGTTTCCGGGTCGACCGGTTCACCGATTTAACCGGTGGGTTCGCCGGTTTTTAATAAATAGGCCGATTTTTACAACTGGCCGGTTTAAGGGGGCTGACCGGACCGGAACCCCATCCGGTCACCGGTTCAACCGGTTGAACCGGCCGGTCCGGTCCGGTTTTTAAAACCATGCTTTTGCATATAACAATTTAAATGCAAAAGTGAAAGTCACAAGAGAGAGTTAAAAATTATAATATATTGAAATAAAATTTTTATAGGACCTACTGAAAATTAGAAAGTAAACTAACTACTGGGTATTGGTTCTTAAACTAATTTCCATTCTTTGAGTTTATGTATAATACAATACCACTAAGGGTTGGTTTGGGAATTGGCTTTTTGGCTAAAATATGAGGTGAAAAAATTGAAGTGTGGGAATGGCTATTTGGCTAAAAAAAAAGTGTAAAAAGTATAGAAGAAAAGGAATCTTTGACCTTTTTGTATATAACTTTTTGGCTTTTTTAATGGTTTTTTTGGCTAAAATGTTTGTTTCCCAAACACACTCTAAATATTATAAAAATATTTTTCATGAATGTACACTGGCCATACTAAAATTCATATTTGTGCCTCATATTATTTGACAATGGAGATAAAATAAATAAATAAATGAATTTAAAACAAAAAAACAAAAACTCCAAAAGAAAATGGTAATCAAACAGTGCTTGCCTCGAATGAAGACATAAAATGAATTACTATAAGCTGGATCATCATTGCAAGGCATGGTATAGAATGGTCGGACGGACAGCCAACGGATAGCGATGGAGTATATAGAACTCAGTCCCATACCTACATTCAGTAGAAAGTACAGATCATTTTATACACAATATCATACTCAAATAGAGGCATAAGAAAAGGTTATCAAGAAGGTGGAAAAGAAAAAGACAAATAGTTTCATAAAGTGGTCAGAAAAATGCAAATTACTTCTCCAAAACAAGCTGGCCAAGCTTTCTCTCTGATTCTGTGTTCAGGTCCCCTAAAGGATCAATTTCAACACCAGCTTCCTGTGCAAACAAGTCTTATTGAAATAAGAATGTGAATAAGCAGGAAATGACAAGTGCATATTGACTTGACAAGTGCAGTAAAATATCAACCAAAAAAAAAAACTTTAGTAAATATCTGCTTTCATAAACGTCTTTTGACTTCATGTTGACTTTTTTGTTTTCTACACAATCCTTTCTATTTTTTTCGTATTACACATCGAAAAATAAAGAAAACAAGGAAGTTCCACAACAGCACTGGTAGAACTCATATATTAGCAGTAACTACGACACATATTTCCACACCATTGCATATCCTAGCTAAATACCTTCTTATACCGTCTTCAATATGTAACGTGAACAACACTTCACCAAAATTTTTATTTCATTTTGTAGTGTATCCTATTCTCAGGGAAATTCCTAGAAAATTTTCAACAAATCTTTACTGGTAAGACGTAGGCCTTTCCAGTAAAAAAATGTAACAAGAAATTGTAACGGAGAAGAAAAAACAAGTGTTCGGTTTCAAATTCTGGGACCACTTTTACAAGAAAAATGGAGATTGATTATGAGGCGGCACATGAATTATAGTCTTTGCGACTTCTCTCGGAGTAGTACTCCTTAATTTCCATTTCAACATCAAGACCTGTAAACTCACATAAGTGTCTGTGCGTGTAGGAGTCCTCTGCTCTGAAAACAGGACCTATTTCAAAAACTCGACCAAAATCACCACAAATTGCCAGTTGCTTGTGAAGCTGAGGTGACTGTGCCAGACATGCAGGTTGGCCTTTGTAGTCCAGCTTAAAAACAGCTGAGCCACCCTCACTGGAGCCTCCTATCAACTTTGGGGTATGAATCCCAACAAAGCCATCAGCTAGCAAGAACTGCCTGAATATCTGCACAACAGTGAAACCAAGGTTTAAAAAAGCGGTGTTACGTAACGGTTTCGGCCGTTACGTAACGGTTTCGGTGGTAGGCACCACGCGTTACCCCCGATTTTGCGGTGTGATTGAAATTCACAGGTGTATCGGCCGTTACGGCCGACGTAGCCGTTACGTAACGGTGGCGTAACGGCCGTAACGGCCCGTTACACCCGTTACAGGGCTTTTTTGTTGATTATTTTCAAAAAAAAAGAAAAAAGGAGGAGAGATACAGCACGGATGATAGTGCAAATGGTGCTTCAAACAAAAGAAAAAAACAAAAAGCAAAAGGTGTACATACCTTTATTATTCAGAGGCTGAATCAGTGGTTCAAACTCTTTGCTTTACAGCACGCGAGGTGAGGTGTTTCCAAGATAATAATTTTCAGATCTGAGTGAGAGAGAAGAGATACAGCACGGATGATATGAGTGAGAGAGAAGAGAGAAGAGAGAAGAGAGAAGAGGGAAGAAGGAGGAGATGAACTTGCCTCTGTTCTTCAACACAAAACTCTGATCTGTTTACATCTGTACCGAAGTGCTCTTCCACAGGTTCATCTCCATCTTCTTTTTTTTATTTTGTTTTGTTTGCTCAACTTTGGACCGAAGTCTGATGAACTTGCCTCTGTTTTTTTTGCGTTCTTCATCTCCTCCTCCGAAGTGCCCCTGTGTTTTGTGTTTTTTATTTTATTTTTGTTTCTAATCTGCCACAGGTTCATCTCCTAGGGAAGGGAAGATATACCTTCTTGGGAAGGCATATAAATGATATAATATAATATAATATTTATTTTTTGTTTTTTTGTGCATCTGGGAAGATACACCCGTGTAACAAATGTTATTTTTTTTTTATTAATTTTATTTTTATAATGATTTTCAGATTTTAAATTTTGTAAAACTTACAAAATTTATGTGATATAATTAGAGCTATGCATTTATTTTTAGTATTTTTATATAATAATTAGTGATTGATTTTATATATATATATATATATATTTAGAGCTATGCATTTATTTTTAGTATTTTATATATAATAATTAGTGATTGATTTTTTTTTATAATATCTAAAAATCATAACACTTATAATTATATTAATACATTTTATATATGTCAGTTTTATTAATTTTTTTTTTCTTGCAGGTTATTCAAAAGATAACAAATACTCAAGTGATTGAAGCCCAAAAACAACTATGTAAGAATTTTTTGCTTTATAATTTATTTTTAATTTTTATATGATTACATTAGCATATAAACTCCAAATGTATAAATAGTTGTTGCAATTTTTTTTATAATCATTTCATTTAATATTTAATTATAAATATTTTTATTTTGTTATTATGATGTGTTGTGACAACAATATTGAAGTCACTATTTTTTTGTAAATATCTTTTCAAAAGAGAAAAAAAAATCAATACCTCAAAAAAAATTCTTTATAATTTATTTTTAAATTTTTATATGATTATATTAGCATGTAAACTCCAAATGTATAAATAGTGGTTGCATTTTTTTTATAATAATTTCATTTGTTTTTTTTTTGAATTGTATAATCATTTCATTTAATATTTAATTATAAATATTTTTTATTTTCTTATTACAACTCTGTTAAAGGCATAATTTTATTTTAAAAAAAATGTCTTTTTAAAAAAAAAATCAATACCTCAATTAAAAAAAAATTAATTTTTATATGATTATATTAGCATGTAAAATCGAAATGTATAACTAGTGGTTGCATTTTTTATAACTATTTTATTTAGTATTTAATTTGAAATATTTTTTTAAAAAATTTTGTTATTGTAATGTGTTGTGACAATAATTTTGATAGCACAAATTTATTTATTTTAAAAAAAAATGTCTTTCTCTAAAATAAAAAAATAGCCCAATCAATGCCATGAAAAATGTCTTTATTCCTAATTACATTAGCATGTAAAATCTAAATGTATAAATAGTTGTTGAATTTTTTTTATAATCATTTCATTTAACATTTAATTATAAATATTTTTTTATTTTTTTATTGTAATGTGTTGTGATAACAATTTTTTTTTTAATGACAAAATTTGTTGTGACAACAATTTTTATGGCAAAATTTTCTTTTTTTTTTAAATATTTTTATAATTTATTTTTAAATTTTTATATGATTACATTGGCATATTGACTTATGTCTAATGTAATGTAATTTTTATCATATTGACTTATGTCTAATGTAATGTAATTTTGTGCAGCTGAGTGGTGGATTATTCATGGCAATTGTGCTCCTGAACTTCAAAAAATAGCTGTGAAAGTATTAAGTCAAACCACCACATCATCTAACTGTGAACGTAATTGGAGTACTTTTAGTCTCATACATACGAAGACGAGGAATAGATTGAAATATAAGAAAATTCAAAGATTAGTCTTCATCACCTACAACATGAGATTAAAATTGAGACATGTTAAAAGAAGCAGCCAAGAGGAGATTGATAGGAGTTTTAATCCTATTAACTTGGATTATATATTTGAAGAAGATGATCCAATAAGTCCATGGATAGAAGAAAGGGAAAATCCTTTGCTAGATGGTGTGGATAATTCTGAATGGCTAGAATTGGTCTCAGATGATGATGGTGGTGGTGGCAACGACAGCAATGGCGATGGCGGCGATGGCGGCGATGGAAATGATGGTGGTGGCACCCATAGATATCAAGCTCGACGCACTTCTCAAAGCTCAACTCCTACTCCAACTCAAAGTGATAATAGTGGTGGTTTAACACCATCTGATGGAGGAGGTGATGATGGTGATGGTGAAGGCACTTCTCACGGTGGCGGTGGTGGTGGTGGCGGCGACAATGGTGGTGATGGCGGTGATGGTACTAGTTTTGGTGCAGGAAGTGAAGATTTTATTGGAGGATTTGGATTATGTGATGTTGGGGAACATTATGATATTGGAGAACCTGTTGCACCTTTACCCCAACTACCTAGGAGATTTCGTGGTAGTGGTACGTGGGGATGAAAGAAGAATAAGAAGTGAGAACAACGACTTGATTCATCGATAGTAGTCATAGTTATCCATATCATCCTTACCCATCCTACAAAGGTGATAGCCAGAGCTATCCTTACCCACCTCAACAAAATTATCCTTGGCCCCCTCAACAACATGGTCCTCCAGGATACGGTTTGCCAAATTATCAACAAGCCCAACAAGAGTATGTTGATCCTTTTCAGCCAAGGTATCCATTTTCTCTCCCAATGCACGAAACAGAAAGGGATGACATGATGAGCACATTTACTTATATATTTCCTACTGGATGGGGTGAAGGTAGTAGTAATCAAGCTCAACAATCTGATTCCCAAGATGCACCACGTCACTCAGTTTGGTGGGGTGAAGGTAGCAGCAACAATCAAGCACAAGAATCTGAATCCCAAGATGCACCACGTCACTCATTTTGGTGGTGACATTATGTAATTTTAGTAGTAACATTATGTAAAATGTACTCTCTATTATTTGTGATTTATGCTATGATGTTATGTACTTTGTCAAGTTCTTCCATTAAGAATGTATACTTTTTTAAATGTATACTTTTTTAAAACTATTTGAGTTAAAATGCACATATGCTTCCACAAGTATAATAATTAAAAATAATTTTATACATCTAAGTCCAATAAAAGAAATTTTTGCCACAAGTGTAACATGGATTTATGACATATAAAATCATTAATTATTGAAATAAAATGTAAAAAAAATTATTTTATAGTGATTTAAAAATATGAAATATATTGGACCATACTTAAAAATTATGAAAAAATTATCTAAATTTATTTTAAAACCCAATAAATATGATTCTAAAAAAAAATTATGCGTATCGGTAAGTTTTTTACAAATTGTGCGAAAAATAAAAAAATTCACGATTCAGAATCATAACCGTTCTGGCTGCCTTTACACCCAAGCAAGAATCGCTCCACCGCCACCGTTACGGCGACCGCAACCGCTTTTCAGAACCTTGAGTGAAACTGAATTAAGGATCAAGAGGGTTGGGAGTCTGAAAGGGGCGAGAGGGTTGAGGCAAGGTGATCCAATGTCACCTTATCTTTTTGTTATTGTCATGGAGGCTCTTCCTAGAATTTTGGCTGAGAAATCTTCTCATCCTGATTTTAAGTTCCATTGGAGATGTGGTAAAACAAAGATTGTCAATCTTTGCTTTGCGGATGATCTTATGATCTTTTGCAAAGGGGATTTGTTCACTGTTCAGGCCATTAAAAATGGTTTAGAAGAATTTCAAAATCTTTCTGGGCTTTCTCCAAGCCCCAGCAAGAGTCATATTTTCTTCTCTGGCTGTGAGAAAAAGTTAAGAGAGGAGATCCTTCTCTTGTGTCAGTTTACGGAAGGTTTCCTGCCTGTGAGATACTTAGGTGTTCCTTTAGTGTCTACAAAGCTTAAAGCCAGTGATTGTGACCAACTTGTTGAAAGGATAATAAAGAGGATTAAGAGCTGGACTAATAAGTGTTTAACTTATGCTGGTCGTGCTCAATTAATTAAATCGGTTTTGTTCTCTATGCAAGTGTATTGGACCTCTTTGTTTATTCTTCCTAAGAAGGTCATAAAATCTGTGGAGAGTTTGTTTAGAGCTTTCCTTTGGTCTGGGTGTGAACTTAAGAAGTATGGTGCGAAAGTTGCTTGGGATAAGATCTGCTCACCAAAGAATGAAGGGGGTTTGGGCTTTAAATCTCTAGATGTGTGGAATAAGTCTGCTATTGCAAAGCATGTTTGGTTTCTCTTTTCGGGGGGTGACCAATCAGTGAGGGTTGAGAGTATGTTTGTGAGGAAAATATTAGTACCTAACCTCAATTCACTGGCCAAAATGAGTGGTACTAATATCTATATCTATATTTTCTTACTTTCTTTTTGCAGGTTTATGGAGCATGTTTTTTCCGAGAGGAGTGAGATTCTATATTGTGTGTTGAGTGTAGTAAGATTATATACTGTGTGTTTCGGGTGCAACCTGGCTGTTACACTATGCTTTTGTGTAGTGGATAGGTTATGCTCATGTTTACCTGTGTTGTTGATAGGGTTGCTTGATTGTTTCAAGACTATTGCTGGTAGGAATGGTTACAAAGGTTGCTTGCTGGAAACGTTTGCTTAGTAAGGGCTGCTGCTGGGATCATTCTCAGGCGGTGTGTCCACTGGAAATAGGAATCTGGCAGCAAGTGAAGATGGCTGCTCTAAGCGCCTCTAGTGTGAAGAAATCCTTTATTTTTTCATTGTATCAGTCGTTTTACATCCTTTGTATTGCTGTTTTGGCGATTATTTTGTGGCCTACCCTTGCGGGCTGTGTAAGGGAAAGTATTTGCATCTTGGTGTGGACGTTACTTCAGGTTTTTTTGGATTTTGGGGTGTGTTCATGGTCCACATAGAGCTGGTATGGGGACCCTAAACATATTAAATAGATCCAAACCTGAGGTATAGTTGTGTTTTGGTTGTTAGTCCTTTTGTCTTTTTTTGGGCTGTTCTTTAGTTTAAGTGTCTTTAATCCCTATGTGTAGTTTAGGGCTGTATATTTCTTTTAGCCTGTTCTCTTTGGCTTTGTTTGGCTTTTGGCTGGCTCTATTCCTTTGTATAGTGGTGGTGTAGGTCTTGGGGCAAGCCCCTTGTAGTTGTGTAAGTTCTTTGTTTTTTTATGACTTATTCACCCAAAGAATTAAGGACCAAGCCCTGTTCAGCTTGGCAATACTATTGGCAAATATACCCAGTAATTTATTGAACTTCATTCCAACCAACCCACATGTTTGGTTACACTGATTGGCACACTACCATTTTTTTTTTCGTTCATGAGTAAATACAAACGATATCCAGTCTCATTTTTCGTTTCATTTTTTCTAGAACAGGTTCAAACATAAGACACAACCACGCTCCCTTTACCAACTGACCCCATGCCCAATCACCATAACTAATATAAGAACTTTTGAAAATATTACTTCATATATCTTTTTCTTTCCTTCAAGCAATGGCGTATAGTTTTCCAAGAAACCACGCACATTATAATTTATAAAAAATGAATGGATGCAAATAAAATAAGTAGACTACAAGATGCGGACTTACATTTTCAACTTGGCACTGAACACGAAATATTCCTTGGTTAGCAGGAGTACGCAGGTCAAGAACCCTGAAATTCAAACGGGTATCTTGATTGACACGAACAAGCTGTTTTCCAGCCTGCACCCATTGAGAGACTAGATTAACATAGACCCTTAGAGGGTAAGTACCTAAGTCAAATTTGCCAAATAATACAAAAACACAAAATTTAATGGAAGCTCATCTACAAATGAGTGGGCACACTGTCAAAGAAGAGATATCTGATGTACATGTAAGAAAAGATATATAAACATACCTGTAAAGCCTTTTCAATTTCAATTTCACCGCGTGCAGCATCGTCAATGTTAATAGGTAAGGCAGGAACCGCCTTGCTGATGCAGTAAAGCTTCTTCACTTGAATTTCCACCTGTGAATCAATAAGCATTGACATCAAAACATGATTGTCAAGTTATTTCCATACTTATAATTTATAAAACGAAACCCAAAATTCCGTCACGAAAAAGCTTGACACCCTTAAATTTATCCACCGTGATGTGGACAAACCCATGTCAATTGGTTTAAGGCCCCTAAGGGAAGTCGTGCATAATCCAACTATTAATTTGTCACAAACTCAATCATCAATGGCCCAACTCACTTATCATGTCATTGTGAGGTGAATTGAGGATTCAAAATTGTCAATCTCAAATCATTCTCAAAATTGACACAGAGATGCTATTATACCTGCTGCTGAGAAGCACCTATAATGGGATCCTTAGGAACAGCATTTTCTTGCTCACACTGCGGATCGCATGAGCTTGCCCCCGAATCAGCACGTTCTGGCCCTTCAACTCCTCGTTCAAATTCGCGATCTCGATCCATTTTCGGCCCGAGACGGCCTTCGACTGGACGTCCTCGAGTGGGACATCACCGTAGTTGGCGGCGAGGGGGTCAGGGGCGTCCGCGGCGGAGGCTCCGGAGGCAGATTTTTCCTCGCGGAGGCGCAGCTTCTCCAACTTGGCGGCTTTCTTGCTCTGAGTGGAACCCTCTTCTTGCTCTTGGTGCTGTTGTTGTTGTTCCATTGGAGGGTTTTGAGGTTCAGATGACATGAATTTGCAGAGATCGTGAACTAGGGTTTTGAAAGGTAACTTGGGTTTTAAGATGGATGAAGAACAAAGTTGGGCATGGAATGGCAGGGCGTTTTACAACCATGGCATATATTCTCTTCTTTTTTGTTGACGCGTGTGAACGCGTGGGTGTGGGACTTTGAGTAATGTAAAGGCTGTGTTTGGTTATGTTGGCAAACACATTTCCACCGATTTTTATGAGTGTAGTGTTTATTTTGAACTTTCAAATTATAATTTTACATTCACTTTTAAAAATTCCTTTTCAAATAAGAAAATTTGGCTAACTCTGTCGTCTTTCTTGGCGTTTCCCGGTTGACCGGAACAGTGTTCGAGTTTTTTTTTTTTTAGTACATGTTATTTTTATATTGTAAATAAAAAATATTTTCAGAATTTTTTAAAATTTTATATGAATTTTGAATAGAATTTTAAATTGTGTGTTTGATTATGAGTTGTAAGTTTTTAAATCAAATAACTTTTTTAATTTCAAAAACTCAAAACTTCCTCCAAAATTTAATTCAAAACTTTTTTTAAAACTCATAATTAAACAAATTTTCTACACTCAAATCGTAATTCTAAAACTCCCAGACTCAATATTATTACACTTTACTCATCAAAAAATAAATAAAAATAAATTTTTTTTGTCTTCCTTTTAAAGTTCCTACAAGATGCAAAAACATTTATGTCAAAATATCTCCCCTTATGGTGGCATTTGAATAATTTCACCATGGTCATCAAAGTAGCTTATAATGACTGTCAGTTCTCATATGTGCATGTATATCTTTACACATTTATATTATTGTTATATATTTCTTACATATTTGCATATACGTGTGTAGATAATGGTTGCTCTTGGAAATTTGTTGAATTTGTCACTTATTTCCCCATGCCTTAAGTTGCAGTTGTTGACTTGTATTACCATTCTAATTAAACTTGAGCAGTTCTTACCATTTGATAGGTGATTAAGATTATGAATGAGGTCAGGATGGGTCTCAAACAAGCAATAAAAAACCTTGATGCATTCCCGCGTGCAGAGGAGCACTTGTTGCAGAAAACACAATCTGGGGCAGCTGGTATCTTCTTCTTATTTTTCTCCAACTCCCCCTCATCCTCGTTCAAACTTTCTTTGCGAAAAATGCAAATTGTCATGTTAGTTATATTTTTGTTTGCTCGGCATGTTTATTGCAATTAAGACATGTTGTACATGCAGTTTGCTTATGTGGACACATCCTAATTTTAAAGAGTTGGGTATTTCTTTCACATGTAAGATTAAGACACGGTCAGATTGAACTACTCGATTGCATGCAATAAAAGACTTATATTTCTCTTTCCCAATTCCTTATGTATAGGAGACATGTCTCTTTTTGAAACATGAAGGATGAATGTCCCAGAATGTTGTATGAGCTCTCAATAATTTGGCCTCTTTGTAGTTTAATTTGGATAAGTAAAACATTAGTAACTGCAACTGCACTACTTGATATACTTAGTAAATATTAAAATGTGTTGGATTCTTGTATCCTATACTTTGATTTAATACTTAACAGTTTGATTCTAGCGCTAATTTGCAATTTTTTTTCCTTGTTTATTTGTCCAGTCTCCATTGTGGGTCTGGTCATAATCGCCTCTTTGTTCCTCCATGAGCTGAGATATTATATTACCACATATACTGTTCACTAGGTGTGTAATTTGTTCTAAATTACCCCCTGTAATGCTCCATTTTCTTCTAAATTTAGTGTAAGATTACGAGTACATTGCGGCTTAATCATTTTTCTTTATTATTGTTATCGCGTAAAGATTCTCAGACTACATAGATGGTCTTTTTACTGTGATAATTCATATCTTGGCAGATGGTTGTCGACTTGAAACATGGAGAAACTCTTCCAATCCACATAAATATGACTTTCCCATCTTTGCCTTGTGATGGTTAGCATGTTTTATGTTCTACATAACTGCCTTGTTTATTTTCTTATCCTTCATGTTTTTTTAATACCTTGACATAATGGGTGCATTTATGTGTTATAAATTGCTCACTTTTTTTCTTCTTTTTTTTTTTTTTTAAGTGTGGATGCTATTGACATATCTGGCAAGCATGTGGTCGATCTTGATACTAATATATGGAAAGTAAGGCAGTTGAACATTTCTTGATTCAAATATACTTATAAGTTTCAGTTTGATATATAGTTTGACTCATTATATACATGAAAGTGATGTAATCATATATCCTTATTAGTGTGCTTTGGTTAAGGATTTCTAGAGATAATGATGTAGGATGGGTTATTATTATTAGAAACCGTAACAACATTTATAGCTGGATCATTATTAGAAACGGCACCATTTTATCGAGATTTCTTCCCCTCCTTTCCCACCAGGACATTCTCTAATACAAGTTTCTTTGTTGATGCCTAAAAAAAAGGAACTCTTTTCAAGAGTTGGGGTGTTGGACAACATTTCGATTCCGATTCGTTTGATGCTTGCTGCATGTTGCTTGGTATCCATTAATTTTTAAGCCTAAGGGTGGGTTTGGAATTTGGCTTTTTTAGGAGTTAGTTAAAAAAGCTAATATGTTTGGGATGTTGCTTAAAAAACTTTTTTTTTTTTTTTTTTTTTTTTTTTGAGTGAAAAAGTTGATATGACATTTGACTTTTTTAGCGGATGACAAACAACTTAGTGGCTTTTTGGTTTTTTTAGTGAGAAGTTTGTTTTTTAGTTTACATCAAATGTCCACTAATGATATTTGAACTTGATTTTTAGTACTTAGTCCGTTTCTCCAAATGGAGATGCTTTTGCAGAGCTTATGGATGAGCCTCGGCAGGGGACACAAATTTTGTAGAATATATACTTAGCTTCTCAGAAATTTGTGGTTGGTGGTTGTCATGTGACTCATGTTGTATATGTGCCCTTTTGAATAAAGGAGTAGGCTCAACCACTCCGCCAGACAGTATCACAAGTGATTAATTTGTTTTATTGGCTATGTTATACACAGCAGCACTAATTTTCAGTATCCTGTGTTTGTTTCAGATAAGCTTCAATATCAATAGATTATTTCATTTCTATATGCTTTTCATTTGTTCTCTCTCTCTCTCTCTCTCTCTCTCTCTCTCTCTCTCATGTTTCTGCTAATCAGTTGAGAGTTTCTGCAGCTTCTTTTAAGTAGTGATGGCCATACACTACAACAAAAATGCACCTTTGGCGACCAAAAAAAATTTAGTCGCCAAAAGTTATGGAATTGACGACTAAATTTTTTTTTACTCGGCAAAAGTATAACATTTAGCTACTAGTTTTTTTTAGTAGGGGTATATTGGCTATTAGCGACTAAAAAAAAATTTAGTTGCTAAAAATTGCCAGAATTGGCGACAAAAAAGAATTTCAATTTCCGTATGTTGAGTTTTGGCTACTAAAACCAGTTAGTTGCCAAATGGAAAATAAAAAATTATTTTTTTACTTTTGGCGACTAAAATTTTGGTCGCCAAAAGCTTATTTTCAGCGACTAAAAGAATTTTAGTCACTATAGGTTGAGTTTTGGCTACTAAAAATTTAGTCGCCGAATAAAAAATAAAAAATTATTTTTTTACCTTTGGCGACTAAAATTTCAGTCGCCAAAAAGAATTTTAGTCGCCGTAGGTTAAGTTTTGGCGACTAACATTTTAGTTGCCGTTTGAGTTGATTTGGCTAAATAATTACTTACATTTTTTGCTGACAAAATTTGAAATTAGTCGGCAAAGCTGCCAAAATTTTAGTGGGAAAATGAAAACCTATTTGCGCCCTCCCAGGTATCCTCCTCTGTTTAGGAATACAAAACACTATCTCTCTCTCTCTCTCTCTCTCACACACACACACACACACACACACACACACACACACACACACACATAATCACCACCAAATCTCACCTCACCTCAGGCGCTTACCACCGGGAAGCATTCGACGTCGCACATTTCCACCGTCACAAATCGCCACCGTTGCAAATCACCACCGCCACTGCCGCAATACCAGGTTATATCTTGCTCTTTCTCTCAGTCTCGCGCTCTCTCTCGTTCTCGCTCTGGAGCTTGCCGTATCCCCAAATCGTATAAAACTTGCCCTAGATCCATAAGTGGCTTGCTATGCTAGTGTTGTTGCTCTTTATGAAATTTGTTAACCCTTTTTTTTGTTAACCAATATACTAAAGTGCCTCTGGGAAAGAGGTGGGAGTCCAAATTGGGTTCAATTTATCACGTAATTAAGAGTGATTGCGTAATTAGGTACAAACTGTATAAGTGAAAGGCATACTACATTGGCCAAAATAATTTTGTTATGAAATTAATTTTGTAGAGTGTTTAAGCTTTTGGATCTGTGGTTTTATTTTTATCAATGGAAGACACAAGTTTAAGCTCATGTACACCCACACTCATCATTTCCACCTTGCTTCCTTGTTGATTGTTTGATGTTTGAGGATCAAAACAAAGGTTAAAAGCCCTTCTAAAACAGCCTCTGCTGCTGCAAAATTCCATCTTTCCCTTCCCTCTCTTAGTTTCATTACTAGGAATAGTTAATGATGTTACAGGTTGTGGCTAGAAAGCAATGATTTGATAAGGTAATCTATCTCCATTGTGTTCTTGTTGTCATTATCTTTTTTTCCCCCAATTGTTGTAGTTGGCTAATGTCTGTATTCAATGTTTTAGAGTGATATGGAGTATCAATTTTACTTTGCGACACGAAGACAATATGAAATAGGTAGGTGTAGACACCCCATTTTTGACCGTCCTCAAGACTTGGACTTCACCATTTGAACACTCGGTAATCATCCATGTTTGCGTTCGTCTTGAGTTCCCGGAGGTCTCGGTTGTGCGCCTTGCCTCAGGATCTCTCGACTCGACTGTTTTGTGTCTGGTTTTGCACCAAACACTTGTGTTTTTGTAGCACTTGTGCATTTTTAAGGCTTTTGGTAAATGTATTTGGAAGTCCCACATCGGTTGGGAACCTTTGGTGTGTTTGTTGGAAGTCCCACATCGGTTACAAGACACATTTTAAGGTGGACAAACTCCTATATATAGGTGCAAGTGCATAGGGTTAGCTTATCAACTTCTATGGTTCTTTCTTGGTTTGATAAGCCATTACGAACCGAGCTTGAGTTATAAATTTTAGTTGCGCCAAGCTAGATTTTGGCCATAATTCCATTGGGATTTCGGCCATAGTTCCTTCGCCAAAGTTGTGTTATTTCTCGAAGGCTTTGTGGTGTGTGGTGGAGATCGAGTTTCAACTCTTTTCATCTTCTCCGTTTGAGCTTCAAATTTGAGGTAGGGATATCCTACTCCTCTTTATGAGCTTTGTCTTTAAATTTTAGCATTTTGATATGTTGGGGGTTGTTGGGTAATTTTGAGAAAGTTTAGGCCTTTGTGTAATTTTACAAAAGTTGGGGTTTTAAATATATAAAACATATATGCATGTTTAGCATGAAGAAATGGAATTAATGTTGAAACATTGATGAAAATGGAACCTTAGGGTTGTAATGTTAATTATGGAAAAATGTCCTAATTACATTGGTTAATTAATTGGTATAATTAATTGTGAGAAATGAGGAATTGAATTGGGAATGTTGAGATTGGGAATGTATGGGATTAAAGGGTGTAGTTGAATTATTTATCGCTCACCTAATTGAAATGTTAATATATTATCCATTTTGTGCATTTATTTTCTGTTTAGAAATAACCGCTTTGGGCTATCGGTGGAGGATAGTCTTGATTATTGTAGACAATGCATGATGATTAGGCAAATTAAAACTAATCACTGGAATGTGTCATTGAGTATGACGATTGAAAGAATACATTAACTTTATGTATTGAATGATGATGTGTATAATAATTGTTTATGTGCATTGTGTTGTGTTGGAGGAGATAGGGGATGTACTCTACGGTTTAGAGGAAGATAGGGGATGGACCTCTAAACCGGAGATTGTTTGGGAGGAGATAGGGGATGGACTCGAGATCTGACAAATTTCATATGCTTATCTTGGGAAGTGTGATATAGTTCTTATACTTATCAGTGGAAGTGTTGATATAGCCCATATGCTTATCTGTTGATGTGTTGATATAGCTAGTATGCCTATCTATTGTGAAATGAGGAAATGTTTAATATGAGTTACTGTCTCATATCGGTTATTTGGTCAGGTTTTGAACCATGGTTATGAATTGGGAATTGAAAAGGAATGAAAAATGAAACTGTAATGTGTTATGAAAGAATGTAAAAGTGTTAACCATCTATCAAACTGTTAATCTTTTAGTCATTGTTCATAGCTGGTTTAGTGTATTTCTACGGGTCATAGCTCACCCTATACGGAATATCATTTTCAGTGAGTAGCATGCCACCTCCAAGGCTATAGCTTGGAGGCTTAAGGCGGGCAGATTTTATTGTCTTTCTTTCTTTTGATGTATTACATGTGGATTCAAGCCATGGGCTTAATGTGTAATTGAGTTAGTACCTCTCTTTTTGTAGCCAAGTGTTAACTTGGAAAGTTGTAAGCCCGTAGGGCATTTATTTGTTGTTAACATGTAATACTTTTCGTAATGAACTACTCTGATGAATAGAAGGATATTGATCTTTTATATATCAATGCATGTCAATAATGTGGGTTTAATGTTATTATTTTGAGGGCGTGACAGTTTTGCCTTGGAGGGGTAGGGAATGCCTTGTGAGGCATCCCCACACATCACCGGCCAGTGATTTTATGCCATCGGCAATGTATATTGCCGGTCGGCATTCTTTGTTGCCGATCGGCCATCAATTTTGTCAAAATGACACTTTTGGCTGGCCGACTACTGTTCATCTGCTTTTACAGATATTTTAATGCAGCTGGCATGCATTTTGTTCCCCTCTATACACGTGTATGGAGGGATGGCCTTCTTGTTAGCTTCCTTGGTAAGCTTTACAAGATTAGCTTCTCTATAAGAGGAGCTCTCCTCTCCCTTGCTCTAGGTTAGACATTTTAGAGAGAAAAACATTGTTAGAAGCTCTGGTTCTAGGGTTAGAGCTTATATATATTCTATCTCTATATCTCTCTCTCTCTTGAGTGTTCTAGGTGTATTTGTTCATAGTATTGCACACAAACACCTACCATTACACCTTCCCTTGGCTATTGAGGTTCTAAGAGATTGTTTTCAGAGTTTTGGAGCTGGTTTGGAGCTCAAGAAGCTGCTGGAGCTTCATTTGTGAAAGAGGTCTTCAAGGGTAACAATCTTGCCCCTTTTTTCCCCTTTCTTGCTTAGCTTTTTAACCTATCTTGCAACTGTTTTTTGGCTTTGCATATAACACATAAAAGTTCTGTTTTTAAGGCCTCTAAATAGTTTATTAAGGTTGCTTCAAGCTTTGGGGTGGTTTGACCCCTCTTAAGGCTTGTTTGACCTCCATTTTTTGCCATTTTGTGTGAGCTCCGAGACCTTGGTGTTTGGGCCTCCTCACCATTGAAATCTTGAGGGATTTCAGAGATGAGGATGGTGCCTTGAGGTCCCAAGAAGGAGAGGGCCACCCCCTTTCCTTGTTGTCCTTGAAAAGGATCATTTTTGCCTCTTGAGGGAGCACCATGTTTAAGTGTTTGTTGACCATGTCTTGGCTATTTTTTATGCTTATTATGCCATGATATAGCATCGTTTTAAGTTGGTTTTGGTACACCATGCTTGCTTAGCATACATGCCTTGTAATGCCATTTTGTTGCCTTAACATGCACCTAGGTTTTATCCCTTGTTTTAGCATGTTTTAGGCCTAGCTTTGTGAAGCTTTTGTGTTTGTTTTGCCATGATTAAGGTCCGTCTTTAGTTGTTTGGGTCGACCTTGGCATGCATTGTATAGCCCCTTTGCATTTTTGGCTTGTTGGCCTTAAGGGTGTGAGTGTGTAGCATGTATCCTTGCCTCATTTCAGTGGTTTGGAACCACTTGCCATGTCATTTCAGTCCACTTAGTGTGCTTGCATGTTTGCGTTTCATGGTCCCTTTGATGTGTCAAAGGGTTGTGCCTTATACTCCATGTTTGGCCATGGTGCATGCTTTTGAACTCAATCCATTTAGATGCCATCTAAGTGGTCTTTCAGGCTTTGTTTTATATGCTAAAATTCTGTTTTTGGTCATCTAATTCATGCCATGTTTGGTCTTGCTAAGTGTGGTTCAATACTCCTTTAGCTTGCTTCGAATCTTGGGACCTTGGTTGAATGCCTTGGCTTGTCATGTTTAATAGATTTGGCATCATATTTAGCATGATTTTAAAGCTTTCCAATGCATGCCATACGTTTATGATTATTCTCCTTTAAGTGTGCTTACAGGTTATCCTTTGATGCTTAAGTGTTTAGGTCTTAACATGTGCATGTGTGTATGTGTGTTGGCCCTTATGTTTGAGCACTTTGACCACTGTTTTGAGCCTAGTTAGGGCTGCCTAAGTCATGTTTAAGTTCATCTCTTTGCTTGTTTGCATGCTCATCTTGTATGTTTGTTTGCATACTTGCATGTACACATTGCATTGTCCATGCTACATGCTAGCTTCCATGCCTAGGATTGCATTGCATTGGCATGCATGCTTCACCTCTTGACCAAGCCATGATAGAGGTAGAAGCCCCTTGGCTTGACTATGTGCATTGCATTACATTTGAAATGAAAGTGCACACTTGGTCTCTTGGGCCATCATGCATTGAAATGCGCGATTGATGGTCCGAGAACCAAGGATCATGTCCCTTTGAGTCATAAGCATGATAAGGGGTGTGATTGGTGCATACATGGCTTGAATTGTATTGCCATGCAAGGCTCTGTCCTCTGCTGCTGTCAAACAGATTCTGCAGGAACTTTTTGCCGATCGACTGCACAGAGTGCCGACCGGCAATCCATTGGTGGCCGATAGCTTCATCAACAGCCGATGATCACATACTACTGCCGGTGGCTATTCTCCTCAGCCGGTGGTGTTTGCCAATGTCCAGGGAAGCAATTCTGAGACTTTGGCAGTCTTCAGAGGGGCAGAGTAGGGAAAACAGAGGCAGCCTATGCATGGCAGTGCACTTCCGGGCGAAGCCGAGCGCGCATGCATCGAGCCCTCTTCCTGAGGCTGCTGTTTCTTGCTTTCTTAGATTAATTAATTTGTTAATTAATTAGGTGATTTGTAATAATTAATTAGCTTGCGAGTTAGTTAATTTGTATTATTCTTTCGATCCCTCCGAGCAAGGGCAAATCTGTAATAAGTGTGGGTGCGTGTGTGCATGTCTTCCAATCCCCACTTCTTTCTCCTTTTTACTTACCTGCTTTGATGGTTAGTATTAGGACATGTTTAAATTAGCATACCTTATGCAATGCATGCGCGCATCATTCATCAGTATTGCATGCATCGGGCTCGGCGCATCCTGCTAACTACATAAGTATTTCAAATCTAACTTGAATACATGATGTTTGTGCATTTCACATGCCATTTCTAGATTAGCCGAGCCTATTCTAGTGACATTTGTGTGCGATGCATTAGCCACTTAACATGGATTAGGGTCATGCATGTTTGCTAACTAGTTTATTGTTTTGGCACGGAGTACGATGTAAATATTTTTATGCTTTAGCATACCGCATGCGTGTGGATGTTAACATGACAGCATGCTTACCATGAGGCTAGTTGCTTATGTGATATAACTGCTTGAATGCCTGTGGATGAAGGTCGAATTGCTTAAATTGGGATAATGCATTAAAACTGTGAGTTTTAAGCCCACTCGATAGTGGCAAAACCATCTTTTCTAAAAGCCCACTTGAGGGTGGCAAAACCTACATTTTAGCCTACCTGCGAGCAGCAAACCTTTTTTCAAAGCAAACATACTATGTTTTGTTCCAATTTAGGCGATTTGGTCTATACTTGTTTGCTGTGCGCATAACATAGTAATTCTAGGCTAATAATCGGAATAAGAGCGCATAACGTTTTCAAAATCGGATATCATGGTTAGTAGAGGCCGATCTTCAGATCGGGCGAGAGGGGGTGCTCATAGCTGACCTTCCACAATCGTACCCGAGTTCTCGAGCCGAGACAACTTTGGTGATGACAGACACGTGGCCTTTGGCACCGAGTCAGGGTTTCCTAAATTTCCCCATTAAAAAATATTTAGGTGGCGACTCTGTATCTGGCAAAGCAGTCCATGTTTGGCACTTCTTTCAAAAATCTGTTTTCTCAAAACGATTTGCCGGATTTGGACTCTTTGGTTTAGATTATGAACCGCAACAAAAATCGAGTCCGAACTGTAGTGCGGGCCCCCCCTCGCGGGCGTGTTACAGTAGGCAATAGATGGTAAGATATTGTTCACTTTTTTAGTTTTTATTTTTTGTCATTGTATTAAGCATAAGTAATTTGTTGCAAGCTAAATGTCTTTAAATTAATCAGCAGATGACAAACCTAACTAAAGAGGAATTTGTGCACATTCTTCGTCACCAAAGCACCGGATTCTCTCGGGGGAGCTCAAAATATAGAGGAGTGACCTTGCACAAATGTGGTCTATGGGAGGCTCAAATGGGGCAGTTCCTTGGGAAGAACTGAGTGTTGTTAAACTCAAAACTGTTACTAATTAATTAAATGATCCTATTGTTAGATGTAAATATTAGAAGTTACAAAACCTAGTAGTTGGTGTTAGGAACTTTGATTTGGTTTTTGAGAACTTGCCATTGTGCTTTTTCTCATGCTGGATAAAAATCTAGGATGGTAATTTCAAAGTAGAAATGCTTAGGGACCCCTTTTATCTATGAGATTATGATGTTTGCTTGTAGGTATATGTATCTTGGGTTATTCAACGGTGAAGTAGAAGCTACAAGGTCCTTGTGTTCTCTACTGCAGCATCATCAGGATTCGCTATTTTGAATCTGGTTAGCTCAGTGATAGCTTGTTAGATTTTATATTCTCTGGACTGATAATCAGATCATGTAAGTGAACCAAACAACTCCTAAAACAACTGTTTTTTCTCTTTCTGTTTTCTGCTTTTGGAAACACATTGTTTAGCATAGTCTGAATCTGCTAATATGTCATACACCCTCTGATACTTTGCGAGATTTTACTATTTTTTTGTGTTTTTGATTTGATGTTTCTTGTTTTAGGAGGGAGATTGTTTGCTTGAAATTTATTCTATAATTGCTCTGTTTTGTTTTATTAAGAAATTCCCTGTTTTGCTAAATTGTTCTATCTATAATTATGTATAATTAATAATCTAATTTGGGCTCTGTTTGTTTTGGAAAATTCCAATTCAATAATTAAGAAGAATCTTCGTCTTGATTGATTCATAATGATTTGCTTTGATTAGACAAACCACAAATCATAAACTGTATGGAACATTATACAAATAAAAAACAAATTTTATTGGTTATGGCTTGTTGGGAAATTTTTATATCTATATCTCTATATATATATGTATCACACTATTTTCTAAAGATAGAGGCGGTTAATTGAATGTTTGTTTTGTGACTTGAGATTTTTATGCTTTTGGCACCATTAAATGATGTAAATGTTATTTTTTAATTTTTTTTTTATACAAAATATCAATTTTTCAAACAACCAGCTGAAGGAAAATAGTTATTGTGTCTGCCTAGCATTGTGGTGGTTTGAAAGTAGTCTTGATGGCATTCTAGTGGAAGTTGTAGTATGATGGTGATGGTATCAATGGTGATAAAACTAGAAATCTTATTGAAACTACAATTGGACAAGATTAACCTATAGTAGTGCATCCTGAATGAAAGTAAGTTTGGATTCACATGTTTATCTTGCAAAAGGTCAGATGTTTTATAAGACTAATCATTAAAGCAAGGGCCTATGAATCTGCATTGTATTTACACACATATCTGGGACTATATACTAGTTTGATCACTTTTTGGGAGTCCATTCATATGATTTGAAATGTTTAGTGGGAATTTAGACTTTGTTATGTGGTGGCACTTAACATTATTCTGTTACATGGAGATAATGATGGTTTAATTTGTTATTGGTTATTGCGCCATTGTATAACTGCTCTCTGTTTTGAGAATCTTTTTATATGATTGCATACCACTTGCAGCTGATGAAGCATATGACTACTTTTTTTATGGCTAGTGAGATGACTTATTGGAGCAATAATGTCACACTTGATTGTTATGTGCAGGCACCTTAGTTGAAGTATCTAAATTTTAGTTGTGGGTTGAAATTTTATTAAATATAATTAGATTTGATGGCTTAACTAAATGTTGTACCTTATCTTTATGTAATTACCAGCTTGTTTCATTGGGCTAATTTCTTTCCTCATTTCATGCAATTTTTTCCCCATTATTGGGTGTCAACTGATAAATATTTGCATTTACATATTGATTACTGATTATAAGTTGACTTTTGTGATGATGGTGGGTGATGGAAGAATGAATGTACTTCATCAAGTTCTTATTGTGTAAATTTTTCTATAGAGCAAGTTGAGAGGACATTTAATTGAGATTTCTAGACAAAATGATGGACAAGAAGATAGAGAGAAAAAAAGAACTATTGCCAAAAAAATGTTAAGTTAATAAAATTGATTGAACTCATTCTATTCAATTTAGCCTTTTTTTCAAATCTGTGCTGGTTTGAATTCTCTCGTCTTTGAATTTTTGTAATCACATAGGTCGTGATCTTTGTGTTTACTATAACCTCTTAATAGATCAATGTCTTTTGTGTATTTTACAGGTTGAGAGCTCTATTTCTGCTCTTACGGATGGACAAAACACCCGTGGTCTAGCAATGGCCCAAGCTCCCTTCGATATGCTCTGGCATCTATCCCATTTTCACACCAAACTATGAGGTAACTATCGTCTATCATTTTGTCTATCTCACAGATAACTGAGTCACCAATATTTCTACCTTCTAAAACCGTGAAGAAATGCAGGGTATGTTTGGTTTGCATTTGGGAGATGAGTTTTAGAAAAAAAATTCTAAAAAATTGTTTGGTTTGAGTTTTTCTCAAAAAATTTCCAAAATCACTTTCTCTCTCTTACACATCAATCAATCACTTTTTCTCTCTCCTCTCTCATTCTCAATCACTTTTTCTCTCACACACATCTACTCAAATATACAACCAAAAAAACCAACAAAATTTCTAAACTCTCTCTCCAAATTTTTTTTCAAAAACAACTCTTCCAAAAACAAACCAAACAAGCCCTAATCTTTCTAATATAACATCAAAATCTATATGGTAAAGCACAGTAAGCAAGCATTCCATAGCAAAAGTCAGAGTCCTTGTTTTAACAAAATGATAAATAATAAATGAACAACCCAAATCATATATTAGCCTTCTAAGAAACCTTCTGATTGTTAGAACTTCAATTTATGCTTTTGTCTCTAGACCTTTTCATTTGGATTTCTAAGAAAATGGTGTTGATCATCATCTTTGGTTTGCCAGAAAAGATTGGTTGCTGCTATATTCTGTGCTGATGGTGTTGTGTGGTAAAGGAATGTGTCTAAGGTTAGATTATTTTTATAAGGTGGATGGCTGGGTCAGACTTGGGATGAGAATATGACTTGGGTAGAGGTGCAGTAGCAGTAGCAGCTTAGTGACAGATATTGTCTATAAGGTAGAGGTGCTGCTGGTGTGTGCTGCTGTTATGAGGCTGCTACCGGTGGCAGATTATGATTGTTGTTTTTTCTTGGCCTAGAGTTATTTCTTGGTCTTAGGTGTCATTTTCCTGCAGATAAAAATAAAACTACATTTTCATAGCACTTTAAAAAAAAAGAAAAAAGAAAAGAAAAGAAGCATACTCTGCTGGACTTCCATGAAAGAAATGTTAAAAGGTTTAGTGGGCACAAGGGAGGGTGCTGTCACAGCACCTGTTGTGATGGCCTGTTGAGATTTGTATCGATTTTATTTTAATGATCGAAATTGTTTATATTATAGGATTCATCATGTATGTCATTCATATAAAATATAAAATAAATCGGACAATTAGGAGCTCCTTTAACTTGGAGAATGAAAATTTTCTTTCAGAATTTCTGAATTAGATTTCACATGCATTAACTTCTCATTTGGCACTCAATCAGCCTTGTTAGGAATGTTTATGGCTTTACCATAGTTATAGCCGAATACGGGCTAAACTTAGTCAAAATAGGGCTTTCAGGAGAGAAAATTCAAAACAGCCCCCGAACTACCATGTGGCTCTCACGGAAAGCTTCCCCATGACAAATAGCACTTGTGACAGCTGACGGACTGTAATTCGGACCTGCAGGTTGGGAGTTAGAGTTGAATACACTCAAAACTTAGTCCAAAAAGGGCGTTTTGGGGGCTAAAATTCGAAACAGCCCCCAAACTACCGTGTGGCTGTCACGGGCAGCTTCCCCCATGCCAAATAAGACTTGTGACAACTGACGGAATGTAATTCGGACCCGTAGTTTGGGAGTTAGAGCCGAATACACCCAAAACTTAGTCGAAAAAAAACATTTCGGGGGTGAAAATTCAAAATAGCCCTTGGATGTATTTGACTGTCCCTGGAAAATTACATTGGAACATTAAGTGGTGTAATATCAGATTCTCAACTCAGGTTTTTGGTTTACAAATTAATTCCTTTTTAACATTAATTTTTAATCAATTCAAACCAAGTCAAATTTTAACTGATATCAAAATTTTCTAATTATTTCTTTAGTTTTATTAAAACATTGTAAAGTATTTCCTAATATAGCAATTCTTAAAGTTTCTTTACACACAAGTATAACCAAGATTGCTGGTCACCCTAATTCTAATGATTGAACAACGCACTTTCCCTCATTATTTGTAGTTTTCATATCCATCCAACATTGTGATGCATTTCCCTCATTATTTGTAGGTATTTTCTCTCTCTCTCTCTCTCTCTCTCTCTCTCTCTATATATATATATATATATATATTTTATTGATATGTTTCAAGGATGTCAGCACATAAACATGGTGAGCATTTTTCAAAAGGTGTGCATGTGATGCTCACCACCTAGCGGACCTGTGGCCAAGACTTTGGGAAAATACCTAACAACTCAACTTTAGAGGCTCACAAGAGACAACTCAACATGTGAAGTTTGTATGAAGTGCAAAAATATTGGCAAAAAACCTACACATTTTTTAGTAATGAAATAATCACATTATAAGTAATTCTTTATGAGAAACAAAAATAAAACCTTCTGGGCAAAGAAGAAGATATCAACCACAAAACAGGCACATGTCACATATTATGAAACCCACTTGACAGGTTGACCTCTAATTGAATAGCAATGTGCAAAATCACCAAGAATCATACACATAGGGTTCAAAAATTAATCAAATAATAAATTATTTTAAGAAATGGATATACATATGAACACCTATTAATTGGGGTACAAATTCAACAATTTAGTCCCCTATGCATCTCCAAAATTTCCCCAAAAAAGCATTGATACATAAATGATTGCAAAGGAATCAAACTACAAAATTCCATTGTTGGAAAATAGTTTGTGATGCAGCACACAATATTTGAAGACCATTGAGAATTTCGATAAAAAGAGAGACCTTTATATGGACTAACAGAAATTGGAATCACACATTATAGTATGAGAAGAAATAACTCACAGAACTCCTTCAACATGCAAGGAATCTACACTGCATAACCAGTATCCTGCTGTAGATAAGAATTTTTTTATGTGTGTAACTCAAAATTTTTTGTTTATGAGTAAACAAAACTCTCCTATAATGCCATACACTCCGTATGTATTAATTGCAATTGCACAAAACTCTCATATTAAATTTTTTTTTTTTTTTTATGACACGAACAGCTTCCCCATGCCAAATATGACTTGTGACAAGTGACGGAATGTTATTCGGACCCGTAGGTTGGGATTTAGAGTCGAATATGCTCAAAACTTAGTCGAAAAAGGGTGTTTCGGGGGCGAAAATTCAAAACAGCCCCCGAACCACCGTGTGGCCGACACGGGCAACTTCCCCATGCCAAATAGGATGTGTGACAACTGACGGAATGTTATTCGGACCCATAGGTTGGGATTTAGAGTCAAATACTCCCAAAACTTAGTCGACAAAGGGCGTTTTGGGGGTGAAAATTCAAAAAAGCCCCCGAGCCGCTATGTGGCCGATACGAACATCTTCCCCATGTGTAACAACCCTCGTACTGATTACCGTTAAACCACTGAATTATCTACTGATTACTGCTAAAATGAACTGATAATGACTGATAAGTGAACTGGATGAACTCTTGAGCAATGAATGGAATGAATCAAACGAAGTTGAATAAGTTTGTCTGTTATATTGCATATTGTATTTGTTTGCTTGAATGACTATCTGTTTGAATTCGTATGTTTAAATTGTTAATTGAAGGCCTTATCAGCGGCCGATTCAGAAACCGTTTGATATTTTAGAATCGGTAGAATATTTCTGATTTAATGGTATATTTATCTGAAAATTGATTAGGAATGATTAAATTAGATTAAATTAAGTCAATTAAAGAGTTTGTCATAATTACCGAATTGGCATTTTGAGTGGACTTTGTCTACTTCCATCACTTGAGCCTTATACACTTGATTAAAACATTTCATCAGCTCCTATTTTGCCTCTAACCGACCAACTAGTTGAGAGAGGGAGAGAGTTGAGTTCATTTTGGTGATTTGCTAGAAGAACTTGAAGATTTGAGGCATAGATTGCTAAATTGAGCTTGCTAGACTTGAAATCAACACTCTAGGTAAGGAATCCATTGTCTTCTTGTCATCTTGGAGCTTCATTTTGCATGATTCTTGCTCAATTGTAGAATTAAACCATGTTTGAGTCCATATAGGTTGATTCATGCTAGAATTCATGCATGCATGTTGAATTTGTGGACTTTTGAAGTTGAATTCTTGAAGAATCATACATGCATGTCCATGTTTATATTATAGTCCATGTTTTCACTTCATTTTCCAACTATTGAGCTCATTAGAGCAAGATTTGAAGGTTGATTTTGATTAAAACTCATGCATTGCATGTTTGAAATTGTTCTTGAAATTGGGTTTGAAAAATGGTTTTAATTGACTCACCTTTGGGGCTTGAATTCATAAATTGGCTTTTGAAACTTGTTGTACATTGTTTTGGGATGTATTTTCCAGAATTTGAGCCCAAGAGGTCGAGAATTGAGTTGAGAATGCTTGGTTTGAGCTAGGAAGGCAACTGAAATTCCAGATTTGGCTTCTTCCTTCAGCGAAGGATTCCTCGCTCAGCGACCAACGCTTCTCTCGAGCCACGCCGGCGAAGGATTGGTGGCTCGAGCGTAAAAATCGAACATCCAAGACTTTTTATCGTTTCATCGACCGCTCGGCGAAGGAAGTCTCGCCGAGCGAACCCTTTGATTTTGGAAGCTCGCCGGCGAGCATCGACGAGCATCGCGCGTAAAATTGAGCATCCAAGATTTTTATTGTTTCATCGATCGCCGGCGAAGGATTGTTCGCCGAGCGAAGCCTTTTGTTTTTGCAACCTCGCCGGCGAAGGAAGGCTCGCCGAGCGAGACCCCTGTTAAAGAACTTTTGAAAAATGCCTTCCAACCGATTTTTTGCATCATCATCCCATCCTAGGCATTCTTAGGCCTAGTTTAAGGCATCTTAATGAGGATTTAGACATAGAACCACACCGAGGAAATTTAGGGATTTAATTATCACCCTTCCGATTGTAAACTTAGTGTGTGTTCTATTTGTTAACTGTTTAGGGTTGGCTCCCGGGGACGCGCTGTAGCCGCTATAGCCCAATCTCTATGAGTAACAGATTGTGTAAAGATATGTTCAAATGGTTATATTTTGAATGCTGAACTGAACTGTTTATTGAACTGATATTGTTTATTGAATGAATGTATGTCCCGATTTCGAATCAGACAGGCATCCTTAGCACCCACTTATCGTTATTTATTCTGAGCTCTGTCGGTTTCCTTGTGGAACCATACCGCTTTGATGGCCATCATTATTGTTGGATGTTCAGTCCTTTTGGACCTACTGTTTATAGGCTAATGGATGTACCACATATGACTGAATGATTGAGATACTGATTGACTGAAATACTGAAAGATTGAAATACTGTATAATGAATTGATTTCATTACTGTAAGGGACATTCATTTATAACCTCTTTACACGTTATGTTATTCACTGGGCTTTAGCTCACTGTTTATATATATATGTAGGTTCTCAGCAGCCAGACCGGAGCTAGGAGCGTGGAATTGATCCCCAGTTTTGTCAAGCCAGCCTATGTGCCTCACTGCGAGGTTCCGAGTTGCCATGTTATGGCTTGGGGTGTTTTTGTGTCCCCTATCGGTCTCCTTATTGTATTGTACTTTTGTATAGACTGTTTACTGCACTGTTATCGAGGGATTCGATCCCCGTACTGACTGACTGTAAATGATTGTATAGAGTGTACTGTTTTGAACTGTATGAATGCATAAAAATGTTTTTGACATACAGATTTTCACAGCTCAATGGACACTAGTTATTTACTGTATTGGCTTCCGCCAGACTGCTTTGATCAGACATCGTTTCAAGAGGCCTTGGTAATCTTTGACATCGGCGATTCTGATGCTAAACCCATAGGGCCGGGTTTGGGTCGTGACACCATGCCAAATATGACTTGTGATAATTGATGGAATGTTATTCGGACTCGTAGATTGGGATTTAGATACGAATACGCCAAAACTTAGTCGAAAAAGGGCGTTTCGGGGGCGAAAATTCAAAACATCCCTTGAATGGCCGACATGAACATCTTCCCCATGCCAAATATGACTTGTGACTACTGACGGAATGTTATTCGGACCCGTAGATTGGGATTTAGAGACGAATATGCCAAAACTTAGTCGAAAAAGGGCGTTTCGAGGGCGAAAATTCAAAACAACCCTTGAACCACCGTGTGGCCAACACGAACAGCTTCCCCATGCCAAAAATGACTTGTGACAACTGACGGAATGTTATTCGGACCCGTAGGTTGGGATTTAGAGCCGAATACGGCCAAAACTTAGTCGAAAAAGGGCGTTTTGGGGGCGAACATTCAAAATAGCCTCCGAACCACAAGTGTGGCCGACACGGGAAGCTTCCCCATGCCAAATAGGATGTGTGACAATTGACGTAATGTTATTCGGACCCATAGGTTGGGATTTAGAGCCAAATACGCCAAAAACTTAGTCGAAAAATGACGTTTCGGGGGCAAAAATTCAAAACAGCCCCGGAACCGCCGTGTGGCTGACATGAACAGCTTCCCCATGCCAAATATGACTTGTGACAACTGACGGAATGTTATTCAGATCCAAAGGTTGGGATTTAGAGACAAATACGCCAAAACTTAGTCGAAAAACAACCTTTCGGGGGGCGAAAATTCAAAATAGCCATTGAACTGCCGTGTGGCCGACACGAACACATTCCCAATGCCAAATAGGACTTGTGACAACTAACGGAATGTTATTCGAACCCGTAGGTTGGGATTTAGAGCGAAATACGCCCAAAACTTAGTCGAAAAACGGCGTTTCAGGGAAGAAAATTCAAAACAGTCCTTGAACCGCCATGTGGCCGAAACGAACAGCTTCCCCATGCCAAATATGACTTGTGACAACTGCCGGAATGCTATTCGGGCCCGTAGGTTGGGATTTAGAGCCGAATACGCCCAAAATTTAGTCGAAAAATGGCGTTTCGGGGGCGAAAATTCAAACCAGCCCCCAAACTGCCGTGTGGCCAACACGAATAGCTTCCCCATGCCAAATATGACTTGTGACAACTGACGGAATGTTATTCGGACCCGTAGGTTAGGATTTAGAGCCGAATCCGCCCAAAACTTAGTCGAAAAAGGGCGTTTCGGGGGTGAAACTTCAAAACAGCCTCCGAACCTCCATCTAACTCTCACAAGCAGCTTCCTCATTACAAATAGGACTTGTGACAGCTGACAGAATGTTATTCGGACCCATAGGTTGGGATTTAGAGCTGAATACGTCCAAATCTTAGTTGACAAAGGACGTTTGGAGGGCGAAAATTCAAAACAGCCCTCGAACTGCCATGTGGCCGACATGAACAGCTTCCCCATGGCAAATATGACTTGTTACAAGTGACAGAATATTATTCAGACCCATATGTTGGGATTTAGAGCTGAATACGCCCAAAACTTAGTCGAAAAATGGTGTTTCGGGGCGAAAATTGAAAACAGCCCCCGAACCGCCATGTGGCCGACACAAACACCTTCCCCATGCCAAATATGACTTGTGACAACTTACGGAATGTTATTCGGACCTATAAGTTGGGATTTAGAGACGAATACACCCAAAACTTAGTTGAAAAAGGACATTTCGGGGGCGAAAATTCAAAACAACCCTTGAACCGCCGTGTGGCTGACACGAACAGCTTCCCCATGCCAAATATGACTTATGACAACTGACGGAATGTTATTCGTACCTGCAAGTTGGGATTTAGAGCCAAATATATCCAAAATTAGTCGAAAAATGGCGTTTCGAGGGCAAAACTTCAAAACAGCCCCCTTGACCCTCCGTCTGACTCTCACGGGCAGCTTCCCCATTATAAATAGGACTTGTGACAACTGACGGAATGTATTGGAGATGTATAGTTATGGAAAATTATGGGAAAAATATTCAGAAACCAATATGAACTCAGTTTACGCCTTGTTTTAAACTTGCTAATTTTTTGAACGTACACACATGTGTTACATTATATTTAAGCTTTCATACAAGTATGAAACATGCTCATGGTGTTTTTGAGGCCATGTGCATCATGAGAAATCAAGTATTCTTTCTTTGATGAACCATTTATAGGTGTCTCAACATATATTTCTACATATTTCCTTTTATGATTGAAATTTATTTTTGTTTTTATTTTTATCACATGTTCTAATATCCTTTCTGAAATGGCACCAACATACATTAGTGAGCAGCGATGGTTTTATATCCAATCTAATGATTCAAGTGCCTTTTGCAAACAAATAATGAGGAAGTTGGTAAAAAGAATACTTTCTATTCACATTGGGCTTTGATATTGGTTTAGCCACAGAATTTGGATACATGTTGCATACAAATAGAAGATTGTTACATTAGCTTTATATTACTAATGAAAGACTTAGTAATGATTGTTCTGCATTTAACAATGTTCCTTATAACAAAAGACTTTAGAAAGACTGTACAATGACTGATAATTGATTCATCATGGAAGGTTGCTTCTCACTTATATTTATTTGTCACTTTTTGCCAAATTCATTCATGAAGTTGGGCATTTTTGGGTCAAATTCTAATTTTTTTTTGTTTTTTGTAGATGACTTTGTTGCGTGGACTTCCAGAGATATTTTGGTGTATGGAGAAGAAATTGTGCTTTTGTATAGAAGTAATATAATACTTTTGTCGTCTCCGGCTTTTGTGCAGTTAACTATTACTGATACAGAAAACTTTTAGCAGCGAACAGATAATTACTGGCATGGTAGATAGATCACCTTTTGTCACCGTACAGATATATGATTTTTTGTCGTGGTACATAGATGTACTTTTGGCTTGATGCATACATCACCTTTTGTCGTGATACAGATTACGATGGTAATTTGTACCATGCCAAATGGTCATTTCACATGGTATAGTAAATATGTAATTTTTGTATATGGAGGGCTTTACTTTTTGTATGATTCTATATGTTGTATAGAATTATTATTTTAGTTTGGACAATGGTTGGTTTGTATGTACTTGGATAGTTAAAGTAATTTATTTTTTGTATACGGATGCAGATTGTGGAATGATTGATAGTTTATATATCATTTTATTTATATATGTATTACAGGTTGCATGGAATAAAGACAAGTTATTGACACATTATAATATTTGCAATAAAACATAATATCATATTTTTGCCGACTAAACGTTTTGTAGCCAAAAAAAAGGGAAAAAAAAACAAACAAATATTTGGCTACTAAAAGTTTTGTAGCCAAAAGAAAATTCAAACATTTGGCTACTAAATTTTTTGTAGGCAAAAGAAAAACAATCATTTGGCTACTAAATGTTTTGTAGCCAAAAGAAAATCAAACATTTGGCTACTAAAAAAGAAAATCAAACATTTGGCGACTAAAATATTTCGTAGCTAAAAACAAAAGTTGAAGAATAAAAATACTTTTGGCGACTAAAAATTTAGTAGCAAAAAATGTGGGAGTTTAGGTGACTAAATTTTTGGCAGCCAAAAGAAATAGTATTTGCCGACTAAAATTTTAATAGCCAAAAAAGATTGACTGACTAAAATTTTAGTAGCCAAAACACTAGTATTTTCTTTAGGCGACTAAAAAATTTAGTAGCTAAAAATTTTTCCGCGACTAAATCATTGGCTTTTGTTGACAAAAAAATTGGTCGGCAAAAATGTATTATTTAATTAATTTTCCAATCTATTGGCGACTAAATATTTAGTCGGCAAATGTATACATTTGGCGACTAAATTAAGTTTAGTAGCAAATTAGCTTGCCCGACTACTCTTCAACTACTAAATTTCCGACCAAAAAATTTAGTCACTAAAGGCTTGTTTGTTATTAATTAAGTGGTTCATAAAGTACTTTTCCCAAGCTTCTTTGTTATTAATTAAATGGTTCTCACAAATATCATTGATCAGATGGCGATAAAGATAATCATGAGGATTCAGATCAGAAAAATCACCTGCATGGCTTTGATCAAGATGCTGAAACAATGATTAAGAAGGTCAAGCAAGCATTGGCTAATAGAGAAGGATGTCGGGTATGTTTTGGTCCCAATTTGGATGTGAACATGCTCGTGTTTATGATAGAATTAATAAGCTGAACCATTCTTGCAGGTTTATGGGGTCTTGGATGTCCAAAGAGTTGCTGGGAACTTCCATATCTCAGTTCATGGGTTGAACATTTTGTTGCACAAATGGCCGCTTTTTTTTTTTTCTGTTTTTAAAGGTTATTTTCTTGTAATGTAATTTCATGTAACAAGTCATCAGTATCTATAAATATGTGAATAATGTGATTCCTGATTAAACCATTGGTTGCTTGGTAAAATTAATAAAAACAAATAAAAAAAAGTGGAAGAAGCGGGAGGAGAAGAAAAAGAGTGAGAAGTTGATTCTCTTATGCTGTGTTTGGTTGGGGGATTTGGGGAGAGATTTGGAAAGGGAAATGGAAAAGGTAGGTGAAATGTGAATAAAACATGCCTATATTTCATCTAGTTTCACGCACCTTTTCCCTTTCCCTTTCCAAATCCCTCCCCAAATCTCCCACCAAACACAGCATTTAGACAAATACTTGGAGAAGTACAAAATACTTCTAATTTAGTATAGTTTAGCTACCCCCTTTATTTAAAATAACAGCAACTTGGTCTTCTGTCTTCATAAAAGGTACTCAGCCTGAACTTAAGTTTTCGGTAATAAAATATTGGTCCACTTCAATTTGCTAAATTTTGAGATGCTGGCCTTTAGGAGTCTGGCTTGTGTGTGAACCTAACTTCCATGCTTAGATAAATGCTTTATTCTGAAGTATATGGGGAATTCCTATAACACAGAAGAGAAGTCATGTCCTAGTTCTGGTCCTCTAAAATTGGAGTCTACGAGGCGTTATTCTCATTTTATTACTTTTGGAAGTTCAAGCTTTTATCCTTACACTAAGCACTGATGAGATATGAAAAAGAAAAAAGAAAAAAAAAACTTGGTGTTCATTTTGATGCCTCATTTCATTTGTTCATTTTTTTTGGAATTTCTGTGGCTTTTACGGTGGAATTTATCATTGAAACATGGAGGCATGCAAAAAACAGGAGTTCTTCATATCCTCTGGTTGTGATCATCTTTAGGTTTCTTTGAAGTGACAAAATTCATAATTTGACATCATTTTTTAGATTGGGGCCATTTTCATAATGGCTCCATCAAAATAATTGACTTAATTGGAATGCAATACAGAAAGTTAAATGGCTATTCACTTTCCTTGGGACTTTCAAATATACATTTTGACTTACACTTCATACCAATTAGTTAACAAGGGGTAACTTCTGTTATTATAAGGAGATTAAATTGTTCAAGTTATTTTTAAGAAAATGGCCAAATAATTATATATTACTCTCCATCTAGTGAGCCAAGACATCTTTTGTGTTGTTTGCTAGCCTTTTGAATGTCTTCAACTGCTAGTGTGGAGGTTAATTCGTATCCTTCCATTTCAACTGCTTTTTCATTCACTTTAGTTCACTTACCTATTGCTTGTTTTTCTTCTCTCCCTTTCTTTGTTTTTTTTTTCTTCTTGTCCAACAGATTTTTGAAGGGCCCATTCATGTCAATGTGAGCCATATTATTCATGATTTATCATTTGGGCCAAAATATCCTGGAATTCACAACCCACTTGATGAGACTTCACGGATTCTGCGTGGTTCATGTGGAACATTCAAATATTACATAAAGGTTTGATTCCTGGTCTTTCTTTGATAAATTGTTGATTTATCTTCTGGTGTTTCCAATATGCACCTTCTTTAAGATTTGGTGCATTTTTTCTCGCACATATGTGCTCCAGATCTTCTTTGTGCAAGGGACCCTTGCTTAAATGATCATTGTGTTGTCCTCGGTTGACTAGCTAAAAGAAAAATAAAACTGGCTATTTTTGCACATGTTATCTTGGAAATATTTTTCTTATGATCATTAGAATTTACTAGTATCACACACTATTGAACAAATTTATGGGACACCCTTATGGAGAGTGGGTAATGACCATATAAATGTTGTGTTTGGATCATGGATTCATGGAGTGAAAAGATAGGAAAAGAAAATGAATGAAAGCATTCCCTTACCATTTCTTTTCACGCGACAAATCCAAGATCCAAACATAGTCTTAACAGGACTCTTGTACGTAGAATACTCATTGGATGCTTTGGTCTGATAAAGCATACAAAGCACTCAATTGTTAGCCGTTGCAGGCTGAAACCCAAATTTTCTCTATTATTGAACAATAATTTATTGAAACAACTCTGCTTTATGTATATATATAGTTCATTTAATAGTTGGGTTTATATTTAGGGTTTTAGCATTCTTTTTCTTGCTCTCTGTTGAGAAATTTGTTTGTTTCCATGTAGATTGTTCCAATTGAATACAGATACTTATCAAAAGAAGTTTTACCAACTAATCAATTCTCAGTCACGGAATATTATTCTCCTACGAACGAATATGATAGGACTTGGCCAGGTTTGTTTGGACACTGGAATTTATTTTGATCCCTCTCGCTAACTCTTCTTTCTCTCTTCCGGATCTTTTTTCGTTCCTTGTCGCTACTATCATCTGTGTTCCAATTACTAACCCCATTGTTATTCTATCCAAATTGTTTACTTCAGATGATCTGTCACCACCATCAGAACCATCGAGAGAACGTCGCAGTTTTCTCCACTTCATCACTCGGCTTTGTGCAGTATTGGGCGGTACATTTGCCTTAACAGGTTTGTACTATTCTCTTTACCCTGCTTTTTGGAATTTGGGAAAAGGTTGCACACACTGAAGAATGAGGATCTAAAAAAGGTATCCTACCTGAGATGATTCAATTGAAAGATAACCATCCACTTAATAACAAAATCAATTTTTTTTTTTTTTTGTAATAATTCTGAAAATTTGCCTCATCATTTAAATTTATTTTGAAATCTAATTTTTTGAAAGGTCTGTACTAAAAAGAAAAAAAAAACTGTAAAACTGGTTAAAGTGACAAATTACCAAAGGAAACAGAAAACATTGTGGCTGTGAATTTTGCATTTTTTACAACTTCATATATGAACTCACACTTCGTTTGTTTGGGCGAAAAGCATTTTTTTAAAAGTTTTTCTCGTTTTTCTTGTGTTTGGTACAAAGGAAAATGAAAGTCAATAGAGAACGTTTTCCATGGTTAATAAAAAAAAGGGCCTATTTGCGCCGAAAATGTTCCCCACTTTTAAGGTAGAAAACGTTTTTCAAACTAAAATATTAGCAATGTCACCATCACCTCCACCACTTCGATCACTGTTACTGTCACTACCACCACAACTCCACCATCTTCACCTCTGTCCCGCTGCCACTACCACTAATACAACCATTAGTTTATTAGTTTAAAAAATGCAACCAAACATAGGAAAATGTTCTCCCGAAAACATTTTCTCGAAAAAAGTTTTTTTTTGAAGAAAATGTTTTTCATTGGAAAAAAAAAAAAAAACAAACGGAGGGTCAATGAAAATTCACCTAGAAATTCATCTATGAAAAACTATCTTGGCCATCGCTATAAGTTTTGAGAATCCATCTACTGCAAAAGTTTTATGAAGCCAATGTTTGAGGTTATGGGCAGGAATCTGCTCACTGTCATTTCTAATTTTCCTAATCATATAAGGTTCACTTTCCATTGATGTTCTCATAATGTAATATATTGATATTTAACAGGAATGTTAGATCGGTGGATGTATAGACTTCTTGATGCAGTAATGAAGCCAAATGCTAGAAGTATGTCGCGGTAAACATGGGGATTGCATCTATTAAAGCAAAGATTTTATAACCACTAATTGATAGCGTGGTGGGAGTCTGAAATTATGCTGCTGAGGGAGATTATATATAGAGCATTATATTGGTGGTTTAATTTTTCTTTCTTGTTTACCCTCGTCCAACTGATGATTCAAGCCGCATTGTCATCTTAACACTGTTACCCATTTTATAAATGTCTCCCCATGCATGTTGTGGTTTTTTCTGGGAAGAATGTATAAGAGGATGTACTTGAAAATACATGGGGTCACATCTGAATGATGATTGGCTAATCTTGGGTAAATGAGGGCACACATGGCACGAGATGATTGGATAATTTTTTTGTAGCTTTGTTTTATTTTATTTATTTTTGGGGATGAATGGATGATTTGTTTATGGATGAAGTGGATGAGATTTTGGAACTCTTTTTTTATTATCCAAATTATAGTGGAAAATCTCACTTTTTTTGATAATTGTCACATAAAATGGATTTTAACGTCGCGTTTGGTTGAGGTATTTGAGAAGGGATTTGGAAAGAGAAAGGGAAAAAGTGTGTGAAATTATGTGAAATGTAAGTATATTTCATTCACATTTTATCTACTTTTTTTCTTTCTCTTTTCAAATTCTTTTCCAAATCCTTCAACCAAATACATCATAAAGAAAGAATCAAAATTTGGGGATTGTCACTTTTGCAAGATTATCCTAAAAATGATTTTTTTTTCTCAAATTATTATTTGAATTTGGAGATTACCTTCAAAATTGAATTTGTACACATCATTACGAGTCTATCACTTTAAAATAAATAATTTATCAAGTTTTTTCCTTTTTGTGTTTTTTTGAGGAAGAATTTATCAAGTTAATTATTAATTATATAACGTTACTGTCATATCATTTGAGTGGCAGTGGATTAGTTGATCTATCCTTATATACATAACCAAATTACCTTATATTTGATTTCCCACAATTTTTGTCTTGAACTCTAGTAGTAACACCATTCATTGCCCTTCAGGTTCATTGCATGTTTCTTACTAATTTGATTCTGTTATATATTAATTTCTAAATATAATTTTAAATAAAATCATGAAGTTGATTAATTTGTGAGTTTGGTATTGATTGAGATCTAGAATAAATAATTTTTGGTTGAAATTATTACAAAATTATGATTATTATTCATTAGTATTCTTTTCCATTTATATTTTTAACCAATCCAATTTGTTGGTTCATGATGGTTAAAATATTGAATTAGGCTGAGGATTGGTGAATTGAAGCCGGGTTTAAAAAATTGAAAAAATTACATGTGTACGTTTTTAAAAATATTTGCAAACGTTAAAGTGATAATTTTTTTCATTAACATTAATTAATTTTTTAAAATTTCACTAAATTGTAATTTTCTCAAAAAAAACCCCCAATTTGTTAAATAGTGGTTGGACTTGTGATTTTCCCTCCCTAAATTGACACGAATTATACAAGGAGAAATTATAAGTCAGGTGGGGCTTTAAAAAGTAAATTAACATATTAATGAAAAAAATTCCCCAGCATCCACTGATGATAGGTTATTTCTCCACTATACAATCCTGTTAAATCTGCGGTCCAACCGGTGACTCGCTCCAACCAGCAGACCGGCAGGGGTTGAAATTTGGAAAGCCCTCCACATATTCCAAATTAGGGCTCAAATCAAATCCATTGACGATCGATCTGTAGATCAATCTCTCTCTCTCTCTCTCTCTCTCTCTCTCTCTCTTTCTCATCCGCGATTGATCCCCTCATCTCTGTTCACTCAAGTCCAGGTGCGACATCTTGTTCTCCGGCGACGGCGGCTAAAGTTCAGGTACCGACTCTGCTCTTGCTCTATGCATCCCCTCGGAAGCTAAATCGAAAGAGAACACTGATAATATTAATTTTTTTTCTTTGTTTCCTCAGCAACCGCACTGAGTATCTCAGAATATTGTATACAATTGTTTCATTCATTGGTGTCAATTTGTGAAGCATCTACGAGTTCCATTCACAAATAATATAACAGTTTCTAGAGATTTTTAGTTGAAAATGTTTTTTTTTTTTTTTATAAAAAAATATATGTTTTCGTTGGTTGGGCCTTTCATGTATATACATACATCTTCAGTTGCCTTTCTTTGTGGCACTCTGAAATGGAGATAGCTTTTTCATTTCTACTCAATCAATAATTTGAACTCTGATTTGGTGTTACAGAGCTTGGCTTATTTGATATCAAATGTTTTTTTTTCCAATTAAAGTTTTAGATGGTACTTGCTTGGTTTGCAGAGTTAATGTGGGAGAAAATATCTATAGTTTTATTTATTTATGACATAATTATGACATCATCAGTCAATCACGGTTCAATTTCGATTGACTGGATGGTTGAACCATTGATTCTAAGACCCAGCCTTTTTTAGGTTTCCTTGACAATCAGGGTTTTAGAACATTGGTAAGAAGGCCTACCTTGCAATTCAAAGGGGGAGAGAGAGTTAGGACAAGCAAAGATGAACCACAATCAGCAATCGAGTGATGGCAGGCACGATGATGATACTGTGCTCTCTGATTTCCTTGCGTCCTTGACGGACTACACCCCCACTGTAAATTATCCTTGAAAAGCTCAATGAAAAACCTATGTATGCTTTGTTTTCAATAATAAATTTACTACTGTGTTTTCTGATCTCAGATTCCAGACCAATTGGTGGAGCATTACTTGGCAAAAAGCGGGTTCCAATGTCCCGATGTTCGATTGTAGGTACTTCGACCCTCTGTTATTAAAATCGTACAATTCGCGATTTGAATCATACAATTCGATTCGATTCGATTCAGTGGGTAAACAATACGAACATGTTGTGTGAATCGCAAATAGCTATGAATCGTAGGTAAATCGGTGAATTGAATTAGTGAATTGTGAATCGAATCGATTCAAATTGCTAAAATTGATGTTTGACTTTCTTTTTTGGTTTTTTATTGTTGAGAAAGGATTCACAAAACATCTTTAAGGTCTTTAAGATTACTACATGCCATCTTTTGGCTTTCTCCCTCCCTATTTACTCTCAAATACTTAGACTTTAACCCCAAAAAATGAATTTTCTCTCTCTACAATGTTCTAGGCTTACATATTCAATTTCATCTAAATACTTGCATTTACAAAATAATTTTTTTTTAAGGCATCAAAAAAGATTTTTGAAAAAAATTGAAAATTTTGATTTTTTAACCTTGTAAAATATTGTTGTTGAGTTATTGTTGCTTGAAAATTAAAAGTTTGTCTTTATTTGCTATCTTTATTGATAAGAAATAGTATCTAAAAGGGAAAAGGTGAAGTGGGAAACATGGGAATCCATGTTAACTTCTTACCCAGACCACATGATCATCATTTAAAACAATATTTTCATTGATTTAAGTCTAAATATTTCATATTTATTAGATATTTAATATCTATTTTTTATGTAATTTAAAAAAGGTATATTTTAAAAGGTGACTGAATCTTTACGATTCACGATTTAATTCGATTCGTGATTTGGTACAATACCATTTCGATTCACTATTCAAATCCCGATTTGACAACTATGCTTCTACCCATCCTAAAATGTCATCCTCGTATTTGTCTCTCTATTTGTTTGCCCTCTATTTGGTTGCCAACAAAATTGAAGTAAGTGAACAATCAGATTAAAAATGAGTAAACCTAACTCGATAAAGGTAAATAGTTGTGTTAAGGTCAGTTGACTGGATGTTTGTGTGTGGGGTTTGTGTTGATGAAAAAATTGATGATTCAAAGCTAGTAATTTTTCTAATTTCCTCAGTTTTCTCACAAAGGAAACCCACAGTGAAGTACGACAATGTCATTAGAGTGTTATCCAAAAGCGGAATGGTAGGAGGGCTAGGAGGAGTATGAGGGATTTTGATTCTTTTTTAAGGGAGTATGATTTGATTGACCCGCCTTGTTGAATGCTTAATTTACTCGGTCCAATTTTCAGGAGGTGCTTTGAGAATATGTGGTTGGATCACCCTTTCATTCAAAAAGGATTTTAAAGAGTGGTGGGCGAATTGTAGGATTCAAGAGTGGAAGGGTTTTAAGTTCATGAATAAATTGAAAATGGTCAAATGAAAGTTAAAAGAATGGAATAAAGAGGTTTTTGGTTATTTAAAGGCCAAGAAAAGTGAGATTGAAAAAAGGTTTGAGGTTCTTGATTGTCTTGAATCTGGGGGGAATTTGATGAGGCACTTAGAAAGGAAAGCTCGAATTTGAAAAAGTAATCTTTAGAGAATCAGTTCATCAGAGCCATTTACTCGTGATTGTTTTCTATGGAAGGGAATCCTAGAGCAGGGATTGAGGGTCTTGATTGGTGTCCAAATTATGTATTCTTATTCAAGAAGTTCATTTATGTGCTTCCTTTCTAGTTGTTATATCATATATGGTCTCTGATGTGAAAAAACTGTGTGCATATTTTGTATTTCATTTTTCTGCACATTTGTATGGATATATATATCAAATCATTTATCTCCTTTATTTTTTACAGAATCAGACTGGTAGCTGTTGCTACGCAGAAGTTTATTGCAGAGGTTGCAACTGATGCTCTTCAGTATGTTTCTAACTTCTGATAATTTTTTCATTACTGAAGTCTTTTCATTTGAGATTCACCAATAGTTCTATTTACAGGTTCATCGTATACATTTTCATATTTGCACTTCGAATTTTCATTATTTAGATACTGGTGGTGCAGTGTTGTTATACATTTATTTGTTTATTGTAAGTCACCCATCTGCATCTTAATATAGGCAATGCAAGGCAAGGCAGGCAGCTGTAGTCAAGGACAAGAGGGATAAGCAGCAAAAGGTGCTCACATTTTACTAATGTTTTTCTACTTTTCATTTTTTTATTTTTGTATATTTCCAGCTTCTTTTTTTTTTTTTCTTTAGTTTAATCCGATCTCTCTCTCTAATAGGATAAACGTTTAATCTTGACAATGGAGGATCTCTCCAAGGCTTTGCGTGAGGTAAGCACTTTAGTGCTTCAAGCAGTATTGCTATCAAGAGTCAAATTTATGCCAGCCAACCTCAAAATGACAATATCATGTGGGTGTTTGGGAAGTGGGTTTTTTTATAGGTTTTTTTAGTTGTAGGATATTATCGGAGAAATTTTTTTCTGTGTTTGGGAAAATAGTTGGGTTTTTTTGTGGTTAGATGTGATGTTTGTGAGAGAAAAAGTAAAATGATTATAGGGTTTGATGTGATATTTTGTTTGGATTTGTTTTGTTTTTTTTTTTTTTTTTTTTAATTTTGTAACCAATTTGCCTTTTAGTGAAAAAAAAAAAACAAAACAAAAAAAAAATTTCTTCCCAAACAGCGCCCATGTCTCCTAATAGTTTGAGATGCAAAATTTCTAACCTCCAAATTTCGATAGTCATAGAACTTTGGTAATATTGGACATCAAACTTCTACCTTTTCGATTTGAATCTTGTAAAACATGATATTTCAATAGATGGATGTATGTGAAAAGCATGTTTTGGAAAATGTGCTAAGATGGTGATTCTTTGATAACCAATATATCCATGTTATTAAGTTTTTGAAATGTAAAGTAATCTAACCACTGAAAAGGCCTAATAGGGGTGTGACTTATCTACACAGGCAGCTTGCCTCAACCATTATGAGAATACCTTAAATGCCAATATTTGAATAGACTAGCGACATAATGGCACATAAGCCATGGAAAATTGAGTTATGTTAGGAGAGCAGAAGCATATTTTTAGGCTCTATTTATTCGGTTCTTTATTTATTTTGTGTAGATAAGTAAAAATAAATGCTGAGAAAGCAATTGGGTTTTTTAGCTGAGAAAGCTGACTTTTGCTAGTACCTTCTTCAATTAAATGCTAACAGATTTCTTATTTGTATTAGAGTATCTGTAATTGGCATATTGTCCTGGTTCTCGGTGATGGCCTCCAGAACTCTCTCATTCTTTTTAGATTACGACCATTTTACATTGATTTTAGGTTTCTCGTTGTAATTGAGCAGTATGGCGTGAATGTGAAGCATCAAGAGTATTTTGCTGATAGCCCCACAGCTGGGTTGGATCCTGCTTCAAGAGATGAATGAGCTCAGTGCCTTGTATCTGTAAAAACAAATACTTCATGGTGGCTTGCATTTTGAATTCAACTTTTAACTAATTTGCAAGGCTATGAAAATACACCATTATTTTTACATATTATGTCATCAATCTGTAGATGATTTCATTTCATGGTCCTGTTGCTACACAATTAGGTAGATGCAGTTATCTTGTTTTCTTAGTATATCTCTTCCTTCGATAAAAAGAAAAAAAAAATGGAAAAAGAAAGAAAATGGAAACAAATACTTTATTTGTATATCGCATTTTCTTATTACTAGATACACAAACATTGATCTAACATTTATTTATTAATATAGTTCCCACTATTTTTGTGCCTAGTGGTAAAAAAAAATAAAAAATTTCTTGTGATTGTGAGATTCATTCATGAGAGGGCTCTTTTATTATTATTTTTAATTGGGAAAGTTGAATGGGTCTATAGGTTTTTTACCGTGTTAGTTTTTTGAAGTCCAAAGCAAGAAGTTTTTTTTGGGTTTTTTTGCTTAAATAGTTTGAAAGTGAGATTTTTAGTTGGAACCAAATAGAGCATTCCCCAAAGTGATGACCCACATCAGAATCCAAGGTAGTGTGGTTTTAAAGTTTGCAATGACGTATGACTTGTAATTGCAAAAGCATGTTCTAAACATGATACGAACACTTGATAGCATTTAAAAGTGGAACCAATAATATTAGTTAAATATATATTTTTTTCCTCTTAACGTTGTGTTTGGTTGGGGAATTTGGAGAGGGATTTGGAAAAGGAAAGGGAAAAGGTGTGTGAAACTATGTGTAATATAGACATATTTTATTCATATTTTACCTATCTTTTCTATTTTCTTTTTCAAATCTCTCTTTAAATTCCCCAACCAAACACAGCATAAGAGAGTTGATGATGAAACATGTAAGGGATTGTAAAGTAATAATTGGATAGGATCTCACTGCACAACTTAGGTTGATGGTGTTAAATGTATGTTTTAAAAAAATGTAAGAGAGAGAAAGAAGAGTCGGAGAAGTAACCCCCACGAATTAGATGGTGGAATTTAAAATTTGAAAATTTAGCACTCTTTAAGAACCTTATGATTAAGGAATGAAAATAAATTTTGAATGAGAAAACTACTTCACATGCGTGGGATGGTCAATTGTAATAAAATTAAATATAGCAGCAAAAGAAGCTTCTGGTAAATTCAAGAGAGTGAAAAAATTAAATAAATAAATAAATAAAACTTGGTGGTGGAATGACGAGGTTCAAAAAGTAATTTGTCACAAAACTGTCTCCACATGTGAGAATAACCATTTTTTTTTTTTTTTTGACGTATAAATAAAATAGCTAAAACCTTAGCTAAGAAAGCCATTATGGAGGCTAAGGAAGCAATTATGAATGATGGTGAAAAAAGATATAGATAAACTTGCCAAGATAAGAGAGGAAAAAAAAAAAAGTAAAAACCTAATTACATCAAGTATACTAGGGAAAATATGAAACTGTGCTTGAGTTATTTTGAAAAGCTATTTAATGAAAACCACTCAAGAAACATAAGTTTAGTCGAACTTGATACTATAGTTGTCACGACCCGCTTTCCATACTCAAGGGTTAAGTATCGTGATGGTCAGTAATTGAGGTTACCTTCGGCCAATTCTTTAACAAATCAATAAATGCAAGCAGAAGAAATATTTAAATGAGGGTACCAAAATAATCATTGGAGCTTCTATTTTTATTACAAAATATATTTACCAAAAAAGTCGATATTTACATATAAAAAATATCATAAAAGTGCTGTGTGTGTCTATTCCGCAGCCCCACATCTAAGACTTTCCAAAAGCTATTTCTGAATTGTATTATTTCCTGAAAATTGGTAAACAACTATAAGCACATGGCAGAGTGAGGAATACTATACCAAGAGTATAAGGGATACGAAATAACCATGGATAGTTAGTTAGGCCAAAACATTTAAGATAACTTAGTCGGAACAAATAATCCTTTAAGTAGCAAAACTGAGATTATGTAAATAAATAACCATAACCACGGTAATTTGGTAAACAAATCAGTTAAGTGCCAGAAATTGAAATACATAAATTATGTAAGTAAATGACCATAACCACGGTACAGAACAGAACAGAGGTCATAGAAGTGACAGTCAGAACAGAGGTACGGATTCAAGAGGTGACTTGTACGGATTCTAGAGGTGGCTCCCACAATAGTGTAGCACTTAGTTCCGCACAGCACTTTGGTCTGCACATAACAGAGGTACGGATTCAAAAGGTAACTCGTACGGATTTTAGAGGTGGCTCCCACAATAGTGTAACACTTAGCTCTACACAGCACTTTGGTCCGCACAGAACAGAGGTCAATGGATCAGAGAGCCACAAAGTGACCAAACAGAGGCCAATTGTTATTTAAGTCCCCTAAGTCGTGGGACTCCCGTGGTGATACTTACAAAACATAATTGTATATAAGGTCATAGTCAAATATTCTTAAAATATTAAACAGACATATCCATGGGTTTTCTTTTAAGCAAATAGGGTTCAGAAATTAAACCACGTAACTGAAATTTTTATAAAACATAACTTTTATTAAAAACATAACCTATATAAAACAGATTTTGGTAAGTTAAAACATACGTAAAATACATTTTGGTAACTCAAGGTATAATATAACTTACCTTAACTTTAATATCTTACTCTTTTTTTTTTCCACTATCAAAAACCCTTTTAACTTCCATTATTTTTTCCTTCATTTCCTCTCTTTCTCCCTTCTTTCTTTCTTTCCTTTTTTTCTTCTTTCTTTTTCTTTCTTCCTTCTTTCACAGGTTTGATCCACTCTCCCTATTTATACGGCGGAAAACTCAATCCCTTGCAAACGGGTGTCCAGCCGAATCAACTCACGTATCTCTCTCCAGATTCGCCATTAATATATATAGATTCATATTTATCTTTTAATAGATATTTAATATAATTACACTTTGACCTAATATTTTAATATAATTATATAAATAATTTAATTTCTAATTAAATTACACTTTATCATATATCAACAGAAAATTAATTATTTATTTTATTACCACACTCATTATTATTATTATTTAAATTTTGACCCCTAAACTTTTAATAATTATATTATTTTATAACACTACAACAAAAAGCACAATTAGTGACTAAAAATAAATTTTTCGTCGCTAAAAGTAGCACCTTGGGCGACTAAAAACAGTTTGGTAGCCAAAACTGAGGACTTTTGGCGACTAAAACAAATTAGTCGCCAAATGTATACTTACTGGCGACTAAAATCAATTTTGTAGCCAAAAGTAGGGGTTTTGGCGACTAAAATTCAGTTTAGTCGCCAAAAGTGGAGATTTTTGGCTACTAAAAAAAATTAGTAGCTAAAAGGAGGGGTTTTGGCGACTAAAACTCAGTTTAGTCGCCAAAAGTGGATGTTTTTGGCTACTAAAAATATTTAGTAGCTAAAAGGAGGGGTTTTGGCGACTAAAACTCAGTTTAGTCGCCAAAAGTGGATGTTTTTGGCTACTAAAAATATTTAGTAGCTAAAAAGTGGACCATTGGCGACTAAAATTGAGTTTAGTCGGCAAAAGTGACAGTTTTGGTGGCCAAAAATCACTTTAGTCGCTGAAAGTGGTTTTTTTAGGCGGAAATTAACTTTTTTGTGACTAAATTATTTTTTAATAGCCAAAACTAAAGTTTTTGGCGACTAAAAAAATTTTAGTCGCCAAAAGTGGCTTATATTTTTTTTTAATAAATAATTTATTTTTTACATCAATTATATTTAATATATATAATTATATTTATATATATACTTTTCTATTAAAACCGGTGAAAATAATGTATAAATAATATAAGTTGCAATTATATTCGCGTGAGGATTCAGTGGCATAGTGGGAGGGACTGTGCTGTGAAGGTTTGGAATGTTGGGAAGTTGGAGGTCCAAGGTTCGAACTGCTCAGGCAGATGGAAATTTTTTTTTTTCCAAACATGCTTTTGGCGACTAAAGAGTTTAGTCGCCGAAAATTAATCGTTTTGGCGACGATCAGTTTAGTCGGGGAAATTCAAAAAAAATAAAAATAAATAAACACTATTGGCGACTAAAATTTTAGTCGCCAAATGCATAATTTCCAAAAAAGGAATTCAGTATTGCCGACAAATGCGTTGGTCGCTGTTTTACTGACTTTTGGCAACTAACACTCTTTTAGTCGCCAATTCCATCTGCGACCACATATTTACGACAAAACCGGCGACGAAATTATTCAGTCGGGAAAAGTGAAAATCCGACTTTTGGCAACTAAAAAGGGACTTTTGGCGACTAAAAATTTAGTCGCCAAAGGTGTTTTTTTTTGTAGTGTAAAATTACACATAATAATATATAATAAATTATATATTTTCCTAACTGAGATTAAATAATATTAGTATAAATTCTACAGAATAATTAAAAATCTAGGTTGTTACAATAGTAGTAATATAAATTATAAATTATCTCGCAATATTAGAGTGGTGGGTTGGGGGGGGGGGGGGGGGGGGGGGGTCTATGAGGAGGATGAAAGTGGCAAAAACTGTAGACCAAATGCAATTCCCATTGAAATTTGAAAGTGTTTCGAGTGATGAAGGGACAGTTTGGTTGACTAATTTGTTTAGAAAGATGCATTACAAGAAATGCTTGATGAGTTGAAGAAAAAGTCCATTAGTTCCAACATACAAGAACAATGGTGATATTCAAAGAGAGATTAAGACATAACGGGATAAGAAAATACATGGTTATCTTAAACTTTTAACTGACGATATGACAGTGGATAAAGCCAATTGGAGAAAATGTATCCAATTAACTGACCCCAAGTAAATAGGACTATGGCTTGTTGAGTTGAGAATCATGATGGAATGATTCAATTTTAAGAATCCAAATGCATCCAACAGTTTCAAATTCTTCAGATGATCCTCTAGCTTTGAACTAAACTCATTTACATTGATCTGAGTCTCAAAATTCCAAAAACCATAGCATTAGCATCGACACTACCTTCATCACTAGAATGGAACATTAACAGTAATTACCTTTATTGAAAACTAACCACATTCTTGGACTATATCACAAAGCTGGTCAAGTGTGTCTGCAAGATTCCCAAGGCATGTGACAAGTCTGTCACCTTGATGCCTAGTGAAATCAGTCTGCGAATTCTTGACGTTTTTTAGATCAGCCAAGAGACAGTCTGAACTCTCACCCAGGACTCCTTTAAGTATGTCAGTGATCAATTCCGTATTCTCATATAGTTTTGCAGCCATCATTTGCTCCTTCTCTTCCATGTTGTTCTTAAGCAATATCTTCTCATCTTTGCTGTGTTTCAAAGGCTTTACCCTTTTTTTCTACTCTGCCTTGCTCTGGCATTATCTTTTTATTTATCTTACGTTTCTGAGGCGTCACCCTTTCCTCTGTGCTGCGTTTCTGAGGCATCACTCGGCGCCTTTGCTTCTTCAAATCTACGGTACCAAAAGTACAAAAACACAGATGTAAGCACCTCATGTTTTGAGATATGGCTTGCACTGGTGCACTTCCTACAGTCTCAAGCACAAAGTCACGCAAAAAAGCGTATTGTAGAGAACTTACTATTAAAATAAATAAATGGTATCTAGAGAAACTTACAGTTGGGAATATATTGATGGAACCAAGGGACTATGTGTGAAATTTAAGCCATTTTTAACTTAGTGATTCCAAAACCAAGTTTTGGAGTTGGGATTAACTAATTCATGGCCGCTCCGTGAAAGACCGATTTACGGACTGCCAATGAATAAAAGACACATCAACTAACTTTAGTTACATCTTAAATACTTCACTGCTACATGAGATTCTACATACACCATACCAAATGTGATTACCTCCTCCCCCTTCCTCGCCTCTACCTCCTCTCCTTTGCCGCCTCCGTCAGCAACAATGCCCATTGCCGACCATTCTACCCGCAACCCCACACCATCGTCTATTGCTACCTCACGCCCAGCCCACTCCTACCACCAACCAACACCACCTCTCTCCCCCATCCACTCCAACAACCACTGCCTTCTCCCTTCTCCCTTTCCACTCCCACAGTCCCCACCATCAACCAGCGCCAACCATCCCATTGCTCTTGGTCTATTTTCTCTTTGTTCTTGGTTGGATCGTGGAGATTGAGGGCACTGCTGGTGGCTCTACTGGATTAATTGTGCCCATTATGGTGATAAATTAGTTACCAATCCCATTTATTTTTGTGATATAATCTAATAATGATTAGCCTTAATCATTTTGCTTGCCGGACTTTATCTTCCCATGATGGACATCCAGCAGCGAAAGAAAAAGAAGAGGAGTTGGTGGACCACAGAGAAGGAAAAGGGAAGTTGTTGTCTAATTCTCAGGTCATATGAATAATAAACCAAAATGCTGATATGGCATAAGATAATGGGCCATTTCCCTAAATAAGCCAAAATAGTAGGGGAATTCCCAAACTAAGCCTAGTTTTGAAAGAATTTCCAAAATAGGCTAAATCGCGGTTCACAATCGCGAGTTCAACACTTTTCCAACAATCTCGCGTGAAGTCTGGGTAAAGTTAAACTCGCTGTTACGAAACGCGAGTTTGATTAAGAACTCGCGGTTACAAAACGCGATTTTAGTTAATTTTTTTTTCTTCTGAACTCGCTATTTCAAACCACGATTTAAAAAAAAAAAAAAAATTTCTTATGAACTCGTGGTTATGAACCACGAGTTCTTCATTTCAACACAATCACACACTTCACATCACTTACACTCATCACTCACAATAATATATATATATATATTTTTTAATATATATTTATAATTTAATATATATATAAATTTTATTTCATAAAATTGAAACCAATATTAAATATGCATAATAATAATTTATAATAGTAAATAATAATTAACTATATAAAATAATTATTTTTTTTATTTTAATTCTTAATTTTTTTTATTTTACTGCTTAGAGATAAAATTTATTTTTATTTTATTTTAGGGTTTAGGGTTTAATTCTTAAAATTTATTTATTTTTATTTTAGGGTTTAGGATTTATAAAAAAATAAATTTTAATCATTAAATTATAAATTCTAAACCCTAAATTCTAAACTCTAAAATAAAAATAAATAAATTTTAAGAATTAAACCCTAAATCCTAAAATAAAAAAAATAAAAAAATTTTATCCCTAAACACTAAGGTAACGTTTGGTAACATTTACGTTTTTTGTTTATGTTTACAAAAATTTTATAAACTGGTTTTTGTTTACTTTTTAGAAAAACATAAATTACAAACGTGTTTGGTTTGAACAAAATGTTTAAAAAAAATTTAAAACGTAAACTAAAAAATATGTTTGTTCAAGCCTAAAATATTTATATTTATTATTTATGACAATGGGATCACACATATTATAATTGAAAAAAAAAATTATTAAATTTATTTGTCTTAAAAAATTATTAACTATTAAATATTATTAAATTATTAAAAAATTATTATTGTGAGTGATGAGTGTAAGTGATGTGAAGTGTGTGAATTGAAGAACTCGTGGTTCATAACCACGAGTTCATAAGAAATTTTTTTTTTTTTTAAAATCGTGGTTTGAAATAGCGAGTTCAGAAGAAAAAAAAAATTAACTAAAATCGCGTTTTGTAACCACGAGTTCTTAATCAAACTCGCGTTTTGTAACAGCGAGTTTAACTTTACCCTAACTTCACGCGAGATTGTTGGAAAAGTGTTGAACTCGCGATTGTGAACCGCGATTTAGCCTATTTTGGGAATTCTTTCAAAACTAGGCTTAGTTTGAGAATTCCCCTACTATTTTGACTTATTTAGGGAAATGGCCCTAAGATAATTGGTTGTTGTAATACATACACTTTACGGATGGGACGTAAAGAAGTTAATCCAATGCAGTCCCTCATCAAAGTAGGATGGCGTGCATATACGATGAAGAGTCATGTTTGGAGAAACAAACAACTAGACTGAGATACCATTAATGAAAGTAAAGTCAGCATAAATTGCATACCCTATCATAAAAGCGGTATTTGACAACAAAATCCCAGTTCTTGGTGGAAAACCACGTCCTATTCCTATTGACGAGCTCCAATATAAATTTTTCTTCGGGATTCAATAGGGTGCTGCTATTCACATTCATTTACCAACCTGCTGAAAACCCCTTTCCCTTAGTTCATAGGTTGTTCATTGGCTAGTCGCACCACATCTTTTTAGCACCTGATTTGTAATGAATGTTCTTCTTCTAACATTATAAATTGATAAACATTCAAAAGCTAAGCCAAACGTCCATCTTCTCTTGAAAATCCTTATTACAAAGTCCTTGATATAAGTACTTTCAACTGCAAGAAACAATGCCGACAGCAAACATACCCAAATTTTGCAACAACAAACACCACTAAAATCTGACTGAAATTCTAACCTATAATGGTCATCCAATGCCAAATCAAATACTATTTCAGCTCAACAATGCTAGTGTACAATTGAAATTACTCAGATTTCAATCCAATAAAAGATAATTTAAACTACCCATTTTTGAAGATTAAAAGGGCATGCAATGCTAGCAATCAAATAAACAATCAAACACCTAAATCACAGTTGAATGATATGAGAAAAAGCATACCAGGCTTGGCCACTCCATCGGCGACAGCTTCAGGATCAACATCCGGGTCAGTATCCGACCCATCACCCACCTTCAAATGATCATCAATGGCTTTAAACACCTCGAAATCAAAATCCTCAGGAAACCCAAATTCGCGTCTTCGCTCATAATCAATCGACCAGTACGATTCGACTTGGGACTCGGACGATTCCCAGAGCTTGATCTTCTTGTAATCGGAGAGAAGGGAGTCCCATTTACGGCGACACTGGTTGAGGGTACGGAAGACTTCCAAGGAGTTGCAATTCTCAACGATGATCTTCCATTTTTGGAAAGAGGAGAGTGTTGCGACAGTCGCGTTCGACGGCGGCGATCTCGGTGATAAGGGTGAGGGATTCTTGGGAGGACCAGTCGGGAGCTACCTGGGAACGAGTGCGCCGAGAGGCTGAAGCTCGAGAATGGCGACCATCGTGGTCTTCTTGCTCATCCATGGACATGGTCAGCTCACCCCCACTCAGAGCTCTCTCAGATTGTCTTCATCTTTTGTGTATTTTTAGGAAGTCTAAAGCTAAAACATCCCCGATCCTTGCCCTTTTCAAATTTCATTTTTCGGGAGGTTCTATTTACACATAGATTCTTTTTTTACACATCCTTCTTAATTCACGTACCAAAAAAAAATAAAAAATTTACTCATTATATACAATTTTATTCCAATTATATCTCCATACACACACTCCTAATCCACACACCTTCTTCCACACCAGCAAGCAACGATCAAATCCTAACCCTAACCAGCAACCACCTTGCCGACGGCGACGCAGCACCGGCGACACTACCGCGACCTCTCTCTCCTCTAAGTCGCGAAAAGGAAGGCAACGACGACTTCATAAGCGAAAAGGCGACTACCTCGCATTTAAAGGGGTTTCAGATGTTGATGGTCGAATCAATGTGTTTTGTTCGGATGTTGATAGTCGAACCAAATTCATTAGTTCAATGGTTGATTTCCGAATAGAGGCGATTCTTTCGATACTGGTAGAAAATGAGGCGATTCCACGATGCCCGACGGGGTTGGGAAGAGAGGCGAGAAGGCAATGGGTTTACAGATGAAAGGGAGTTGCAGTAGTGGAGGAAAAGGTAACAGCGGCGATGAAGGAAAAAAGAGGTAGCGGCCATGGAAGATGGTGGTAACTGATGGTTAGGGTTAGGGTTATGTTTTTGGTTGAGGGTTAGGGTTTTGTTTGAAGAAGAAATGCGTATGTTGGTAGTTTCATTTTAGGACAAAAATGTAATAAAAAAAATTCATTAAGTATGTGTAAAGAGAGTAAATGGTGTGTGCAAATAGAAGATCCCTCACATTTCTCCTCAAAAAATAGTAAAAGTCATTCGTAAAAAATAATAGCAACGAGGGACTTGGCATGCAGTTGTTTTAGTTTAAAAGTTAAAAAAATTATTAAAAAATTTATAATTTAAATTAAAAAGTGAAAGATTCTTTTTTTCGTTATTTTTTACATATTTCTTCGTAAAAATTTAAAAAATTATTTCAAATATACTAATTTTTTTATCTCATATTTTAACCAAAAAAGTAAAAAAAATTACTAAAACAATCTATTCCCAAACGAAGTCTTAGTCCAAAAGTCTAAATTCTAATTTTATTTGTTTAAAGATTCAAGCATTGAAACATTTTGTCTAAAAAAGACAAGTTCAAGTTAAATAACCAAAATGTCCTTCCTTATATATTGGGTCCCAAACCCACTAGGGCTGAGCAAAGAATCCGTGAAATTCGTAATCCGATCCAGTCCAGTCCAGTCCGATAGGTTTGGATTGGTTTTTTGAATCCGTGGTTCGGTTCCGGATTGAAGAATTAAAAATCTGTAGTTCACGGATTGGTTTCGGATTGAACCTCACGGTTTCGGATTGGAACCGATCCGGACCGTATACAAATAGTCTATATTTTTATTATACATCCTCCCCCATAATATCTTCTCTTATTCCATATAAAACCTAAACCCACATAATATCTTCTTTTATTACTTTTGTTTGTTAGTTTTTAAGTTTTAATTTGTAATGGTCTAAATACTTATGGTGAAACCAATTTTCTTATGATTATTTAAATTCTAGAATTGTATGTCGCTATTATAGAAAGACATGTTGCTATTGTGGCACTAATATAGCGCTATGTTTATATTTTTATGAAATTAAAGTGTTATAATATATTTTTTTGTTATTTAATTATGTGAATCCGTGGTCTTAAACCGATCCAATCCGTGTTTAAATGGATTGGTTTGGATTGGTTCCATCTCAAACCTTCACTGAGATCTCTACCTCCCTTCTCAGCCAATCTCCTTTCCGTTGATCTACCTCCTCCACCAATCTCTCTCTCTATCTCCTTCACCGTCGATCTCTCTTCTTCTCATCTCTCTCTCTTCAATCTCACTCTATATGTCTCTTCCCTGTAACACCACTTTCCTTCCTAACCGTGTTGATCTCATACTCTGTCGCCTTCTCCAAACCCTAACCAATACATACCGTCTCTCTCTCTCTTCGTTTATTTTCTCTCTCTTCTCTTTTCTCCATTTCAGCCGCCAACACCACCACTTTCTCTTTCCTATCCATATTTGTCAAATCCACCGGAGTCCGTCGTCGAAGATGTTAGATCTGGACCAAGTTCAAGTTCTATTAGATCTAGACAGTGACAAATCTTTCTCTGAGGTTTTCACAAAAATCGATGAGTGTCCAGATCTTTCTCTAGTTCGATCTTCTAAGGTTTTCATTTTTTTTTTCACAAAACTAGGCCATGTGTGCGTTTGTGTATTTTTTTTCCTTTGTTGTTTATGTTGATCTCTGTGTGTGTATGTGTGTGTTTTTTGTTGTTGTTGTTGTTGTTGTAATAATTGTTGTAGTTCTTGTTGTTGATGACGATGATGATGATCTCTATTTGTTAATTTATTTTTTATTTTTTGTTGATGATGGTGATGAAACAAAATGCAACAAATATGGAGAGAGGAAAAAATAAAGATTTGAACATATAGAATTTGTTGTTGTTGTTGTTGATAATAATGATGATGAGCAGATAAATTGCAACAGATTAATTTTTTTAACAAATAATTTTAACAGATTGATTTTTTGAAAAGGATAATTTCAACAAATTAAAAATTCAATAGATGGATTTAATGGCTTATAGGTTTTAGATTTGCTTTTTTCCTCAAATCATTTCTTTATTTGCCTATCAAAGTGACAACGCACAATTACTTCTTGTACAGATAAAAATTATTAGATATAAAAATTTATACAGATAAAATTTGGATAGAAAATTTGTATAGATAAAAATATTGAATAGATAAAAAATTGGACAAATAAAATTTGGATAGATAGAAAATTTACACATAAAAAAATTGAACAGATAGAACATAATTTGAATAGATAGATAAAAAATTTGAACAGATAAAAAATAATTTGAACAGATAGTAAAAAAAAGACCCTAAACCCTAAAAGGACCTCTCACAAAATTATTTCACAGTTGCTGAATCTCTCATCAATAAAAAAAAAATACTGTAGACCTAATACCTTAAACACCCTCTAAATTTGATTTATCATCAATTTTCTCTAGAAAAAATCCCAAATAAATTATTAAATATTTTACACAATACTTATATGAGAAAAATATATATTATATATACTTTATAATTTTTTTAAAAAAAAAATAGTATCATCTCATACTTTTTGAGTCATGAATAAAGAAAAAAAAAATTATAACCAAACATTTGATGTGCAATCAAATATCTCATGAGTGATAATTAAAATATTATTATAGTTAAATAATAAAATGACATAATTAGAGATGCATATTCTTAAAAAAGTGTGTATTGTAGAATTTTTCTACTTATATAGGACCCATGTATATCCATGTGATATGAGTATCACGCTTATGTGAGTATTACGTATAATATTTCATAATTCATTTTGGATCTCTACTATTTTTGTTTATCAAATGCTTCTCAGATTAGTAAAGAAATTTTTTTTTTTTAATCAAATTGAAAATTCAATAAATCCTTCATGAAATTTGTATTTGATACAAATTTTAAAAGAAGAAGTATTGGGGATGATTTTTTGTTTTAATATCAAATTTGATAATAAAAAATTTGAGATAAAAAGGGAAATTTTTAAAAATATTTTAATAAAAATTTGATGAAATAATGTGTACTTTATATCAATTTTTTTTATTCAAATTTAAAATAAAGTTAAATGAAAAAATTTAGAACAAATTAAAGAATCTCTTAATAATCTAGATTTTTTTAGTGGCTTCTTATTTTTTGGTATAATTTAAAATATTAGTGCCATAGGGACGTTTATTAATTCTATTTATAGAGATATTTATGGGTTAAATTGATCTGATTGAAATAAATTAAGAATTAAATTGATTCTTATAGTTTCATAAAAAAATGAAATTGTAATTGAATCTTATAGGCCATTTGATAATAACCGAATGATAAAAAACTTGTTCCGATTCGATTCTGCCGTTTCAAAAGTAACAAACTTGACACATAAATTTTTACAAGGATTACAAGTGTATTCTATTCTTCTTATTTTTACATACAAATAATTAAAAAATAATAATAAACAAGATATATTATGATTCGGTTCAATGATCAATTTATTGGTAGGGAATTTGGGAGCCTACAAGCGCACAATAATATTGGCCCAATCCAATAAGGAAAAACTCTAGAGCCTACAAACGCCACATCAAGGTCCAATATACATTATTTGTAAATCATAGCCACTTAAAAACTTAAGTCTATAATCTAATTAAGACTCATCTCTTTCATACATTATTTGTATTAAGTCTATAATCTAATTAAGACCCATCTCTTTTATTTATTATTTGTAACTCATATCTACTTAAAAGTTTAAGGATAACACTAAATTTTAGAGGGGTATAACAGGCTATAATACCAATGCAACCAGTCCAATTGTGATCTGTAAAATATGTGGCAATTTTGAGGCCAACTAACAGCTCAATAACACACGTGCTTGAAATTGAGACTGCAACTGATGCTACTTGAGTTACTCTGTTATGAGCTGAGGCTTAAGCTGCGACCTTAGCTTGAGTCTGTGCCATTGCTTTTCCTTACTTCTCTTGGATCTTGATATAGTATTTGCAAATTCATCTTAGATGTTACGTACTCCCCATTAATTTTGATTATGGATCTCCAACATCAAGAGTCGATGCTCGAGGAAAGTCTACCCATATATTGTCAGCCATTGGCACCAACGTCTATCCATAAAATTAATCTTGATAATGGATTTCCAACACCGAGTCGATGCTCGAGGAAAGTTTACCTATAAATTGTTAGCCATTGGCACCAGTTCCAACCGAGAGAAACTCTAGAGTTCATAAACGCCACATCAACACTCAACATACATTATTTATAACTCATACCCACTTAAAAACTCAAGCTTATAAGCAGAAAGATCATCTAACGTATATTAAGGCCTTGTTTGTCATAACCTAAAAAAGTTAAAAAGTCAAAAAGTCACTATCCTGTTTAAGTCACACCATCTTATTTAAGTTACATCACCTCCCTACCACATCACCTCAAACCCAACCCATACCCAACCCATATTTCATAAAAAGTCAAAAAATACACTTATTTAGATTATTTCAAACTACCCTTAAAACTCATCTCTTTGACTCTTTATCCGATATAGGACCTTACCTTCACATATGTTCCAACATTTACTAATTCTATGATCAATATTTTTAAACAATCATAATACGAGTCAGTCAAGATTTATATTTTATGATGCATTTTCGCTAGATATTAATAACAAAATTATATATTTTGTTTAGTTACACATTAAAAAATAATCCATGTGATTTATTTCCAGTTATATTTTATTTTTAAATATAAATTCAAGCTTCAATATAGCATTAAGCACTTCTATAAGATTATTATGAGCAAAAATGCTGTAAAAAAAAATGATAAATAATTTGTTATTTATTTGTAATAAACCATTATGTAGGGTAAATAGAAGTGGTGTTGTTGTCATTATGTATTAGAAGTGGTGTTGTTGTCATTGAATGAAGAAAGAGAGAGCTTTACTCAAACAACAATGCTAGAGACCTCTAATTTAGAGATTCTAAACACACCTCTAATGAGGTGAAAAAGGCAAAAAAAAAAAAAAAAACCAAGACACAACACTGATGTGGCACCCACTGCCACATCACTAGTGGTACCTCTAATTAGATAGATCCCAAGCATTTTTCTTACTCAAAACCCTCTGCAGAAGCTTCCTCATCGTGCAGCGCCCAACTACTCCCTTCGTACTCTTACTCTCTCTCTCTCTCTCTCTCTCTCTCTCTGTATGTATGTATATATATATGTGTGTGTGTGTGTCTATAAGCTGTGAGCTTCTTTTGTATGTGCAATTTTTGCTAAGTTTCACAGTCACAGATGGACGCATCGGACCGTTACCGCTTCGAGCCGAGCTTGCGGTGGAACCCTCAGGTCGAAGAATACTTCATCAAAGCATACGGAGCTGACCATTTCGCTCGCATTTCCAAATCCCTAACGTATGCTCAAACCTTCTCTCATCGCATCTCATAGTTTGTTCTGTTTTTAAACTGTGACACCTACATTGATTTGGGATGCTTTTTGTATTTTTGTTTTACTTAAGCTTTAAGCATTTTACTACTAAGCTGAAGTTTAAATTGTAAAATTGGAAATGGAATTGGAGCTATTTTAGTTCAAAATTTGTATTAAGATAGCATTGAATGCCAAATTGAAGTAATAGGTTTTGTGATCCAACAATAAAAGGGTGCGCTTGGAATTGGAATTGGATTTTGAATTTTTGGAATTGAAGGAATTGGGGTTATGCGGAATCAGTATATTGCTCTTTGGTGTAACTTTTGAAATTCAGCTGGAATTAGTTTGTAGATTTCAAAAACATTGTTTAGATGTCTGAATAAATCTTTTAGTATTGAATTGGTTTTGATAATAGTTTACCCACTTAGACATTTTGAAGCTGGGTAAAATAATCCACCATTTGGGTGTTTTGGGTTGTATACTTTATTATACTTGTCAATATTTTGAGATTTGAGCTATAAGAGCATCTCCAGAAGCCTCTCTATTCCTCTATTTTTGTTACTATAGCTAGCTTGGAAGGGTAAAAGATGGCTCCAGCAGACTCGCTCAAGCATCGCTAAGATGGTTGTGAGCTACAGTACCTCACCAGGACAAGCGAGGTACTGTTCATGCACCTTTTAATTTTTTATTTGTTTTTGGCTCCTGAATTTTGTTTTTGGCGGTAAAATTTCTCCCTTATTTTGGCGCTAAAAGTTGTATCAGTACCTCCCCAACAAATCCATAGAGAAAGCATTCCAAATCTCACAAACTCTCTTATCCTCTCTATCTTTTTCTCAAACTTTTTGCTCAAGGGAGGTAATAAATTTTGTCATTTCTGTTTATTTGTCTATGTATTTGTATTGCACACCATATGTTTGTTGTAATTTCTGTTAGAATATAGATTGTAAATTGTACCCAATTATGCTTTCTGTTTGTTTGTTTCATATGCTTTCATATAGATTGTCATTTTTGTTTGTTTTATATGCTTTCTGTTGACATAAATTCCATAGACAGAACACTTTAAACATAAATTCTCTTATGTTTGGTGCAAACAAGACAAAGGTGTGGAAATTTAAGTGAACACAGAAATTTGCTTCCAGAAATCCCACATTTACTAATTGTCATTGTGCAGTGTTGCATTTTAATCGTTCATTAAAGCCAAAACAGCATCTATCAAAATAAAAATGTGCGAGGGGTAAAGACCGAGATATTTGCAGCAAGTTTTTCACTAATCACAATGGAACTAAGACATTATACAAATCTATAACATGGGCATCCTTGTAGAATACTGGTGGTCATTGTAGAAAAAAGTACTAGTCTCATCTGCATCATAACATATTGCCTCTTACAATCAAAGAACTAGGTCGAATTTATTAAGATGAGAACATCTCAAGGAACATTCTCGTATATTCCTTGAACATCCATGCAAAATACAGTCCTTTGAGAGGACCAATTCATAGTTCAACAATTTGGACTACAAAACCAGGAACTTCAAAACTAACATGTATTTGAGAAGTCTCATGCATAAGAGGTCATTCTATGATTATATTATTTGATGATGATAAACTTGGATGAAGCACCAAAAGCAAAGAACATAAAACAACAGACTATTAGAAACTACGCATGCAACAATCCAATGTCAAGTGTGCCAGACCATCATAAAATCCCAAAAAGTTTTTTTAACCATAATGATTATTTTCTCATGATAGGGTTCTCAATAACAAGAGTATTTCTTGCAGTAAGTGCAATAAGTTGTACCAGACAGTAATTGTTTCAACATGTTGAAGACCCGCTAGGTGCACTGCATACACAGAGTATATTATTACAAAAATAGCAATCAAATTAAGCTGCACCTATCCCAAAAAATATCCTCCGTCAAGAAAAAAGCATCATGTTATGAAAGAAGGCTCATCTGAAGGAATGAAGATTTCCAGAGTAACTAGTGTATCAGCTGCAGTTTCTTCTGAACTGCAGCTTATGCCATTACTTAAATTTGAAAAAATTGTCAGCTTATTTTCATCACAAAATTTCTTTATAGAGGGTATGATCACTTTGATTACTTCTTTTTAGATTTAACTCTAGAACTCAAGTATGATATAGAGTATCAAATTGTCCAATTGGTCATAGAAAGAAAAAAGGGAAAAATTCTAACTAGCTTAGGCAACCCACTCTTAAATAACACATGGTTAATAATAATAATAATAATAATAATAATAATAATAATAATAATAACAAAAAACAATTTCTAATTTCTATATTTCCATTAGCATCATCATCACCAACTCTTAGCCACAAACTTTAGGCAAAACCCAAAAGCAAGCAATTACCAAATTAGTACTACCACCTTAGGAAAGAGTGTTAGTTAGATAATGAAAACAGGGTACAAAATAGAAATGGAGATGAAACTTCAAACAGAGGTGGTGATTAGCCACAGGATTAGTGATGACACGTTTTCTTATCATTTCTACTTTATCAGAATTTTTGTTAAGTTTAAGATTTTTTTTTCCCCTCAATCTATTTATAAATAAAATGGGAAATAGAGATAACTTTTGTTTGATACTCCTAGCACATGTTGTAACTTGTAATGACTTAGCATGTTTCATTGTGTTTTGGTGTGCTGATAGGTTTTTGGTCAATTCGATGGAAACATAAATAAATAAATAAATTCTTATTTGCTCTACATTGCTTTCTTAATTCTTATTCATTATTCAATCATAGGTATGGATTCACAACAACATGGTTACTTTACCAATCTTTTACAAGAAAGGCCCAACATTGATGAACATTATCTGATGGAATCTCAATATTTGAATCAAAATACTCAAGTATTTGCCCAAGAGTCTCAATTTACTGCTGAAATTGAATCTTTGTCAAAGAAACTGCAACGTGGAGGAAACTTCACAATAGTAGAAGACAAACTCCTTGTATCGGCTTGGCTTAATATTAGTTTAGATGCGGTACATGGGAATGAGCAAAAACGCTCTACCTATTGGAAAAAAGTATGGGATTTTTTCCATAAGCACAAGAAATTTGAGTCTAATCGAAATGAAAATTCTCTTATGAATCGATGGTCAACCATTCAGCTTGTTATGAATAAGTTTTGTGGGTGCTATACCCAAATTGAATCATTGCATCAAAGTGGCATAAATGAGGATGACAAGGTATTGAATATTGTACATCTACAATTATTATTATTTGTGAAGTTGCTAAATATTATTTATTTATTCAATTTTCAGATTTGGAAGGCAAAAATTATGTACAAGGAACTCAAGAAATCTACATTCCAATTCGAACACTGTTGGATTATGTTAAGGGATCAACCAAAATGGGTGGTAGAGTCTGAGAAGAAAAAACAACCAAAAGACCAAGAACAGGGACAACCTCTTCTCCTTGTACTCCAGATTCGATAAATCTAGGGAAAGACGATGTCTCACCTAATGATTTTGTAGACTTGCAGAGACCAACCGGTAGGAAGGTTGAAAAGGAGCGATTGAATAAACAAAAGAACAAAGAAAGCATACATTCGAGTATTACAAAAACTTTGGAGGACATCAAGCAAGACAAAAAGAAAATGATTGACAAGAAAATTGAAATGATTGACAAAGTGTACGTTCAAAAAGAAGTGGAACTTCATATCATGCAAGAAAAGCATGAGGTGGAACTTGAAAAGCATGAAATGGAACTTTTCAAAGAGGACGAAAGAGTTATTTTTGATGGATCTCAGTGGCTTGCCGGAAATCCAACAAGAATTTTATCGTGCTCGGCAGATGGAAATCATTAAGAAAAGAAGAATGAATTAGTATTCATTCTTTCTTTGCTCTATATAATATTTTGGCTTTTGTCTAGTAGGCTAGAAACTTGGTATATGATATTTTGGCTTTTGCTTTTGGTTCTGCTTTTGTCTAGGATAGATGTTGAACTCAGCAATGTTTTGGTACACAACGTTAGATGTCTAATCTGATCCTTTTGTGTCAGGTTGTTCTGCTTTGTCTTTGTGTTGGTTGCCATTTTTGGCCTATTTTCTAATCTGTTTTTGTTGCTATTTTGCTGGTGTTTTTGGGCCGTTTTGATGGCATTTTTGGGCTGTTTTGCTGCTGTTTAATGTAAGTACTAATATTTACTTGTTCTTAGATTTTGAATCCAAAAATAGGTTGTGGTTGAGACGGGGCAAAAGCTAGTACTAATTGATTAATTGTGGTTTAGCTTTAAGCATTGATGAATGATCATCAAAGATGATATTGGGGAGGAGTGATGTGCTTAAGCTTGAGGTGTAGTTTGGTGGTTGGGCAGAATCATAATGAAATGGATTGATGTATATATGTAAAAGATTTATAGTTTTAGGATGCCAATGCAAGTTTATGGTTGTTATTTTATTTTTTTTGGTTTACATGCCATGGTACTAAATCTATGCAACAGAATGAGATTGCATAAATCTATCCTTTCTTATAGTCATACTGCTTGGATCTCCAAACCATTACATATGTTCTTGAGAAAGTTTCAAAGGAACTTATCAGATAATACATCTTCAGCTCATCAACTTCAACTCGCCTTCAATTTTTTTGAGTACCAAGTTTTACTAATGAGGTTTTAAATTTTCAAAAGTTCTATTATCTCTCATAAATTTTTCTTTATAAAAAAATAATATAGTATTAGTGTACGTAAGTTTTAACGAATTACTTTTTTTTAATTGTATATATAATCTCCTGCCTCACTTTTTTTCTTTTTTATTCAGAATCTCTAGGAAATCAGAAAAAAATATTTTAATATTTTAAAATTATAAGAAATCAGAATTTTACTATAAATATTGATATGTGATTTAGATTTAATGTTATATAATAATGAATCTCAATCATTCAATAATTTTTTTTTAAGATAAAATTTTTAAGAGATTTTTTTTTTTTTTAAAAGTACAACTCTCCCTTAATAGGCTACCATGATAACCATATAATTAAAAGGCATATAGAATTATAAAATTACACATAAATTAAAAGCATATACTAATTACATTCAAAACTAATAGCACACTACATAAAATGAAACTTCAAATTCAAAGCTTTTACAACTCGCTGTGTAATTGCCACAAGTGTTCGACAAGGTCCGATTGGAGATGAGAATGTGTTTGTCTGTCTCTAATGTTATGATGACATTGAATGAATTTCATAAGTTCAGTAGTTCTCTCTTATAACACTGTTACATGGGGACTATCATCGATTTGATCATAATTGAAGTCTTTTATTCCATTGTCATCCTGCTCATCCTCAATGATCATATCATGTAGAATTATGCACGCCTTCATAATACATTTAAGCATTTTAGTATTCCAAAAACGTGCCGGTCGAAGCGCAATTGCAAATCGTGCTTGAAGCACTCCAAATGCACGTTCTACATCTTTTCTTGTCGCCTCTTGAACTGCAGCAAAAAGTTTTTTCTTATTTCCTTGAGGAGAAGGAATTGTTTTCACAAATGTTGACCATTGTGGATATATACCATCGGCGAGATAGTATCCCATTGTATATTCATTACTATTGATGGTGTAATTGACTGTAGGAGCACGCCCTTGAGCAAGTTCGGTAAATACAAAAGACCTTTCTAGCACGTTGATATCATTATGAGACCCAGGTAATCCAAAAAACGCATGCCAAATCCAAAGATCATATGATGCAACCGCTTCCAAAATAATTGTTGGTTCATGAATGTGACCGGTATACATACCTTTCAATGCAGTCGGACAATTTTTCCATTTCTAATGCATACAATCAATGCTCCCCAGCATTCCAGGAAATCCACGACTTTCACCAACCACTAGTAGTTTAGCGATGTCATTGCTATTTGGTGGCCTCAAATACTCATTAGAAAAAATATCAACAACTGCTTTAACAAAATATTTTAAGCTTTCTATTGCAGTGCTTTCTCCAATTCTCACATATTCGTCCATAAAATCAGCGGCTACTCCATAAGCAAGCATCCTAAGTGCAACAGTTATCTTCTGAAGAGAAGACAAACCAAGCTTTCCAGCACAATTTCTTTTTTGGAGAAATTATGGATCGCGGCGCTTTCATCGCAGCCTTGAATTCGAAGAAAAAGTGAACGCTTCATCCGAAACCTCCTTTGAAATAACTCAGGAGGATATACAGGCGATTCAGCAAATAAGTCGAGAAAAAGCCTTTCATGACCTTGAATATGATCACGATGAATGACTTTACGACCTCGAACAAAACCACGACGTGAGCTTGATCCTATCTCACTATCTAGTAGTTCTTCATCCATAGTAACAGCTTTGAGCATCTCCAAATCATCATCAGATTCAGAGAAGTTAGAGTCATTTACAAGCATATCATAAAGAGAATTAGAAGCCATAGAGAGATATGGAAGTTTCGATAAAGTAGAAAATTGAGTTGAGGGTAAGATCAAATGATAGGGAATGTCTTATTTATAATGGAAAAGTATAAAAATATGACCGTTGTAAAAATATGACTGTTGTAAAAATTTGAAAAAATATGACCGTTGTGAAAATATGACCGTTGTAAAAATTTGAAAAAATATGACCGTTGTGAAAATATGGCCGTTGTAAAAATTTGAAAAAATATGACCGTTGTAAAAATTTGAAAAAATATGACCGTTACAAAAATATGACTATTGAAAAAATATGACCATTTGAAAAATACGATAGTAGAAAAATGTAACTTTCACAAAAATATAATTATATTTAGAAGAATGAAAAAAATAATAATTTGAAAGAAGTTAGGCTTTTTTTAGATTGGAAAGAAGGTAGTTAAAGTACAAGAATATTTTAATAGAAGATAGCTAAAGTAGATAGCCTTGTTGGCGTGTATATTAAAAAAATGACTAGCTAAAATAGTAAAGTAAAATTTTGAATAGCTATTTTAACTATCCTTGCTGGAGATGCTCTAATAGTTCGTACCTGTACTCTAGCTCAACAAATATATTACACTTTTTTTTAGTTACTAAATATCTACTATATGATTAAGCATATCGATCACCCCTTGGGCAGCACAAACATCAAGTGTTGCTAAAACATGCTGAGACTTAGAGATTGTGTTGATGTAAATATTTCTCTTTTATATCATTAAGTTCTTCCATGTTTAGACCCATGTTGTAACCGTTTGTACCTGTTAAATGCTTAATAGTCATGCTATTTTCCTTTTCTTTTACAGGCAACTTTAGTCATTATAATCGTAATTTCTTTCCTATTTGTTTTCTGATATTTGAACATGATGAATTTTTGGATATATAATTTAACAAAATTTATCCTTTTTCAGTAGTTGTATATTCATATATACATATTTAAAATGTTTCTTCACCCTTTTGTGCATACATGTATTGCTCAAAGGCGTCCATCTTGTTACTCATGTATTCGTGTGAATACACTCAAGTCAACAAATGATGTCATATTGAAAAGCCATCGAAAGTCTGCAGAAACGAGGCAACAAAGCGCTATTGATGACATGAACCAAAGTGATGCCAATGTCGATATATTATGGGCCAGAGCATAAATTTTTGTTAAAGAATCTAATACTTCCCCATGTGATTCTAACCAGCAACTTTTGGTCGCCTCTCGAAAAGTACACAATTCAAAATGTCAATTACCTAGGCTAGACTATTGTTTTGTTTGTCAAAGGTTCAGACCACACAATATCGCTTATGCTCATGCACAAGACAAACCTCCAAAGGAGATAATTGTTAGTCAGAATAAATCTGAGGTCAGATTTCGCAAGTGCTCAGGTAAGAAGTGTTTAGTAGTGCCTACATATCAACTATATCTGTTACTTCAAGTCTCTTTGTCAAGTACTTTTGAATGTTCCAATTTGTGTTATAAACATCCTAACATTTTATTTTTTTTGATGATGTTCTTTATTTTTAATATTTATAGTCTTCAATCTTTTAATCTTGTAATCCATTTGCTAGAAGTATGTGGGCAAGTGGACTAGGAAAGAAGTTGAGGTTTCAGTGTAAAGTGATACGATTATTTTGTGCAGCTCACTCTTACAGATGAGAAAGTCATTCAGTTTCATATTTGACCACTAGTATTACCTGTAATTATTTATTATTTCCTTTGTTTATTTCTTCCATAAGTATTTGTACTGAGGCAATACAACAATATTGTGTATATTTCTCACTCTTACAGATGAAAAAATCATTCAGTTTCATATTTTACCACTAGTATTTCCTGTAATTATTTATTATTTCTTTTGTTTATTTCTTGTATAAGTTTATGTATATATTTTTTAGGTTTGTAGGGATTGCGGTACTTAATTTTGTCTTGAGGCAATAAAACAATATTGTGTATTCTCAACATCAACATCAACAAACACCCACCACCCCCCCCCCCCCACACACACACAAAACACGAACTTGACAAGTTGTGACGACTTGGTACTCTTTCTTCTGTTTTCTGATGATAGTTCATGTGTAGGTATATATGTTCCTGGTGTATTGGCTTGTAGTGCTCACGTTGAGAAAGGGGATGCAATTGCGATGTCGGTTGATGTGGAGCGGCCGACAGGATGGTGGATGGGGCGTTGGTATGACACGTGGAACTATTCTACAGGATTGCAGACAGGCAAGTCGGCTGCAGTTATTTGCGAGTACCCGAATGACCTTCAGCGTGAATTGTTTAATTGTTTGTTCTTTGGACCTTGATTGTTGGGATCTAAAACTTTAACCATGAAAATGACCATCAAGTAACAGTTGGTGAAATTCATTGGGTTATTTACATTAGATGTCGCAATGCCCTTAAAAATGGAGGTTGTGATAAATTTATTATATGCTCTTTGTTTTTGGGGGCAGATGAGATCATAAAGCAAACTATAGTCATGTAAATTTGCTTCCCATAATTTTATTTATTTATTACTCTCTTGAAGCCTTTTGTACAATCATAACTTTTCTTTAGTATTTGGAAAAAAGTTGACTCTTCTTTATACGGAACAATTTTCTGCTTTTCTACACAGTTGATCAATAAGCTTTTAGTAAACCTTGTGATAAGAAACCAGAGTTATCAGAAGAGAAACATTAATACATTCTTGTCAGGCGATATTTTACCATTGATTGTCTTTGATGTCAAGATAACTAATATGCACTTACAGCATATCATTTCTCAGTTAGTTAGAGTTTGTTAGAGTATGGGTTAGGCCTGAGTTGTATTAGTTTGTAACTGAGTTAGTTGTAACTGTTTGTTAAGGTGTCTATATATACACCATGTAAATGTGTATTAAGGTGTGGAATAAAATGATACAGTTTTTCATCATGGTATCAGAGCTTTGAGCTCCTCCGAGCACAGGACTCCATGGCTACTTCAAGTTCTGAATTTACACTGCCTCCAGATCTTTCTTTGCTTCTTTCTAATCTCTCCTCCTTTGTTACAGTTAAACTTGATACATCAAATTTTGTGATTTGGAAATCGCAATGGCAGAAAATTCTGCGGGCTACAGACCTTCTTGGATATGTTGATGATCCAAGCTCATGTCCACCATTAACTGTTCTTGATAATTCAGGTAAGACAGTTTCCAATCCAGATCGAGTGCAGTGGAATCGAGTTGATGCACATCTTGTGAGTTGCATGACTGCTACTCTTTCTCCATCAATCTACTCCACGGTTTTACACTGTAATCATTGTTCTGAGGTTTGGTCTGCTTTGCATAAGCGTTACACTTCGTTTTCTAGATCTCATGTTCATCAATTGAAGAATCAATTGAATAATATCTCTAAGAAAAATGATTCAATGCCTGTCTATCTTGCAAAAATCAAAGAAGTCATTGATCAATTAGCTCTTGTTTCGGTATTGCTTGACGATGAAGATTTAGTGTTGATAACTCTAAATGGATTACCAGATGAGTATGATGCATTTGCTTCTTCCATTCGAGCCAGATCTGGTTTTATTACTATGGAAGAAGTGTCTTCTCTTCTTTGTTCTGAAGAGATCCATATGGAGGCTAAACTCAAGAAGTCTTCTTCTGATCCAACAGTAGCCTTCTCCTCCATTAAAGGCAACTCTTCATCTCGTGGTTCTGGTTACAGAGGAGGCAGATTTCAGTCTCGAGGTAATAGAGGTGGACGGTTTCAGTCTAGAGGTTATCATTATAATGGTAGAGGAGGTGCAAATCGCGGACGTGGCAGATCATTTTTTCCTCAATCTCAATGTCAAATCTGTGGAGGTTTTGGTCACATAGCCCTTGATTGCTGGTATAGAATGGATACTCAATTCCATTCTTCTTCTGGTTCCTCCACTTCACCATCTTCTCAACACTCCAAAGCATTTGTGGCTTCTTCCAATACTTTGACTACAGATTCATCTACTACACCAGTGCCTTGGTATCTTGATTCTGCTGCCACTGATCACATTACCAATGATATGAGTAATTTGAGTTGCTATCAACCTTACCAAGGTTCTGATCAAATTACTATTGGCAATGGTAATTCTATACCGATTCAACACGCTGGTAAAGGGCTCTTACCTACTCCTCACCACTCTTTCAAATTAAACACTCTTCTTCGCACTCCTTTTATTTCTTCAAATCTGCTTTCTGTTCACAAATTAGCCAAAGATAACAATTGTTTTATTACATTTGATGATGCTAACTTTGTGATTCAGGACAAGCATTCGAAGAGAGTGCTTCACAAAGGAACTAACATCAATGGTCTCTACCATTTTCTTCCATCTCCATCTGCTGCTACATGTTTTCCACAAGCTCATTTTAGTTCTCAGAATTCCTCAGCCTCTGCTACTGAAGACATTTGGCATAATAGACTTGGTCATCCAAGTTTACTAAAATTGTCTCATCTTAGGAAGCATTTGCATTTTGTTTCTAATAATGTTCCACATAAGACAGTGTCTTCAGATTGTGTTGACTGCTGTATTGCTAAAAGCCATAGGCTTCCATTTCATTTGTCTAATTCTACTAGCAATCAACCTCTTTCCTTAATTCATAGTGATGTTTGGGGGCCTTTTCAGTCTGCTTCTTCTTACAAATTTTATGTGCTTTTTGTGGATGATTTTTCAAAATTCACTTGGATTTATCCTTTATCTTCTAAGAGTGAGGTTTGTTCCAAATTCATTGAGTTTAAAGCATTTGTGGAAAAACAATTTCAGACATCTTTAAAAATTCTGAGAACAGATGGTGGCACTGAATTTTTTAATAACAAAATGGCTCATTTTCTTGCTTCAGAGGGCATTGTTCATCAGCATTCTTGTCCTTACACACCATCTCAGAATGGTGTTGCAGAGAGAAAGCATAGGCATATAGTTGAGACCACTATTGCATTATTACATCATGCTTCTGTGCCTATTAAGTACTGGTTTGATGCCATTGCTGTGGCTACATTTTTAATCAACAGGTTGCCTTCTTCTCAGCTTGCTCATAAATCTCCTTTTGAGTTGTTGTTTCACTCCATTCCGGATTACTCTCAACTTCGGGTTTTTGGATGTCAATGTTTTCCTTGGCTCAAGCCTTACGTTACTCACAAACTTCAACCTCGATCTGTGTCTTGTGTTTTCTTAGGATATCATCCATTTGCCAAAGGATACAGGTGTTTAGACCCTCTTACAGGTCGTGTATATTTATCTAGACATGTTCATTTTAATGAATCTTGCTTTCCTTTTCAGACTCTGTCTCAGCCTGCACCTGAGCCTTCTTCTTTGTCTTCTTTACATCAGTTTTTCTGGTCTTCTCCTACTCCGTCTCCTCCTGTTCTGCAGCCACCTCACACTGCTACTTTTTCTACTCTGCCACCCAGTTCTGTTCCTCTACCTTCTGTTGTTTTGCAGCACCAGTCTACACCATCTCAGCATACAGACTCATCCCAGCATATTCTGCCATCTAGTTCTATTCCTCTGTCTTTGTTTCTGAAGCACTGCAGTACCATCTCAAAGATCTGCACCATCCCAAAGATAATGTCGCCTGCCGTCTAGCTCATTTTTGCCCTCTCTTTGTCCAGATTCACATGTTTCCTCTGCTCCTCTGCAGCAGCCTATTCCTATTCAGTCTCTAGCCATTCATCTTCCTTTGCATCCTCCACCTACAACTCTTAATTCTCATCCTATGATCACTCGATCTAAAGCTTCCTTTTCTGCCTTCACATCATCCTCCAAGTCTCCTTCCTTTTCCCAAAGATTCTCGCTTCGATTTACGATATTTCTACTCACTTCACTCGAACCTCATCTTGCCCAAGAAGCTCTTAACTCATGTTCGCTTAAAGCTATGCAAGAAGAGTATGCTGCTCTTCAAGCTCAGGGTACCTGGACTCTTGTTCCCTTGCCTTCTTCTAAAATGGCAATCGGCTGTAAATGGGTTTTTCGCATTAAACGTCATTCTGATGGTAGTATTGCCCGGTACAAGGCCCGGCTTGTGGCTAAAGGTTATTTGCAACAGGAGGGAATCGACTTTCATGAGACCTTCAGTCCCGTTGCTAAACAACCAACTATTCGCATCTTTATTTGCATTGCTCTTCATAATAACTGGCCCATTACTCAACTTGATATCTCCAATGCATTTCTCCATGGCTCGCTTGAAGAGGAAGTTTTCATGACTCAACCTCAGGGCTTTGTGGATCCTTCTTATCCTACTCATGTGCGACTTAAGAAAGCTCTTTATGGTCTTAAACAGTTCCTCGCTACCGGTATTCCACGTTCTCGGCTTTTCTTCTCTCCTGTGGATTTCATAACAAGATGTCGACACTTCCTTATTTGTCAAACAGACTTCCACTAGTCTTACTCATGGTTGTGTATGTTGATGACATACTTTTGACGGCAAAGGACTCTACTATTCTCACTCACCTTCTTCAGAGATGCACTCGGAGTTTTCTATGAAAGAACTTGGCTCTTTATCCTACTTTCTCGGGCATCCATGTTATTGCTCAAGATTCGCTATTTTTATGCCAACAAAAGTATGCTCTTGATCCTGCTAAAAGTCGAATGGTGGATTGCAAGCCTTGTTCTACACCATTGGTGAAGTCCTCTATTTCTCCTTCAGATGCTCTTCCTTTTGCTCAACCTACTCAGATCGCAGCTTTAGTTGGCGGTTTGCAATATCTTACCATTACTCTACCGACTTGTCTTTGGTCGTTAATCAAGCATGCCAACATATGCATGCTCCTACCAATGCTCATTTTCAACATGTTAAACGTCTCCTTCGTTATATTAAAGGCACTATTTCTCATGGATTGAGTTTCACTCCTGGTCCTCTCACGCTTCATGCCTTTTCCGACTCAAATTGGGCAGGTGATACGTTGGATCGTCGTTCTACCTCCGGGTATTGTATCTTTTTAGGCCCAAATCTAATCTCTTGAAAGCGCCTAGGCCTCGCTCCTCCACCGAGGTCAATACCTGTCCTTAGCCAACATCGCCGAAGTTAGTTGGCTTCAGCAGTTGCTTAAGGATTTTTTGGTTCCTTCTTCTTCTCTTCCGGTTTTATGGTGTGACAACTTATCCGCTATGGCTCTTGCTTCCAATCCCGTTTTCCATTCTCGATCTAAACATATTAAAATAGACTGCCATTTCATTCGAGAGCGGGTTGTGTCCAAACAACTTCTTCTTAAGTATGTTCCTACATCTGATCAATTAGCTGATTTGTTTACCAAATCTTTGTCGGGTTCTCGCTTTCATTATCTTAAAGACAAGCTGATGCTCCTTCCTTCTCCCATCAGCTTGCAGGGGGCTGATAAGAAACCAGAGTTATCAGAAGAGACACATTAATACATTACTGTGCTACTGATATTTTACCATTGGATTGTGCTGCTGATGCTGCATAACTAATATGCACTTACAGCATATCATTTCTCAGTTAGTTAGAGTTTGTTAGAGTATGGGTTAGGCCTGAGTTGTATTAGTTTGTAACTGAGTTAGTTGTAACTGTTTGTTAAGGTGTCTATATATACACCATGTAAATGTGTATTAAGGTGTGGAATAAAATGATACAGTTTTTCATCACCTTGCAATACTGCAAATAGATAAACTAGAAAGAGAAAGAAGAAAAAAAGCTGCTGCCTCATGTTGGCGCTGCCAATATAAGGTGACAGGAGGGGTGTATTGGGTGCAGACCATGCCTTCTACATTATTTTTATGAAGTGGCCAACCTTAAGCTCAAATCCACATGGCCACATTCGCATGCTTGGAGGGCACCTAGCAATGTTAAAATCTCAGGACTGAGAATGCATTTTTTGCTGCATACAAGCAAGTTTTGGTTATAATTTGACAAGAGAATGGAGGAGACAGAAACTTGAGATTAGAAAGGAACAAGGTTGTTGCATCTTGATAGATTATCGGAATGGTTCCATCCTCTTTTTCATCTTCTTCATTGCTGTACCATCTTCTAACTTCTTTTTTTCTTTTCTTTTCTTTTTTTTTTTTTTTTTTTTTTTTTTTTTTTTTTTTTTTTCTTTAAAGACTTACTCATCATTGTTGTGTTTCCATCTTCTTCAGTGTCATATGTTCATCTTCTTCACTTTGTGTTTCATCTTTTTCTTTTTTTTGCTTTTTCAGCTATGTTTCATCTTATTTTTCAATTCTCTAGTTATCCGCTGTCTTTTTGTCTTCTTTCAATTGCTCTTGTTTCGACTTCACTTCATGAAGGTCCTAATTTCTTTGTGCTATTTTTTCACTGTACTTGACTGACATATTTTATATCGAGATGAAAGCATATAATAATAGGTTTAGGGATTTGAGGATTGAACACAGTTTTCATTATACAGATTCATGAAGAGGGGAAGACTTTGCACCGGGGGGGGGGGGTTGTCTTTGCAGGGTGGAGGGTAAAGCTGGGAGGGGGTCATGAGGGTGGGTCAGGGCAGTGGTGATCGCTGGGCAAGGGGATTGCAGGGTGGTGGTTTGAGGGGGTAGTTGGGGTGGGTGTGTGGTGGTGGTAGTTTCCTGCATTTATATCTATTTTGCTTCATGCATAACAGTTGAATTTATTCCTATCTTCTGTTCGTATTTATACAAATGTTATGGTTGACTTATGTTATTGTTGTTGCAGATCCTTATTTTTCTGAACGAAGTGGATTATATATTGGCCAAGGAGCGACAATGATGTCAAGAGCTGGGATGTTTCGCGTTTAACAAGGAATTGCTGTGCATATGAATAACAGAGTAGTTGAGCTTCCTTCCTTTCATGGTGTAATTTTTCCCCCAAATATGGCGAGCATACTTGATATTGATTATGATTTTATTGCAAGGAAATGATTTGGTGTGACATCTAATTATGGAGTTTTAGATTCCCTCACTTTTCAATGGTTTCTCAACTTGTAATGGTGTTAGGCACATGCATCTGTTTAGCAGTACAAACCCTTTTGTTTATTAGTTCTTGATTTCCCCCTTGTTTGTTATTCACTATAATGTAGTCTCTCTGTTTGTTTCAGTGTTACTTGGAAGGTGGATCATTATGGTAGGCAGGATAGGAACCAAGGATAAAAAATTCATTTCGGTATTTTGTTTTGGTTAGCTTGGAAACAAATTTTTTTTGAAACATTTGAACGTAAACATTTCAAGAACATCGATTGAAATGACAAAAGAATTGGAAAATATATGGAAATGTATGGAAACAAAACAAACTTATATAAATGTTAATAAATTTTTAATATTTAATTACTTGAGCATGTTGAGGTCTATGTACAAAGATGAGATTCTATCCTAGGTTTACGGTGCCACCTTCAAGAGACTTTACTTACCAAGCTAATGACACTTTGTTTAGGTTGTTATGTTTTGAGTAAATATTATAAACCATTTTAATGTTGTTTCATTTCCATTTTGAGCATCTTTGTGTTATTGGGACTATTGCTTACAAGATATAATTCAAGCTTCATGCTTCTGTTTACAAAGTACTTATTGTTCTTAATCATCTGTTTCTTGAACTTTTGGTTTTCAGATGTTCGGAGGAAATATTTCGCAAAATCGCCAAGCATTATCACCGCACATGCCCTTGGTAATTATCTTAGCATCATAGTTATTCGACTAATATATATATATATATATTGTTGTCCTCTCTCCTCTCTCCTTTTGTGATGGATGTATTGTTGCTTATTACGAATCATTGTTTGTTGCCACACATTCTGTTACTGCCAAGATGTAGAAATTGCATAATTTCCTTTAAATCTCACTAGTTAAATCATCTTTGCATTAGTTACCAATCCAATTTTATTGATGTTGACACTATTTTTCCTAGAATATCTACTTTGGCATATTAAAACTAAAAATAAAAATATGAAAATAAACAATTATGAAAAAATTGAATTATCTTGACCATTAAGAAAAATAAACAACACTTCTTTCAAATAAACACAAATTAAAGGTCCCATGCAATTTAAGTTCTTCAAACTTAAGTTTAACCTACCTCTCAATTTTCCAATTATCCATTCCTAATTTACTAAAATATAGTGAAAAATAAGATATCCATGTGGCACCCCTTTCTCATCATTCACCTCTCGGGGAGGGTGCCCATTGTAGATGGGTTATCTGTGAACAGTTGTATTGGTGGATCCATTCTTTTCCAAGCAATATATTTCATCCAAGCTGAAGCATGCGGCTGAGGAGTGTTTGGGTTAAGTTAATTATGATGTCTCTACATTGGAGACACGTTCCTTGAGTGAGTGAGTTTGTTGAGTTTCTTTCTAATTCTTCATATTAGAGCGGAGGAGTGTTTAAAGGGTGAGGGGCCTGTGAACTTGCAGACGATGGATGTTGAGAATTAGAAAGGTATTACTAGGTAAGTTAGGAAGGCAGTTTCAGGAGGTGTTTTTTTTTTTTTTTGATAAATAAGGCAGTTTTAGGAGGTGTTGGGGTTTCAATGTTGCATATATATATATATACATTGTAACAACACAAGGAAAGAAGGCACCTGTAAATTGAGAAAGTAAAGAAATTGAAAACCCATTAAAATCGATGAACAATACAAAAGTACAATTTCTATCAAAATAAATGGAATAGAGAGATCTTTTTAGGCTCTTTTTTTGTGTATGTGAAAGAGAATATAGTCTTATTTTACAAGGAGAAAAAAGGTGATAGGTAGAGGACAATGGGGATGAGGGTAATTTGGTCTACAAGTTTTTCTTTTATATTTTGTCTTTTTGTTTTTTTTTTATAGTCTTATTATTTATTTATTTATTTTTTAATTTCCCCCCCCTCTAGGTTTTATAGCGAAGGGTATTCCTTTTTGTGTGATATATTCTTTGGTTTATTTTTCTCTTGTGCCTTAGATCCTCAACAGGGAGACAGGATATTGGATATGTGTGCGGCTCCTGGAGGGAAAACAACTGCAATTGCTATCCTTATGAAGGACAAAGGAGAGGTTGTTGCAGTTGATAGATCTCACAATAAGGTGCAGTTTTTGACATTAAGCAACTCCTTTTGTGGAATTGGCGCTTCATTGAAGCATTTTATTGTTGAAAGGGGTTCTTTCTTTTGATTGTTTTAGGGTCGTAGTTTTTTTTCTTTTTTAATTTTACTGGTTGTATTTGGGTTGTGCTCTCTCGGCGTGTTCTTAATACAATTTACTTGGTGACTGATAAAAATCATATTGCATGACAATGTTTGATAATTTTGATATTTAAACATAACCAAATACTATAAGCAGATTAATACTTTAATGCTGGCAACATGTGTTTGGTGCGATACTTAAAATTTTCACATCTAAAATGTATTGTCTTCCTTTTTTCTCTTAAAATAGATTTTTGTGAAGTTATAATTATACTTCTAATCATATTTTATTTTGTAGGTTCTTGATATCCGAAATTGGTCTTGAAATGGGCTTGAATTGTATAACCACCTACAAATTAGATGCTCTTAAAAGTCGTTCATAGAAGAGATGAATCCAGTGACATGCACACTTCGTCATTTGTTGCCCAAGAACCGCCAAACATTGATTTCACCAGAAATGAAAACTGTATGTTAATTCTTTTTATATGGCCTATATTTGATGATTCATGATTTTTCTTGATACGTGGGTACATGGGAGAACAAGTGGTAGATATGCAGATAGTGCGTTTATAACAGTTTCACTAAAAAATAAAAGATGAAATCATCAAACTTCCACTGGAATAGCCGCATATGATAATGAACTCTAGCATAACATGTCATGTTGGAGAGCTGAAAGGGTTAGAAGTTTCGAACTTTGAAATATGGTTGTGCTTTGAACCATGAATTATATTCTAGAAATTCTCCTCAGGGTTTCCCTTTTTACCTTTGATTTAATTCTCCTTAGAATTCATGTCATTACCTTTGCCAGCTTTAGAATTGTCAATCTCAAGCATTAATAATCTCAAATCATTCTCAAAATTGACACAGAAATGCAATTATACCTACTGCTGAGAAGCACCTATAATGGGATCCTTAGGAACGGAGATAATCCCTTCGACATCAACATACGAATCTTTGCTCAACCCAGTGGCGAAGTTCACCATCTGGAGACTAACCACGTCCGGAGCAACAGAGAGCACACATTGCACAGTGAATCCCCGCTCTCTAACAACCAAAAACGCCATCTTCTTGCTCACACTGCAGATCGCATGAGCTCGCCCCGAATCAGCACGTTCTGGTCATTCAAATTCGCGATCTCGATCTATTTTCGGCTCGAGATGGCCTTCGACTGGAGGTCCTCGAGTGGGACATCACCGTAGTTGGCGCCGAGGGGGTCAGGGGCGTCCGCGGCGGAGGCTCCGGAGGTAGATTTTTACTCACGGCGGCGCTGCTTCTCTAACTTGGCGGCTTTCTTGCTCTGAGTGGAACCCTCTTCTTGCTCTTGGTGCTGTTGTTGTTGTTCCATTGGAGGGATTTGAGGTTCAGATGACATTGAAATGAATTTGGAGAGATTGTGACTAACTAGGGTTTTGAAAGGTAACTTAACTTTGGGTTTTAAGATGAATGAATAATGAAGTTGGGATGGTATGGCATGGGTGTTTTTTAGCCATTGGCTGAAAGTTTATATCCTGCGATGTTGACGTGGGTGTGCTATTTTGAGTTAAATTAAGGCTGTGTTTGGTTATGATACCGATGGATATCTAGGAGGGCCCAACCCATGGATCAAGGCTCAGTTTACATTCTAGCGATCAAAGCCTAATAATTTTGAGAAATCAACCCTAGGCTAGGATCAACAGCACTCAAACACTTGCCAAACAGAGGCCTAGACACGTAAGCAGACAAAGATCTTACAAAGTTATTGCACCATACATCAGCCATTAATGAAGCTCTCACGGCATTAAATACTACAATCCCTTCACGTCAGAGGAGATAGACTCACCATGAACGATGCGAGCTAGAATATAGACTTTCAGCCAACACGGTAGTCCGAAATGGACAAGAAAATGATGAGCATTAAAGATTAAGTTATTCATTTTTTCTCTTTCTCTCTCTACACAGTCAATCTCTCCTATTCCAGCTCGACCGTCGGAGGGTCCGCTGGTGGATTACCTCCTCTTTTGGACCTTTTTTGCAAGAACGTTCTGTGGGCATCAAGACCAGCGAAGCCGTTAGAAGTGTGGGTCGGATTGACCCATCTTCCATTGGAATTAAGTGCTTCATCAGTTGGCGCCGTCTGTGGGAAATTCCATTTTGAAACGGCAGTTATACTCATTGTCGTCAGAAGGAACCCTGTAGTCATCTACCCCCTGCATCAGAGTAGATAGTCACGACTAGATCCATGACTTCCCAACACAACGTTGGTAACCCCAAAGCTAAGCCCTCCAACCCAAACAACCCACCTCCATATTTTGCAGAACTCACCAACATCATCAACCGACTGACCGAGCAGAACCAAGCCTTGATTAATGCCTTTCTCCAGCGTGACCTGCATATCCTGCCTACACCACAGCCAATAGTTCCTCCGCACCTGTATATCTCTTTTATATATTATTTGTAACTCACATCTACTTAAAAGTTTAAGGATAACACTAAATTTTAGAGGGGTATAACAGGCTATAATACCAATGCAACCAGTCCAATTATGATCTGTAAAATATGTGGCAATTTTAAGGCCAACTAACAGCTCAATCACACACGTGCTTGAAATTGAGACTGCAACTGATGCTACTTGAGTTACTCTGTTATGAGCTAAGGCTTAAGTTGCGATCTTAGCTTGAGTCTGTGCCATTGCTTCTCCTTACTCCTCTTGGATCTTGATATATTATTTGCAAATTCATCTTAGATACATACTCCCCATTAATTTTGATTATGGATCTCCAACATCAAGAGTCGATGCTCGAGGAGAGTCTACCCATATATTGTCAGCCATTGGCACCAACATCTATCCATAAAATTAATTTTGATAATGGATTTCCAACACCGAGTCGATGCTCGAGGAGAGTTTACCCATAAATTGTTAGCCATTGGCACCAGTTCCAACCGAGAGAAACTCTAGAGTTCATAAACGCCACATCAACACTCAACATACATTATTTATAACTCATACCCACTTAAAAAGTCAAGCTTATAAGCAGAAAGATCATCTAACGTATATTAAGGTCTTGTTTGTCATAACCTAAAAAAGTTAAAAAGTCAAAAAGTCATTATTCTGTTTAAGTCACATCATCTTATCATTAACTTCTGCATTTAAACTATGTTTGGATGGAGAGGTTTGGCGAGAAAAGAAAGAAAACGGAGAGAATCAAGTTTCTCGTTACTAATTTAAATGATTAATAAGATGAGAAATTACAATAAAGGAAGAGAAATGAAAAAAAAAAAAAAAAACACAAATCACACAAAATTTTAAATTTTATTTCTCACCAAAAGTAATGAGATTTGGGGAGAAATTAAAATTACTCTTTACAAAAAAATTATAATGTCTAAATTATCCCTCTAAATACAAAACAAATAAAATATAAGGGCACTTTTATCATCTTTTAATCAACATTCATCTAAATAAAAAGGTAAAAAACCAATCATTTCTTTTATTAGGTGAGAAACTACAGCCATCTCTTTTCTTTTCCTACCTCATGAGTGTTAAAGAATTCTCAGAAAGCCTTTGTGATGAGAGTAGCTTTTGGTCCAAAAATTTTGCTTACGTGTCAAGGAGAAGACATCACAATGAAGAGGAAAATAGGTATTGCAAAATTATTCATTAAACATTGAAGCAAAACAAGATTTACTTCATAATCTTACCAAAGCTGCTGGCTTACAAAATAATGTTACAATTTACTATTAAAAATAAAAATATTAATCAAAGAATTAAGTAAGAAAACAACATTATTGGGACAGGAATATAGAAATTGTAAGATCAATCTAAAGAAAGAAAAAAACCCATAAGAACATGAAACAGAAAAACAAAACACAAAAAAAAGATGCCTAAAAATTGCAAACATGAGAAATATGTTAATGCGTACAAAACAAACACCACAGATCAGAACATGCATATAGGTTTACCTACATCTTCCTCACACTCATTTAGATATAAAATAAAAGATATCCTTCAAACCATCTGTTCATTCTGGAAATACAAGAATGCAAAAGATTTACTTCAAAGAGCCTGCAACATTGCCAACACAACTTTTTAAAAAAAAAAATTAAAAAGAGCAGCATGGCCCCGGATGAGAATCTGCAAATGTTCTTAACAATCTTCGCACAGCTACATAGCAGTCTCTGTAATCAACCCTTAAATCACCTCCAAGCCTGTTCAAAGATCCTAAAACATGGCCACCAGAGCATTGGATTTCTCAACAACTCTTCTTCCATTAGAATGCCATGCACGTCCCTAACAGTACACATTACCTTCAGGCCATTCCAAATCAGACACTTAATTGTGAATTATGATATCATGTCAATCAACAAAGGGTTTGTTATCCCAGGCCTCTCTTGCCTCGAGTAAATCTGGACTATATCGGTTTGTGAGAATTTCAACTTGTTCAGCAAATGACTTGTTTTTATGTTCACCTATGTGATTGATCATTTGATTCGGTAGCTTCCTACATAAATCTCCGGACCTATGGTCAAGAAGATAGTCTCAATCCACATCTTCTATGCAACACGCATCCAAGCTAAAAGTGTATCAAGCAGACGATAATCATCAAGATCGCCCAATTCCCTTCACCACCATAGATGATGATAATCGATGGTACCATTTCTCGCAGCAGACTTTATCACTTCGAGTTAACAAATTGTCACTAATTGCACCCCAAATATTATCTCTCAACATGCCATGCTTTGACTTCTTTTCCTCATAAGCCTTCATTCTCAAATCCATGTTCATTAAATCAAATAAATTGCACTCCTCCGGGACCAATGTCCTTTATTTATGTTAGGTAGTTTTATTCGCGCCATGCATCCTTCAAGTGAAATCTATGTTTTCCAAGTGCATCACCAACTCCTCCATTTTGGGCCATGTTGTTCATGATACTTTCTTACAAGTTCAAGCTCTTCAAGAGTACATGAACTTTTAGCCCTTTCAAACAAAATATGAGCTCGGTAATATACAGATTTAAGAGGCCTATGAGGTAAAACAGCGCTAATGTCCTTCCAACAGTGCCTTATTTTTGGGTGAGAACCACAGCGTAAAACCATGGCCAAGCCGTCTTCACCCAAGTCGTTATACCGTATATAGTTAGAAACAACATCTTTAATTATCTCATATTCTTCAGGTGAAAACCGCTTACCTTGCACTTATTTCTCATCTTCATTCTTTTCCTTCCCCTTACTTGGACCATCAGATGAAGGGAAAACCTCTATATTAGCAGAAAACCTAACTTAGATTTCGCTTTAGGTTTAGGATCTTCAGAACCTGGTTCAAAAGAATTGGGCTTCTTCCTATTACCTTTGTCGCCATTTTTTGTCTCTATTTCCTACATTTTGTTTCTAGCTGAATGATGATTCCAATTGTTGTATCCAAAATCTTTATCTTCAGTCAAATTGCTTTTGTTGCCAAACTCCTCAGCCATCATTTCTTGCATCCCAGCACCCAAATCATCTTTACCCTTTTTCTTCTTACTCTTCCTCTTCTTCGTTTTGACCTTATCACTAACATCCACATCACAGTACTCCCTCACTTTCCCAACATCTTCGCAAATTTGTACTTTCTTCTTCCCTAAATCAATAATTTCCTTGCATTTTCTCCCTTTGTGTGTCTTCTTCTTTTCAATCTGTTCTTCCCCATTCTTCATATCAACAATATTGTCCTTTCGAGAACTTTTCTGATCCTTGACTACCTCATCTTTTTCTGTTTCTTTATCTTTACAGACTTTCATTGGAGAAGAAACAAATTCTTTTTTGTCTTTCTTTCTATCTTCCTTGTGCCTTTTCTTCTTTTCTTTTCTTGCTTTAGATTCACTATCATTCCCTAAATCCTTGTCATCATCTATTTGCAAGCACCTCCTCTCTTCTCCTTCCGTGTAATCTCATTATTTGACTCATCATTATCCTCACCAGGTTTTAATTTTCTCTTTTTCTTCTTCCTCTTCTCCTTTTCTCTCTGATAATTATCATCCACTTCTGCATAATCCTTCAAATTTATATCCTCATTATGAGTACCATCAAGTTCAACATCGATAGAAACTTCAGCTTTCTTCTTGTCTTTCTTCCTTCTCTTATCCTCTTTGCTCAGTTCAAAACCATTCTCCACCCCATTAAGCATTGCCCCATTATAGTCACTCACCTCTTTTGAAGCACTAGCCTCACTCTTCTGCTTCTTCTTAGTCTACTTTCCCATCTTCCCTTCAAAAATTGCCCCATCTTGCACACTGATGTCCTTTATGTCTATATCCTCATTCTGAGTACCATCAAGTTCAACATCGCTGGAAACTTCAGCTTTCTTCTTGTCTTTCTTCCTTTTCTTATCCTCTTTGCTTAGTTCAAAACCATCCTCCATCCCATTAAGCATCGCCCTATTGTAGTCACTCACCTCTTTTGAAGCACTAGCCTCACGCTTTTGCTTCTTCTTAGTCTTTTTCCCATCTTCCCTTCAAAAATTGCCTCCTCGTGCACACTGATGTCCTTTATATCTATATCCTCATTCTGAGTACCATCAAGTTCAACATCGCTAGAAACTTCAGCTTTCTTCTTGTCTTTCTTCCTTCTCTTATCCTCTTTGCTCAGTTCAAAACCATCCTCCACCCCATTAAGCATTGCTCCATTGTAGTCACTCACCTCTTTTGAAGCACTAGCCTCATTCTTCTTATTTTTCTTAGTCTTCTTTCCCATCTTCCCATCAAAAGTTGCCTCCTCTTGCACACTGATTTCCATGTACGTACCACCTCTCTCAAGCTTCTTCACTGTTATTCTGCAAACAATAAGAATTAACAGGTATAAGTCAGAAGCACCATTGGCTACATGAAAGAATAAGACACTCAAAATGCAAAGAATGAAAATTTATATTCCTCTTGTGTAGCTACAACCTCCCAAATCTTTGGAAGGAGTGAGAACATTACTCACATCATTCATTGGAAAAATGAATGCCCCATTACAGAATCAATTCTCAAAACCCATGTCCTAAGCTAATCTTATGTCATATGCAATGGTGAAAGGTAATCTCCAGGCACTAAGCCTTGTATTACCAGCGACACAATGTCTAATCATCAATTTTCTAGCTCTTAGCACTCATTGAGTTCCAAAACCCTCAATTCTATAAGAGTGTTGGCTAAAAGACCTAGAATGATAAAATAAGGCGTGTAGATCTGTAACTACATACAAATGTGAGTTGTATTTTAGTGTCTATGTGTACATATATGTAAAGAGAGTGAAATCGGAGGAGAACGGATTACAAGAAAGAGAAGGGTGGAGATGAGCTAAGTCAGACTAGATACATATAAAATCCAAAAGACCAACCCACGGATGCAATCACTATTCAGCCAAGTCCCAACTAACAAACCCTTTAACCTACATGAGCTCTTATCCTCGGAAGAAGAAGAAAAATGTAATTTTTTATTTTATTTTGCAGAGCTAAAGCTTGTAAATTTTTCAAGCAAACCAAGCACACAGTGTGAAAGTATAATCTAGCAAGTAGCAACAGCTGAAACTATTAAAGATGAATTTTTTGGGATAGGGGGAGGGGTTGGAAATGAGAATCATAAACATTAGATAGGTAAAACACATCAATACACGTGTAAAAATTGATCTTTGAAGAGCATATCTTCAATCCTTACTCTATTTTTTTCATCAAATTTGAGTACAAAAATTGGTTAAAAGTTTGATCTGATATGAAAACATTCCAATCTTTATTCTCTTTTTTTCCATCAAATCTTTTTGCAAAATTCCAACTTGTTTTAACCCCTTTTTTTTTTAGTATATATGAAAGAAAACTATCTCCAATCCTTGAATCTTTATAAAATTTCGTCAAATTTGAGTACGATTGTCGAGAATTTCGTGAAGAATTTGGTTCATCCTTGATTTAGTGAAAAAATATATATCTCATCAAATTTTTACCTCTCCCTTGATTTGACACCGATTCGATAAAATGGTTGGAGCAGAGTTTTGTCCATTTTATGAAAAAAAAATTGATGAAGGGTTGGAGATGCGTAGAATGAATGATATACTACTAGAAATAAAACAAGAACAATAAAATCACCAGTCTTCGCCGGAAAGTTCAGTGGAAACCCGCCACCGGCAAAAAGAGAGAGATTGAATTGACTGTGGTCTCAGCGACGCAATAGTGGTGCTCGGTGTAACGGTGGTGGTGCTGCAAGATAGCCGAGAGAGAGACTGGTTGGCATTCTGAACGATTAGGGTTTCTCAGAATATTGAAGTTTTTGTTTAAAAAAAATAAAATAATTATAAATAAACAAATTTACTTTTATTCTCTAAACTATCATTAATTTTCGTTGCATCCCTAAATTATCAATCTCATCCAATCAGACATGCTAATACAACTCAATTAAAGCCAAAGAGCAAAGTATGAAAATGGCATCCTCTTTATTGGAAGAATAATGTTTGAGGGCCACAAAATGTGTGGCTCGAATGGCTCGAAACTATCAAAACGACGTCGTTTTCCGTCGTTTTGGCAGTTTCGAGCCATTCGAGCCACGCATTTTCGGGCTTTCTACCAGTGCTGTTATTGGAATTAGGGTTGCGCCGTAGTAATTATTGTGCGTCAAAATGGACCTATTTCGAGATTTATTTTGATAATTCGAACCGTTTATATTTTAAAATATATTAAGTAGAACATACTAATAAAAAATCAAGTTAATCGGATATCGTTTACTCATTCATCCACTCACATTTGTATCTACAAAGAAAAATAATAATTGTAATTTAAAGTATTAAAATGAATATAAATGTGAGTGGATGAATAGGTAAACGATATCCGATTAACTTAATTTTTTGCAGACATGTTCTATTTGATATATTTTAAAATGTGAATGATTCGGATTATCAAAATAGATCTCAAAATGGGCCCATTTCGGTGCACAATAGTTGCTGCTGCGTGGGCTATGCAGCAGCAACCCCAATTCCCTCTTTATTTTAGCTTTGTTTGGGAATAGACTATTTTAATTGACTATTTGACTTTTTTAATTATTTTAAGTTAAAATAGTTATGGTTGATATAATAGTTGATTTTTTTTACAATTAATTTGATGGTTATAAAAAAACTATTTGGAATGATTACAAATTGAATGTGACATTTTATCTTATTAATTATTTTAATCCATTTTATCTTTATTAACTATTTTAACCAAATAAGCTCTAACCAAACAGAGCTCTTACTTAATTAGGTCTATAGACGGAGCGAATTCATGTCAGACTTGATAAAATCCGAACCAGCTTGCTTACATCCATATGTGTAAACACCCTATTTTTGACTGCCTTTACGACTTGGACGTCATCGCTTACACACCCAATGATGAGTGTATATGCTCGATAAGTGCTCGAAATCCTCAGCGGAATGCCACAGCTTTGAGCCTTCAAACCTTGCACCCCTGTTGCCTTATTTTTGGACAAAAACCAGAGATTTTCAAGCCTGCAACCTTTTGTGGCATGTCTGCCCCTTCTATTGGTTGCCGGCCACCAATGTGTTTTGCAGATATTTTTCTGCCAGCTGTTGGCAGAGATGCATACACCTTCCTACACGTGTATGTCTTGATATTTCTGAGGGAGTTATGGTTTTCTATATTTAGGAGGCCCCCCCTTCCATTTTTAAGGTTGGAATTTTTAGAGCAAAAATTCTCTCTCTCTCTCTCTCTACAATTCTCTCTCTCTTAAAATTTCTTAGGTTTTTGCAAACTTTTGCCTATATACTCTTAACCAAATGTCTCCATCTTTGAGTTGAAGTACCTTTGAGCCTTGTTTGAGCTCTTGAGGATGTGTTTGTCTTGATTTGTTGCTTAGAATTGATTCTCCTCTTCAAGAGGTATGAAGCTTTGCCTTTCTTCTCGCTTTATTTACTTTTTTTCCCTACTGTTTTCCAACTATTTTTGGACTATATAAACTCTGTATTTTTGGGCTAAAACTTGGGTTTTAAGGCCAATAAGGGTTGAGGGATAGTTTACCATTCTTTACACCTTGCTCCCAAGGCCTTTACCCTTGTGTTTCTCACCTTTACACTATCTTTTTTTGAGCTTTTAAACACTGATTTTCAGAGTTATTTCAGTGGCTAAAATATTGTTTTGAAGTCCAAAATTGGAGGGATTAGTCTCCCCTCCTTGTGTTTTGCCTACTAGCCTAGCATGATCTATGTTTTAACTTATTATTCTAGCTATTTTTATCTTAATTCCAGCATGTTTTAGAACTTATTTAGTATTATTTTAGGATTGTTTTTTAAGTGTTCATTGTATTTGAGCTTTGTATTGCATACTTGTAGTGTAATTGTCCTCATAAGTTTAGTGTTTTATGCCTTAGACACCACCTTATTTGAGTTGATTGCATTTATTTAGTGTTTTTCTTACTTGTTCTCACCTTTAATCACCTCTTCAACCTCTCTCCTTTCTTGACTTTTTCTTTGCTTTGAAAGTCGTTTCAAATTATTTGTTTGTTTAAGCATGAGATTGAAGTGTCGTGCTTAATGATGCAATCCCTTTGGCGGTTCATTACCAACGGTATGATGTCTCTTTCATGCCAAAAGTAACATTTGGTTTGAGCCCTCTTTCCATTAGAGGACTTAAACTCACTTTTGGACTTAATTGATTAAAGAATTGAAAGGTAACTAAAATGGAGTAATAAAATTGGTGAATAAAAAGGTGCAAGATAATAATTTGGTTAGGGTTCAATCGGAAGTTAATTGAACCCTTATGTCTTAAGTCGTTTCATATACATTAGTGATGAAAACGGTTCAACATTCAATGTCAACTACTTTCTTTGATCTTTCATGATAGGGAGGTGGTTTTGAGAGTCTTGTTTCGTTACATTAATTGAACTTGCACACTTTGATTCATAGGCCATCATGCAATGAAATTGCATAGATTGATGGTTTGTGAATTAAGTTTTACTACTCCTTTGAGCAATTCAAATGATAAGGAGGGGTGAAATGTGCAAACAGACCCTTGAGAATACCTTGTTTATGCTTTGTTTGCTCTCTGTTGTAGCAGGACAATCTAGTCATCAGTGGCCGATAGGCCATCCGCCAGCCACCTGTGCAAAATCTAGCAGTGTACTTTTGAAGTAGAACAGAGTTGGTTTTGATATGAAAAACAGTGCAGGTGTACTACTGTGCAACAGAGACATCTTGAGTCGTTTCATACTCATTAGTGATGAAAACGGTTCAACATTCATTGTCAACAACTTTCCTTGATCTTTCATGATAGGGAGGTGGTTTTGAGAGTCTTGTTTCGTTACATTAATTGAACTTGCACACTTTGATTCATAGGCCATCATGCAATGAAATTGCATAGATTGATGGTTTGTGAATCAAGTTTTACTACTCCTTTGAGCTATTCAAATGATAAGGATGGGTGAAATGTGCAAACAGACCCTTGAGAATACTTTGTATATGCTCTGTTTGCTCTCTGTTGCAATAGGACAATCCAGTCATCAGTGGCCGATAGGCCATCTGCCAGCCACCTGTGCAAAATCTAGCAGTGTACTTTTGAAGTAGAACAGAGTTGGTTTTGATATGAAAAATAGTGCAAGTGTACTATTGTGCAACAGAGACATCTTGAGTCGTTTCATACTCATTAGTGATGAAAACGGTTCAACATTCATTGTCAACTACTTTCCATGATCTTTCATGATAGGGAGGTGGTTTTGAGAGTCTTGTTTCGTTACATTAATTGAACTTGCACACTTTGATTCATAGGCCATCATGCAATGAAATTGCATAGATTAATGGTTTGTGAATCAAGTTTTACTACTCCTTTGAGCTATTCAAATGATAAGGAGGGGTGAAATGTACAAACAGACCCTTGAGAATACTTTGTATATGCTCTGTTTGCTCTCTGTTGCAGTAGGACAATCCAGTCATCAGTGGCCGATAGGCCATCTGCCAGCCACCTGTGCAAAATATAGCAGTGTACTTTTGAAGTAGAACAGAGTTGGTTTTGATATGAAAAACAGTGCAAGTGTTCTACTATGCAACAGAGACATCTTAAGTCGTTTCATACTCATTAGTGATGAAAACGGTTCAACATTCATTGTCAAGTACTTTCCTTGATCTTTCATGATAGGGAGGTGGTTTTGAGAGTCTTGTTTCGTTACATTAATTGAACTTGCACACTTTGATTCATAGGCCATCATGCAATGAAATTGCATAGATTGATGGTTTGTGAATCAAGTTTTACTACACCTTTGAGCTATTGAAATGATAAGGAGGGGTGAAATGTGTAAACAGACCCTTGAGAATACCTTGTATATGCTCTGTTTGCTCTCTATTGCACCAGGACAATCCAGTCATCAGTGGCCGATAGGCCATCTGCCAGCCACCTGTGCAAAATCTAGCAGTGTACTTTTGAAGTAGAACAGAGTTGGTTTTGATATGAAAAATAGTGCAAGTGTTCTACTGTGCAACAGAGACATCTTGAGTCGTTTCATACTCATTAGTGATGAAAATGGTTCAACATTCATTGTCAACTACTTTCCTTGATCTTTCATGATAGGGAGGTGGTTTTGAGAGTCTTGTTTCGTTACATTAATTGAACTTGCATACTTTGATTCATAGGCCATTATGCAATGAAATTGCATAGATTGATGGTTTGTGAATCAAGTTTTACTACTCCTTTGAGCTATTCAAATGATAAGGAGGGGTGAAATGTGCAAACAGACCCTTGAGAATACCTTGTATATGCTCTGTTTGCTCTCTGTTGCAGCAGGACAATCCAGTCATCAGTGGCCGATAGGCCATCTGCCAGCCACCTGTGCAAAATCTAGCAATGTACTTTTGAAGTAGAACAGAGTTGGTTTTGATGTGAAAAAGCGACAAGTGTTCTCTTGTGCAATGTAGACATCTGGAGCGAGCAAAGGCTCTTTCGTGGAAATCTGTATGAGACATGAGCATTCCTCGTTTCCCGAGGCAGAGTAGTTAGATTAGTTAGCTTAATACTTCTCTTATATTGTATTTATGTTGTAAAGTTAACTTGTAATTCATTAGTTAGTTTTAATTTGTTAAATAGTTAATTAGTGTAATTAATTAGCTAGTTACATAGACTATTTAATTTGTTGTAATAATTAATTAGCTAGTTTAGTTAATTATTTCATTCGTTTTGTAATAGTTAGCTAATTCGTAGTAATTAGCTTAACTAGTTAGTTTATTTGGACCCTCTTGCGTGAGGGCACAATTATAATAATGTGTATGTCTTCCAACTCCACGTCTTTCTCCCTTTTATTTACCTGTTTATAATGGTTAGTTTAGGGTATCAGTTTTGTTTAGCATCTCTCATATTTGTATCCACTTGTATTGTATGCATTGAGACTCAACTCATCATTCTAACTTGCATTGTTAGTTAAATGCCTCTTTGAATATATGTTTAGACCACATGCTATCAAATTGATTCACATGTTATGTTAAGTAGCCGAGCCTATTTAGATTGCATATCGCATGCGTTGCATTAGTCATATTGTTTTTGTTAGGATCATGCATTTTTTCGAACTCTTTTGTTTATTTTGGCTTAGAGTACTAGGTGAGTTTTTACTCGCTTTAGCTGTGACAACCCTCACCTCTGATTACTGCTAAACTGTGACTGAGCATGATGAGTAATTGATCAGACTGAAATTCTGAATTTATTGCATAAGTGTGTTATCTTAATTGCATTCTATCTGTTTGTCGTAGATTGATCTGTTCATGTTTTAAGTTTCTAACTGTAAATTGAAGGCCCTATCGGCGGCCGAATCTGAAATTGATTGGTATTTTATATTAATTGGGATTTATGTGATTTTATGGTAGATTTAATTTAAATTTATTTTAGAATGATTAAATTGGATTAAATAATGTTAAAATACATTAGTTTGAGTTATTTGCATTTTTGTCACTAAGTGGCTTGTTTCTAGACCACCTATCCTCCACTCTACATCACTTTGATACATCATTTGTTCATCTTCTTGAGTAAAACTGTGAGCAAGAGAGGGAGAGTAGGAGAGCTTTAATTCAACTAGGAATTCTTGCTTGAACTTTGAGGATTTGAAGAGAAATTGCATATTTGAGCTGTCATACCTTGAATTCAAGACCTAAGGTAGAGATTCATCTTCTTGATTGTGAATTTAAGTTGTTTCTTGCATGATTCATGGAAAGATTAGTGATTTAAGGCAAGAATTAGCTTAATATGTCGAATTGAGTAGTAATTCATGCATGCGTGTACACATTCTTGAGTTTTGAGGTCTTTCCATGAAATTTACTACACGCATGTTCATATTTTGATTATAGTTCAAGAATTTATCATGTTTTTGGAAGGATTGTGTTATTTGACCATGTATTTGAAGCTTTGAATTTAATTGAATACATGCATGTTGTGTTTGAGCTTTGTTCTTGAAGTTTGTTTGAAAATGGTGTTCAATTGACTCATCATTGGGCTTTGATTTCTCAAATTGATCTTCAAAAGATGTTATATTATGGGTTTAAAGTGTTTTTCCAGAAAATTGACCCAAAAGGATCGAATTTGAGGCTTTTAAAGTTGAGTTTTGTGCTTGGGGATGAATATGGAAATTCCAGATTTTAGACCCATGCTCGAGCGTAGGACTTCACGCTCGAGCGTACCCTCTGAGTCGTGCACTTCTGCTCGAGTGTGGAAAGTCGCGCTCGAGCATGAAATGCATATGCCCAGAAGTTCATGTGTTTTACAGTCCGTTCGAGCGAGAGAGTTCACGCTCGAGCGAGTACCTGAGTCTCACGCTCGAGCGGAGGTCGAGCGTCCGTCAAGCGTGAATTGCATGCATCCAGTACTTTTCATGAAGTTTACAATCCGCTTGAGCGAAGGAAGTCACGCTCGAGCGGACATCCTTTGACTGCATGTCCGCTCGAGCGTGGAAAGCCACGCTCGAGCGAGACCCCTGTTTTCTGAAAATTTTGAAAAGTGTTTTAAAGTGCATCTTTGCATCATCTTTCCATCCTAGGCATTCCTAGGCCATGTTTAAGGCATCTTAATGAGGATGTTGATGTAGAACAACACCGAGTCAAGATAGGGACTAAGTTGTTGATTCCCGAGTGTGTAACTTAGTGTGTGTTCGTTCTGTAACTGTGTAGGGTTGGCATCCGAGGACGCTCATTAGCTGCTTATAGCCCAGTGCTCTATGAGTAACAATGTTGTAAATATATGTTCAATTATGAATATTTTATGAATGATCAACTGTTTTGTTTACTAAAACGCTATTGTTTAATGAATGAATGTTTGTTCTATTTGTAAACTGTAGTCATGACATCCATATCAATTTACTGTTACTGTACTGTTACTGCTACTGTCACAGAGATCTCTGTCGGTTCCCATGTTTGGAACCACTACTGTTTACTGTTGTGATGGCCATCAACTGACTGTTCGGTCTGTTAAGACCTACTATTCTGTTTTACTATTGGATGTACCACATATAACTGCTATGGTTTCTAAATGACTGATATGACTGTTTAATGACTGAAAGAACATTCATTCTTAATCTCTTTACACAACTGTTATTCACTGGGCTTTAGCTCACTGTTTATATATATATATATATATGTAGGTGTCCAGGCACCGGACCGATGCTAGGAGCGTCAAGCTAAGCTCCCGTTTTGTCAAAGCCAACCATTGTGCCTTACTTCGAGGTTCCGAGTGTGTTAAAGCCATGGCTGTTTTGGGGTGTTTTACATTTCCCCTTTTGCCTCTGTTCGGTAATAAATGTTAAGACTTGCACTGTACTGTTATGGTAGGGATTTGGTCTCTAACCTGAATGTCTGTATATGATGTATGTATATACTGTTTTGTTTTTGAATGTGGTTTTGTTTATAAAAGTCTTTTCGCATTTAGATTGTCACAGCTCATTGGACATCTTTTATTTACTATTTTGGATTGCGCCAGCCTCTTTACTCAGACATCACATTATCATAAGGTGCCTTTGGTAATCACGGACATCGGGTCGATTCTGATGCTAAACCCATAGGGGCGGGTTTGGGTCGTGACATTAGCATATCGCATGAGTATGATTGTTGCCATATCCAGCATATTCACTATGAGGCTAAGTGCTTACATGATAAAATATTTGAATTCCTGTGGATGAAGGCTAATTGCTTGAATTGGGATAAGTTGATTAATGTACATTTGACCCACTTTTTCAAGTGGCACATTCACAAACTCTTTTAAAAAAACAAACAGGAAATCAAGCATTCTGATTCTCGCAAATTAGTCTATACTTTTTTTTTTTGAACAGCAAAACAAACCTTTATTGATGAAAATAGCCAAATAGGAATTACATCAAAAAAGGAAGAGGAAGTGCAAAAGGCATCAAAGCAAACCGCACGATCCCAACTAGGTTGGCACCGCGAGGAAAGCCCAATTAGTCTATACTTGTGTGTATGCGCATCACATAGTAATGCTAGCCTAATAATCGGAACAAGAGCATATAATGTAAATAAAATTTATATCATGATTAGTAGAGGCTGATCTTTGATCGGGCTAGCGGAGGTGCTCAATTTATGACCTTCCCTTCTCGTACCTAAGCTCTTGAGCCGAGACAATCTTGGAGATGATGGACACGTGGCCTTTGGCACGAGTCATGGGTTTCCTAAATTTCTCAAAAAATATTTAGGTGGCGACTCTGTATCTGGCAAAGTAGTCTATTTTTTGCAATTTGATTCAAAATAGATTTTCCAAAAGATTTGTCGGATTTGGACTCTTTGGTGTTTATTTATTTCACATTGCACTTGTGAGATCAGATTCAGAACCGCAGGAGTCCGATACTGTAGGGCTTATATCATCTTCCGAAAGGGGACATGAAAAGCCAAGCTACAGTTTCTGGCGACTTTGCTGGGGACTTAGAGAACTTGACTTAAAATTCATGATGTGAAATTTTATCTACACTTATATGTTCTTTGCATTGTATTGGCATTGGTGCGCTTAAGTCATTGTATTTGCCATCTGTTATTCCTGAACGGTTTGTCGGAGGCTTGCCTAAAAGCTTGCCAAAAGGCTGACCAGTCATGGGCTCTGCCATGATGGTACACAACCCTTGGATTTGGACTATCGTTGTACCATTTGATCCTTATTTCACTTCTCGATGTTAGGTGTGAGAGGTATATTAGTTAGTCTTGCTGAAGTACCTTTCTGACCATTCGGCCTAGTTACATATCGGAAAACGATAGAGACTGTTCAAAACTATGACAAAATGCTCACCCGAATATAGGATTGCATGAAACTACTTTGTTTGAATAGTAAACCATAATTCCTGACGAAACTAGGACAGGGTAACCTTACCCCCTCTTAGGGGTGTTTTGTCTCTCACTTAACTGGTATGTGCTTTACAGTGAAACTGTACAGGAATGTGCGTATCAGTTGCAAGTTTGGTATCTATTTTGGGGATAGAATTCAGTGTTGAGTGCATCCCTACAACTTTGATTACATCTGTGTTGGTAACATCTTAGCTAAGGTGCTGTGTGGTTTCTGATTACTGCTTTCTTTTTGCTTTATTTCTTTTTGCTAGGTAGTTTATCACCACAGCTTCAGAAACCTCAGATATCTCCCAAGTACTCTGGACCTGAGTCAGAAGGCTTTGCAAAGCCAGGGATCTAGTTTGCGGACATCCCGTGTTTACTTTACTTCCACCGGTTACAAGACAGAAGAGAATAAGATAGAATTCACCGATTCAATTTTTACAGCAGTCACCCCTCAATTCACCTGTATCCAGTCAGGTTCAGGGACAGTCTTCTACTTTTAGTCCAGTATAAGATCACTCACCTATTCTGATGACACAGTATCCTCCGGTCAGTATGGAGGAATTGATCCATCATCTTCAAAGAAATTTGAAACCCTACAAAGAAGATGTCGCTCATCGCCGAGGTCACAGCTCGTCAAGCCGAGGTAATAAACATGCTACAATAATAGCAGCCGCAACCGGCTGCAGCCTCTGCATCCCATGCACCTCCCATGGGTATCCCTACATGCAGAGCCGCTGCCCAAATTGCTAATGTCTAAGAAAATCAGGGCAATCCAGCAGAGCCGATCCCAGCACAAGCCTCCAAAGTACCTGTGTATCAAACTGAAGCTCCGTTTGAGTTTGAGGTTGACCTAACTGTACTTAAGGTCAACAAACTGGAGAAGTTATTCAAAAGAGCACACAGTGTTAACTCCATCCCGGACATAGAGGACGAATATACTGACTTTGCAATGACATTGCCAGATCGGTTCAAAATGCCGCACATCGATCGATTCGATGGCTCCGGAGATCCAATGGTTCACCTTCGATTGTTTTCGGATATCTTGTAGTCGATGAGCCTGACTAGACTACAAAAACTGTCTCTCTTTGGCCGGATCATGTCAGGAATAGCAACCATATGGTATGCAAAGTTGGAGGATTCTATTAAGCAGAATTTGGAGGAAATGGTCGAGGCCTTTATTGCTCAGTATTCGTATAACACGCAAATCGAGGTCACAACTCGTGATCTCGAAACAACACGCCAAGAGCCGAAAGAGGGCTTTTTTGAATTTATGACGAAGTGGAGAGCTAAGGCCTCGATGACGACCACAAGGCCTTCTGAAAAGGATCAGATAAGAATGGTAGTCTGTAATCTGCACGGGAAGTTGTTACAGAAGATGATTGTCTTACCTCTGTTCATATTCACCGAGCTCCATGAAATGGGGGTGCAGATTGAAGACGCCATGAAACAAAAGCTTATTACAGATGAGAAAGAGTAGGCAAAAAGGCCTTTTGTGCGCAATTCCAATGCTACCACCAATGGTAGCAAAAATGTGAGGCCGTCAGATGTGAGTGTTGTCACTACCGAAACCAAGACTGCCAATCTCTTTGCCAACACAGTTCCACAAACTTCAGCCAACCCTACCCAATCCCAGAGGACCTTTACCCAACTCTACATGACCCTATCATAAGCCATGAAGGTGCTAGTCAAAAAAGGACGCCTTAAACCATTAGAGCCCCGCCCATTTCCTGATCCTCTTTTACCCAAACACAACCCCGCAAAATACTGCTCATTTCACTAATAGTATGGTCATGATACTGACCAATGCTTCCGACTGCGTCATGAGATTCAAGACCCCATTGACAACAAGGTGATCGCACCACCCTAGGAACCAAATGTAACCACAAACCCACTCCTGGCCCATAATCAAGCTCCTCTACCTCAAAATCTAAACCTGATCCATACACTGGCCATCCCCTACAACTCCAACGTATATATTACCCCTTCCCGCCTATGAAGACCGACGTTGTTCATTCCTGAAAGTACAAATTTGTGCATGATGGACACATCCACACTTCAACCTAAGCTTGTGGTGGTGACAGTTGCAGTAGAAGGAAGGTCGATTTTAGGGGAAGGTAAGAGTCCGTTGTTAGGGAGTTTTGAGGACTTACCTAAAGGGGTGTACGATCCAAGTTGCAACATGGTTTTAATGTTGAAGTGCGTATTTGGACAATAGTATCCCCAGACTATGAAATTTTGCATGCTGTTGAATCAGAATTATCTGGACAAGCGTGTAACAGTTGAATACCTGTTGAATACAGCCAATGGGAAGTTGTTATCTCGTCTTTTTGTTGAAGGTCTTATTTGGTACCATTTTATTGAGGGGATTTTGCTCTGTGATAGAATTTGCAAGCTGATGCACAGTGGCAAAATAAGAAGAATATCTAATTTGGATTTTTCTTGGATTCCTGTATAATCTGAACTTAACTGAGTATGTAGCTCTTGATAGAGCAAAATGATGAAAAAGATTCATGTAGCTGATCCTACTTGATTGGAACCCAATGCTTAATTGGGATTGGTTTGGTTTGGAGTTGGACTGTTTTGGCAATTTCATACTTTTGGACATAGGTTGTAGTATGGGTACATGGACCGTTCTTGATTACAAATGATTTTTTTTTACTGGTTTTTGTACATGGTCTATATTAGTTGTTGAATATTCTAGCTAGTCAAAGATTTTAGTTTTCGGTTCTGGAATTAGATAAAGTTAGTAGAGCCCAATAGGAGTTTCTTTTTCTAAACCCATGACAAGCTTTTGCAGCTTTTTGTGATGTATTAGCCTTTACCCGTTGCGCTTAATTTCAAAAGAATTCTAAGTGGATCCTAGATTTTTCTTCTTTATCTACTTCTTTTCTTTCTTATCTTCTTTTGAGTTACCATCCATAAGAGGCTCTGGTGTATTGAGAAGACCTTACTGTTCAATAAATTCAAGGCCAATAAACAGCCCCTAAATTATGCCAAAACTATGCTCTAACAAGCTAATTAGAATTTGTAATCATGTCCTTGTAGAAAAACTAAGGTATAAAAAACGTCCCAAAAATCTTTTGCTAGTTTGTGCCGAATCTTATGATTCTAGATTTGATCCAATTCACAATTCTTAAAATTACTATTTCAATTCAAATATCACAATGTGATTCTCAATCTGACAACAATGCTTTCAGTAAATAATACATTAGAGAGAGAGAGGGAGCGGGAGAGGTGTCACCTTTAACATTTGAACCCCCTCTTGAAATGTAAGTCGTAAAGTCTTGCTCAAGTACTACATGGATATCCAATTAGTGCCAATAATCAGTAACAAAATAGGACTATCTACAGACATATAGAATTGTTGAATTATCACAAAAATTCCTAGACAGAAGTCTAAAATATATTTTAGTGTGATCACTAAAATTACTTTTTATAAGAGTTTTCTGGTAAGCAGGCGTATATAATATGTTATTATTTCCAATAATGAAATATGGTGTAGAGTGTTTCAACTACAATGAGAAAACAACGATATGACCTTCAAAGGCTCAAATGGATACTATTTCCCAATGGCTTCAAGCTCTTTTTGACATTTCTCATTCAAACTATCAAACATTGCAACAAATAACCGATCCACAATATCCATCACCTGTAAAAAGAAGCTAGAGCATCTTACTACCACAGAGACAATTGCATTACAAGTTGGTAGTCTTGGCACTTCAAGAAGTGAACAATTCAACTTTACCTCGGAGTGGTGCTCCTTAATTTCCATTTCAACATCAAGACCTGTAAACTCACATAAGTGTCTGTGCATGTAGGAGTCCTCTGCTCTGAAAACAGGACCTATTTCAAAAACTCAACCAAAATCACCACAAATTGCCAGTTGCTTGTGAGAAGTGAGGTGATATGCAGACATGCAAAGTTGGCCTTTGTAGTCCAAATTAAAACGGCCGAGCAACCTCACTAGAGCCTCCTATCTAACTTTGGGGTATGAATCCCAACAAAGCCATCACTAGCAAGAATTGCTCGAATATCTGCACAATGTGAAATCAATTAAGGACCAAGCCCGCTCAAATTGGCAATACTATTGGCAAATATACCCGGTAATTTATTGAACTTCATTCCAAACAACCCACATGTTTGGTTACACTGATTGGCACACTACCATTTTTTTTTTCGTTCATAAGTAAATACAAACGATATTCAGTCTCATTTTTCATTTCATTTTTTCTAGAACAGGTTCAAACATAAGACACAACCACGCCCCCTTTACCAACTGACCCCATGCCCAATCACCATAACTAATATAAGAACTTTTGAAAATATGACTTCATATATATTTTTCTTTCCTTCAAGCAATGGCGTATAGTATTCCAAGAAACCACGCACATTATAATTTATAAAAAATGAATGGATACAAATAAAATAGGTAGACTACAAGATGCGGATTTACATTTTCAACTTGGCACTGAACGCGAAATATTCCTTGGTTAGCAGGAGTACGTAGGTCAAGAACCCTGAAATTCAAACGGGTATCCTGATTGACACGAACAAGCTGTTTTCCAGCCTGCACCCATTGAGAGACTAGATTAACATAGACCCTTAGAGGGTAAGTACCTAAGTCAAATTTGTCAAATAATACAAAAACACAAAATTTAATAGAAGCTCATCTACAAATGAGTGGGCACACTGTCAACTTTCCAAAGAAGAGATATCTCATGTACATGTAAGAAAAGATATATAATCATGCCTGTAAAGCCTTTTCAATTTCAATTTCACCGCGTGCAGCATCCTCAATGTTAATAGGTAAGGCAGGAACCGCCTTGCTGATGCAATAAAGCTTCTTCACTTGAATTTCCACCTGTGAATCAATAAGCATTGACATCAAAACATGATTGTCAAGTAATTTTCCGTACTTGTAACTTATAAAACGAAACCCAAAATTCCGTCACGAAAAAGCTTGAGACCCTTAAATTTATCCACCGTGATGTGGACAACTCCATGTCAATTGGTTTAAGGACCCTAAGGGAAGTTGTGCATCATCCAACTTTTAATTTGTCGCAAACTCAACCATCAATGGCCCAACTCACTTATCATGTCATTGTGGTGAATTGTGGATTCAGAATTGTTAATCTCAAGCATTAATAATCTCAAATCATTCTCAAAATTGACACAGAAATGCAATTATACCTACTGCTGAGAAGCACCTATAATGGGATCCTTAGGAACGGAGATAATCCCTTCGACATCAACATACGAATCTTTGCTCAACCCAGTGGTGAACTTCACCATCTGGAGACTAACCATGTCCGGAGCAACAAAGAGCACGCACTGCACAGTGAATCCCCGCTCTTTAACAACCAAAAACGCCATCTTCTTGCTCACACTGCGGATCGCATGAGCTCGCCCCCGAATCAGCACGTTCTGGTCGTTCAAATTCGCGATCTCGATCCATTTTCGGCCCGAGACGGCCTTCGACTGGAGGTCCTCGAGTGGGACATCACCGTAGTTGGCGCCGAGGGGGTCAGGGGCGTTCGCGGCGGAGGCTCCGGAGGCAGATTTTTACTCACGGCGACGCTGCTTCTCCAACTTGACGGCTTCCTTCTTGGCGGCTTTCTTGCTCTGAGTAGAACCCTCTTCTTGCTCTTGGTGCTGTTGTTGTTGTTCCATTGGAGGGATTTGAGGTTCAAATGACATTGAAATGAATTTGGAGAGATTGTGACTAACTAGGGTTTTGAAAGGTAACTTAACTTTGGGTTTTAAGATGAATGAATAACGAAGTTGGGATGGTATGGCATGGGTGTTTTTCAACCATTGGTTGAAAGTTTATATCCTGCGATGTTGACGTAGGTGTGCTATTTTGAGTTAAATTAAGGCTGTGTTTGGTTATGATACTGATGGACATCTAGGAGGGCCCAACCCACGGATCAAGGCTCAGTCTACATTCCAGTGATCAAAGCCTAATAATTCTGAGAAATCAACACTAGGCTAGGATCAACAACACTCAAACACTTGCCAAACAGAGTCCTAGACACGTAAGAAGACAAAGATCCTACAAAGTTATTGCACCATACATCAGCCATTAATGAAGCTCTCATGGCATTAAATACTACAATCCCTTCACGTCGGAGGAGATAGACCCACCATGAACGATGCGAGCTAGAATATAGACTTTCAGACAACACGGCAGTCCGAAATGGACAAGGAAATGATGAGCATTAAAGATTAAGTTATTCAGTTTTTCTCTTTCTCTCTCTACACAGTCAATCTCTCCTATTCCAGCTCGACCGTCGGAGGGTCCGCTGGGGGATTACCTCCCCTTTTGGACCTTTTTTACAAGAACGTTCTGTGGGCATCAAGACCAGCGAAGCCGTTAGAAGTGTGGATCGGATTAACCCATCTTCCATTGGAATTAAGTGCTTCATCAGTTGGCGCCGTCTGTGAGAAATTCCATTTTGAAACAACAATTATACTCATTGTCGTCGGAAGGAACCCTGTAGTCATCCACCCCCTGCATCAGAGTAGATAGTCACGACTAGATCCATGACTTCCCAACACAACGTTGGTAACTCCAAAGCTAAGCTCTCCAACCCAAACAACCCACCTTCATATTTCGCAGAACTCACCAACAGCATCAACCGACTGACCGAGCAGAACCAATCCTTGATTAATGCCTTTCTCCAGCGTGACCTGCATATCCCGCCTACACCACAGCCAATAGTTCCACCGCACCTGCATATCTCTTTTATATATTATTTGTAACTCACATCTACTTACAAGTTTAAGGATAACGCTAAATTTTAGAGGGGTATAACAGGCTATAATACCAATGCAACCAGTCCAATTATGATCTGTAAAATATGTGGCAATTTTGAGGCCAACTAACAGCTCAATCACACATGTGCTTGAAATTGAGACTGCAACTGATGCTACTTGAGTTACTCTGTTATGAGCTAAGGCTTAAGTTGCGACCTTATCTTGAGTCTATGCCATTGCTTCTCCTTACTCCTCTTGGATCTTGATATATTATTTGCAAATTCATCTTAGATATGTACTCCCCATTAATTTTGATTATGGATCTCCAACATCAAAAGTCGATGCTCGAGGAGAGTCTACCCATATATTGTTAGCCATTGGCACCAACATCTATCCATAAAATTAATTTTGATAATGGATTTCCAACACCGAGTCGATGCTCGAGGAGAGTTTACCCATAAATTGTTAGCCATTGGCACCAGTTCCAACCGAGAGAAACTCTAGAGTTCATAAACGCCACATCAACACTCAACATACATTATTTATAACTCATACCCACTTAAAAAGTCAAGCTTATAAGCAGAAAGATCATCTAACGTATATTAAGGCCTTGTTTGCCATAACCTAAAAAAGTTAAAAAGTCAAAAAGTCACTATTCTGTTTAAGTCACATCATCTTATCATTAACTTCTGCATTTAAACTATGTTTGGATGGAGAGGTTTGGCGAGAAAAGAAAGAAAACGGAGAGAATTAAGGCTTCGTTTGGGAACAGGCTATTTTAGTAACTTTTTGACTTTTTACGAAAAGATGTGCAGAAAAGTAGAGAGGTGATGTGACTAGTTTTAGTTGACTTTTTGGCTTTTTGGCTAAAATAGCCACTACCCAAACGAGGCCTAAGTTTCTCGTTACTTATTTAAATGATTAATGAGATGAGAAATTATAAGAAAGGAAGAGAAATGAAAAAAAAAACACAAATCACACAAAATTTTAAATTTTATTTCTCACCAAAAGTAATGAGATTTGGTGAGAAATTAAAATTACTCTTTACAAAAAAATTATAATGCCTAAATTATCCCTCTAAATACAAAACAAATAAAATATAAGGCCACTTTTATCCTCTTTTAATCAACATTCATCTAAATAAAAAGGTAAAAAACCAATCATTTCTTTTATTAGGTGAGAAACTACAGCCATCTCTTTTCTTTTCCTACCTCATGAGTGTTAAAGAATTCTCAGAAAGCCTTTGTGATGAGAGTAGCTTTTGGTCCAAAAATTTTGCTTACGTGTCAAGGAGAAGAGATCACAATGAAGAGGAAAATAGGTATTGCAAAATTATTCATTAAACATTGAAGCAAAACAAGATTTAATTCATAATCTTACCAAAGCTGCTGGCTTACAAAATAATGTCACAATTTACTATTAAAAATAAAAATATTAATCAAAGAATTAAGTAAGAAAACAACATTACTGGGACAGGAATATAGAAATTGTAAGATCAATCTAAAGAAAGAAAAAAAACCCATAAGAACTTGAAACAGAAAAACAAAACACAAAAAAAAGATGCCTAAAAATTGCAAACATGAGAAATATGTTAATGCGCATACAAACAAACACTAGATCGTAACATGCATATAGGTTTACCTACATCTTCCTCACACTCATTTAGATATAAAATAAAAGATATCCTTCAAACCATCTGTTCATTCTGGAAATACAAGAATGCAAAAGATTTACTTCAAAGAGCCTGCAACATGGCCAACACAACTTTTTAAAAAAAAATTAAAAAGAGCAGCATGGCCCCGGATGAGAATCTGCAAATGTTCTTAACAATCTTCGCACAGCTACATAGCAGTCTCTGTAATCAACCCTTAAATCACCTCCAAGCCTGTTCAAAGATCCTAAAACATGGCCACCAGAACATTGGATTTCTCACCAGCTCTTCTTCCATTAGAATGCCATGCACGTCCCTAACAATACACATTACCTTCAGGCCATTCCAAATCAGACACTTCATTGTGAATTATGATATCACGTCAATCAACAAAGGGTTTGTTATCCCAGGCCTCTCTTGCCTCGAGTAAATCTGGACTACATCGGTTTGTGAGAATTTCAACTTGTTCAGCAAATGACTTGTTTTTATGTTCACCTATGTGATTGATCATTTGATTCCAGCGCTTCCTACACAAATCTCCAGACCTATGGTCAAGAAGATAGTCCCAATCCACATCTTCTATGCAACACGCATCCAAGCTAAAAAGTGTATCAAGCAGACGATAATCATCAGTATCGGCCCAATTCCCTTCAGCTACCATAGATGATGATAACTGATGGTACCATTTCTCGGAGCAGACTTTATCACTTTGAGTTAACAACTTGTCACTAATTGCACCCCAGCTGATATTATCTCTCAACATGCCATGCTTTGACTTCTTTTCCTCATAAGCCTTCATTCTCAAATCCATGTTCACTAAATCAAATAAATTCTGGTACTCCTCCTGGGACCAATGTCCTTTATTTATGTTAGGTAGTTTTATTTTGTGCCATGCATCCTTCAAGTGAAATCTATGTTTTCCAAGTGCATCAGCCAACTCCCTTCATTTTGGGCCACGTTGTTCATGATACTTTCTTACAAGTTCAAGCTCTTCAGTAGTCCATGAACGACTTTCAGCCCTTTCAAACAAAATATGAGCTCGGTAATATACAGATTTAAGAGGCCTATGAGGTAAAACGACGCTAATGTCCTTCTAACAGTGCCTTATTTTTGGGTGAGAATCACAACGTAAAACCATGGCCAAGCCGTCTTCACCCAAGTCATTATACCTTATATAGTTAGAAACAGCGTCTTTAATTATCTCATCTTCTTCAGGTGAAAACCACTTACCTTGCACTAATTTCTCATCCTCGTTCTTTTCCTTCCCCTTACTTGGACCATCAGATGAAGGGAAAACCTCTATATTACCAGAAAACCTAACTTTCTTAGATTTCGCTTTAGGTTTACGATCTTTAGAACCTGGTTCAAAAGAATTGGGCTTCTTTCTATTACCTTTGTCGCCATTTTTTGTCTCTATTTCCTGCATTTTGTTTCTAGCTGAATGATGATTTCGATTATTGTATCCAAAATCTTTATCTTTAGTCAAACTGCTTTTGTTGCCAAACTCCTCAGCCATCATTTCTTGCATCCCAGCACCCAAATCATCTTTACCCTTTTTCTTCTCTCTCTTCCTCTTCTTCGTTTCGACCTTATCACTAACATCCACATCACAGTACTCCCTCACTTTCCCAACATCTTCTGCAGCTGTACTTTTCTTCTTTCCATCGAAATCAATAATTTCCTTGCCTTTTCTCCCTTTGTGTCTTCTTCTTTTCAATCTGTTCTTCCTCATTCTTCATATCAGCAATATTGTCCTTTCGAGAACTTTTCTAATCCTTGACTACCTCATCTTTTTCTGTCTCTTTATCTTTAAAGACTTTCATTGGAGAAGCAACAGATTCTTTTTTGTCTTTTTTTCTATCTTCCTTGTGCCTTTTCTTCTTTTCTTTTCTTGCTTTTGATTCACTATCATTCCCTAAATCCTTGTCATCATCTATTTGCAAGCACCTCCTCTCTTCTCCTCCCGTGTGAATCTCATTATTTGACTTGTCATTATCCTCACCAGGTTTTAATTTTCTCTTTTTCTTCTTCCTCTTCTCCTTTTCTCTCCGATAATTATCATCAACTTCTGCATAATCCTTCATATTTATATCCTCATATGAGTACCATCAAGTTCAACATCGATAGAAACTTCAGCTTTCTTCTTGTCTTTCTTCCTTCTCTTATCCTCTTTGCTCAGTTCAAAACCATCCTCCACCCCATTAAGCATTGCCCCATTGTAGTCACTCACCTCTTTTGAAGCACTAGTCTCACTCTTCTGCTTCTTCTTAGTCTTCTTTCCCATCTTCCCTTCAAAAATTGCCGCCTCTTGCATACTGATGTCCTTTATATCTATATCCTCATTCTGAGTACCATCAAGTTCAAAATCGCTAGAAACTTCAGCTTTCTTCTTGTCTTTCTTCCTTCTCTTATCCTCTTTGCTCAGTTCAAAACCATCCTCCACCCCATTAAGCATTGCTCCATTGTAGTCACTCACCTCTTTTGAAGCACTAGCCTCATTCTTCTTATTTTTCTTAGTCTTCTTTCCCATCTTCTCTTCAAAAGTTGCCTCCTCTTGCACACTGATGTCCAAGTACATACCACCTCTCTCAAGCTTCTTTATTGTTACTCTGCAAACAATAAGAATTAACAGGTATAAGTCAGAAGCACCATTGGTTACATGAAAGAATAAGACACTCAAAATGCAAAGAATGAAAATTTATATTCCTCTTGTGTAGCTACAACCTCCCAAATCTTTGGAAGGAGTGAGAACATTACTCACATCATTCATTGGAAAAATGAATGCCCCATCACAGAATCAATTCTCAAAACCCAAGTCTTAAGCTAATCTTATGTCATATGCAATGGTGAAAGGTAACCTCCAGGCACTAAGCGTTGTATTACCAGTGACACAATGTCTAATCATCAATTTTCTAGCTCTTAGCACTCACTGCGTTCCAAAACCCTCAATTTTATAAGAGTGTTGGCTAAAAGACCTAGAACGATAAAATAAGGCATGTAGATTTGTAAATACATACAAATGTGAGTTGTATTTGAGTGTCTATGTGTACATATATGTAAAGAGAGTGAAATCGGAGGAGAACGGATTACAAGAAAGAGAAGGGTGGAGATGAGCTAAGTCAGACTAGATACATATAAAATCCAAAAGACCAACCCACTGATGCAATCACTATTCAGCCAAGTCCCAACTAACAAACCCTTTAACCCACATGTACTCTTATCCTCGGAAGAAGAAGAAAAATGTAATTTTTTTATTTTATTTTGCAGAGCTAAAGCTTGTAAATTTTTCAAGCAAACCAAGGACATAGTGTGAAAGTATAATCTAGCAAGTAGCAACAGCTGAAACTATAAAAGATGAATTTTTTGGGATAGGGAGGGATTGGAAATGAGAATCATAAACATTAGATAGGTAAAACACATCAATACACGTGTAAAAATTGATCTTTTAAGAGCATATCTTCAATCCTTACTCTATTTTTTTCATCAAATTTGAGTACAAAAATTGGTTAAAAGTTTGATCTGATATGAAAAGATTCTAATCTTTACTCTCTTTTTTTCCATCAAATCTTTTTGCAAAATTCCAACTTGTTTTAACCCTTTTTTTTTTTCTTAATATATATGAAAGAAAACTATCTCCAATCCTTGAATCTTTATAAAATTTCGTCAAATTTGAGTATGATTGTCGAGAATTTCGTGAAGAATTTGGTTCATCCTTGATTTAGTGAAAAAATATATATCTCGTCAAATTTTTACCTCTCCCTTGATTTGACACCGATTCGATAAAATGGTTGGAGCAGAGTTTTGTCCATTTTATGAAAAAAAAAATTGATGAAGGGTTGGAGATACGTAGAATGAACGATATACTACTAGAAATAAAACAAGAACAATAAAATCACCATCTTCACGGAAAGTTCAATGGAAACCCGCCACGCAAAAAAGAGAGAGATTGCATTGGCTGTGGTCTGGGCGACGCAATAGTGGTGCCCGGTGTAACGGTGGTGGTGCTGCAAGGTAGCCGAGAGAGAGAGAGACTGGTTGGCGTTCTGAACGATTAGGGTTTCTCAGAATATTGAATTTTTTGTTTAAAAAAAATAAAATAATTATAAATAAAAAAATTTACTTTTATTCTCTAAACTGTCATTAATTTTCGTTTCATCCCTAAATTATCAATCTCGTCCAATCGGACACACTAATACAACTCAATTAAAGCCAAAGAGCAAAGTATGAAAATGGCATCCTCTTTATTGGAAGAATAATGTTGGAGGGTCACAAAATGTGTGGCTCAAATGGCTCGAAACTGTCAAAACGACGTCGTTTTGCGTCGTTTTGGCAGTTTCAAGCCATTCGAGCCACAGATTTTCGGGCTTTCTACTAGTGCTGTTATTGGAATTAGGGTTGCGCAGTAGTAATTATTGTGCGTAAAAATGGACCTATTTCGAGATTTATTTTGATAATTCGAACTGTTTATATTTTAAAATATATTAAGTAGAACATACTTATAAAAAATCATGTTAATCAGATATCGTTTACTTATTCATCCACTCACATTTGTATCTACAAAGAAAAATAATAATTGTAATTTAAAGTATTAAAATGAATATAAATGTGAGTGGATGAATAGGTAAACGATATTCGATTAACTTAATTTTTTGCAGACATGTTCTATTTGATATATTTTAAAATGTGAACGATTCGGATTATCAAAATAGATCTCAAAATGGGCCCATTTCGGTGCACAACAGTTGCTGCTGCGTGGGCTATGCAGCAACAACCCCAATTCCCTATTTATTTTAGCTCTGTTTGGGAATAGACTATTTTAATTGACTATTTGACTTTTTTAATTATTTTAAGTTAAAATAGTTATGGTTGATATAATAGTTGATTTTTTTTACAATTAATTTGATGGTTATAAAAAAACAATTTGGAATGATTACAAATTGAATGTGACATTTTATCTTATTAATTATTTTAATCCATTTTATCTTTATTAACTATTTTAACCAAATAAGCTCTAACCAAACAGAGCTCTTACTTAATTAGGTCTATAGACGGAGCGAATTCATGTCAGACTTGATAAAATCCGAACCAGCTTGCTTACATCCATATGTGTAAACACCCTATTTTTGACCGCCTTTACGACTTGGACGTCATCGCTTGCACAGCCAATGATGAGTGTATATGTTCGATAAGTGCTCGAAATCCTCAGCGGAATGCTACAGCTTTGAGCCTTCAAACCTTGCACCCCTGTTGCCTTATTTTTGGACAAAAACCAAAGATTTTCAAGCCTGCAACCTTTTGTGGCATGTCTGCCCCTTCTATTGGTTGCCGGCCACCAATGTGTTTTGCAGATATTTTTCTGCCAAATTGCTAAGTGAGATGCATGCACCTTCCTACACGTGTATGTCTTGATATTTCTGAGGGAGTTATGGTTTTTTATATTTAGGAGGCCCCCCCTTCCATTTTTAAGGTTGGAATTTTTAGAGCAAAAATTCTCTCTCTCTCTCTTTCTCTCTCTACAATTCTCCCTCTCTTAAATTTTTTTAGGTTTTTGCAAACTTTTGCCTATATACTCTTAACCAAATCTCTCCATCTTTGAGTTGAGATACCTTTGAGCCTTGTTTGAGCTCTTGAGGATGTGTTTGTCTTGATTTGTTGCCTAGAATTGATTCTCCTCTCCAAGAGGTATAAAGCTTTGCCTTTCTTCTTGCTTTATTTACTTTTTTTCCCTACTATTTTCCAACTATTTTTGGACTATATAAACTCTGTATTTTTGGGCTAAAACTTGGGTTTTAAGGCCAATAAGGGTTGAGGGATAGTTTACCATTCTTTACACCTTGCTCCCAAGGCCTTTACCCTTGTGTTTCTCACCTTTACACTATCTTTTTTTAAGCTTTTAAACACTGATTTTTAGAGTTATTTTAGTGGCTAAAATATTATTTTGAAGTCCAAAATTGGAAGGGTTAGTCTCCCCTCCTTGTGTTTTGCTTACTAGCCTAGCATGATCTATGTTTTAACTTATTATTCTAGCTATTTTTATCTTAATTCCAGCATGTTTTAGAACTTATTTAGTATTATTTTAGGATTGCTTTTTAAGTGTTTATTGTATTTGAGCTTTATATTGCATACTTGTAGTGTAATTGTCCTCATAAGTTTAGTGTTTTATGCCTTAGACACCACCTTATTTGAGTTGATTGCATTTATTTAGTGTTTTTCTTACTTGTTCTCACCTTTAATCACCTCTGCAACCTCCCTCCTTTCTTGGCTTTTTCTTTGCTTTGAAAGTCGTTTCAAATTATTTGTTTGTTTAAGCATGAGATTGAGGTGTCGTGCTTAATGATGCAATCCCTTTGGCGGTTCATTATCAACGGTATGATGTCTCTTTCATGCCAAAAACAACATTTGGTTTGAGCCCTCTTTCCATCAGAGGACTTAAACTCACTTTTGAACTTAATTGATTAAAGAATTAAAAGGTAACTGAAATGGAGTAATAAAATTGGTGAATAAAAAGGTGCAAGATAATAATTTGGTTAGGGTTCAATCGGAAGTTAATTGAACCCTTACGTCTTAAGTCGTTTCATACACATTAGTGATGAAAATGGTTCAACATTCATTGTCAACTACTTCCCTTGATCATTCATGATAAGGAGGTGGTTTTGAGAGTCTTGTTTCGTTACATTAATTGAACTTGCACACTTTGATTCATAGGCCATCATGCAATGAAATTGCATAGATTGATGGTTTGTGAATCAAGTTTTACTACTCCTTTGAGCTATTCAAATGATAAGGAGGGGTGAAATGTGCAAACAGACCCTTGAGAATACTTTGTATATGCTCTGTTTGCTCTCTGTTGCAGTAGGACAATCCAGTCATCAGTGGCCGATAGGCCATCTGCCAGCCACCTGTGCAAAATCTAGCAGTGTACTTTTGAAGTAGAACAGAGTTGGTTTTGATGTGAAAAACAGTGCAAATGTTCTACTATGCAACAGAGACATCTTGAGTCGTTTCATACTCATTAGTGATGAAAACGGTTCAACATTCATTGTCAACTACTTTCCTTGATCTTTCATGATAGGGAGGTGGTTTTGAGAGTCTTGTTTCGTTACATTAATTGAACTTGCACACTTTGATTCATAGGCCATCATGCAATGAAATTGCATAGATTGATGGTTTGTGAATCAAGTTTTACTACTCCTTTGAGCTATTCAAATGATAAGGAGGGGTGAAATGTGCAAACAGACCCTTGAGAATACCTTATATATGCTCTATTTGCTCTCTGTTGCAGTAGGACAATCCAATCATCAGTGGCCGATAGGCCATCTGCTAGCCACCTGTGCAAAATCTAGCAATGTACTTTTGAAGTAGAACAGAGTTGGTTTTGATGTGAAAAACAGTGCAAGTGTTCTACTGTGCAACAGAGACATCTGGAGCAAAACAGTGGCTTTTTCGGGTGGAAATCCGCACATACATGAGCATTCCTCGTTTCCCGAGGCAGAGTAGTTAGAATAGTTAGCTTAATACTTCTCTTATATTGTATTCATGTTGTAAAGTTAACTTATAATTCATTAGTTAGTTTTAATTTGTTAAATAGTTAATTAGTGTAATTAATTAGCTAGTTACATAGACTATTTAATTTGTTGTAATAAATAATTAGCTAGTTTAGTTAATTATTTCATTCCTTTTGTAATAGTTAGCTAATTCGTAGTAATTAGCTTAACTAGTTAGTTTATTCGGACCCTCTTGCGTGAGGGCACAATTATAATAATGTGTATGTCTTCCAACTCCACGTCTTTCTCCCTTTTATTTACCTGCTTATGATGGTTAGTTTAGGGTATCATGTTTTGTTTAGCATCTCTCGTATTTGTATCCACTTGTATTGTATGCATTGAGACTCAACTCATCATTCTAACTTGCATCGTTAGTTAAATGCATCTTTGAATATGTGCTTACACCGCATGTTGTCAAATTGATTCACATGTTATGTTAAGTAGCCGAGCCTATTTAGATTGCATATCGCATGCGTTGCATTAGTCATATTGTTTTCGTTAGGATCATGCATTTTTTCGAACTCTTTTGTTTATTTTGGCTTAGAGTACTAGGTGAGCTTTTACTCGTTTTAGCTGTGACAACCGTCACCTCTGATTACTGCTAAACTGTGACTGAGCATGATAAGTAATTGATCAGACTGAAATTCTGAATTTATTGCATAAGTGTGTTATCTTAATTGCATTCTATCTGTTTGTCGTAGATTGATCTATTCATGTTTTAAGTTTCGAACTGTAAATTGAAGGCCTTATCGGCGGCCGAATCTGAAATTGATTGGTATTTTATATTAATTGAGATTTATGTGATTTTATGGTAGATTTAATTTAAATTTGATTTGGAATGATTAAATTGGATTAAATAATGTTAAAATACATTAGTTTGAGTTATTTGCATTTTTGTCACTAAGTGGCTTGTTTCTAGGCCACCTATCCTCCACTCTACATCACTTTGATACATCATTTGTTCATCTTTTTGAGCAAAACCGTGAACAAGAGAGGGAGAGTAGGAGAGCTTTAATTCAACCAGGAATTCTTGCTTGAACTTTGAGGATTTGAAGAGAAATTGCATATTTGAGGTATCATACTTTGAATTCAAGACCTAAGGTAGAGATTCATCTTCTTGATTGTGAATTTAAGTTGTTTCTTGCATGATTCATGGAAAGATTAGTGATTTAAGGCAAGAATTAGCATAATATGTTGAATTGAGTAGTAATTCATGCATATACATTCTTGAGTTTTGAGGTCCTTCCATGAAATTTACTACATGCATGTTCATATTTTGATTATAGTTCAAGAATTTATCATGTTTTTGGAAGGATTCAGTCATTTGACCATGTATTTGAAGCTTTGAATTTAATTGAATACATGCATGTTGTGTTTGAGCTTTGTTCTTGAAGTTTATTTGAAAATGGTGTTCAATTGACTCATCCTTGGGCTTTGATTTCTCAAATTGATCTTCAAAACATGTTATATTATGGGTTTAAAGTGTTTTTCCAGAAAATTGGCCCAAAAGGATCGAATTTGAGGCTTTTAAAGTTGAGTTTTGTACTTGGGGATGAATCTGGAAATTCCAGATTTTGGACCCACGCTCGAGTGTAGGACTTCACGCTCGAGCATACCATCTGAGTCGTGCACTTCCGCTTAAGCGTGGAAAGTCGTGCTCGAGCGTGAAATGCATATGCCCAGAAGTTCATGTATTTTACAATCCGTTTGAGCGAGAGAGTTCACGCTCGAGCGAGTACCTGAGTCTCACGCTCAAGCGGAGGTCGAGCATCCGTCAAGCGTGAATTGCATGCATCCAGTACTTTTCATGAAGTTTACAATCTGCTCGAGCGAAGGAAGTCACACTCGAGCGGAGATCTTTTGTCTGCATGTCCGCTCGAGCGTGGAAAGCCACGCTCGAGCGAGACTCCTGTTTTCTGAAAATTTTGAAAAGTGTTTTAAAGTGCATCTTTGCATCCTTTTTCCATCCTAGGCATTCCTAGGCCATGTTTAAGGCATCTCAATGAGGATATTGATGTAGAACCACACCGAGTCAAGATAGGGACTAAGTTGTTGATTCCCGAGTGTGTGTAGACACCCCATTTTTGACCGTCCTCAAGACTTGGACGTCACCGTTGGAACACTCGGTGATTATCCATGTTTGTGTTCGTTTGAGTTCCTGAGTTCTTGGCGCGCGCCTACCAGACCTCCGAACTTGACCGTTTGTGTTTGGTTCTGCACCAAACACTTGTGTTTTGCCTTGGAAGGGCAGGGAATGCTTTGTAAGGCATCCCTACACACCACCGGCTGGCTGTAGTTGTCACCGGCACTATATAGTGCCGGTCGGCACTATTTTGTGCCGGTCGGCACTATTTTGGGCGAAATGACCAATTTGCCCAGCCGACCACTGTGCACTTGCTTTCGAGATATTTTCGCATGCCTTTTGAGCATTTTTTCCCTCCATACACGTATGGAGGGATGAGTCTTGTTGGCTTAGCTTGTAAGTCATTACAAGTTCTATAAGAGGAAAGCTCTCCTCTTGATTTAGGGTTAGCATTTTTGAGCATTAGACATTGTTAGAGAGCCGAGCTCGTTTTTAGGGTTAAGTTAGATACATATATCATATCTCTCTTTTTCTCTTAGTACACTAGGTGTTTAGTTCACACTATTGTACTAAAACACCTAGTGTTTCACCCTCTCCTTGCAACCGAGGTTCTAGAGGTGTTCTTGGAGGTTCTTGACAGATTTTGAGCTCAAGGAAGCATCAACCACAACCTTTGTGAAGAAGGCTACAGGGTAAGCAAAACTACCCTTTATTCCCCATTTTTGCACTCTATTTTTACTTGCTTTAAAATAGTTTTTGAGCTTAGCATATAACACAAAAGTTCTGATTTTGAACCCTCTTCATTGTATATTAAGAGTGTTTTGTGGTTTGGGGAGGTTTGACCCCCTTTAGACCTTGGAAAAGGTCCCATTTTGTGCTATTTTGGAGAGATCCGAGACTTCGGTCTTAGGATCTCTTCACCACTGAAATCTTGAGGGATTTCAGTGGTGAAGAGCATGCCTTGAAGTCTCAAGAAGGAGAGGGCCACCCCCTCTCCTTGATGTCCTTGAAAAGGACAAATTTTGCTTTCTTAAGGAGCTTCATGTTTGAGTGTGTGTTGAGCATGTTTGGCTTGTTTTCCATGCTTATATTGCCATGATATAACATGTTTTCAAGTCGGTTTTGGTCTCCTATACATGCTTAGTATAGTTGCCTTGTAATGCCCTTTTATGCCTTAACATGCCTAGGTTGTTTGCCCTATTTTCTAGCATGTTTTAAGCTTAGATTTGTGAAGCTTGTAAGCTTACTTTGCCATGATTTAGCTCTGTCCATAGCTATTTTGGCTAATCTTGGCATGTATTTGGTAGCCTCTTTGTATTTGGCTTGTTGGCCTCAAAAGCATGAATTTGTAGTATGACATGCTTGCTTTATTTTTGATGGTTGGAACCATCTAGCATGCCATTTCAGTCCTTCATACATGCTTGTTTGATTGCCTTGGTGGCCTTGTTAATGCTTTTATGAGCTTGTGTTAAGTGCTCTATGTTTAGGCCTTATTGCATGCCTTAGATTCCATGCTTCCTAGATGCCATCTAGGTGGTCATTTAGGCTTAGTTCTATGTGTTAAAACTTTGTCTTTAAGGGCTTGAATATTGCCATGTATGATTGTGCTAAGTGTGGTTTAATGCCCTATTGACTTGCTTTAAGCCTAGGCCATTTGCATGCTTTGTTTGGAATGCTCTATTGCATGATTTGGCATCATGATTAACATGAATTTCAGAGCTTTAAATGCATGCTATTAGTCCATGTTTGGCCTCTTTAAGTATGCATGAGAATTGCTTTGGTTTGCCTAAGTCTTGGGCCTTAACACTTGCATATGTGTGTGTGCATTTGGTCTCATTTTCTAGGCATGTTGGCCACTGATCTTAGGCCTTTTAGGGTTGCCTAATTCATGTCTAAGTCCATTATTCCATTGGATTGCATGCTTGTATTATATGCTTGTTTGTATGCTTGCATAAATGCATCATATTGTCCATCTTGCATCTTAGATGACATGCTTAGGATTGCACCACATTAACATGCATACCAAGCCTCTTGAAGTGAGTTTGATAGAGGTTTGGTACCCCTTTTGTGCCTATGTGTTTTGCATACATTTGAAAGTGAAGGTGCATTCTTGGTTCTTAGGATCATCACGCATGGAAATGCGCGATTGATGGTCCGGAATCGAGGCACATGCCCTCTTGAGTCCATAGCATGATGAGGGATGTGCTTGGTGCATACATGCTTTGATTTGCATTGCCTTGCCTTTGGTTTCCTCTCTGCTTTGTCGATTCAGTTCTGCGAGGATAAAGGGCGATCGGCACTCTTTAGTCTTGGCCGCTGCCTCTTGGACCGATAATGAAATTCAGGGCCGGTGGCTTCCTTCCTTAGCCGGTAGCTCCCTTCCTCGGCCGGTGAAGTTCCCCAGTGCTCTGAGAGGCACTCCTGAAGTTTTGGGAATTTTCAGAGAAGGAGAGCAGAGGAAACAGAGGCACACTTGCACGGCAGTGCAGTTCCGAGCGAGTCCCGGACACACGCGGCAGTCAGCCCTCCTTCCGAGGCATTTATCGCTTAAATAGATTAATTAGTTTATTTATTTAATTTAATTAATTTGTAATATTTAATTAGCTAGGATAGTCAATTAATTATTCGGTTCTGTATATTATTCTTTCGGTCCCTCCGAGCGAGGGCGCAACTGTAATAAGTGTGCGTGAGTGGGTGCATGTCTTCCAATCCCCACTTCTTTCTATCCCTTTTATTTACCTGCTTATGGTAGATTAAGGCACGTCTACTTTAGCATACCTTATGCAATGCATGTGTGCATTCATGCATTTGTTTACATGCACCGGGCTCGGTACATCATACAAACTGCATCGTAACTTTCAATTTCCAAATTGAATACATGCTACTCGCGCATTTCACATGCCATGTTTAGGGTTAGCCGAGCCTACTCTAGATTGCATTTACTGTGTTGCATTAGCCACTCAACATGAACTAGGTCATGCATGTTTGCTAACCGGTTTCTTGTTTTGCCCGAGTACTGAGTAAGTGTTTACGGCTTTAGCATATCGCATGCGTGTGAATGTTTACCATGATAGTAGGCTTACCATGCGGCTAGTTGCTTACATGATAAACTATTTGAATGCTCGTGGGTGGAGGTTGGATTGCACGAGTTGGAACAACTCGTTGAAATCCGTATTTTAGCCTACTTGCGGTAGCAAAAGAAATCTAACACGTTTTTCGAGACAAAAGCGGATATGCAATGTTTATTTCCAAGTTAGGCGATCTAGTCTAAACTTTTGAGTTGTGCGAATCACATTGTAATTCTAGGTTAAAAACCGGAATAAGAAGGCATAATGTTTTAAAAAACGGATATCACAGTTAGTAGAGGCGGTCTTTCGAGGCGAAAAGGGGTGCTCATAGTGACCTTCCCGATCGTACCCAAGCTCGAGCCAAGACCACTTTGGTGATGACGGACGTGTGGCCTTGACCGAGTCGTGGTTTCTAAATTTCCCAATTAAAAATATTTAGGTGGCGACTCATGTCCGCAAAGCGATCCATGTTTGGCCCTACTTTTCAAAAAAATCTGTTTTCTCAAACGATTTGCCGGATTTGGACTCTTTGGTTCAGATTTAGAACCGACACAAATCGAGTCCGAATCAGAGTGAAGCCCAGGGCGTCTGATTCTGGCGACTTCTTTGGGACTTTAGAGAGCTTGACTCGAACTCGTGATATCTGTTTGACTACACTTATGTGTTTCTTTGCATTGCATGTGCATTGGTGCGCCTAGGACACCGTGTTGGCCATCTGCTATTCCTGAGCGGTTTGCTGGAGGCTTGTCTTGTCAAGGCATGACCGTAAGGTGACGGTTCTTGAGCTCTGCCAGTATGGGAACACAACCCCCGGTTTTACCGGGGCACCCTTTTTGACCATTCGACCTAGTGCATAGTCGGAATCCATAGTGACCATTCCAAACTAGGACAGGTTGCTTACCCGATTTAGGTTGTTTGAAACATTGCGTGCATAGTGAAACCCTAGCTCGACAAAATAGGACAGGAAACCCTACCCCAACATAGGGGTGTATTGGCTCTCATTTATACGCTATGTGCTTTTAGAGCGTATCTCTGAGGAATGCATATACCAATTTGCGAAGGTCTGCGTATCCGCTGAGGGCACGATGTCGATGTTTTGAGAATCGATTATATCTGCGGTATCGATTGATTCGGAATGATGACTTGAGGAACAGTGTTCGATGAGTGGAGTGCGATTGTTTGACTACACCCGTGCTTGATCGATTGAAATTTGAAATCTTGCTTGTTTTCCGTTCGATTCGAGATTCAGAGAGTCAAGTCGAGCGACTAGTGTCTTCTCCTCGAGGCGGGACCAAACATAATGAGAACTTCGAAGAGATTGTGGTCATGACGGCCGCTGAGTCAAGAACCACCCACAAGATGAGGCTCTTGTTGACATGCCGCACCGCCTAGGTCGCCCATTGCACACCAATCTGGACCCCTCAATTCTATCAGGCTCATGAGCCCACTACATTCGAGTTAATGGGGATGATAGGCGAGCTCAGAGGTCCGTGGCGGATCTCGCTTCTGAATGTCAACCTCGCCACGGTTGCACCGTATCTTTGGAAATTCGAACCCCAGAGCCCCGACATCGGGGCGGATTGTGATCGAGCTCAATCACGGAGATGACCTCCACCCACAATAGTGATGTACCAAGTACCAACCCAAACCTCTCACCAGGCTGAGGCCAGAGGCAAAGACAAAGTAAAGGCCGAGGCCGACCCTATTGAACAAATGCTGTGGGCAGTCCAGGCTTTGAAGGCCGGGGGAATGAGCAAACAACAGATATCCGCGGTTGTAACCAAAATTGTGGATGATGTTTTCCCCGCTCTGCCTGAGGGCAGTTCCAGTCAGTCAGAGAACCGGGATAGGCCCCGTCATGCCAAGAAGGTTCTTCCCACTCCCAGCCCTGCATCCGGAAAGGATCAGAAACCCAGTCGCACTGACCCGTTCGCTAGTGCATCTAGCAAGAGTCCTCAGATTCCGAAGTACTTGCCCCGAGGGCGCAGGGCCTTCCATCCTCTCTACATGCCGTTGTCTAGGGCACTTCTGATTTTAGCCAAAAAGGGGCATCTCACACCCCTCGATCCTAGGCCGCTCCCCAAGCCCCTTCCAGCAGGCCATGATGCCACTCAGTACTGTGCGTACCATCAACAGTCTGGCCATGCCACTGACAATTGCTTCCGCCTCCGTCATGAGGTACAGGATTTGATTGATAACAAGGTCATCCTCCCGCCTACTTCGGCCAAGTCAGTCACTACAGAGTTCTTGGATTGTGAGGACACAGATACCGAGGACACCGATACTGCGAGTATGTAATTGAGATTCAACTGCCTGCGGGCAATATCTGGTACATTTTTGGATATGGCGTTTGGCGCGCATTTTTGAGCACCTGCCAATGCTAATTTTGTAAATCCTGACTTGGGTGTCGAGTCAGTCTTTTGTGTTTTGTCTTGAGTCTGTCTCATTGTTTTGAGTCAGTCCTTTTGCTTAAGGGTCTGTCTAATTGTAATGAGTCAGTCCCTCTTTTGTATAGAATACTAGGTGACTTCGGGGTTGTTGCCTCAGGCACCGTTTTGTTTTGTAAATTGCTTCTTTTTGTTTTCTTGGGTCCCCCTCCGCTGTGGAGCCAGTTCACACCTGGGAAACTTGAATGAAACAGCCGCGGCTACCGTGCTTCCATGTTTATTGATTGTATTGGGCTAGTTGTGCCAGAAAATTCGAATGGGGTGACAACACATTCCGCTTGCTCTCTTGTGCCCTAAAAATTATTGCTTTGACTTAAGTTTTTCAAAACTTTTTTCGAACACTGTGGTGAAAACAAAGAGGAAGGAGTTCCTCGGGTTTTTGCAAAATTTTGATCACTTTGAGAGAAAGAGAGGCATGCTAAGCTGTTAATGGATGGAATCACGCTTGTCAGCGCGAGTACCGAGAAGGACCCTGGCCTGACCCAGACTGGTTCCACACTATCTTCAGCGCGAGCGATTTTATCGCCTCTTTAAAAAAAAAAACTTTCAAAAACAAAATGTTTTGCGCAGACTTGTGAAGACCTGTGTGGAATTGCTCTTGAGAATGTGCAGCCTAGGATTGTTCTCAGCCCTATAGTTCAATCTATCTGTTCCGAATCTGGAATTCATTCAGAATGTCCAAGCAATCAATTACCGTGTAAACGCCCGTGTGGCCCAATTTGAAGCAGCCCTCGAACATGAGGCACCAAAGTCAGATCAGGAAGGTCAGACCTCGTCAGAAGAAGATTGCAAAGCTAGAACAGGAACACCCCTCAAACTAGGGGCAAAGATGTCAGATGTGCCCGAAGAACCGAAGATGAGTCCTCTTGCAAATCAACAGCCACTCTCCTGGATACGGAAGGCTTCAATCTCAAAACCATTTGACATGGACTTGATAACACTTCTACCCTTTGAGAGGCTCGCTGGGCCGAAAACCCGAAAGGGCGACCCAGGCAAAAGTTAGAGCAAGAAAAAGAAAGAAGAGAAAAGAAAAAGAAAAAAGATACAATACAAAATACAAAAAAGAAGAAGAAGAGCAAAAACAAAAAAAAAAGAGAAAAAGAAAAAGAAAAAAATGAAAAAGAATGGAAAAAGAAAAACAAACATAGCTCGCAAGGTCGAAAACCCGCATTGGGCACCCTGGCAAAAGTTAGAGCTTAAAAATAGTGAAGGTTAAAATACCCGAGAGTACCTTAACCGGAACTACGTAAGGCTTGATTCCCATGTTTGGGATACGTAGGCAACTTCGTCTTGAAGTCCAGCCCCCAACGCTTTCATAGCGTCTTAGTCCATGCCATGGTTTTGGTCACTTGCCTCCTCCTAATCCGACGTCTCGGTTACAACGGCTGGAATTGCATGATCAATTTTCTCTTGGAGCCCAACCACCAACACCTCCCAGGTGATTGTGTCCATATATTGATTCAAGCCATCTTCGACTTCTCCGCGTCCGAGGGTCCGATCGTCATCAATAAGGAGTGATGCACAGCATGCCGCGGCATCATCCAAACAAGGGGCAACTTTCCGTTGCCACCCATTGCCATCCGTGTCCAAAAGTTGCCCTAAGTTACCATTCAAACTAGGGGCAACTTTCCGTTGCCATATTCCCCCTTCAAGCAAGGGGCGATTTTCCATTACCTCCGATCTGAGGTTGCATATCTCGAGGGTAAGTTTCGTGCTCGTTGAGCATCGTTTGTTTGCAAAAATAGTTTTTGAAAAATTTTCGCTGAGGTTGACTTACTTTCTCGAAAACTATCCCATTTTCAAAATTGGACCATGTTTGGACCCCAAAAGGAGAATTTTCAGTGCTCAAAGCCTGATTCGCATGATTTTCAAATCAAAAATTGAATAAGTGTGTTAATCCAACTCTCATTTTGATCAAAACTGTTTTAAGGAGAAAACAAAAAATGGTCAAAATAACGAACTAGGGGCACAGTTGAGCCAGGTATCCTGTCTTTCCCCACCGTCAGCATGCACTCGCCAGAAAGGCACCCCCATCTACCAGAAGAAATAGCCGCGAGCTAGTCGTGTCGGGCATGAACCCGCAACTTCCTATTCACCTGTCATTCACCTCGGGGAGGGATGCAAAACGAGAGAATAAAGAATAGAGAGGAGTAAGTTGAGAGAAAAGTGAGAGAAGGGTTTTTTTTGTGAGAAAAACCGAGCCTGAGGGTCGAGTGATGTGAGAATCACGCAAATCAGAAGGGGTGGGAAACCTACCCGGAGGAACTGGCTCCTCGAAATTTGAGGTCCACGTCTGTGTGTCGTGTCTTTTGACTTGCCAGTCTTAACGTTGGCTTTAAGTCTCTTACCGAATGTGTCTCGTTGTGCTAGGTCGTGTGCCTTTTGTTTCTTCATTTGAGTCGTCTCGCCGTGTCTGTGGTAGGCTCGATACCGGTTGAAAACCCATCCTCTTCAAAAGGCAATTGCTCGTGCTAAGAATCTTTGTGCCGTTCTTTACATCCGTGCAAAGCAAGAAAAGGAAATGGAAGATTTGAGGCATCAGGGTGTTTCAACCGCAAATGTCGACGCTTTTGTGATCCGTTTTGTCGATTGGGTTATTCATTTAAGGTTTCTTGTGGGCGAGAATGAACCGAGTATTGTATCATGAGCCGTATGTAGCCCCAATCCTCACAGAGTATGGGCTATATGTTGGATTGAGCAATGGTTTGTATGAAATTTGTTTCTTTGCTTAGTTGGTTGGTTATTTGATTATCACAATGCAAGTGTTCAATTGTCGATACAAATCAATATCATTTACATTTGAGGTGTAGTATGATGCAATGCGATGCAAAGTATGAAATGTGCGGTATCTGTGAGACATACAAATATAACACTCTTTTAGACAAAAAGTTTGTTTTATATATAATCTTTTCGATTACATAGTTTTGGAAAGCAAAAACACACTGTGACGATACATAGTACTCTATCTACCAAAAAGAAAAGTACAAGAAAAGAAATAAGGAAAAAGCGAAAAATCATCATCATCGGTAGGCCTCATGCCTAAGGTCGTCCTCGCCCTCTTCTGGCGGAAGCACAAAAGCATCGTCGGATCACATCCTTTGTCCCGAGCTTTGAGCTATCCGGTCTCCTCCATGGCCCGACTCGTCCCGCCTCCGACTCACCATCGCTTTGGGCTGGAGCTCGTGAGCTGCTCCCACGTGACCGCGTCTCCCTGCAGTGCGAGGAATATCACGCCATCGAGTAGAGGCAGAGGCCCACTTGGAGTAGTGTCGCCTTGGAGGGATCGGGAAAGGAGGTGAAATCTGAGAACAAACACATCAGAAAGCTGTGAGCAGTTTATCAATGTAGAATGCAGTGTCTGAGTGCAGTGTGTGAATGCCGTGAGCAGTTTATCAGTATAGAATGCAGTGTATGAGTACAGTGTGTGAATGCCGTGAGCAGTTTATCAGTATAGAATGCAGTGTATGAGTACAGTGTGTGAAAACCGTGAGCAGTTCATCAGATTCTTGTGCCGTATAGCGAAAGCAGCATGATTTGAGGCGTGGTCGATGAAACATACCGGCAAGCCGTGAAGCGGCGAGCGTCAGAGTCATTGCAGCATCCCCATCAGGGAGGCATTCAGCTCCACCGACTGACGGGTATACTCGGAAGAAGCCTGCAAAAAGTATTAAGTATATCAGTATTCTGTGGGATATCTGAATAAACTGAAATGAAATAACAAATGCAAGATGCAGAAATACAAGTGATACGTACCGGAGGCAAGTCGGGAATGCCGGCCAGCTCATGACCAGCCGGAGGAGGAGCAAAAGGGATCTGGTAGGTCTCCCCACTCTGCCCCCTGTATGTCAACATAGTAGGCAAAGCGGGCCAGCCCGTCCCTCGTCCCCTCTGCACCCCCCTCCTGCCGCGAGCTCGAGCCCTCTGTGATGGCCCCGCCCCTGCTCCTGTCTCTGCCCGGGCCGCTGGCGCCGCGGGTCTCACTGGATCAACTCGGGAGCCCCCGCTCAGAGGCCGCATCAAGAAGGTCCGGACGTACTCAGAATAGTCGCCCTCGCCCCTGTAGGCATCTACATCTACGGCCCAGCCAAGGGTATAGTCCTCCATCTGCTGCACAGAAAACCTCTCGGTGTCCCTCATGTGCTCGGGAGGCTGGATCAAAACTATCTGCTCCGGCAATCCCGAGTCAGCGCAAGCGCTCACCAGTACAGGCCGACAGGCCGGGCCCTCCAGAGAATCCCGTGGCGAGGTCTCGGTGGCGCCAGCATACCTATCTCGTATCACCGCTGGGAGTGGAGCCCACGGCTGCCAGGTGACCTGAAATGAAATACAGTTGATTATCTACTGATATAAAAATGTACGTTTGAAAGCGAAGCTTAAAACGGACTGTAAGTAAAACATACCTCAGTGGGGGTGATGGTGTCAAAGAAATGGCGGAAGAAGCTAAAAGTGTCCCGGGGCCTCCGGACACATCGCCCGTCATAACGGCGAGAGAAGGGGGCGACCAGAGGGGTCTCCGTCTCGTCTTAGCTCGATCTGGGGAAGTAGGCATACACCCACGGTACCAAAAGCGAGCGTCGATCGATTATCGAATAAAGCAATCTGAATAAGCGAAATCGCATGTGTGTTTATGATTGTATTGAGCGGGGTGTCTGATGTGAGCGATTGTACGGTCGATATAAGCGAAATATGTGCGTGCGTGGAGTGCGATATCTGAACAACGGTGTGTGCGATGTCTGAGTAATCTGAGCGAAATGAAATCACGAAGAAGAAGACATACCTCGAGCTCGCTTGATAGCCCCGAGCAATTGCCTTTGCCACGGAGGCGGAGCTCATGTAGCCGTAAAGGGTGGCGAGCCGCGCCACCCGATCATCTTGCACAATCCGTCGGACGTCCACCGGTCTTGGCGAGAAGCGAAGCAGTGTTCGCCGGTCGGCGAATAGGGTGGTCCCCAGCAAAAACATGAGGTAGCCGCGTGCATACCTCTCGGCTGACCTCTGGGTCGCCGGACGCGTCCACGGCATGGTCCGCTTTTCAGCGCACCTCGAACCAGGAATAGCGGACGAACCCTGGACGAACAAGCGGCGGCGCCTCGCCGAGCAAATAAACCTGAGCGGCGATCCACTCGTCCATGTCTGTGTCAAAGGGGATCGGATCACCCCCCACCCCGATGCCAGTGAGCATCGAGAAGTCGAAAGGGGTCATCGTCATGTCCCCGGTCGCTGATAGATGAAAAGAATCGGTGGTGTCCCACCACCTCTCTGCCAGAGCGGCAAGAAGAGGTCTGCAAGTAGAGAGTCTGGAAAGTCCCCTGCAGAAGGTACCGAAGCCGGCCCGATCCACAATGCGGCTAACGGCATCGGGCAGCTCGGCGTACCACTCGCGAGCGGTAATGTTCCCATACCCGCGGAGAGTATGGGAATCCCCCTGTAATCAAGAAATTGCAAAGCCATATGAAGATATGCAGTTGGTACAAATCTGGTATGCGTGCAAATTTTTAAAATTCAAACAGAAACCGGGTGCCGGTGTGCTCATAGTAAACTAGAAACCCGTGGTGCGTCAGTGTGTTTTAGATGCTCCAGTGTAAACACGGTGCATGTGTGCACATTTTTCAGATTCAAGCAGATATCGGGCTTCAGTGTATCGCGGTGGACTCACTGTGATGTGTCAGTGTGTTTGTGAAGGTCAGCAAGCAGAACCGCATGCGTGTGTGCACATTTTCAGATTCAGCGAATATCGGGTTTGACTTACGGTGGGTGGGCTACGATGCGTGACATGCGGTGCTCCTATGAGGATTGGTGTAAGCAGCGTGTGTGTGTGCTTTTCGGCGTTCAAATAGAAGCGGATCTCGGTATGTTTGATAAACTTCTAGCGTGTGATGTGTCGCGTGTTGGTGTAGTTTTGTGCAAATCTAGCATGCGTCGAGTTTTGAGAATCAAATAAGCGCGGGTGTCGGCGAATCGGCGGATGCAATGTGTGCCATGTGTTTGGGTGATCGACTAGTGAAGTGTGTGTGCATGTGCGTCGGTCCTAAGCAGTGTCGATTGTGAAGTTATGCGCAATCAACTTCTGATGCGATACATCGAACTAAGCGATTAATGGGTTCGATTAGCTATGGCGATTGACGAAATCCTACATTGCGGAAAATAAAAAGCGAGAATGTTACCTCGGTGGCGCCCGGCAGAACAAGTGGGAGGCCGGCTCATGTGAAAAGCTCTGGGTCCAAAACTCTGTCAAAGCATGAGTGGCGGAGTCCATCGGGTGGTAGCGTGGATGGTAGGCGATAGGTCGCCCGGATCGAATGGCGCCGCTCAATGGGGCTTCGACCGGGGTCCATCTCATGGTCGGGAGTCGACATGTGGAACATCGTGCGCCATGGATAATGATAGTGAGAAAATGACGGAAAATGAAAAAAATGGGCGGAATCTGAAAAGTCAACCGACAAAGTCAACCCAGGAGTCGGAAATGGCGGAAGGGTCGGAATGTGAAAAGACACAAGAATGAAGAAAATCGAGGAACAAGTCGAAAAAGGCAAAAATAGCGAAAGGGACACGAAATGGAGAAATATTCGGTTCAAAGTGTTGAAGCGAAGGTATATGAATCGGACTGACAAGCAGGCGTGAAATCGCGAAATCGATGAAAAAGTGAGAGAAAACACTCTAGAGAGAGAGGAAGAATTTTTGGCGGAGGAAGTGATTAGAATAGGGTTTGGAACCCTATTTTAAAAGGCCGAGCAAATTGTCAAAAGCGCCCCGATCGGCTATTTTTGGCGGTCGGCACTATTTTGTGCGGTCGGCACTTTTTGTGCCGATTAATGAGTTGACCCGGCCGGTGGCGGCCGGTGATTACCTCACCCACCGATGGTGTTCCCAAGGCCATTTTTAGTCAAGTTGAGGGTTTTGGGTCTTCATAGCTCAAGAAAGAAATAAAGTGCATCTCCGATGTTCAACCGACCTCCGTTTCGACTTGAATTTGTGTCTTACGTGTGTGGCACTCAAATTGAAGCGAGATTGTATCCTTTTGTATCCTTTTGTCATTCTGAGATTCAAAAGTTGCCCGTGTCGCGTTCGCGCATCCATCGCATTTCTCGGCGTGTCGTATCACGCCATCTTGCGCGTCCTTGCGACTTGCACCGTTTGCATTGTCATATGGCATGCGTGTCATCTTGCTTCATTTTGCATTTCATTTTGAGTCCGTGAGGTGTGCTACCTCACGTGCTTCGTTGCATTTCATTTTCCCGGGTCGGCGGGACCGAACACGCCTGCGGTCGGCGGGATAAAACACTGCAGTCCAGAGACCTTAAATCCTCGGGAGGTGCAAGACCTTCGGTGCATTAAAGTGTACCTCGTCACATTCATTTCACATTTCATTGCATCTCGAGGCACGTACGCCTCGTTTTGCACTTCATTTTCCATCAAATGAGGTACGTATGCCTCATTTCGCATATCGTTGCATCTCGAGGCACGTACGCCTCGTTTTGCACTTCATTTTCCATCAAATGAGGTACGTTTGCCTCATTTCGCATTTCATCGCACTTCGAGGTGCGCGTGCCTCGTTTTGCACTTCATTTTCCATCTTTTGAGACACGCACGTCTCATGCGCGTCTCATTTGCATTGCATGCACTTGAGTACTGTGTAACAGTTGCCCCCCGGTCTGGCGAGACCTTAAACACGCACGGTCTAGGAGACCTTAAATCCTCGGGAGGTGAAAGACCTCCGGTGCATTAAGGTGTGCACCTCATTGCATTTGGCATGCATTCCATCGCATTGTTTAGCGCACCTCATCGGTTGCCCCCCCTAGGTCCGGCGAGACCTTAAACCCGCTCATTTGCATTATCATGCATCTCAAAGCCGCGCGTTGGCGCGCATTTCAAAAAAACATGCATTGTCATGCATACATTATACATCCCGGTCTAGGAGACCTTAAATCCTCTGAAGGTGCAATTCCTTTGGTGTTTGTCGTGCCCGAACGACTTTCGGTGGTCTGGTAAAGCCACCTGTCTGTGCTTGCGGTGAGTTCCTAGAAGACCAACTGGGACGGTGAAAACTAGAGTTTGAACGACTTATGCCTAGTACACAAGGTTCGGAATTTCCGAGACTAAAGTCTGGTTTAAATACCCAGGGGGATGAACCCTCGGCTTGAAATCTGTATGGAAGCCCCATAGGTTGAGGCGGCGTGTCTACGCCTCAACTCTGGATACTGAACCAACCTAGTGTATCGCCCGGTTGGTAAGATAGGGAAAATCGCAATCGTAGCCATTGCATCAACATGCATTGTCATGCATCATTGTAAATATTGCATATGTCATGCATTGCATTTCAAAAAAAACACACATGCATATGTCATGCATCATCATTGTAGTATAGTGCATATATCATGCATTTTCTGTAAATATCCATATCTACTGCATTTAGCTTGCGTGCATCCATTGCATCACCTCCATCTATGGCTTGCGCCTTTCCAAGTTGAGCTTGGTCTGGTATGTGCCCATATTTTTTCGTGTCGAAGCACAGTTGTCGAGCTTTTGTGTCCGAGCCTTGAGGGTAGCGGCACCGCTTCTGTGTTAGACATGGTTTGTATGCGTACATGCCTTTCCTAGGCAAGACTTGGTTTGGCCCGCGTGCCATATCCATTGTATCCACCTCCATTGCATTTAGTTGCATGCATCCACTGCATCCCCTTCCACCTATGGCTTGCGCCTTTCCAAGTTGAGCTTGGTCTGGTATGTGCCCATATTTTTCGTGTCAAAACACAGTCGTCGAGCTTTTGTGTCCGAGCTTTGAGGGTAGCGGCACCGCTTCTGTGTTAGACATGGTTTGTATGCGTACATGCCTTTCCTAAACAGATTTGGTTTGGCAGCGTGCCATATCCATTGTATCATTTATCCATTTCCATTACATTGTAGTGTAATTGTTGCATCCGCATTAGGATCATTGTTCTTTCGTAAATGGTCGTTACCCACTTATGTCAATCCACCCAATACTTGTTCTTGTGTCCGTGAAGTACTCATAGATCGGACATCGTCGTTCTATGGGAGGCGGACTTGTCACCTCCATCAATCTATTTGACATTTGTGTGGTTTGAACCGCTCATGATCGAATCATGATTCAATTGCCCCGCATGTAGTTGCATTTAGTTTTAATTGCACTACATTTTCATTTGCATCATCTATACATAGTTTTGTATATATTGCATATCATTGATTCACATTGCATATGACATGCATGTTGCTAATCATATTGTACTGTCAAGTTTGCTTTCTTTTAGAGCCGCGATATTGTATGTACGGCTCATTTACCGCCGGTGGAACCGGACGAGTCGCACAGGTATTGTATCTCTCCGAGTGAGGCGTTTTGAGAATTGCATAATTCTCTTACATCCTTTCTACATTGTAGTGTAGACTATTGCATGTTAGCTTATAACTGTCGCATGTGTGCTTCATTACAGCTTTCTTTGCATGATCATAAGTTATGCTCGGCTTCTTGCATTTTCAGTTGCATTTTGCCCCTGCCTACGGGCGCATATCTTGTCCTTGGCATGTGTGCCTCCTGCATGAACTACGCTGGTTTGATTCCTTAAGGGATACGTAGGCAGCTTGCGAGTTCAACCATTTGTACTTTGTATGTTTGTCTGAGTCTTCGGCCTTGTCAAAAATGGGTCGTCTCTGGGCTTTGACATTCACTCCCGTCATTGTTATGACTTTCGAGTTCTGTCAAAGAGGGGCAACTGTAGACACCCCATTTTTGACCGTCCTCAAGACTTGGACGTCACCGTTGGAACACTCGGTGATTATCCATGTTTGTGTTCGTTTGGAGTTCCCGGAGTTCTCGGCTACGCGCGCCCCGCCTCAGGACCTCCGAACTTGACCGTTTGAGTTTGGTTTTGTACCAAACACTTCTGTTTACCTTGGAAGGCGGGGAATGCTTTGTGAGGCATCCTACACACCACCATTTGGGGCTAGAGGCCCCCGGCGGGCTGTAGTTGCCCCCGGCACTTTATAGTGCCGGTCGGCACTATTTTGTGCCGGTCGGCACTATTTTGGGCGAAATGACCAATTTGCCCAGCCGACCACTGTGCACTTGCTTTCTGAGATATTTTCGAGACTTTTGAGCATTGCTTCCCCTCCATACGTGTATGGAGGGATGAGTCTTGTTGGCTTAGCTTGTAAGTCATTACAAGTTCTATAAGAGAAAGCTCTCCCTCTTGATTTAGGGTTAGCATTTTTGAGCATTAGACATTGTTAGAGATTTGGAGCTACGGTTTTTAGGGTTAAGTTAGATACATATATCATATCTCTCTTTTTCTCTTAGTACACTAGGTGTTTAGTTCACACTATTGTACTAAAACACCTAGTGTTTCACCCTCTCCTTACTGGCCCGAGGTTCTAGAGGTCGTTCTTGGAGGTTCTTGTGATTTTGAGCCCTAGGAAGCGTCAACCGCAACCTTTGTGAAGAAGGCTACCAGGGTAAGCGAAACTACCCCTTATATCCCATTTTTGCACCCTATTTTTACTTGCTTTAAAATAGTTTTTGAGCTTAGCATATAACACAAAAAAGTTCTGATTTTGAACCCTCTTCATTGTATATTAAGAGTGTTTTGTGGTTTGGGGAGGTTTGACCCCTTTAGACCTTGGAAAAGGTCCCATTTTGTGCTATTTTGGAGAGATCCGAGACTTTGGTCTTAGGATCTCTTCACCTGAAATCTTGAGGATTTCGGTGGTGGCATGCCTTGAAGTCTCAAGAAGGAGGGCCACCCCCTCTCCTTGATGTCCTTGAAAAGGACAAATTTTGCTTCCTTAAGGAGCTTCATGTTTGAGTGTGTGTTGAGCATGTTTGGCTTGTTTTCCATGCTTATATTGCCATGATATAACATGTTTTCAAGTCGGTTTTGGTCTCCTATACATGCTTAGTATAGTTGCCTTGTAATGCCCTTTTATGCCTTAACATGCCTAGGTTGTTTGCCCTATTTTCTAGCATGTTTTAAGCTTAGATTTGTGAAGCTTGTAAGCTTACTTTGCCATGATTTAGCTCTGTCCATAGCTATTTTGGCTAATCTTGGCATGTATTTGGTAGCCTCTTTGTATTTGGCTTGTTGGCCTCAAAAGCATGAATTTGTAGTATGACATGCTTGCTTTATTTTTGATGGTTGGAACCATCTAGCATGCCATTCAGTCCTTCATACATGCTTGTTTGATTGCCTTGGTGGCCTTGTTAATGCTTTAAGAGCTTGTGTTAAGTGCTCTATGTTTAGGCCTTATTGCATGCCTTAGATTCCATGCTTCCTAGATGCCATCTAGGTGGTCATTTAGGCTTAGTTCTATGTGTTAAAACTTTGTCTTTAAGGGCTTGAATATTGCCATGTATGATTGTGCTAAGTGTGGTTTAATGCCCTATTGACTTGCTTTAAGCCTAGGCCATTTGCATGCTTTGTTTGGAATGCTCTATTGCATGATTTGGCATCATGATTAACATGAATTTCAGAGCTTTAAATGCATGCTATTAGTCCATGTTTGGCCTCTTTAAGTATGCATGAGAATTGCTTTGGTTTGCCTAAGTCTTGGGCCTTAACACTTGCATATGTGTGTGTGCATTTGGTCTCATTTTCTAGGCATGTTGGCCTTGATCTTAGGCCTTTTAGGGTTGCCTAATTCATGTCTAAGTCCATTATTCCATTGGATTGCATGCTTGTATTATATGCTTGTTTGTATGCTTGCATAAATGCATCATATTGTCCATCTTGCATCTTAGATGACATGCTTAGGATTGCACCACATTAACATGCATACCAAGCCTCTTGAAGTGAGTTTGATAGAGGTTTGGTACCCCTTTTGTGCCTATGTGTTTTGCATACATTTGAAAGTGAAGGTGCATTCTTGGTTCTTAGGATCATCACGCATGGAAATCGCGATTGATGGTCCGGGAACCGAGGCACATGCCCTCTTGAGTCCATAGCATGATGAGGGATGTGCTTGGTGCATACATGCTTTGATTTGCATTGCCTTGCCTTTGGTTTCCTCTGCTTTGTCGATTCTGCGGAGTTCTGCGAGGATAAAGGGCGTCGGCACTCTTTAGTCTTGCCATTTGCCTCTTGGCGGCCGATAATGAAATCGAGGGCGGTGGCTTCCTTCCTTAGCCGGTAGCTCCTTCCTCGGCGGTGAAGTTCCCGAGTGCTCTGAGAGGCACTCTGAAGTTTTGGGAATTTTGAGAGAAGGAGAGCGAGGAGAAGCGAGCACACTTGCAGGCGGTCTGATTCAGCGAGTCCGGACACCTGCGGCGGTCGACCCTCCTTCCGAGGCATTTATCGCTAAATAGATTAATTAGTTTATTTATTTAATTTAATTAATTTGTAATATTTAATTAGCTAGGATAGTCAATTAATTATTCGGTTACGTATATTATTCTTCGGTCCCTCGGCGAGGCGCAAGCTGTAATAAGTGTGCGTGAGTGGGTGCATGTCTTCAATCCCCACTTCTTTCTATCCCTTTTATTTACACCTTATGGTAGATTAAGGCACGTCTACTTTAGCATACCTTATGCAATGCATGTGTGCATTCATGCATTTGTTTACATGCAGGGCTCGGTACATCATACAAAGCGCATCGTAACTTTCAATTTCCAAATTGAATACATGCTACTCGCGCATTTCACATGCCATGTTTAGGGTTAGCGAGCCTACTCTAGATTGCATTTACTGTGTTGCATTAGCCACTCAACATGAACTAGGTCATGCATGTTTGCTAACCGGTTTCTTGTTTTGGCGCGAGTATGAGGTAAGTGTTTACGGCTTTAGCATATCGCATGCGTGTGAATGTTTACCATGATAGTAGGCTTACCATGCGGCTAGTTGCTTACATGATAAACTATTTGAATGCTGTGGGTGGAGGTTGGATTGCACGAGTTGGAACAACTCGTTGAAATCCGTATTTTAGCCTACTTGCAGTAGCAAAAAGAAATCTAACACGTTTTCGAGACAAAGCGGATATGCAATGTTTATTTCCAAGTTAGGCGATCTAGTCTATACTTTTGTGTTGTCGCATCACATAGTAATTCTAGGTTAATAACGGAATAAGAACGCATAATGTTTTCAAAAGCGGATATCACGGTTAGTAGAGGCGGTCTTGACGGGCGAAAGGGTGCTCATAGTGACCTTCCCGATCGTACCCAAGCTCGAGCCAAGACCACTTTGGTGATGACGGACGTGTGGCCTTGACCGAGTCGAGTTTCCTAAATTTCCCAATTAAAAATATTTAGGTGGCGACTCATGTAATCGCAAAGCGATCCATGTTTGGCACTACTTTTCAAAAAAATCTGTTTTCTCAAAGCGATTTGCGGATTTGGACTCTTTGGTTGATTTAGAACCGACACAAATCGAGTCCGGCGTAGAGTGAAGCCCCAGGCGCGTCTCTGATTTCTGGCGACTTCTTTGGGGACTTTAGAGAGCTTGACTCGAACTTCGTGATATCTGTTTGACTACACTTATGTGTTTCTTTGCATTGCATGTGCATTAGTGCGCCTAGGACACCGTGTTGGCCATCTGCTATTCTAGCGGTTTCTTTGGAGGCTTGTCTTGTCAAGGCATGACCGTAAAGGTGACGGTTGCGAACTCTGCCGATATGGGAACACAAACCCGGTTTTACAGGCACCCTTTTGACCATTCGACCTAGTGCATAGTCGGAATCCATAGTGACCATTCCAAACTAGGACAGGTTGCTTACCCGATTTAGGTTGTTTGAAACCGCTGCGTGCATAGTGAAACCCTAGCTCCTGACAAAATAGGACAGGGGAACCCTACCCCAACATAGGGGTGTATTGGCTCTCATTTATACGCTATGTGCTTTTAGGCGTATCTCTCTGAGGAATGCATATACCAATTTGCGAGTCTGCGTGATCCGGCCGAGGCACCGATGTCGATGTTTTTGAGAATCGATTATATCTGCGGTATCGATTGATTCGGGACGATGACTTGAGGAACGGTGTTGATGAGTGGAGTGCAGTTGTTGGACTACCGTGCTTGATCGATTGAAATTTGAAATCTTTGCTTGTTTTCCGTTTGATTCAGAGATTCAGAGAGTCAAGTCGAAGCGACTAGTGTCTTCTCCTCGAGGCAGACCAAACATAATGAGAACTTCGAAGAGATTGTGGTCATGACGGCATGAGTCAAGAACCACCCCACAAGATGAGGCTCTTGTTGACATGCCGCACCCGCCTAGGTCGCCTGCACACCAATCTGGACCCTCAATTCTATCAGCTCATGAGCCCACTACATTCGAGTTAATGGGGATGATAGGCGAGCTCCAGGTCCGTGGCGGATCTCGCTTACAGAATGTCAACCTCGCCACCGGTTGCACCGTATCTTTGGAAATTCGAACCCGAGGCCCGACATCGGGGCGGATTGTGTCGAGCTCAATCGACGGAGATGACCTCCACCCTTGATGATGTACAGTACCAACCCAAACCTCCCACCAGGCTGAGGCCAGAGGCAAAGACAAAGTAGAGGCCGAGGCCGACCCTATTGAACAAATGCTGTGGGCAGTCCAGGCTTTGAAGGCCGGGGGAATGAGCAAACAACAGATATCCGCGGTTGTAACCAAAATTGTGGATGATGTTTTCCTTCTGCTGAGGCGATTCGGTCGGTCGAGAGAACAGGATAGGCCCGTCATGCCAAGAAGGTTCTTCCCACTCCGACCACTGCATCCGGAAAGGATCGAAACCCAAGGTCGCACCGTGACCGTTCGCTAGTGCATCTAGCAAGAGTCCTCGATTCAAGTACTTGCCCCGAGGCGCAGGCCTTCCATCCTCTCTACATGCCGTTGTCTAGGGCACTTCGATTTTAGCCAAGGGGCATCTCACACCCCTCGATCCTAGGCGCTCCCAAGCCCCTTCCAAGAGCCATGATGCCACTCGATCTTGTCGTACCATCAACGGTCTGGCCATGCCATCGACAATTGCTTCCACCTCCGTCATGAGGTCTGAGTTTGATTGATAACAAGGTCATCCTCCGCCTACTTCGCCAAGTCGGTCCTCTGAGTTCTTGGATTGTGAGGACACGAATCGAGGACACCGATACTGCGAGTATGTAATTGAGATTCAACTGCCTGCGGGCAATATCTGGTACATTTTTGGATATGGCGTTTGGCGCGCATTTTTGAGCACCTGCCAATGCTAATTTTGTAAATCCTGACTTGGGTGTCGAGTCAGTCTTTTGTGTTTTGTCTTGAGTCTGTCTCATTGTTTTGAGTCAGTCCTTTTGTAAAGTGCATCTAATTGTAATGAGTCGGTCCCTCTTTGTATAGAATACTAGGTGACTTGGGGTTGTTGCCTCGTGCACCGCTTTTGTTTTAAATTGCTTCTTTTTGTTTTCTTGGGTCCCCCTCCGCTGTGGAGCCAGTTCACACCTGGGAAACTTGAATGAAACAGCCGCGGCTACCGTGCTTCCATGTTTATTGATTGTATTGGGCTAGTTGTGCCAGAAAATTCGAATGGGGTGACAACACATTCCGCCTGCTCTCTTGTGCCCTAAAAATTATTGCTTTGACTTAAGTTTTTCAAAACTTTTTTCGAACACTGTGGTGAAAACAAAGAGGAAGGAGTTCCTCGGGTTTTTGCAAAATTTTGATCACTTTGAGAGAAAGAGAGGCATGCTAAGCTGTTAATGGATGGAATCTCCCTTGTCGTGCAATCTGAAGGACCACTGGCTGACCATCTGGTTCCACACTATCTTGGTATAGCGATTTTATCGCCTCTTTAAAAAAAAAACTTTCAAAAACAAAATGTTTTGCGCAGACTTGTGAAGACCTGTGTGGAATTGCTCTTGAGAATGTGCAGCCTAGGATTGTTCTCAGCCCTATAGTTCAATCTATCTGTTCCGAATCTGGAATTCATTCAGAATGTCCAAGCAATCAATTACCGTGTAAACGCCCGTGTGGCCCAATTTGAAGCAGCCCTCGAACATGAGGCACCAAAGTCAGATCAGGAAGGTCAGACCTCGTCAGAAGAAGATTGCAAAGCTAGAACAGGAACACCCCTCAAACTAGGGGCAAAGATGTCAGATGTGCCCGAAGAACCGAAGATGAGTCCTCTTGCAAATCAACAGCCACTCTCCTGGATACGGAAGGCTTCAATCTCAAAACCATTTGACATGGACTTGATAACACTTCTACCCTTTGAGAAGTGTTAGAGCAAGAAAAAGAAAGAAGAGAAAAGAAAAAGAAAAAAGATACAATACAAAATACAAAAAAGAAGAAGAAGAGCAAAAAAAAAAAAAAAAGAGAAAAAGAAAAAGAAAAAAATGAAAAAGAATAGAAAAAGAAAAACAAACATAGCTCGCAAGGTCGAAAACCCGCATTGGGCACCCTGGCAAAAGTTAGAGCTTAAAAATAGTGAAGGTTAAAATACCCGAGAGTACCTTAACCGGAACTACGTAAGGCTTGATTCCCATGTTTGGGATACGTAGGCAACTTCGTCTTGAAGTCCAGCCCCCAACGCTTTCATAGCGTCTTAGTCCATGCCATGGTTTTGGTCACTTGCCTCCTCCTAATCCGACGTCTCGGTTACAGCAATTTGGAATTGCATGATCAATTTTCTCTTGGAGCCCAACCACCAACACCTCGGTGATTGTGTCCATATATTGATTCAAGCCATCTTCGACTTCTCGCGTCCAGAGGTCCGATCGTCATCAATAAGGAGTGATGCCTGACATGCAGCGGCATCATCAAACAAGGGGCAACTTCATTGCCACCCATTGCCATCCGTGTCCAAAAGTTGCCCTAAGTTACCATTCAAACTAGGGGCAACTTTCCGTTCCATATTCCCCTTCAAGCAAGGCGATTTTCCATTACCTCCGATCCGAGGTTGCATATCTCGAGGGTAAGTTTCGTGCTCGTTGAGCATCGTTTGTTTGCAAAAATAGTTTTTGAAAAATTTTATTGAGGTTGACTTACTTTCTCGAAAACTATCCCATTTTCAAAATTGGACCATGTTTGGACCCCAAAGGAGAATTTTATGCTCAAAGCGATTCGCATGATTTTCAAATCAAAAATTGAATAAGTGTGTTAATCCAACTCTCATTTTGATCGAAGCTGTTTTAAGGAGAAAACAAAAATGGTCAAAATAACGAACTAGGGGCAGTTGAGCGGTATCCTGTCTTTCCCCGTCGGCAAGATGCACTTTCGAAAGGCACCCCATCTACGGAAGAAATAGCCGCAAGCTAGTCGTGTCGGGCATGAACCCGCAACTTCCTATTCACCTGTCATTCACCTCGGGGAGGGATGCAAAACGAGAGAATAAAGAATAGAGAGGAGTAAGTTGAGAGAAAAGTGAGAGAAGGGTTTTTTTGTGAGAAAAACCGAGCCTGAGGGTCGAGTGATGTGAGAATCACGCAAATCAGAAGGGGTGGGAAACCTACCCGGAGGAACTGGCTCCTCGAAATTTGAGGTCCACGTCTGTGTGTCGTATCTTTTGACTTGCCAGTCTTAACGTTGGCTTTAAGTCTCTTACCGAATGTGTCTCGTTGTGCTAGGTCGTGTGCCTTTTGTTTCTTCGTTTGAGTCTGTCTCGTCGTGTCCTGTGGTAGGCTCGATACCCCGGTTGAAAACCCATCCTCTTCCAAAAGGCAATTGCTCGTGCTAAGAATGCTGTGCCGTTCTTTACATCCGTGCAAAGCAAGAAAAGGAAATGGAAGATTTGAGGCATCCGAGGGTGTTTCAACTGCAACCGTATCAGTTTTGTGATCCGTTTTGTCAGATTGGGTTATTCATTTAAGGTTTGCTGTGGGCAGAATGAACCGAGTATTGTATCGCAGGCCGTATGTAGCCCCAATCCTCAGCAGAGTATGGGCTATATGTTCGGATTGAGCAATGGTTTGTATGAGCTGTTTTGCTGCTTAGTTGGTTGGTTATTTGATTATCACAGTGCAAGTGTTCAATTGTCAGATACAAATCAATTTCCCAAATGGCAGTTGAGAAAAGGCTTGCCTTTTAGTCGGCAAAGGCCCCAAGCAGCAAACGCCTGAAATTAGGAGGCCTAGGTGGGGAAAAGGATGTTCTCCCTGAGGATGCCTAGTTTCCCGAGATAAGAGTTAGTGAAGGGCTTCTCAAAGTCGAGGATAGCGCAAAGAGAGACATTGAGGTCATTGCTGCCTTGACCATAGGCCTACTTCTGCTTGACGACATGGATGCCATAAGTGACTGTAATGAATACGAGCACTTCGCTCTAATTATGTGTCATTCAATTCTGGTAATCCTTCTAACTTTTGCCTTTGTACTCAATTTCCATACTTGGTAAAGTTTTTCTAACTCACTTCCTTTCTTTGCAATCTATTCAACACGCCCACTCTTATGTTGTCAAGGTCGAGTTGATGAAGAAGGACCTGACAGAGAAAACCCAGGAGGTGTCATGCTACCTTTCCTAGCTCAACAAGGCTGAGGCTACCATAAAAAACCAGCTGGATAGAATCAAGGCAACAAGGACTACCAAACGCAAGGCTGAGGCTGCAGCTAAGGCTGCCGAGGCTGAAAAGAAACTAGTCGATGCCCTAGCTTAAGAAATCGAGGCTACTGATGAGAAAGCCTATAAGGAAGGTGTAGCTCGACTTTTTCACGCTCCCTTTCTGAAGTCGAATAAGCCCTACAGTATCGGACTCCCACTATTTTGAATCTAATTTCACAAGTGCAATGTGAAATAGATAAACACCAAAGACTCCAAATCCAGCAAATCTTTTGAAAAATTGATGTTTGAATCAAATGCCAAAAATGGACTGCTTTGCCAGATTTTAGAGTCACCGCTTTAATATTTTTGCGAAATTTAGGAAACCCAAGACTCGTGCCAAAGGCCATTAATCCGTAATCACTAAAGTGTCTCGGCTCGGGAACTTAGGTATGAGAAGGGAAGATCATGAATTGAGCACCCCACTCGCCCGATCAAAGATCAGCCTCTACTAATCATGATGTGATTCTTATTTACATTGTATGCTCTTGTTTTGATTTATTAGCTATTGTTTACTATGTGACACACACACAAATATAGACTAATTTGCAAGAGTTGGAACATTTGATTTCATGTTTTATTTGAAAATTGGTTTGTGAATTTGCCACTCGAAAAAAAGTGGGCTAAAATGGACATTTAATCAAACTATCCCAATTCAAGCGACTAGCCTTCATCCACAGGTGTTCAAACAGTTTATCACTTAAGCACTTAGCCTCATGGCGGACATACTTTGATATGGCAGCACTAATATTCAATGCAATATGCTAAAGCAAGTAAATGCTCACCTAGTACTCCAAGCCGAAACAAAGCAAAATAATTAGAAAAACATGCATGTTCATAATTAATACAATATAACTAATGTGACACATGCAAGATCCAATTAATAGGTTCGGCTAATAATTATGACATATGAATCAAGCATACTGTTTAACACGTATTCAACGAAGTATGTAAACTACAATGCTTTGTTAGAATGATGAGCCGAGCCTCGGTGCATGCAAAACAAGTGGATGCAAATCATAGAGTATGCTAAAAGAAACATGATGTTCTAAACTACCCATCATAAACAAGTAAATGAAAGGGATAAAGACGTGGGGTTGGAAGATATACACATTATTACAAGTTTACCCTCGTGCAAGAGGGTGCAAATCAAAGTCTGAAAGTCCAAATTAAACTAGTTATTACAAATCCGAATGAATAAATAAGCAAGGAATTAACTAGCTAACTACTATATTACAAATTCTAATGAATACCAAAGAAATGAATTACCTATCTAAGTTAACTAGCTATAACAGTTACAAATAAACAATGGCCACAACAATATATTAATTAAGTACAACAACAATAATTAATTACAACAACAATAATAATTAATGATTAATCATCAAACAAGGATGCATAAGGATGATAATGCTCGCATGCGCAACGTCTTGAAATTGCTCTGTTTGCCCAGACCATTTTGTTTCACCTTCAGCCACTGCTTTTTGCTTCTACAAAACACACTGCCTTACCAAATATTGATGACCGGCCAGCCCCAATGAAGCCGAACTGGGCCTAAAGAAGGCCGGCCATGCCTTAATTTCATGCAAAAATTAGTTTTGTGCTCTGAAGTGAAAACAGTGCAAACAGAGTTATTCTGAACTCTATTTGTCCCTTTCTACTCTTCTCTCTCATGGTAAGCCTCGAGAGAAGCATGAAGTCATTTCCAAAACCATCAAGGAGTAAATTGATTACTTGATGAGTCAGGGCATGATTTTGGATAAAAATTAATGAATGTAATGAATCATAACCACCCCTCCCTCCTATCATAGAGTGAACTCAAAGAGGGAGGTAGAGACGCTTCAAGTTTCATCAAAACATCATGAATTGATGTGACACGACTCTTGACACAATAGACTTAGCATAACGTCCGGCTGAACCCGAGCAATATAACTCATTTTCTTTACATTGGTTGGTTCATTTTAGCAATTTTCTAGTCCATTAAGTCCAAGGTGACAATTAAGTCCACTAATCGAGAAGAAACGTCAAACGAGAGGTGATCTTAAACATGAAAGAAAGATCATGCTGTTGATGATGAACCTCCGTAGAGATTAAGCCATTCAGCATATGTCTCTAGTTCATGTTTTGAACAACCATCAACCGGTTGAAACAATTCTCAAATGAAAGAAATGGATGGTAAGTTGATTATTAAAATGAGGCTCTTAAACATGGAAATTAAGTAAGAAAGAACTATTAACTCAAATGACTCGGTGTCTAAGGCCTAAATAACCAAAGCCATGAGGACTTACAACACAACAATTATAATATTTAAAGCATAAACTATTTAAATAAATTAAAACAGCCCCAAAACAGCCCCTAAAGTGTAAAAAACAATAGCTAAAACCATGTTAAAAGAGCACAAAAAGATAGGCAAAAACAAAGAGATACAAAGCTAGTAAGCAAAGCTAAGGAGGGGTGGCTAACCCCCTCCACTTTTAGGACTTCTAAACCATATTTTAGTCTCTGAAAATAGTCCAAAAACAATCCAGAAGTTGCCCCAAAACAGTGGCTAAAATTAGAGAAATAAGTGGGAAACACAAGGATACAAGCTTGGAATAAGGTTCAAGGAAGGGTGGCTAACTCTTCCACGTTTGGTAACTCTTAAATCACAAGTTTCAGCCCACAAAACAGTCCCAAAACAGTGTACAAAGCATGGAAAAGAGAAGGAAAGAGTAAAAGAGAAATAAGGAAGAAGATGCAAAAATTATGGGCTTGTTTGGTTTGTTTTTAGGAGAGTTGTTTTTGAAAAAAATTTGGAAGAGTTGTTTTAGAAATTTTTTTGGTTTGTTTGGTTGTATATTTTGAAAGTAGTTTTAGAGTTTGGGAGTTTGGGATGATTTGATATTTTGTTGTAATTGAGTAGATGTGTGTTAGAGAAAAAGTGATTGAGAATGAGAGAGGAGAGAGAAAAAGTGATTGATTGATGTGTAAGAGAGAGAAAGTGATTTTGGAAATTTTTTGAGAAAAATCTCAAACCAAACAATTTGTTGGAATTTTTTTTTCTAAAACTCATCTCTAAAACTCAAACCAAACATACCCTATACCTCTTGAAAGAGAGGATGCTTGTAGTTAAACAAACTTGATTCTAAACACCCTCAAGTTTATGAAATTTAGGTTTGAAACTTCAACGAAATCTTCAAGAACAAGCTCTAATGGTGTATGTATTGTGTATGTATAGCTAAAGAAGGTTTGAAGGTCAAGAAAGCTTTTGTAAGGAAGTTATGTCTAAGCTTCTACAAATATCTCCTAGAACAATTCTCTAATCTCTAGGTTTTAAAAATATGCCTTGAATTCTCTACAACAAAGCTTCAAATCCAAGCTTTAATGGTGTATGGATGGTGAAAGTTGATTTGAAGAACAAAAGAAGCTTGAAGGTTCAAGAGCTCTCATCAATGTCTAAGCCTTTTGGAAAGTTTTTCTACCCTTAAAATTTGAAGTGGGAGGTCCTATTTATAGAGTTTGAGCCAAAAAGATCATAAATATCTTCAAACAAAGATATTTGTTCAATTCCCGCCAACTGTCTGTCTGGAGCCATTGAGGCCTGGCTGGGCCTCAAAACACACGGCCGGGCCTAAAAACACACAGCCGGGCCTAAAAAGTGACCCAAGAAAAGTTTTCATTGAGGCCCGATCAGCTCTAAATACACCCGGCCGAGTCTAAAAGACTGTACTTCAGGCCTGACTTCAAACGGGCATATCTCCCTCATCCGGACTCAGTTTTAGGTCATTCTTGAGTCTAAATTCAATTTTCAGAAGTCTACTTTCCAATGGTGGCAGCCTCACATCTAAATTCTAAGTGTGGAAAGCGATATGACTATTTTAGTGAAGATTGTTCATTTTTATATTAACGGATTGATGCCTAACTTCTACAAATGATCAGATGGGCCAAGGTTAGACATGTGTATAGGTGACTTAGCGATTCTATACTATTAGTTTCATTGTCTCAACAACTCTCAATGTATATTTATAGGACACATTTATAGAGTATATTTGATTGTTAGATGCTATGGAAATTCTAATATACACACGTTGAAAAATGGTGTTTCATACGTATATCTAGTTATATTATTTTTTTCATTAATCATAACTAATTTTCTTCTTAGTTATGATATTATTTTAGTTATGACTGGTGAGATCTTTAGCTATACCTCAAGTTGTGTTTAGTTATAATAAATTATTATTATTATTATTATTTAGCTATAACTCAGAAAGTATGAAATTATGTCATTTTTTTTTTAGTTATAGAATGCATATGATACACACCCTTTGGGTGTGTACCATAATGTTATCCATAGAGACTCACAATATGAATCTCATAATTCACTATAATGATCTGACACATAAATTGATTTTTTTTAATTAAATACATAAATTGAGTTTTATTTGATTGAATTTGTCTAAAGTGAAAATTTGACACTTAACATGTTTCCTGTGGGTGCTAATTTTTTACCTCATAACCAAACAAGATCTCCTAACTGAGATCTAAAGAACTTATCCATAGAGCACACAGAAGAATAGATTAAGGCAAACACTTGCACACATAAAGATAAGAAATACCATGGTGGCTCATCTACCAAGGAGCACTATGACGATCAAGTCAGTCAACAATCTCACAAGATATTGGCACAAGTAAAACAACTCTCAATTAAACCGTACCTTAGACCCACGGGGGTGTCTCACTTTTATAGTCAACAGTGCCCTCGTCCCCTAGAAGTGTCACTTTATAGGACTCTATCCTTTACAAGGACAACATCTATCACAACTTACACTCTCCATATTAAGATGAACTCCCTCAAGAGTCTCATCTTTATCCAAACAGGTAGCTTGGCATCATCTAAGACTCTCATCTTTTATTCGAATATCTCAGATTTTGATATGATTACATCATATCTTGGCGACTTGGTCCATCCACGTAGCACCTTGGCTAATTACCTCGGCCACGTGAACAATCCAAAAAATATGTCCCTACAATTGCCCCTTAGGTTTTATTTCCTCGACAACCTGAGGTAATGAAACCTATATCGTCTAATCTCCCAACATGTTATAGATACTCCTCTAATCAAGATCGTGATTCATCAACTTCAAGAAATAAGGAACCAAGTTCCCACTCATTAAGAATCAACAACCAACATGTTCTGTTTCATTCAAATACATCATCTCTGTAATGCCCCAAATTTCTAGCCCAAATGATAAGCCAACAATCATGGCTCTTTCAAGGAAAACTGAATATAAATCTCCAAACTTACATTACATGATACAATAGTTCTTCATGCAACAATACATTAATCCAACAACAAGTAAATAAACAAATAAATACCGTCAAGGGTTTACAAGTTTCCAAGGCTTGAGCCTGGTCACAGAAAACGGTTATTCAAACCCACACAAACACAGCCCTTGGCTTACACACAGAATCACAGCAAAATGAGAGCATTGTACTCCCAACACACATACTTCCACGCCCCTAGTTGAGTTAAATCACCACATCTTTTTCTGCACAAAAATCCCGTAGGGTGAGTATAAAGCCTAGTAGGAAATTCTTAACAACGTATATACATTTTATACAAGTCTCAAGAGATGAAATGCACATGCCATGCTATACCCTTTTTGAAGATAAATCACATTTTCATCTTTTGAACATCATCATGCTCAATGATATCATGCAATCTCAATTGTTCAAAACTTAACAATTTATTTCAAGGGCGGTAAATACGACTCTGGTAATCCCTAGGTCGGTGTCTGCAAGTAGACTATACAAGTACTACCAAATTGTCATTTTTACCGGTAATAACAGGAATGCTCGACATCTATCCGCGCGGGTTTTCGGTCTTTCACCCCGGACTCTCAGGCCAACTTATTCAATATCATCTACACCACCTATCAAGACTTACCAACGTATTTACCCCAAAACCATTCCATGAAAACTTGTTTCTCAACATTCTTTTCTCAATGCAAGTTTTCACATCAACTTTCAAAGTTTAATGTAATCAAATGAATTGATATGTCAATTTCACAAGATGAACATAAATACTTTTATTCCAATTCATCATCTAAGGAACAACACAATTCCCTCTTCTCAAGTATCCTCAACAATTAGTTATTTCAAGACTATTTCAACGTTTTGAACAATAATTCTCAAAATGAACAACAATCCTCACATTCCCTGAAATTCATCATTTATATAAATATAAATAAGAAAATTTCCAAACATCCATTTATTTTGACACACAAAATAAATATAACAATATCATTCATGGATTTTCAGTATCTTTTAAAAAAATCTCCAAATTCTAGGTTTTCTCACTAAAACTATACAACTCAATTCTTATGAAAAAAAACTTTCCAAAATCATCTTTTCTTCAATCAACGAAGATCAAAACCCATAAGATCATTTTAAAAAAACAATAGACAAACCCACTTTCAAAATTGCTCAACTTCTCGAATCAACAATCAATTTTCAAAGCTATCGAAAGATAACTTCGAAAATCATCTAGATCTTGCAAATATATATATATATATATAACTCTAAGAAAATCCCGACCTCAAGTTTTGAAGAAGAAATGAGATGAAACCCCCAAAATCAACGGTGTTGAAACTCGATCTTCACCGCACATAACAAAGCCCTCAAGAAGTTAACCAACTTTGATGAAGAACTTATGGCAGAACTCTAATGGATCTTGAGAAATCAAGGTTTTGATCCAATTTGGTGTAGGGAAATGTAGAGAGAAGGGAGAGGAAAGGGTTTTTAGAGAGAGAAAGAGATATACAAAAGTGATATGAAATATCAAATTCATGAATTGATATAACGTGGCCCGCTTGAGCGTGGAAAGCCCCGCTCGAGCGTCGAATACACCTTCCTAGTACTTTTGCAGACAGGTTAAACTTCTGGAACCAAACATTCTCCGCTCGAGCACATAAACAGCCGCTCGAGCAGACAAGCAACTTCTAATGCATTTTTCATTTTTGCTCCGGAGGCGCTGCCCCTTAACCTCACCAGGGCGCTGACCTAGGACCCGCCAAAGGGTGTTGCCCCATGGACCTCTGCAAACTGACCGGGTAGCTCGATCCCCGCCAGGGCGCTGCCTTTGGACCCATCAAGGGGCGCTACCCCCTGGACCCCTGTGAGCTGACCGGGCAGCTCAATCCCCGACATAGTCAGTGAAGTGGCAAAGCTGGGATCGCTACAATCTCATTCGAGATCACACCACTAACGAAGGTCATGACATGCTAGTTCAAAAATTTCAAAAGCCCAAGATTCATGAACTGTTAACCCATAAGAAACTCAACAATCTTGTTCACATGTAGTCTCCTCACTGGAGCGTGCACATCACGTCAACTAACGTGTCCCATCAACATTATCACACATCGCCTGACGTCAGCTGATGTTAGCAAAGCACATCTTCCTCGGCATTTGGAATGATTTCGTTTTGCCGCCATTTTGAATTCCATCAAAACCATTTTCTTTCTCTTCCATCTCTTCCCTTCCTGTTCACAACTCTCTCTTTTCTCAGTCTTTCTCTCTCTAAACCTCTATTGACGAATGTTCGGAGATCTCTGCAACTACTCCGTTCAACCATCTCTAACGATTGAACACCCTTTCTGCTCCGATCAAAAGCTCCTTCTCCCTTCGACAATACAGAATCCAATCTCCGTTCCTTTATTACCAAATTGTAAGTCCCTCATTCTTGCACCTTTCCTTTCGGTCTCATTATATCTCTTCATGTTCTTGAAATTATCCTTCATGTATTTCTAGTTGTTGTGCATGTCACTCTCATCTTAAACTTGATTCTGCTTATTTCTTCTAATTCTGAATACAATCTTTCACAATTTCCCAGTTTCTACATCTATGTTCTTCATGTCATTAAGTTTCTGTATTTGATTCCGAATTTTCCTTCGCATATGATACTCATATTGCAATATATGCTCATGAATTTCATGTACTTGTTCTTTAACTTCTGCATTTCAATCTTCAACTTGTGAATTTGGTTTTTTCATTCTTGTTGTTCTGGATTCTTGCTTATTTACTTCAATTTTGAACACCTTAAATTAGGACTTGGGATTTGTTAGAAAACTATGGAAACAGAACCCTAGAACAAACTTAAAAATTCCCAAAATCCATAGGCTAGAAAGCCCAAAGAAACACATAGAAACCTAGGTTTTAGCCATCTTGGCACCAAAAACCACCTCCGCTAGACAGAAAATGTTTCCCCGACACTATGGGTATGCACAAATGGAGGGTAGATATCCCGTTAAAAATAGAATACTTTCGACAAGAATTTGACATCCCAGCCAATGTCTAGATTAGGCTAACTGGTGAGAATGATTCCATCATGCCTGAGGACAACTGCATACCCTTTCTCGTAGTGTCAATCATTGAGGGTGGAATTAGATTCCCTTTCAACATTCTTTTCAGAGAGATGATGCATTACTACCGCCTCAACCCTATGCAACTAGCGATAAACGCCTTTAGGATAATCAACATAATAGCCGAGTTGTGTCGCCGACATAACGCATGGCTCACCTTGTCTGATGTTTAGTACTGCTATACCATGTGTAGCCTCAAGTCTACCAACAACATGTCCTATTACCTCAAACCCAGTTCCAATACCTACAAAATGATAGTTGACCTTCCAAACTCCGACAAGGGTGTTAGGGAAGACTACCTGATTGTCTTAGGCAGCTGAGAATTTCCTCCAGACGATGACTTGTGCCTCTTTCCCTAACATAGGGAGATCTTTAGGGAAGATGAGGGTAAGCTTTTAGTTTTCCTATATCACACACTTTCAAAATTAATCTTCGTATACCTAGTCAAATTCTTATGTATGTTCTATTATCTACCCCAGCTAAGCAAGTCTTTCCATAGGTTAAACGTCAAGCGGAAAGATCTTGTCCGACTTCTCGAGCTTCCCATCAAGGATTGCAAGGCCCCTATCCTACTCAACTACATCCAGACATACAAGTTGCCTTTGCTTGACATCCCTCCAGAAGCAGAACTCCACCACCTCTAACAACAACACTAGCAATAGCCTCCCCTCGCCCATATCAGGGTTCTATCTCTAACCCAGTCAATCTGCCATCTACCTCAGCTCTGTCAATTCATCTCGCCAGCTTAGTGCAAACACCATCGCTGACCTTCTAATGATCCTATAGGAAGAACTCGCATCAGGAAATGCCGAAGCCTTGATTTGCTGACGTACAACCCAACAAACCCCCATATTGCTCTCCTTACCTTCAAACTCAGCACCAGAGTAATAATTTCTATTAGTTTTGACGAAATGGGGCACAAACCTGCAATTGCCGAAGTTTTACTTGGCAAAATCCCTAATGTTGTCACCGTCCACTTTACTCCATCCACATCCTCGGTCTAGAAACAAAAAAGGGTGAAGCAGGCCAAGGCAAAGGCCAAACAAACTGTGACTTCTCCCTCAGAGGACAAAGACCTTGAAGAAAACATGTTGATTTCCTAAATGGTAGTCGAGAAAAGGCCTGTCTTTAAGTCGGTAAATGCCCCAAGCAGCAAATGCCTGAAATTAGTGGGCCTATGTGAGGAAATGGATGTTCTCCCTGAGGATGCCTAGTTCCCAGAGATAAGAGTTGGTGAAGGGCTTCCCAAAGTTGAGGATAGCACAAAGAGAGACCTTGAGGCCGTCGCTGCCTTGACCATGAGCCTACTCCTGCCTGTAGACATGGATGCCATAAGTGACTGTAATAAATATGAGCACTTTGCTCTAATTATGCGTCATTCGATTCTGGTATCCTTCTAACTTTTTCCTTTGTACTCAATTTCCATACTTAGTAAAGGCTGCTGATGAGAACACCTACGAGGAAGGCAAAGCCAATGTTCGCGACCAGTACAAGAAGCAAGTTGACTTGCCCTACAATAAAGGCTATTATCTTAGCTGGATCATTGCTCTGAAGAAATTGTCTGTCCCCGAGGACTCATCTCTACGGGACCTCGATCAACTCGACGTGCCATTTTCTCCTTCACCAATGCAATCTGAAGAAACTACCAATGCCGAGGAAGGGGGAAGAGGAAGAGGGCGCCAAGGAGGCCACTTCTGGCGTCAAGTCCTCCATCCTCAGTGACCAAGCGCTGGACCTGACTGGGGAGGATGACGCAGAAGTTCCGAGAGCGCTTCTTTAGTCAAAGAGGCCGACAAGTCTGTGCTCAACAAATCTGTCGAAGATCTTTTGAAGGAGATTGATGAGAATAAGACCGCACTGCCATCCACTAAGGCCGACAGCTCGCCAAATGGCAAGATAGAGCATTCTGAAGCTCGTACTAGCACTTTGGGTTTATTCTTTTCTCTTTACCTGTGTTTTTCCTTTTCTTTAGCTTGAATAATCACAACTTTTATCTTTTGAGAGGAGTTTGTAGACACCCAATTTTGACTAGCCCTAAGACTTAGGTATTTTCTTTTTATTACCCGATGATGACAATTAGAATTTGTTTCTCACAAAATCCTTAGTAAGAGGGATGGAATTTAAACTTTAATCCCAAACTTTACACATTCTTTTTGACCAAACCATTTCAAACCTTATAAACCTCTTTTTAAAATATTTTTTCAAATGTTTCTACGATGTTTTGAAGCTCCCATTTCGATTAAAATATTGCATTTTTCAGTAAACTGAGTAAGGACAAAGTGGAAATAAATGGAAGGGATGTGAACATTTTGAAAAAATATTTTTTAAAAAAATCTTCTTTATAGGTTTAGAGTTGAAGGAAATAGGAGGGGATGGAAGAAAACTGGTTTAGGAAAAGGATGAGCATCAAATCGTTAAGAAAGAAATGAACAGCCTTCACTAAATTAGGAATATATCTTTGTACGCCTGGAATTTAGATTTGAGGTCACCACCATTGAAAAGTAGACTTCTTGGGCTTCAATTTAGAGCAAAGAATCATCTAAAACCGAGTCCAAATAAGGGAGATACGCCCATTTGAAGTTAGGCTTGAGAGCAGATTTTGTTGACTGGACCCAAAACAACATCATACCTCTTTTTTTTTTTTTTTGGTTTTGGTTCAGTAGGACTCCCCATTGATCCATTTTGTGATCCATTCAAGTGCACCCACTCATCCTCCATTATCTCCACTCACCCTCCTTTATCAAAAGAGGTTTTGGCCTTGTCATAACGGATGAATCAAAAGCAACAAAGTCTTGATCATCATTATCATCCTTGTCATGCGCATCACCTTTGTCTTCCACCTTGTCCCCCATTCCTTGACTTATTTATTCCTACATCGCTTATATATTTAGAAGATATATTGAAGAGGGAGAGGTTAGAAAAGAAGAGGGGAAAATCATTCGAGAGAGTTAGAGAGCAAAGAGAGCAAAAGAGAATTTTTTTCTAAAGTGCAACCTTGAGCCAAAACACTTCCAAGCTTCCATTGTTATTGAAATTCCTCATTTCCATACACCAAAACCACTCCAAAAATTTTGATATAGCCAAAGATCAATTGCCTTGATCATAAGGAAGAGTGTTTAGTGATTGAAAGTAAGAAAAACTAGAGAGTTAGTCACTTTCCATACCATAAACTGAGTTAGTCACTTTCCATACCATAAACTCCATAATTTCGAATTGAGGATTTGAGAACACACTTCCTACGCTTGAGGGTGATCAAGAGGGAGTTTTTGAACTAAGGAGTTCATCCTTTCGTTGGAAGGTGAATTTCACAAACTTTTCATTTTCCTACATTTCTTACTTATTTTGCCCTTTCGGTTTGATTTCTTGTTATATTATATATTATTGTAATCTAATTGAAAGTGGTGAGTTGAGAGTCTCATATTTATTATTTTTAGTTCTTTTTAAGCATAAGAAAGAGACCTTCCATGCTAAATGGTTTAATCTCTTCAGAGGTTCATTACCAGGGCATTACATCTCTCTCTCTCTCTCTCTCTCTCTCTCTCTCTCTCTCTCATGCCAAAAACAAACTTCTTGTTTGACGCTTCTATGCATCAGTGGACGTAATTATCACTTTTGGATAAAATGATTAAAGATTGGAAATGTAATAAAAAGGGCTAATAAAATTGGACTAAAAGAGGCACAAGATAATAAAATTGAGCCGGGTTCAATCAAACATCATATTGAACCCATTGCATTTCTTACTTATTTTGCTTTTTTCCTTTGATTTCTTGTTATATTATATATTGTTGTAATTGAAAGTGGTGAGTTGAGACTCCCATATATATTGTTTTTAGTTCTATTTTTTTTTTTTTACGAAATCTAAAATAGAGTTTGGCCAAGTCTATCGAGCTACCTAGCCCATTAGTTGGCCAGGTAGCCACCTAAAAGTACACCATCGTACCCGCAACCTTCATGACTGTGCCCGCGACCTCTAGGCAAAATCGGGCAGCCTTCCGACATTGAGAAGATCAACCTCCGATGGTCTTTGAGACGCTTGAAGCTACTATTTTCCTATGTTTATTTTATTTTGAGTGTTTGTGAGGTTTTTTATATTGTGTTGTAATATTTATTCATCTCCCTCGGATTTGTGATATTTAAAATGTTGTAATAATTCGTCGTCCCGTTTCTTTCTATCATGTTCTTTTACTTGCTTTCTTTATTTGTGAATATGCATCATATTTTGTTTATATCTATGCTTTGCATCCATGTTTCATGCATCTTGATTCGGCTAAGTTTGCATTTATGGATTTAATCAATTCCTATGTAATTATGTGCGCTACCTCATATTTTTTAGATGATTCACATGTCATGTCTTAGAAGTCGAATTTTTTGTTGCATCTCATGAGTGAATTGCATTAGGATTTTGTATATAAGATCATGTATGTTTTACAAACTTTGTTCTGTAGCTGTTCACGGGACGTCGGTAAATATGTAAGTTTTTATGGTTTAGCATCCCGTTTGTGTGTGTTTCTCTTATTATGTTTAAGCATCCTGCCATGTGGCTACTTGCTTACTTGATATAACTGTATGAATGCTAGTGGATAGAGGTTGTGTCGCTTAATTTGGAATGATGTTGATTTTTCATGTCTGTAAACTCAATTTATTTACTCTCAAAATACATGAAATCAAATTGTTCCAAAATGAATGGCATAGTCTATACTTGTATGCTTCACATAGTAAATTTTAGGATTTATTAAATAATCAGAGCATGAGCATATAAAGAAAATAAAATTCATATTATGGTTTAGTAAAGGCCGATCTTTTGATCGGGTGAGCGGGGATGCTCAATTAATGACCTTCTTCCTTTATACCTAAGGTTCTGAGCCAAGCATTCTTGGTTACGATGAACAGTGGCCTTGGCACAAGTCACGAGTTTCCTAATTTTCCCAAAATAAATATTAGGTGGCGACTCTGAGATCTAATGATGCAGTCCATTTCTAGCAAATGGTTTTTGTAATAAAATGGATTTTTCTAAAAGTTGCCAACTCTGGACTCTCATCTATGTTTCACATTGCACTCGTGAGACTAGATCAAAGAAATCGAGGGTCTGAACTGTTTAACGTGCACAGGTAGCCCCTGGGCAAGTTACAAAGTTGAATCTTCAACTCACTCAACTCGGCGGGTGCAAATCTGTACGGTGCCATAGAAATCGGTGTCATGCTAGGTACTAAACCAATAGAGAACTCAATCTCACAGTGGAGTGGTAAACTAGTGAGATCCTCAGGAAAGGCGTCCCAGTATTCACAAACTAGATTCAGCAACTCAACTAGGGCCGCATCACTCTCAACACCCAAAAATGTAGAAAGAAGAAGACTAAGCTCGCCCCAACCACATGGATTACACACTGGCAACAAAGCTCTATCAATTCGGTCTCCTAAGAAATAAAAAAAATCACCACTCGAGGTACATATAGCAGCCCTCTAATGGTAACAGTCTATAACAACCCAATAAGATGGCAACCAATCCATACCCAGGATAAGATCAAAGCTCAACATATTAATCAACACACGTGCAAAAGGAAGTCGGCGACTGGCAACCTCTATCTCATAACCCTGACACCCCTAGTCTAATATAACCTCTACCTTGAGTGGAGATGCTAACTAAGCCACTTCTAACCCTAATGCCGATGCAAGTGCAGATGACATAAAAGAATGGGATGCACCAGTATCAATCAACACATTAGCAATAGAATTACATAATAAGAAGTTACCTCTCACTGCCGAAGGTGCTGGCACTAAGTCTGGCTTGGTAATAGCATACACACATCTTGTAGGTCTCTGCTCTACCTGCTCACCCCTTAGATCATAAGTCTGATGCATGGACTAAGCCGAAAAAGCTCCCTGATTGGCTTTCGAGGCCTGAGCTGACTGTGCAGGCTGATGGCTCTGTGTCTGTGTCGAACTAGAAGCACCAGGTATGCCACTTGACTTAGGGCAAAACCTCCTCACATACCTTGACTGCCACACTAATAATAGGTAATCGGTTGCCTTTTTTGCTGACTCTGGCTTTGAGGACGAACCAAAGACGGTGCAGATTGTTGCCCTCCTTCTCTCTACAGGGTAAGTTAGAGATTTGTGCCCAACTGGCAGCACCTAAAACAAGTGAAACCTCCTTGATTATCTCTCCCTAAACCCGAACTCGGCACAAAAAAAGTGGATCTAGATTGTGCTTCTTGGGATCACTATGGAGTAGAACCCCTCTGTCTCTTACTGTCCCATGCCCCACTCGGAACCTCCTGAGTCCACTTGGAGCCCCTCATTCACTCCTCCTCAGCCTGAACTACGGTCTCAAGATGAGTTTCCATCTTCACAAGGTGCCCGTAGTCCCTAATCATCGACCCAACCACTTTAAAAAGAAGTCCACTCCTAAATCTTTTCTTAAACTTTACACAACGGCGTTCTTCTGTCACTACGAGTTCTGGTGCAAATCTAGAGAGGCTTGTGAAAGTTGCATCAAACTCAACTACTGGAAAATTAAGCTACTGAAGGTTCAAGAATTGGTCCCTCTACTTCTCCCTAGCAGTGGGAGGCAAAAACTTGTCCTGGAAGGCGTTGACAAAGGCCTCCCAAGTCACTCCAATGTGCCCACGCGTATACTTCCACCATTGACCCACATCTCCCTTCAATTGGAAAGATGCCAAAGTCACTCTCAACCCATCATCTTTGATGCCAAGCATCTCAAACATCTTCACCATCTGCTCGAGCCATTCATCCACTTTCAAAGGCTCTTTAGGATCCCCCAAAAACTTGTCTAGATTAGAAATGAAGAACTCCCTCTTCAAGAATGATGGCCCTGCTTCCGCAACTTGGGCCTGAACTTGATTCTTAACCCTGTCCATGGATTCCTACAAAGCTTCGACCATTTCTTGGGCCAGAGCACCCATGGCCTGTTGACCAACTGGTTTGGCAATATTGGCATGACCAACCCCTTCCTCTTACGCCGGAATATCATCCAGTATCGGAACCTCCTGCCGTCTAGGCCTACCACGCCTACTACCACCACATCCACGTCCTGACGTCCTAATAAAGGTAACACAACAGATTAGCACATTCACAAATGTATCGAAGCTAACTCACTTGCATCCTAAAGCGATGGACAACAATTAATTCACTCCACTTAAGAATACAATCACATAAACACATACGAATTTCCTTTCTAGATAATAATCATCCCGTGACGTTGCCAGAGTGCCAATTAGAAATAACAATGATCAAGTGCTCTTCTAACGAGACTTCTAGAAACTCGTAGGCCCAATCAAAATCTTAGAAATTAAATCCCATGACCATATAATCACATAAGCATGTCATCACATAGCATACCATACATACAAATATCTCTATCAAGCGAGATAAATCCATTGTGCTAAGAACCACTTTCTATGTACCCAAAGTATTCAAACCCTGTATGCTCTAATACCAAGTTATAATGCCCGAAAAATATAACGATAGCCCATGATGTATAATCAAATAAGATAATGTGTTTCCAAAATCAATATCCTTTCCATTCATATATGATTTGAATTATATAAAAGATAACACATGCATTTACACATTCACAAGCTCTAACCTTGAATCTGTACCATGTGTTACAAGAAGAGATATGATACGAAAGTAAAACAGATAATAAATGCCCTAAAAGTTTATAACTTTCCAAGACGATGTTTGGTTACAACAAAAATAGATTTAAATCCAATACAATTAAAGGCCCTTGGCTTGTATAAAACATATACAACAATCAAACAAAATAAAGCTCTTGCTCAAAGTCCTCCCAAGCTTATTGCCTTGGTGGAAGCATATCATCAGCACCTGTAGATATTCTAAATATTCTAATTAGCCTATGGAACTAGCCAATTTTGGTTTCTGAATTTGTTTGGGTCTTCAATTTCGAATTCAAAGTAGGTATTCTAATAGACATTCCATAAATATACAGATAAACACAATTTAAACACATAATTATGCCAACATGCTCAATAAAACAATATGTAAAAATAACATGTACGTCAGGGTCATCATAGTTTTGGTCATACCATATGGTTTTTTTCCATAATTCTATTGTTTCCTTTCATTTTTTCTCACTTTCTCACATATTTTCTCACCATCCAAACAAGTTTAACTTTCATAATTCAATCATTGTTCATATTCTAATGAGCCTTTGTGGTTGTTTTATGATGTTCATTGGATGATCTGTGAGCTCAATTAGGAGATTAAAGAGCTTTCTATCTTTATTTTATTTCATTTTCTCCTACATTCTCTCTACTTTCTTGGAAGCCAAACATGGCTTCCAGCTAGAAATGATTTGTAATCTACTCTCTACATTCACTCTTTACATGAATTTGAGCATCAATTTGCCCTTTTCCATGAGATAAGATGTAATAACCTCGACCTCTGATTCACGTTAATTCATGATTAAATAAGCCTAATCAGTAATTAAGGTGAAATTCTGAATTAATTGCATGTGTGTCGCATTATTTGTGCTTATATCTGTCTAATGTAGGAATATCTATTTGAGTTCTATTTTGTTCTGTGAATTGAAGGCCTTATCGGCATCCGATCACGAAATTGGCTTGATTTATGTGCTATTTAGGATTTTTAGAACATTATGGTAGGTTTAATTAAAATTCGATTCAGAACAATTAAATTAAAATAATTTAATGACCAATTGATTAGTTGATTAACAATTTCCTTCCTTCAACACATATTTGAGCCTATACAAGAAAACAAAATGTGAGAGAGAAAAGAAAGAAGAAACCTTGGACTCAAATTAAAGGATTTGTTAGGAATAGAAAGAATTGAACTTAAAGATACAAGAAACAAGCCTCTAGCCTCTCATTGGCAAGCCTAGGTAAGAATTCAACCCTTGGATTGTTCAAATATGATATCTAGACCTTGAATTCAAGAGAATTAAGTTGAATAATGGAAGATCTAAGCTAGAAATGAAGGAAATTGAGCCATTCATGCATGCATGCATATATCATAGCATTTTGAGTTTGTTTCTAAATAATTTCCACATGCATGTGTCTATTTCGACTTAGTTTTGAGAATTCATCACATTTCTTACCATTTCACCTTAATTGATCATGTTTTGGAAAGTCTAAGTTCATAGTAATTCATGCAAGTCATGTTCATGGCATATTCATAAGTTTCAAGTTGACTTTTGAACAATGGGCATGCTATGGGGCTTTGATTTTATGAAATGGTTTTGAATTCAAGATGGTTTCCAAGTTTATACAAGTTTCCTCAAGTTTTTGGCCCAAAATGATGAGTTTTAAAGTGTTAGATTTGAGTTTTAAGCTTGGGAGTGCAATCTAGAAATTCCAGATTCTGCTATTCTGCTCGAGTGACAGAAGCTACGCTCGAGCGACCAAAAGTTGGCTCAAGCGTGAAATGCAAGCTCTCAAGTGTTTTCACATTTTGCAGACCACTCGAGCGATAAGGGTTGCGCTCAAGCGAGGACCCCAGTCTGACGCTCGAGCGATCGTCGAGTGGCCATTGAGTGGAGAATTCACACAACCAGTACTTTTCAGAGTTTATAGACTGCTTGAGTGAAGGAATTTATGCTCGAGCGGCCCCTCATATGTTTGCATGTCCGCTTGAGAGAGGAAAGTTACGCTTGAGCGGGGCCCCCGTTTTTAGCAAATTTTGTTAAGATATCCAAAGTGCATTATGGCATCCTCATTGCATCATAGACATTCCTAGGCCACAATTAAGACCTAATAATGAGGATGAGACTTAGAAACACACTAAGAACAAAATGAAAGAAGTTATGTGATATTTGGGTGTGTTTTTCAAGATGTGTATATGTTATGTTTGTGTAGGTCGTGTGCCATAAGCTGTTTGATTTTGTTTGCTCTGCCAGTTCGCATCTGGAGCCATTTGTGAGTAATAACTTAGTAAAGCTATGCTCAACTCCTGAATCTGATTATGAAATGTTATATTCTATACGATGAATGGTTGTCCCATTTTCTGACAAGTATTCATGGCATCCTTAGCACAAGGCCCATGCCCGGGAGTAATAATATTGTGGTCTACAAGCACAAGGCCCTTGCTCGAGGGTAACAATACCATGGTCTTATGGCCCTTGCCCGGGGGTAATAGTACTGTGGCTCAAGTATATTACATGTTCCCAGTACTTGAGGTTCTTATGGAACTGACAAGGATGATAACGCTAATGGATGGACCATGTATGATGAAGCATGAACACTGATTTCGGTATGTAGTTTGAACAAGAATATGAACATAAATCTATTTCTGATATGAACTCTGATTTCTGAATCTGTTATGGACATCTTTCATTGAAACCCTTTACTCTGTTATTATTCACTGGGCTTTCGCTCACTATTTATATTATGTATATAGGTATGCAAGTACGTGACTAGGCCTAAGTTGTTGCCTGGAGTGTTTTTGGGTCAACCAACCACTGTGCCTGTCGGGGAGGTCCTTTTCTCAAAAGTCAAGTTTTGAGAACCTTTGAAGGTGTGTTGTTGTTTGTTTTGCTTATTTGTACGCTGGACTAAGTCCCTCATGACATTATATGTATGGTGATACAAGTTTTATGGAAGTTTAACATTATATAAGCTTAAAATTTCTTTTGTCTCATGTATGTCTACACAGCTCTGTGGACCTTGTATTTTGTATAACTTCTTCCGTAGCCCCTTATATTTTGTTATTTTATTTAGAGGCCTTTGGTAATCACAGGTTTACTGGCTGGTTACGTCGCTAAACCTATAGGGGTGGGTTTGGGTTGTGACAGAGTAGTATCAGAGTACGCGTCATACCGCACACACGGGTCCATATGAGCTATAGGATGCCCTAGTAAGAGTTAGGGGCATTCCATTTGCATGTGTGAGTGTGTATTAATTTCTATACATGAGAAAACTGCATCTTGACATGAATACATGAAATTGGAACGACTGAATTGGGATTGAATGTTCCGACCACTGTGAAAAGAACTATTTGCCTATGTTTATTGTTCTCCTGTTTCCCTATAGCAATGGAAAATACAAGAAGTGATGATACAAAAGGGTCCTTTGAGGCTCGAATGAGCCGAATGGAACAAATGCTTACAGCCTTAACTGAAGCAATGGCACAGTAACAAAGACAACAATCATTGCTTCCTCCACCCCTATCGGTCCAAGTTGAACTGGATAACAATGACATCATAAACTTAACTCAGAAATTCACGAAGATGAAACCGCCGAATTTCTTGGTGGTATTGAACCCTTAAAGGCAAAGACATGGTTGCTCAAGATAGAGAAATTATTTGAGGTATTTCCTTGTTCTAAGACTCAGAAAGTTCTATTAGCTACCTACACCTTAAAAGATGAAGCCCAAAGATGTTGGTTGTTGATTCGCACTAATAATGGGAACATGGCATGGGCGCAATTCAATGACATCTTTTGTGACAAGTACTTTCCTCAGTATTTTCGGGATCAGAAAGTTTCTGAATTCTAAGAATTGAAGCAAGGCAGGATGTCTGTAGCCAAGTATGAGGCTAAGTTTACTGAGTTGGCCATATTTTCCCTTCATATGGTTGACACAGATTATAAGAAGGCCCAGAAATTTGAACAGGGCTTAGACCTGGACGTATATGATTGAGTAGGCATATTGAAATTGCCTACTTATGTGGAAGTACTTGATAGGGCATTGATGGCAGAGGCCATACTAGCAGCAAAGAAACAGACTAATGCTCCAACAACTTAATGGAGAGACAAAAGATCTAGATCCAATTTTCAGAAGGGCCGTTCATCATTTACAAGCAAAAGACAAAATACTGGATCTTCAAGTAGTTCAAGCCAAAGTAATAGGTCTATGCCAGCTTGTCCAGAATGTAGAAGGAAGCATAAAGGCACATGTCACTGTGCATCTAGCGCTTGTTTTCGATGTGGCAAGACAGGCCATATGATTAGAGATTGTCCGATGAGACTTGACATGACTACCCGTCCAGCGACAAGTTCAGCTGGATCTGCTCCTGAACTAAGAACGAATGTGAGAGCCAATACTGGGGAAGAAACTTTGAGACAAGGCCAGGTTTTTGCATTAGCACCTGGTGATGTACAGAATACCGAATTAGTAGTATCAGGTATAATCTCTATTTGTGCTCAGAATGCCTATGTGTTGATAGATTCTGGCTCCACGCATTCATTTGTATCGCATGTTTTTTCTTGAAAATTGACTAGACCTTTACAACCTATGAATTATTTACTGTCTATTTCTACACCATCTGGGGGTTCTATGGTATGTACTTATGTTTATTCAGCATGCGAACCAGTAATTGGCGATGTGACATAGTATGTTGATTTATTGCCATTGGGTATTGATTATTTTGGTTGCACACTGGGTATGGACTAGTTGAGGAAGTACTGTGCAACTATTGACTGTGTGAATAAATCCGTTGTGTTTCATCTGCCTAGTTTACCTGAATTTGTGTTTACTGGGAGTGGGGTAGTTCCTTCTACATATTTGATTTCTGCCATGAAAGCTGTTAAACTGCTTAGGAAGGGATATAGAGGGTACATGTGTTGTGTTTTGACTGCGACTTCTGATAGTCTTACTATAGAGAACATCTTGGTAATAAATGAATTTCCTAATGTATTTCCAACCGAATTGCCCGGGGAGTTAATTGATAGAGAAATTGAGTTTACTATTGATGTTGTACCTAGAACACAACCAATTTCCAAAACCCCGTATAGAATGTCAACTTCTGAGTTGAAAGAATTAAAAAGCCAACTTCAAGACTTGTTAGACAAGAAGTTCATCCGACTGAGCACTTCACCTTGGGGTGCTCCAATTTTATTTGTTAAAAAGAAAGACAGATCTTTGAGGCTGTGTATAGACTATCGGGAATTAAACAAAGTGACTATCAAGAATAAATGCCCACTACCTCAAATAGATGACTTATTTGACCAACTACAGGGCACCCAAGTCTTTTCAAAAATTGACCTTAGATCCAAATACCACCAATTGAAAGTCAAAGTCGAAGACGTAGAGAAAACTGCCTTCCGGACTAGATATGGCACTATGAGTTTCTAGTGTTGCCATTTGGGTAACTAATGCACTTGCAGCTTTCATGGATCTAATGAACAGGGTGTTTAAACAATTTCTTGATGAATTTATCATTGTGTTAGTTGATGATATCTTGATTTACTTCAAAAGCAGGGAAGAACATGAACATCACCTGAGAATTGCTTTACAGATGTTGAGTGAAAAGAAGTTGTACGCAAAACTGGCCAAATGTGATTTCTAGCTTGACAACGTAACATTTTTAGGACATGTGATTGACAAAGATGATATATCAGTGGACTCATAGAAAATTAAAGCCATTGTAGACTGGCCAAGGCCAACCAACGTGTTTGAGGTTAAAAGTTTTCTGGGGCTTGTAGGTTGTTATCGCAGATTTGTGAAAGATTTCTCCAAGCTTGCCTTGCCACTCACTCAACTGACTCAGAAAAATGTACCATTTGATTGGAATGATCAACGGGAGTTAGCCTTTCAAGACCTAAAAACTAGACTTCTGTGACAACCCTCACCACTGTTTACTGTTAAATTGTGTGACTGAACATGATAAGTAACTGAATTGACTGAAATTCTGAACTAATTGATTGAGTATATTAGTTTAAATGCATTTTTATCTGTTTGACTATTAATTGATCTATTCATGTTTTAATTTCGAATTGCAAATTGAAGGCCTTATAGGCGGCTGAATCTGAAATTGATTAGTGTTTCATGTTAATTAGAATTTACGTGATTTTATGGTATGTTTAATTAAAATTTGAATTGGTATGATTAAATTGGATTAAATAAAGTAAAATTATTGAACCAAGGTTAATTACCAAACTACCATTTTAGTGGGCCACTTTGTTACACATTGTTTAGAGCCTAGTTTCATATCACATGCATCATCTTCATTACCTCTAGAGACCAAAAATGTGAGAGAGGGCTAGAGAGTTGGAAGAAATTGAGTTCACCTAGATTTGCTTGGAGAACTAGAAGAATTGAAGAGTAGATTGCATAATTGAGCTTCTAGACTTGATATTGAAGACCTAAGGTAGGAAATCATCTTCTTGATTGTGAATTCAAGTTGGTTCTTGCATGGTTCATGAGTCATTAGTGATCTAAGTCAAGAATTGGTTTAAAGAGTTGATTTGTGTAGCTAAATCTTGCATGCATGTACACATTGTTGAGTTTTGAGGTTGATTTCATGGGAATTCCTACATGCATGTTTACATTTTGGTTGAAGTCCATGAATTTATGTTTTTGAGTGAATTGACTCATTTGATCAAGTATTTGAAGCTTTGATTTGAATTGAACACTTGCATGTTACATATACATTATGTTCATGAAGTTTTGTTTGGATTTGTGTTTAATTGAACTACCTTTGAGCTTTGATTTTGCAAATTGATCTTTGAAACATGTTATATTATGAGTTTTAAAGTGTTTTCCAGAAAATTAGCCCAAAAGGATCGGATTTGATGTATTAAATATTGAATTTGAGCTTGGAGGTTCAATCTGGAAATTCTAGATTTTGGACCCATGCTCGAGCGTAAGACTTCATGCTCGAGTGTACAATCTGGGTTCATGCAGTCCGCTCGAGCGGGAAAATTAACGGTCGAGCATGAAATGCGTGTATCTAGGACTTTTCATGTGTTTATAGTACGCTCGAGTGAGGGAATGCACGCTCGAGCGAGGACTTGTGTCTCACGCTCGAGTGTAGGTCGAGCGCCCATCAAGCGTGAATTGCATGCATCCAGTACTTTTGCCTATGTTTGTAGTCCGCTCGAGCGAGGAAAGTCATGCTCGAGCGGAGATCCTTTGTCTGCATAACCGTTCGAGCGTAGGAATCCACGCTCGAGCATGGACCCTTATTTCAGCAAATTTTGAAAAGTGTTTTAAAGTGCATCTTTGCATCCTCTTTCCATCCTAGGCATTCCTAGGGCATGTTTAAGGAATCTTAATTGATTGGTCCGTGCAGATATATGCCTTTATCTATCTGCCACATTGGAATTAACAACCAAATGTGTCTTTGTTCCAACCACTGTGTAAGCCCCATACAAAGGATAGGCTGGTTCGCTTGAAGAGAATCTTTTCTATGATCAGATCCGAATCATGTTGTACATGAGCAGGCTCCGTAAGATCCAGTAGAATAAGTGAAATAGACATAATCATGATTATGTCTATTTCACTTATTTAAGATTGAATAGTATGGAAATGCATTCATTTCCTATGCATTGACAGGATCTACGATACTATCGGAGTGAAACAGGGGATCTAAAGAAGAGCAGAGGCTAGACTATATTAGTAACAAGTAAACCCTTTGTGTGTATGTAAAAAGTCTCCAAATTTTTGGGGGATAAACATAATAAATTGCAAGGTCTGAGACGACCCACAAAGCACGTGATCATATCATGATCAACTTTGTAAGCCTACTTGAGGATATTGATGCAGAACCACACCGAGTCAAGTTAGGGGTTAAGTTATTGAACCCAAGTGTATAACTTAGTATGTGTTCATTCTGTAACTGTAGGGTTGGCATCCGAGGACGCGCACTAGCCTATCTATAGCCCAATGCTCTGTGAGTAACAATGTTGTAAAGATATGTTTAATGATGATTATTTTCTGAACAATCAAGCATCTTGTTTTTTAAAAGTATCATTTCTTGTTCTAGAATGAATGATGTCCTAATTATGAGCTGTATTCGTGGTATCCATAGCAACTTCTTTATTCTTGTCGCATCTTGTCATAGAGATCTCTGTCGGTTCCCATGTTAGAACCATTCTTTCTTGTTATGATAGCCATCAATATTTATTCGATCTGTTAAGACCCTCTTATCTTGTTTTGCTATTGAATGTACCACTTATAACTGCTATGGTTTCTAAATGACTGATATGACTGTTTAATGACTGAAAGGACATTCATTTTTAACCTCTTTACACAGTTGTTATTCACTGGGCTTTAGCTCACTATTTATATATATATATGTAGGTGTCCAGGCATCGGATCGGAGCTAAGAGCGTTGGGTTAAACTCCCTTTTTGTCAAGCCAACCAACGTGCCTCACTGCGAGGTTCCAACTGTGATCAAGCTTAGGCTTCTTCGGCTGTCTCAGTTCACCTTTCTGTCTCCGTTTTGTAATACTGTTGAGACTGGCACTGTACTATTATGGTAGCGATTCGGTCCCTAACCTGAATGTCTGTGTTTGATGTATGTAATTACTGTTTTGGTTCTGAATGTGAATATGTTGTAAAGTCTTTTTGCATACAAACTGTCACAACTCATTGGACATCTTTTATTACTGTTTTGGCTTCCGCCACATACTACGTATTCTTGTCTTTCTTTATTAGCGGGCCTTGATGATTACGGATTCTTGGCGATTCTGATGCTAAACCCATAGGGGTAGGTTTGGGTTATGACAACTAGAAACTGTACCAATTCTAACATTGCCTAACGAAACTGATGGGTTTCAGATTTATAGTGATGCTTCCTATAAAGGTTTAAGATGTGTACTAATACAAAATGGTAAGGTAATTGCTTATCCTTCTCAACAACTCTGCCCACATGAAAAGAACTATTCGACACATGACCTTGAACTAGCAGTTGTGGTGTTTGCCTTGAAAATTTGGCGACACTATTTGTATGGTGTGACTTGCGAGGTGTATACTGACCATAAAAGCTTGAAATACTTTTTCACTCAAAAGGAATTGAACATGAGACAGAGGCGATGGCTTGAATTGATCAAGGATTATGACTTGTAGATTTTGTACCATCCAGGATAATACAGTGGCAGATGTGATGATTTGAATTTTTGGGAAATGGGCGCGATGGTTGAAGCAGCTACATAGATCTATTGAACAACTGCCATATGTCCCAAAAAGGACGTGATGTTAAGGTGGTTGGCGAATGTAACGTACAGATGGCTAGACACTTCAGACCAAACAAACATTGCAGCCGACCAGGCATTTAGCTCGGTTGAATAGAAAAGGTTAGCTCGGTTTGACAGAGTAATTCCAATCTTGCCAAAGCATATGGAATTAAGGGTCAATTGAGAGGGTAATTTGCGCCGTGCAAATGGGTCGAGCTAAGTTTGTGTGGATCTTGGCTTTGGGCCATTCAATGAGCTGAGCTAAGTTTACATGGGCCTTGTGTTTGTGCCGTGCAACGGGCCGAGCTAAGTTTACATGGACCTTGGGTTTGGGTCGAACTAAATTGATTGTGTTTTGTGCTCCCTGTCAATCTAAGCTAAAATGGCTTTGGGACCATGCTATCTTTAGAAGATTGGACAACATTTGGTGGTTTATGACAAGGAGGAGTTGGCCATATGACCGAGTTGAACAACCAATCTGAGTTTTGTGTCTAAGGTTAGCACGTCGTAAAATGTTACTCAGTAGTCTTAAAGGCAAGCAAGGTTCATTCAGTACGGTTACTTGGTTCTTGACTAATTGGAATGGCGTTCTTAGCCTTATTGCGGGTCTAAGAGTTATGTTATTTTACTTGGTTTCACATGATTTTGGTGATAAGGGTGTTAAATGATAGGCCTTATCGTTTAAGAAGATGATTCTTAGTGAGATTCTATGAAAAATGAATTACAGTCCTACCAAGTGTCTACTATCTGGAATATATAAAAGCTCAGGAGTCAACCTAATGGAGGTATTGCATCTTTGCTCCCAGAATTTACAAAGATTTCCCTAAATTGAGCTTAAGTGCTGACTTGAGCATCAGAGGGGTTTTCTAGCACACACCCGCTGTGTAGCTCATCAAAGTTGTTTTACATGAAGAACGACATTGTTTCACAGAGCTTCAAGCTTGATCACAAGGAGTACATGTGATGTGAATATTTTGTGCCCATACAGGTTCAAATTCAGATTTTTAGTCAATGCAATCGATCACACTTACAAGAGCAATGATTTCTCAACTAAGATCGATTAGAGAATTCTACTGAAAATTGACCCAAGATAAGTATGAAGAGTGATCAATTGCACTCTGTAGAGTGATCGCTCTAGAGGGAGAGATTGCCTTTCGATCGCAATGTTTTGCCGAATCCAACAAGAAATAAAGAAAAGAGCGATTTATCGCACCCAAATGCAATTGATTGCTAGCCTAACAAACTACACAACAAGGTTGGAATACATCCTCAACTTTTTCAAAGTTTTCAAAGATAAGACGGAGAAAAGAATCAAGCAATTCCCTATAAGAATAAGCAAATCACAAGCTAAATGATTCGATATAGGTACATAAAGAAGTAAAAAGAGTTGGGTCTCCACCCAAGCTGTCACATTGCGAGTGCACGCTTATGGGAAGGGGTAGTTGAATTATGGAGGGTAAGACATGATTAACCTGTCACATTGTGTCATGTATTCAGAGGTGCAAAAATATACTATTAAGGACGGTGGCTATATGCCTCTACCAATAAGATTTTTGTTCCTTTATATTATTTATTGTATACAATTTTTGTGGATTCGTATCTATTTCATAAATTTAATTTGTGATTTAATTAAATAATTAGTTATCCTCTCAAGTTTTCAACAATTAATGGCTGTTGGATTTGGGCTAGTTGATGTTATAGTTATTGTTTGACTAGTGACCTATTTCATATTATATTTCTTATATTTGTAATTACTCTTCTATCAATTGGCACACAAAAAAAAAAGAAAAAAAGAAGAAGTGTTGAGAATATAATATAAATAATAAAGTTGCCACTCGCTCTAACAGCTTAAACTTTTAGGTGAGGTGGTGGTCAACACATTTCAATATGGTATCAGAGAATAAAAATGTTTGTATGTGTTTGGACCGCTTTGCAGAAAAGGTTGACCGCATATGATGGAGTGTCTTGGAAATATAATAAATAATAATGTTATCCTATCTCCAACAGTTTAGGTTTTTAGATGAGTTGGTATTTAGTAACCTAATTTTAAGAAACATAATATAACATAAAATATTAAGCGATTACATTTCTAGGGTAAAAAGCACCTTGCGTCTTCAAACATTTGTAAAAATTAATACAAGCATGAGTAGAAGAAAAACTAGACAGACCCTCATGGAGAAAGCCATTATTAGCTAGTCGGTTTGTGCATGAGGTTTGCACATAAAAGCTTAATGCAACATAAGTATCCTCATTATTTCACACAATAGGGTAAGAAGCTTGCATGGCAATGCCACACAAGCCTTCATTTGCAGCAACATCTCTTTCGATCTTCATATATCCATTCTCACCCCATCCGGAGCCCCATGAATTCTTAACCAACCAATACTTAGTCCCATCACTTGTAGCTCCATATCCAATTATAGTGACAGCATGGTCAAGATTGGTGCCACAGTTCCCAGTGAAGACACCACTCGAGTAAAACTTGAAGTCAGATCCACTACCTTCAATGGCAACAGAAATTGGTTGGTTTGCCACAGCGAAGAGCTGCTCATTATTAGATGATACATCTTCGTATCCAGTTATCATGGCTACAGAGGTTGTTGCTCGGGTGCTGTCACAAGTGCCATCTTGTCCAACATAAGGGTAATTATCTTCTGTTGTGAGGCCATTGTTTTGTTTGATGAATTGAAAGGCCGTATCCATAGAGCCGCCTCCACAACCATTGTTATCCACATTACAATCAACAAGCTCTTGCTCAGACAATGATATTAGGTTACCATTTTTAAGTTGAGTAATACCTTCCATGGCTGCCACTGCTGAAAATGCCCAACAACATCCTATATTCACGATAAGCACCACAAAAAAAAATAAAAAATAAATACATAAATAAAAAAGTTATAAATAGAAAAGGAATTACAATTAAGTGGGTTATGATTATTTTACAAAAGGACATGATGTATTAACAGGTTCATGTTACATATTAATTCAGAGCATGACCCGATTATAGTCAACATAGGTGCTTCGACCGTCACAAGGCTCTCTTCTTTTTTATTTTTTTGGTAGCTAATCATTTTAAAATATTCATGACCACATGAGCCAATTCTTTATATATAGCAATCGATACTCCTGATACCATTGCACTGTAATCATATATAACAGTATTTCAAATTCTTGATTGATATAAATATATGTATACCTATATATCATGTAATGCTTACCACATTGGCCTTGGTCCTTAACAGGAGTAACTGCACCTTTTTCTCGCCAGTCGATAGTAGCTGACACATCCGTAACATTTGCATACCTAAAAGATGTTGGTTTTGAGGTAGATGTCACTTTGGTTGGTTGTTTCTTGTAACCAGTATAAGAAGCACGAAACTCCTCATCGGTTAAGTCTGCAAATTGATTCACACGAAGCTTGTATGCTCGGTCTACACCTTCATTAAAGGTGTTTATATGTTGAACATTATCCTTGAATACCTGAAATCGTGTATTCTTCTCTTCGACATCCTTGTAAATGCGTCCATGACGTGCCATCCATTGCTCATGCATTTCTAGCATGGTTTGTTCGTTGAGAAGGCGAGAGGAAGCTTGAGAGGACAAAACTCCCAAGACAAAGAGAAATGCCAAGAAAATACATTGGAAATGGTTAGTAGAAGCCATGGAGTGAGTGAATGTATCTATGGGCACACTTACAAGAATTTTGCAGGGCTTGGGTTTTTATAGGCAAAGATTCGCATGAGATTAAATTCCATACAACTTACCCATAATACTCTAGTTTACGGTTAACCAATAAATAATGAACACATCATCATTTTCAAAGTGAATGCTGACTTTTCTCCTAGTGCATTACTCCTCCATCAGTTTTCACGTTGATTGCGTTTTTGTTAACGTAAACAAAGGGCAGAAATTCTATTTGGGGATGATTTGAAAAGGTTTTTTTTTTAGTGACTTTTTATTATTAAAATATGAAGTGAAAATATAGAAAGTGTGTTTGAAAACAATTTATTTATTTATTTTTAGTTTTCACCTACAAAAATTAGAGAGAATAAAAAGAAATTTTTAACTTTTTTATACAAGATTTTTAATAATTTTTTAGTTTTTTTAAATAAAATATTAACTTTCCAAACAACCCCTTAACCATTAATAAAATCGTGAAAATCTTAACTTAATTATTTGAAACAATAAAATTAGATTTAAAATATGTAGAATAGTATTTAAATTTGTGCAAACTACATAGAAATTGATTGAACATAGTGTCTCACTGATCTTGAGCAAATACGGAAGCCAAATTAGAGATTTGCCTAACTACTCTGTTTGGTTGAATTTTCATAATATAGTTTTGAAAAATTTTCAAAAATTCATTCGGTGACATAAAAAAAAAAAAAAAAGTACTCATCATTTTCATATAATTTTCTTTCTTTTGGATTGAAAAAAGAAAAAAGAAAAAAAAAATCCTTTTAGATGTTTATCTTTATCAAATTGATTTCAGTTTTTTAAAAATAAATTTCAAAAACTCAACCCCAACTGTCTTGGAAGACTAAACCGTTGTATGATGTAGTCAAAAGGTTCTAGAGAGCTGCCTGCTTGGGTTGATGAGTTGTGTTGCAACAAATTGATTTTTATTTTAGATTTTTTAGGAGATACCATACAATGAATTTTTTTTATCTCAAAGGGGATAAGAGTATAAGACTTGAAATTTATAGGTATCGTTTGGTAACATTTACGTTTTTAGTTTTTTTTTTTATATTTACAAAAATTTTAGAAAATCAAATAAAAACTTGTTTGGTAAAATTTTTGATTTATAAATTAGTAGTCTCAGTTTATAAATTTGGTCAAAAAATATGTTTCCGTTTTGAGTTTTGAGTTTTTTTTTTTTTTTTTACCGCCCAACACTAGCCACAACCTGCCACCATTTTCCACCACCGTCTTCCGCCACCATCACCCACCACTCACCCCCCCAACCACCACCTGCCACCATAAACCACCACCACCACCACCACCACCACCACACCCACTCGCCACCATCACTCACCCCTCGTCACCACCACCACCCACCCACCACCAACCTCCCATCCACCCGCCACCACCCGCTACTACCATCCACCGCCCACCACCACCTACTTGCCACCACCACCCACCTGCCACCACCATCCGCCACCATCATTCACTACCCACCTGCCACCACCAGCCACCTACCACCACCACCTACCTGCCACCACTACCCACCACCACCACCACCACTACCACCACCACCACCACACCACCCACCCACCCACCCACCACCCACCACCACCCGCTACCACCCACCACCACCGCCATCTACCATCCGCCACCACCACCCGCCACCACCACCACCACTACCACCACTACCCACTCGTTACCACCCACCACCCGTCACCACACCCACCCATCCACCCACCATCACCACCATCCGCTACCACCCACCACTACTGCTATCCTCCACCCACCGCCACCACCACCCACCACCCGCCACCACCAACACCACCCACTCACATTACCCACCACCCGCCTCTGCCATCACACCCACCCACCCACCACCACCACCCGCCACCTACCTGCCATCCGCCACCCACCTGCCACCACTACCTACTCGCTACCACACACCACCCGCCATCGTCACCCACCCACCCACCACTACCACCACCACCCATCCGCCACCACCCACCACCGCCCACCGTCACCACTTTCCACCACCGTCTTCCGCCGCCACTTGACACCACTTGCCATTTCTTATTCTTTTTTATATTTTTAAATTTTTTTTAAACATTTTGTCAATTACCAAACGCGTTTGTAATTTATGTTTTTCTAAAAATAAACAAAAATCAGTTTATAAAATTTTTGTAAATATAAATTGAAAACGTAAACGTTACCAAACACACCCATACTGATTATGTGATAATTGGGGCTCTAAACCAATTAACTAACAAAAAATTTTATGATTAGAATATGTGAACGGTCTTTTTTAAATAGCTGATAAACAATGATCCACTTAATGTGTATTGTAATTTTTAATATCAAAAAAATTGATTAAAATTTTTTATTTTTGGTGACGTTTTAAAAAGTTACTTGACTCGCACAATCAACGGAAGACCTAGTCGGTGGCTGGGCCCCCAAGGTTTCAAAAAGTTTCTCAAATCACCCAAGGTACAATTCAATTTAAAGAAAAGTAGTGTAAAACCTCTTTTTAACAACTTCTTTAGTTATCAATCTCATGGAAATACTTGTGATCACATATGTTGCGTTCTATATATTTGGAATTGTAATGTAAGACAACTTTTTTTTCAAATTATATATTTTTCTATGATATTTTTATCTTTATTTTGGATAAACTATCAATAGGTCCTACTTTTGAGATTTATTATCCATTAAATCTTATTGATAAATTTATTAAGTGATAAAGATAAATTTATCAGTCTTTTATTTTTATGAATAAATTTATAGTGATAAATTTATTAGTCTCTTTGTTTTTATGAATAAATTTATAGTGATAAATTTATCAATCTCTTATTTTTATAGTGTTAAATTTATTAGTTAGGACTTATAAGTAAATAAATCTAGTTAATAAGACTGATTGGTAAGTACTCCTATATTTTCAAGTAAGTGTGAAAATTATAAATGTAAGGATAAAAAGCACTTAATCCCCTTTGTTGCAGATGACCCCCTAATGTTTGAATATATGTAGATACTTTTCTTCCATCCAAACAAACGGCAAGTGGACTGCATGCACCCTATTTACAGGTATTGCTCCATTTGATAGTTTTCCCTAAAAAAATGATTTGTCCAAAAGACTAAAATGCCCTTACCCTTCACTATATAAAACAATACTATTAAATGGGTGTTAACACATCCTCCAAAATCCAAATTGAATATTTTATTTATTAATTTTTATCTCTTATTTATTTTTTTTAATTTAATCAAATATTGATTTGTTTAATTTGTCTTTCACTCTATTTTCTTCTACTATATTGTGCTAAATGACTGCCTTTTTTTTAATTTTTTTTTTCTTTTCTATTTTTAAGTTTTATTGTTTACTTTTATTTTATTTTATTTTTTTGTTTAAATCATAAAATTACCTTAACCTAATTTTTAATTTCTAACCCTCTTTTTGATTTAATAATATTTTAAAATAAACATATATATAGCAAATTAAATCACAAAACTTTACTGCTATGAAATTACCTTATTTAATAATATTTTAAATTAAACATACATAGATTTATATCTATAAAAAATTAATAATAAATTAATCTAACTGCCTTAATTTATTATCATAAAATGACCTTAATTCAATTTAAATTTTTAACTTAATTTCTTATTTAATAACATTTTAAATCATATATACAATTATAAATATTTAATTAAATCAAAAATTAATCTAAACACCTTTATTACCATAAAATCAAATCATAAAATTTAAAATTAAAACTTAAAAAAGAGAGGCAACCAGTAGTAGATATTGCAATGTTCTTAACAAATTGCACAACAAAATAGAACAAAATTAAAGAAATCAACAAAAACATCTAAAATTAAAATATTTTTTAAAAAAAGATAGGTGTTTGTATATATAACTTAAAATGTTTTTAAATAAGAAACGAAGTAAAAAATTAATAACTAATTAAGGTAATTTTATGATAATAAATTAGAAAATTTTACCCAGAAATTCTATATGGGGAATGTTGATCCATTTAGTTCTAAAAGTTTTCTTATGAACCAATTAGTTCTTTTTGTTTTAAAAAGTTGTATTTATTTGATTTGATTTGATGTCATTTGAGTTTAAGTGAATGCTCTTTTGTTATTCATTTTTATTTTTTCGGGGTGGGAATGGAATCTTTTTTGGTTTGGGAATGGAAAAGTGAGGCGCAGAAGATTCTTTTTGGAGGAATGGTAGCTGAAGTCTTGGTTGTAGAGTATGGAAATCTACATTTTTGTTAGTGTGTTTTGCTACTATTACATTGAAGTGTTAAATTAGAGTGCTACGTTTGGAAGAAGTAGAGTTTTGTGTATTACATTGATTGGAGTGTTACGTTTCGGAAAAATACACTAAGAAGTTTTTTTTTTTTTTTTTTTTGTAATTTTACGTTATTATGTTTGAGAAATATACACTAAGATTTTTTTTACTGTGTTATGTTTGAGAAAATTACACTAAAGAATTTTTGTGTATTACGTTGATTTGAGTGTTACGTTTGGGAAAAGTACAGTAAGAGTTTTTTTTTTTTGAAATGTTACATTGTTACGTTTGAGAAAAGTACACTATGGAGTTTTTTTGTATGTTACATTGGAGTGTTATGTTTGGGAAAAGTACACTAGGGACTTCTCCTGTAATGTTACATTGTTACGTTTGAGTGTAGCTCGGCTTTTTCGTGCACCCTTTCGGAAGATCGAATAAAAGAAAGCCCTACAATTCAGGCTTCTGTGGTTTTGAATCTAATCTCACAACAAAGAGTCCAAATTCGACAAATCGTTTTGGAAAATTGATTTTAGGCTCAAAAATGCCAAAATTGGACTGCTTTGCCAGATATAGAGTCGTCATCTAAATATTTTATTCTTGAGGAAATTTAGGAAATTCATGACTCGTGCCAAAGGTCACATGTCCGGCATCACCAAAGTTGCCTTGGCTCAGGAACTTAGGTACGAGAGGGGAAGGTCATGAATTGAGCACCCCCGCTCGCTCGATCAAAGATCGGCTTCTACTAATCATGATATGATATTTTATAAACATTATGTGCTCTTGTTGATTATTAAACTAGCATTATTACGTGATGTGCACAATCAAGTATAGACTAGTTTGCTCAATTTAGAACAATTCAACTCATGTTTGTTTGCGAAAATGGTTTGAATTTTCCACCTCAAGTGGGCTTAAAGTTTGCGGATTTGCCACCAAACATAGTAGGCTTAAAACATGATTTGCCACTCAACAAAGTGAGTTTAAAATGCACATTTGTTGTATCGTTCCAATTCAAAGAGTAAGCCTTCATCCACAGGCATTCAAGCAGTTTAGCATTTAAGCACATAACCTCATGGTAAGCATGCAAAACATGGTAACATTCACATTCATGCATGTACGCTAGAGCATAAAAACTCATCGAGTACTGCAAACTAAGAAGATACAAGTTAGTGAAATATGTATGATTCCGAACTATGTTAAGTGTCTATTGCAACACATACAATTTGCAATTAATAGGCTCGGCTACTAATATGACATATGGATCGATTTGATAACATGCGGTTAAACACGTATTCAAATAAGTATTGAAATAACAATGCAGTTTGAATGATGCGTCTAGCCTTGGTGCAGGCAATACAAATGAATGAATGCAAGCATAAGGCATAAGGTATGCTAATTAAGACATGTCCCTAATCTAACTATCAAAAGCGGGTAAATAAAAGGGAGAAAGACGTGGGGTTGGAAGACATGCACGCAGGTACGCACACACACACTTATTACAACATTACGCCCTCGCGAAGGAGGGTCCGAATGAATAAGTGCTAACTAACTAGCAACTAAGCTAAGCTAATTAAGCTAATCTAATTAAACTAATTAGACTAATTATTACAAACCAAATGAATAACTAGCTAAGCTAATTACTAATTATTACAACACTTTTAACTAACTAGTAAACTAATTAATTAATTTACAACACAAATGCACACGAACTAAGCAATTAAGACTTTCAACTACACTGCCACTACTCCGCCTCGGGGAGTAGAAGATGTACATGCTCGGTTTTGGCCCGAAAAGACCTTCGTTTTGCTGTCGAAAGCCTCTATTTGTAGGGTTGAGCATTTCCAGAACATTCCTGCTCCATCTTACCAAAATCAACTGAAGTTTACATCAGTGGCCTGCCGGCCATGGATGGATGTTGCCGGCCCTGGCCAAAAGGGTGGTTTGCCGGCCACTGATGGTGTACTGCCGGCCACCAATGGTGCATTACTGGCCAGTGATCCATTAGATCACCATGCTGCAATAGAGTACAAACAGAGCAAAAAGAGGGGTTTTTCCAAGGATTGTATGCACAATTCACCTCTTCTCTTCATGGACAAATCCAAAGAATTGTGAACTTAAACCACAATCCACCAATCAAAGCAATTACATTGCATGGTGGCTTGTGATTCAAGGTATGCAAGCTTAATAGATGCAAAACCAAACACTCAAGAACCATCACCTTATCATGCATGATCAAGGGCAATGGAGACCTAGGAAAGTGGCACATTTCATCACTTTTGAGTATGAAATGTCCTATTTTCCTTGTGCTCAAACTAACGTCCGATTTGAACACATGCAATGCAACACAAAGACAATGTTTATCTTGCCTCTTTTACTTATCAATTTTGTTCATACATTCTAGTTACCAACCATCCTTTAATCACATTAAGTCCAAATGGTGAATTAAGTCCTCTAAATGGAAAGAAAGTCCAAACCAAAGGTTGTTTTAGGCATGAAGAGACCTCATGTTGTTAGTAATGAACCCCCAAAGGGATTAAACCATTAAGCACAAAACCTCAATTTCATGTTCTAAACAAGCAAATGGTTTGAACCACTTTCAAAGAAAAAATAAAACCAAGAAAGGAGGAAAGTTGCAGAAATGATTAAGTGCTGAAAATGAGTGATAAATGCATAAACAAATGCTATCAACTCAAACAAGAAGGTGTCTAGAGCCTAAAACACCAAGCTTGTGAGGACTATTGCACTACAACCGTACAAACAAGACTCAACTGACCCAAACAACCCAAAACAGAGCTAAAGCAGGCTATTTCAGAGGCAAAAACATGCTGCAATTAAGCTAAAACAAGCTAGAAAAATAAGCCAACACATGAAGTTAACTAGACTAGCAAACAAGACACAATGAGGGGAGGCTAACCCCTTCAATTTTGGACTTCAAAATGAGTTTTTCCCACTGAAAAACCTTTGAAATTCAGTGGTTAAAGGCCCAAAAAAAGGTAGTTTTATAATGGGAAACAAAAGTGCAAAGACCTTAATGACAAGAAATAAAGAGGGATGAACCACCCCCAACCTTTAATGTCCCAAAACACCAATTTCAGTCCATGAAAACAAAGTTTTTTATAGCTCAAAATCAGCCCATAACAGTAGGAAAAAGATGGAAAAACAAGTAAGCAAAGTAAGCTTAAAAGGCTAGTATTATACCTCTTGAAGAGAAAAGTGGTTCCTGCAGCGATCCCAATTTTGCCACTTCACTGAGTATGGCAGGGATTGAGCTGCACGGTCAGCTCGCGGGGGTCAAGGGGGCAACGCCCCTTGACAGGTCCTAGGGCAGCGCCCCTTGACAGGTCCTAGGGCAACGCCCCGAAGCAAAAATGAAAAATGTATTAGAAGTTGCTTGTCCGCTTGAGCGGAGAATGTTTGGTTCCAGAAGTTTGACCTGTTTGCAAAAGTACTGGGAAAGTGTATTTGACGCTCGAGCGGGGTTTTCCACGCTCGAGCAGACCATGTTATATCAATTCGTGAATCTAATATTTCAAATCACTTTTGTATATCTCTCTAAAAACCCTTTCCTCTCCCTTTTCTCTACATTTCCCTACACCAAATTGGATCAAAACCTTGATTTCTTAAGATCCATTAGAGTTCTACCATATGTTCTTCATCAAAGTTGGTTAACTTCTCGAGAGCTTCGTTGTATGCGGTGAAGATCGAGTTTCAACACCGTTGATTTTGGGGGTTTCATCTCATTTCTTCTTCAAAACTTGAGGTAGAGATTTTTTTAGAGTTATATATATATATATATATATTTTTGCAAGATCTGTATGATTTTCGAAATCATCTTTCGATACCTTTGAAAATTGATTGTTGATTTAAGAAGTTGACCGATTTTGAAAGTGGGTTTGTCTCTTGTTCTTTTAAAATGATCTTATGAGTTTTGATCTTCGTTGATTGAAGAAAATATGATTTTGGAAAGTTTTCTTTCAAAAGATTTGAGTTGTATAGTTTTGGTGAGAAAACGTAGAATTTGGGAATTTTTTTGAAAGAGACTGAAAATCCATGAATGATATTGTTATATTTATTTTGTGTGTCAATAAATGGATGTTTGGAAAATTTCTTATTTATATTTATATAAATGATGAATTTCAGGGAATATGAGAATTGTTGTTCATTTTGGAAATTATTGTTCAAAACGCTAAAATATTCTTGAAATGACTAATTGTTGAGGATACTTGCGAAGAGGGAATTGTGTTATTCCTTGGATGATGAATTGGATTAAAAGTATTTATGTTCATCTTGTGAAATTGGCATATCAATTCATTTGATTACATTAAACTTTGAAAGTTGATTTGAAAACTTGCATTGAGAAAAGAATGTTGAGAAACAAGTTTTCATGGAATGGTTTTGGGGTAAATACGTTGGTAAATACGTTGGTAAGTCTTGATAGGTGGTGTATATGATATTGAATAAATTGGCCTGAGAATCTGGGGTGAAAGACCGAAAACCTGTGCGGATAGGTGTCGAGCCTTCTGGGTAATACCAATAAAAATGATAATTTGATAGTACTCGTATAGTCTACTTGCAGACACCGACCTAGGGATTACCAGTGTTGTATTTACCGCCCCTTGAATTAAATTGTTAAGTTTTGAACAATGGACATTTCATGGCAGCATTGAGCATGATAGTTTTCAAAAGATGAAGATATGATTTATTTGCAAAAAGACATAGCATGGCAAGTGCATTAATCTCTTGAGACTTGTGTAAAATGTATATAATTTGTTAAGGATTTCCTACTGAGCTTTATGCTCACCCTACGGGATTTTTGTGCAGGAAAAAATGTGGTGATTCCGCCTAACTAAAGGCGAAGAAATATGTGTTGAGAGTACAAAGCTCTCATTTTACTGTAACTCTGTTTGTAAGCCAAGGGCTGTATTTGTGTGGGTTTGAATAACCATTTTGTGTAATCAGGCTTAAGCCTTGGAAACTTGTAAACCTTTGGAGGTATCTATTTGTTTATGTTATTTTGATTTGAAGTGAATGTATTATCGCCTGAAGACTATTTGTATCATGTAATGCAAGTATGGGGATTTATTTTCAGTTTTACTTTAAAGAACCATGGTTATCGTATTATCTTTTGGGTATAAAAATTGGGGCGTTACAGTTCCAAGCAACAATTCAAGTCAAAAACAACTTGTAGACCTCCAAGAGGGCCTCAAACAACCTCATCTCAAAGATGATCACTTTTGGTTAAGGGTTGCTGTGCAAAAGTGTAGTGTAAGTAGGCAAAGGTGTAGAGAAATACAAGAGAGAGAGAGAGAGAGAGAGAGAGAGAGAGAGAGAGAGAGAAAATTTTGAGTCTTATATCTTCTAACCTTAAAACATGAGAGAGGGCCTCCCTATATATAGAAAATATGAATTCTATACAAGGAGATCCAGCCCTCCACGTGTAGGCAGATGTAAGCCTCTGTGCAACTAGCTAGCACAGCTGGCACAAAATATCTATAGAAAACACTGGTGGTCGGCTGGCCATCAAGGCATCATTGATGGCCGGCAAGGCACATTAATGGTCGGTAGGGTAGAAGCCCTGGCTGGCAGCCCTCATAGATAGCCGGTAGACCCCCAAAGACTGCAGGAGGGAGAGACCAAGACATGGTCCAAAAGGGAGACAAAAAGGATGCAGGGTTTGGAAGGCTCAAACTTGTGGCATTCCATCGAGGACTTTGAGTGTTCAGCGAGCAACCAGACTTGTCATCGGATGTACCTCCAAGAATATCCAAGTCTTGAAGTTCCGTAAAAAATAGGGTGTCTACAGTTGCCCCTCTTTGACAAAGCTCGAAGTCATGAAATGATGTGAGTTAATGTCAAAGCCCAAAGACGACCCATTTTAATAGGCCACAAGACTTGGACAAATAGTCAAGACAAAAATCAAAATGGTTACGCCTGCAGGCTGCCTACTTATCACTTTGCAAAAAATCAAACCAGCGTAGTTCTGGGGCAAAATGCAAATGATATGCATGATGCAAGAACATAACTTATGATCATGCAATGAAGCTGTGCAATGAAACATTTAAATGCAAATGCTATGCAGAGAAATGCCACAGTTAAACAAACTGGAATAAGGCACAGCAATTCCAAACATGAAAAAAAGTAAGTAAATGAACACGCCACGCATGAGAATCACGAGCCAAACCACATTTCATGCAGAAAGGATGTAAGAAAATTATGCAAGCTTAACTACGTGTCGCGCAGGAAAGGCGAAGGGCGATGTAACTGCCGGGCACACACGAGGTTTCAACCGAGATCCTAACGCGTCTTACGCGGAAGGAAGAAGAGGACGATGTGAACACCGGGCGCACCCGAATGTTTTTAACCGATTGGAAATCCTAACGCGCCACACGCAAGAGAAGGAATGGTGTGAATAGCGGGCGTACCCGAGTGCTTTTAACCGAAGCAATCCTAACGCATTTTCACGCATGAGGAGGAGGGGGGGTAGTGTGAACACCGGGCGCACCCAAATATTTTTAACCAAAGCAATCCTAACGCGTCTCACGCGAGAGGAGAAAGGGGTGATGTGAACACCAAGCGCACCTGAATGTTTTTAACAGAAGCAATCCTAACGCGTCTTATGCGAGAGGAGAAAGGGGTGGTGTGAACACTGAGCATACCTGAATGTTTTTAACCAAAGGGTGGTGTGAACACCAGGCGCACCCGAATGTTTTTTAACTGAAGGATGTTGTGAACACCAGGAGCACCTGAATGTTTTTAACCGAAGCAATCCTAACGTGTCTCACACAAGAGGAGAAAGGGGTGGTGTGAACATCGGGCACACCTGAATGTTTTTAACCAAAGTAATCCTAATGCGTCTCACGTGAGAGGAAAAAGGGGTGGTGTGAACACCGGGTGTACCCGAATGTTTTTAATCGAAGGGTGGTGTGAACACCGGGCGCACCCGATTGTTTTTAACCGAAGGGTTCCTAATGCATCGCACGTGAGAGGAAGAGAAATGGAAGGATGCGATTCGAAAGGCACGAATGATTTTACTTGAAACTTCTCTGAATGAACCGTACATACAATATCGTGCATGCGAAGGAAAGAGACTTAACAAGTGCGATACAGTATGAATGCGTGTTCTATGCGAGACTAACAACCGAGATACAATGTTAATGACATGTTCTATTCAAGAAATGAAAGTATAAGCATATTCCATGCATGATTGATAACGGGAGCATATTCCATGCATAAAAGCAGGTGCACGTTCCATGCATGATTCAAATACAAGATGAGAATGCAATGCCCGTGGGATGCACATCTTTCAACAACATATGTGAAATGCATATTCTATGCCACAAAGTGAAGTGCATGTTCCATGCAACAAAAAAAAAAAAAAAAGAAGAAAGAAAAAAAAAGAAACGCATATTCTATGCAAGATAACAAAGCACGATTTGATGAAACAAACTCAAAGGCAACCTCCGATTCACCTCTTGGAAGAATTGCAACGTATTCAAAGGATACTCCTTATTCATGTTGACAAGTGACGAACATCGCGCACCGAAAACACAGTTTCGAGCTTCTACATAGGCATTCTAAACCAAAACAATGAACAATCCCTTCACTTCTTGCGAACCAAGGACACAAAAATAGCATCAAGAACCCCAAGAAAGCTGCTGGCCACCTGCTGGCCATGAGAGAAAGTCGCCGGCCAGGTGCCGGCCAACAATGGACACTGCCGGCCATCGATGGCAGATTGAGGGCAAAATGGGGTTTGCGGCTCGGGCCTTTAAGTATGGATCACCACACTTTATGTCCTCACTTCCCATTGCTAAAAAATCCTCTCCCTTTCTCTCTAGACCTTCTTTCTCTCTAGATTTGCACTTTCTACGCGTTTTCTAATGCTATACGCGAAGTTGATTCGCTAAATCCCCTTTGTTTACCTCACTTTGAACCGATTAAAATCCGATTTCGGTGTTTCCTTCCTCATTTCCACCATTCTAGGTTCATTCCTCTCGAGTTTCTCTCGAGTTTCATGCACTTTTCCCGGCTTTGACTTTTTCTTCCACTTTCTCTCTTCTAGGGTTTGACTTTTTCCAAGTTTACCCTTTTTCTTCATTTTTTCTTCACTTTCCACCCATCTCACACCTACTTTCAAATAGCGGACGAGGTTCCTCATGATGGGGCTCCTTCGGAGGTTCCCCTAGCGGTTCCACCTATACCGGAGGTAGAGGAGCCGATAGCTGATCTTGAGGCTAACTTAGGGGTAGAGTTTGAGCCTGAGGTCGAGCCGGAACTGCTACCATCGAGGGTATGGCCTTTTGATGCGGCCCGGTATCACCTACAGACACACATACTACCTACTTCCGGAGGCATCAGACAATTCACCGAGTTCGCCCGCAGTGCGCCGAATGACCTTTTTTTGAGGGAGCTGGAGTCTCACTTATCAGCCATTGCCATTGAGGTGAGAACACTGTTTTCAAGCATTTTGCCTTTCTCTATTTGCATTTCTTGCACTACCTTTTATTCGAATATGCTACCGTTACTGCTTTATCCAACCACACCCTGTTTATTGCATTTCTTGCACTACTTTGTATTTGGATCCACTTGACTGCATCTCATACACTACTTTTATCTAACCGTGCACTATTTTCATCTGATGCATTTCTTTCATCTGGTTGCATTTCATATGCTACCCTCATCTGATACATTTTCATGCATTGTCTTCATCTGATGCATGCTTTCATCTAGTTGCATTTCACGTGCTACCCTCATCTGATACACTTCATGCACTGTTTTCTTCTGAAGCATTCTTTCATCTAGTTACCTTTCATGCACTACCCTCATCTGATACATTTCATGCACTGTCCTCTTTTACCACAGGGCGAGTCTCGCGTCTTCAGAGGCTATGGTGCTACAACTGCCAGAGATTGGTATGACGAGTTCCTAGCTGGAGTTTGAGACTTCATTGACAGGGCAGGCTTCGGCCTCTTTTGCTCTGGCTTGACTCGGGTTGCAAGAAGTCATCCCTCAGAGGATTGATTGGAGAGGTGGTGGGATACCACCAACTCCTTCCATTTCTCCATCGCAGGGGAGATGATGATGACTCCTCACGACTTTGCCATGATCACTGGCTTAGACGTAGGAGGTGATCTGATCCCTATTGACACTAATATAGAGGAGTGAAAGGCAGACCGGTACGAGCTGCTAGGAGCATACCCGCCCATATACTGAGCGAGGATGGTAAGATACACTTGGTTCACAAAGAGCTTCAGAGGGATTGTGCCTGAGACAGTAGAGGAGACTGAGCAGTACGCTAGGGGCTTCCTGATGTTTCTCTTTGGTACCACCTTGTTTTTGAACAGGTGGAATACTATTGGCTTGTATTTGTTGAGTGCCCTGGTGACCTTCCCTCGGGTTCGTTTCTACAACAGGGGCGGAGCTGGCCTTACCACATTGTACGGATACATGAGCTCTTCCTCCGATCTACGGGGAGACCTGATTGGAGGCTACTGGCAAGCTTGGGAGGTACACATCTCAATTTCCTCTTTGCACTTTACATTTTCTTCTTACAGTTTCTGCTTTACATCTGTTCAACACCTGTGCTTTTTGCTTTGCACTTTCTGTATCTGCCCGATACTGTATTGATCACATACCACTGTATTTTCCCTGCAGCTATGAGTGTACACATACTTCCCGATTCTCTCCCCGGAGCCCGTTGTGGAGCTTCCATTGAAGGTACCCTACTCACGGATATACGATGGTCAGCTTCGCCGCAGGACTTGCGAGTTTTTCACTTTCTTCTACCAGTACTTCGATATAGTAGGCGCCCATGAGGTATTCCGAAAGCACGGTCATTTCATTTGTACTTTGAAAATGTTCACTTAGCAACTAATAGCCACTAATACTCTACACAACTTCTGTTTACAGATCAGGTAGCAGCCATGGGCCTTGATGCCAGGTGGGGTGCGGGGCCAGTTTGCTGGCGCATGGGCCATTTCCCGCTAGCATATTCTACTTGAGGGTCTGATTTTTTAGGCCTGGTTCTTGGGTGAGCACTTCTTGTGCCAAATTATGGATGTATCGGACCCAGTCGTCCCGATGGCTCCACCGGAGTCCATGCGGTCCACAGAGAGCCTATCCGCTGAGGAGGTCATCCAGTTCATGGTGGGCCTCGAGGTCAACTTCTTCCAAGCAGAGAGCAACTATTCAGACTTCATCTTGGCACACCTGATGCCACCCCTGACAAGTGTTTGCGGAGGTGAGGAGACGAGGGATCCTGCCGCGAGAGCAAGGCACAGAGTGACCTGAGTGAGCAGGGCCTGAGGCAGAGGGGCTTCCCTAGCGAGGTAGAGGGATGATTGGCTAGAGCTTCCCACCACGCTGACTTGCTGGCAACACACCGGGGAGCCCCTGCTTGGTCTCGATTGAGCCCGTAGCGGTTGGTCATGATCTTGTCAGGATCCGAGGCCCGACTCCGATATGAATCACACTTTGACACTTGCACTCCGTATTTCATTTCAGATATATTTATGGTATATACTAATCAATCAAATACATTTGCAGGCATCGATAGAGTATACAGGAGGTGCGCTCGAGCTGATAGCCTCGATGATAGGGATGATACAGAGGAGGGAGGCGTTGCTCAGCCTCCACGGTATCCTGGTAAGTTTCTTTAGTTTTTCATTCCAAGCATCAAATGTTGACACATGAGTCCACTGACACACCGACATTACTGAAAACACATCCCACACTGCACTGATACATTGCATCGATAAACCACATTTGACACACCGCACTTGCACACTGTATTCACACTGTATCTGACTTTTGTATATGCTCATTCTACATACTTTACTTTCATCTGGTACACATGTTATAACTGATATAGAACAACTGTCTTTTCAGATCCCACCCATGCCGATGGCACCAGCAAGAGTTGCAACACCTGCACCAGCAGTACCTCTCTCCGCAGTAGGGAGGAGAGAGAGGCAGAGTCTGACACACAGCCAAGGCAGACGTAGAGACAGAGGCACCCGAGACGAGAGCGGCCCTTCAGAGCCCATTCTGAGTCATGATGATGCCGAGTTGAGCAACTCTGAGGAGGCAGTGGGTCAACATTCAGAGTCATCTAAGAGTGGAGACGATGACGCCGGCTCGGGTTCCAAGAGCGAGGGAGATACTGAGGCGAGCTCCGAGGCGGAAAGCAGAGATGACTCCGGTTCAGACTTTGGTCTAGAGGGAGACGACAGTGCCGACGGAGACAGTGCTCAAGAGTCCTCTCCTCCGAGGAAGAAGACGAAGAGGGCTTCTCGAGCATGAGGCGGCCAGCACTGATTTATTGTATTTTTTATTAGTTTCTTTTTGCTTATAGTTTTGACACATTGTACAACTTTAGACAGGTTTTATTTGCTTTAAAAACTTGTACTTCATTTTTTGTAAAAATACCATGATCGGAATGAAAACCAGTTTTTATTTGAAAATTGTTGTATTTTGTATCATGAGCACCCGTTAGCATGGAAATGAGATTGAATTTGATAATGGAAACCGAATGCTTGTATTGCCACAACAGTCTTATCCAACAACTGAAATAACAACAATACACAACTCGATAAACAACACGACAACAACTTGATAAACAAAAACAACACAAGTACAACTTGATAAGCAAAACAAAACAAGTAGACCTTAACAAACATTAAAAACCTTGAAAAAACTCAAAGCAAGACTCTAAAACACACAAAGAACAAAACAAAACACATGCTTTCAGCACTTTCCAACACAAAGAAGGACAACAGGCTAGAGAGGGAGACTGCCGGCCATGAATGGTCATTGCTGGCCATGTCTCGGCCATGAAGCGTTTCCTGCCGGCCATCAATAAGCCTTGCTGGCCATCAATGTGCAGGTCCTCCAAAATGTTGACACCTGGCTTCCACTTACTGCCTTATCTTCTACAAAAGATTGGACCTTGTAGCTCCTTCATTTCAGCTGCAAATTCTTCACAAATGGAGCCATTCTTCATCAAAAAACTCTCGAATTGGATTACAACTTTAGAAGGCTCGGAAAAGGTGAATTTCTGAGGTTTCGGCATAAATGCACTATTCCCGCTGAGCCGTTCTCCGCTTTGTTTTTCGTTCCTACATGCCGCAGTTAGATGTTAGAACCTGATTACACATGTTTTTAGCTTCAGGGGACAAGAGATATTCCCGACAATCGAAGAATTTCAAGTGTTAATGGAGTCCCGGCGTGATGAGGAAATCTTGCCTCAGTCCCATTTTGGTCACATCCAAGCTTTGGGAAGGATGTGTGGGCTCACTTTACACGAGGCCCAATCCTTAGTTCACAACAAAGAAATGGACATTCCTAGTCTGATCCATCGATTTTCTGCCTTAGGCGACAACAACGATCTTCTTTGGCAGGATTTTTGGCAGCACGCCCTTTGTTTGTGTCTGTTCGCTCAGTTCCTTCTTGCCTCCAGTTTCGGATGTTCTAGCATCCGGCTAATTGAAGTGGCCCAAGGTTTGAAAGAGGGCAAGAGTTGCGTTGGCTTGGTGTTGGCCGAGACTTTGATGGGCTTAGACGGCTTTCATCGGCGAGAGACTACCAAATTCGTGGGAAGTACTACTTCTTCAGGTAATGTTTTGCACCCATCTCATATGTGTTTCTCATATCTCTCGGCACTTACACTCTATTTTTCTCTCAAAGCCCTTTTCTCACTTTTCTCTCAACATACATCTCTCTATTCTTTAATTTCTCTTTTATTTCATCCCTTCCCAGGTGTGGCTTATGGACAAGCTGAAGGTAGTGGACTCTTGCCCTGTATACTCAGCCCGAGCATACTTTTTCTGCCAATGGCTAGTGAATTTTTGGAACGAGGGGTGGTGGTGTCATTGGATGTGCAATAGATCCGCTGTCGACATTGCTTGGCATTGCCCCCTGCTTAATCTGACCGAAATGAGCTACAACATAGATCGAAAACCTGATATTCAGCTGATTGGCCTAACACATTGTGTAATCTACTTTTTGTTCTGATTCAGGCGTCAGTTTAGACATGATCAGACTTGCCCAGAGAAGGGGGTAGAATACCTGGTTCCATTCTCCATCCGAGGTTCACATTTGACTATGTATCTCACTGCTTGGAGGACGAGATAACTTCTGGCTCCTGCCCCTAGTTTCAGTTGCGCACTGTCTGGTGAGTGCTTGACTTGGCTCGAAGATGAGGCACAATCCGGGTGCACTTTGGCATTAGAAGCTTTCGCAAGCATAAGCGGGGGACGCAGGAGCACCTGACTCATCTATACCCCTAGTTTATTTTCTTTGATCTTACTTTTCAAGTTCTATGTATGTAATAAAAATAGCTTTGATTTGTATCGAGAGTTGGAGAACTTTGTATTGAAATCAATGAAATTAAAGCTATGAGCGCTAAAAAAATTCCTTATGGTCCAAAAATGGTCTAAGTTGTAAAAGGGAAAATTTGAGTAAAACTCAACTTTTATCAATACTTTTCAAAACCATTTTCGATAAGGGCCACCACTTGACACACACGAGGTCAATCCTTAAGATGTACATCGTCAAACCCAAAAATCACAAATTGCCCCTTGTCTTGAATGGCACTGCACAGTATTGTAACCAGTTCTCAGAGAGGATCACAACCGAACGTTCAGGTAAAGAATAAACAAAGATGACCTGATCCAACACATGGCCAAGACAGTTGAGTTCGAGGTGTTTACTACCGGACTTCAGAATGAAGTTGCCTACGTATCCCGAATATGGGAATCAGGCCTTATGTAGTTCGGTACAGGTTCACTCGAGTATTAACGCTCTCCTTTTACGCTCTAACTTTTGCCAAGGCTGCCCTTTAGGGTTTTCAACCTTGCGAGCTCAGTTTTTCTTTATTTCCAATTTTTTTGTGCTCTAACTTTTGCCTAGGTCGGCCTTCCGGGTTTTCGGCCGAGCGAGCCTTTTAGGGATAATATTTCTGCAATTTGTCCTTGTTGATTGGTTAGGAAAATTCTAAGCCATCCAGGTCCATAAGAATAACAACTCCACCAGACCAGATAGTTTTGATGATATAAGGACCAGTCCAATTGGGTTTGAACTTGCCCCTAGGATCATGAATGGGAGCTCGGTTGTCTTTCAGCACCAAATCCCCTTTCTTGAGATTTCGGGACTTAACCTTGTTATTAAAAGCCTTGGCAATCTTGCATTGATAGCCCTGAACATGGTATAGTATTTTCAGCCTTCTCTCATCGAACAGTATATCTCTGTTATCTGACATTCAGCCATAACCCGCAGTGACGGAACTTCTATTTCGATTGACAGAACAGCTTCTATTCCATAAACAAGAGAGTAAGGAGTTGCCCCAGTAGATGTCCGAATTGAAGTCCTATAACCCCAGAGTGCAAATGGCAATTTGTCTGGCCAGTCCTTGTAGGTCTCAACCATCTTCTACAAGATATGCTTAATGTTCTTGTTGGCGGCCTCAACAGTTCCATTGGTTTGTGGATGGTATGTGGATAACTTATGAAAAGCCACGTTGTATTTCTCTAACAAGTCAATTACTTCTTTCTTCAAATGGGAGCCATTATTTGAAATAATCTCATTTGGGACTCCGTAACGGCAAATGATATTGTTTCAGATGAATGCGCTGCCTTCAACGCTGCATAAGACTGAGCTTCCACCCACTTTGTGAAATAATCAATTGCCACCAAAATGTATTCATGCCCAATTGACCTGTCGGTGTGACTGCGCCAATGACTTCGATTCCCTAGACCGAGAAAGGCCACGGTGACGTTATATTGTACAGCTTTGACGGCGGGATGTTCATGTGATTTGCATGAATTTGGCATTTGTGGCATCGCCGAACAAAACCGATACAATCCTCCTCCATGGTAGACCAATAGTAACCTTGCCTGAGAATCTTCCAGGCTAACATTACTCCATTTACGTGTGCTCTGCACTCTCCCCCATGGATGGCCTCCATTAGGCATTTCGATTCCTCTGCATCGACACACAACTTGTGCATTTCCAGATGGCCCCTCTTGTACAGTTTACCTTCGCAGATGATAAATTGAATGGCCATCCATCGTATTGCTCTCTTATCTTTGGCATTTGCCCCTGGTGGATAAACCTCATTTTCTAAGAAGTTTCAGATATCATAAAACCAAGGATTTTGATCTTGCACTTCATCTATTGCGGCGATAGACTCGTAGGCCAACGTATATCTCTGCTCAATAATAATCGGACGCATCTGGACTCCAAACGGAATGTCTATCATGGAAAATAGAGTTGATAAAGCATCAACGAACCTGTTGTTCTCTCTTAGTAGATGAGTGAAGGTCAGCTTTTCAAACCTAGGAATCAGAATGTCCCGGGTTTAGTGATAGATCTTCATCTTTTCTTCTTTAACATTCCAGTCTCCTTTGCTTGAGACACAACTAGATTCGAGTCCCCAATGACTTCCAACCTTTTTGCCCCTAGTTCCAGGGCGGCTTCCAAACCAGCGATACGCACCTCGTATTCTGCTTCATTATTAGATACCTTGAATTAGAGTTTGAAGGCTAGGGATATATGGGAATTGTCGGGTGCTATCAATAATACCCCTATCCTATAACCGTATTGGTTAGACGCTCCATCAAAGTACATTGTCCAAATCTCTTTCTCAACTTGCATAATAGCTTCATCTAGGAACAGGTATTCTACCACTTTATCCCTTTCCACTGGGTGATCTGCCAGGAACTCTGCTACCGCTCTCCCTTTGGCAGACTTGCGAGTAACATACTTCAAATCAAATTCGGAAAGACAGAGCAACTAACGAGCTAGCCTACCCATAAGCACTGGTTTCTCAAAGAGATATTTGATGGGATCTAATATCGAAACCAGACTTACGGAGTGAGCTAACAGGTAGTGCCTCAACTTCCTATAGCCCATACCAATGCTAGGCAAGCTTTCTCCAGCAGGGTATAGAGGGTCTCGTAATCTAGCATTTTCTTACTTAGGTAATAGATGGTTTTCTCCACTCTATCCTTAGATTCCTGAGCTAACAAGCATCCCATCGTTGTGTCCGTTACTGACAGATACAAAATCAAGGGCTTCCTCGGCTCTAGCGGCGACAACACAGGGGGATTCTAAAGGTATTGCTTGATCTGCTCAAAAGCGAATTGACATCGATCATCCCATCAAAATTTCTTTCCTTTCTTCAGGAGACCAAAAAGTGGTTTGCAAGTCAAGGTTAATTTTGAAATAAACCGTCTTATGAATTGCACTTTACCTAGAAAGCCACACACCTCCTTTTCAGTCCTTGGTAGTGGCATTTCTAGCATGGCCTTGATTTTGGAAGGATCTATCTCGATGCCACTCTATGTGATCAAGAAACCCAGCATTTTCCCTACTATTACACCGAAAGTACACTTCTGTGGATTCAACCTCAACCTGTATTCTCTGATCTGTAGAAAGAATTTCTTTAAGATGGTGTAGTGGCCCTCTCTTTTCTTGGGCTTGACAATCATGTCGTCCACATGCACCTCGACCTCTTTATGGATCATATCACGTAGAATTGTGGTTGCAGCCCGTTGATTGGTAGCCCGGGCATTCTTTAGCCTAAACGACATCATTCGATAGCAGTAGGCTCCCCACGATGTAGTGAAAGAAGTTTTATCTCTGTTTTCAGGTGCCATCAAAATCTGGTTATACCCGGAAAATCCGTCCATGAAGGAGAGCAATGCATGGCCCGCGGTGAAGTCCACAAATTCATCGATGTGCGGTAAGGGAAAGTCGTCCTTCAGACTGGCTCTATTCTGATCCCTGAAGTCCAGAAACACCCGGATTCTATCGTCTTTCTTTGGCAGTGGAACAATGTTGGCCAACGAAGTTGGATACTCAGATACTAGTAAGAACCTTGCGTCTATCTGCCTGGTGACCTCTTCCTTAATCTTCAAAGCCCAATCCGAGCGTATTCTTCGCAACTTCTGTTTGATGGGTCGGGCCTCAAGGTCAAAAGGGATCCAATGTTGTACAATCTCAGGTCGATTCTAGGCATGTCTTCGTAGGACCACGCGAAAATATCTTTGAAATCTTTTAATAAAATGACTAAGCGCTCGCACTTCTCTGAAGACAATGTGGACTTGATTTGGACCAGACGCGGATCCTTCTCAGTACCCACATTAACAGAAATGATTTCGTCAGCAAGGGGTTTTGGAAACCTCTTATCCTCTTAATTAATCAAATTTTTTAAAACCAGAGGAATTCCTTCCTCATCATTTTTATCAAAATTTTGAAAATCATGATCAATGCAATAAATAAGAGGCACAGAGAAATACTCAAAATCTGCAGTGGCATTCTCATTCAAAAGGTCCAGCTCATCCTATTCCTCGGTTACAACCGACTCAAAAGAAAAAGAAAAGGACAACCTGGACAAAACCTCGGTATCCAGGTTATCAACCCCAGGAATAGCGGACCCAGACTCAGAAGAACCAGAATCTGATTCCGGCTCCATAGACTCTGGTTCACTACCCGATTCAGAACTGCTAGACAAGTAGCCCTCCTCTAGCTGCCAAGTGAGGGATGGTGCGTTAGATGCATCCAAGATGCTGCTAGAAGGGTTCACCCCCAGTTGATCTCCGATCATGGAAACGATCAGGCTACCCCCTAAGCTCTCTAAGTCAACCGGAGGATCCGAAAGAAGACATGCCAGTGCTGCTCCTATCTCAAGCTCATTACTGTTGGAATCACTTTCTGTGCTTTTGTAGCTTTGGCAGTAGTTGGCTCAGCCTTTTCTTCCGTATCATTGTCTTGCAGCTGCAAGTCAAAGAAAATTTCAAAGCCAAGAACCCACTACTTCTCAGAGTTGAACCATGGTTTGGGGAAGCCACAAAATGGGAAGTCTTCTCCTTCCAAAATTAGCCGGTGCACAAGCTCGTAGCGCTTCCTAGTCTGCTTAGCTCTGGCTCTTCCAACCATTTCTTTTCCTTTCCTCACCCAGTCCTCTTTGGTGGGTGTATAGCCAAGACCAAAGGCATGTGGGTTATGTGGCATGTTGGCCAATGCAGCAATGCCCTTCTGGCCACTCCTTCCTAGCCCCATTCCTGGCATGTGTTGGGGTTTGTTCATAAAGTACACAGATTGGGCGCTAAAATAAAAGCCCTCATCAACAGCCAAGATATTCTGCACTACTTGGGCCTCAACCAAGGTAAACCCAAAAAGGAAAACATCCTCTTCGCCATGCACAATCTCCAACACAGGTGCAGTGACCTCTGGCGGAGGATGTATAGATAAATTCCCAAAGAGTATGGCTACCCCTTTCCCGTGGAGGTACTTTAGCATTTGGTGGAGGGTGGAAGAGATAGTGTAACAACCCTCACTTTGACTTAGTCATATTTGCATACGCCCACGTATGAACTTGTTTTGTTATGTTGCAATCTTATCTTGTCTTGTTTTGTTTAAGTATAGCCTATGTTCTTGCTCTTTCTTGGAGTGTTACCGAGGTCATCTTGAGCCTAGAACTACCTGGGAAACCCTCTATTGTTGACCCCCATCTTCATCCTAACATATTGGCCGAGATGTCATTATCTAGGCCGAGGTGTTCATCGCCATGGCCGAGATGTGTATCATCTAGGACGAGATGTTTGTCCTTGTACTTAGTGATTTTGTTCCTGGGCGGGTATGACCTAGACCGAGGTGTGGCACATCTAGGCCAAGATGTGGCACAGCTTAGTCAAGAGTCGTCCTACCATGCCGATGTCATTGTTCCCTCTACTTGCCAAAGCTTTGTCCTAGCCGAGATCATTGATTGCCGGAGTGCCCATGCCGTTTAGCTTGTTGAACACACCTTGTCATAGTTTTGTCTTGTCAATCAGTCACCTTTTTGAGGTAACCCAATCCGGTAGCGCCACGTGTCCGAGCTGAGGGTTAAGTCAGCCGACAGACTTAGAAACATGTCATTTTTTTTATCAGATCTTGTCTTTTAGAGAGAGAAACTCTAGGAGGAGAGAAGAAGAAGTTCTTGAGAGAAGAGTGGACTTCCAAGCTTGATCTTTGGTGTTTGAGTCGTTAGATTCGTGTCTTGAGGTTGGAATCTTAACCTACTCTTGTTGTTCTTATTGATCACCTAGCTGCATTGCATGATTGAATCTGTTCTGTATGCCATGCATTGATTTTAAAGTTGGTTTTAGAAAGAGAACATAGTGTTCATGTGTCCTTGATGAAAAGCCTTGTTTTGATCCGAAAGTTGGTGACAAAAACTATGTTTTGTGTTTGTTTTCATATGGTCTTCTTGTATGGGTACCCAGGTCCATGTTTTCGAACTCACGGCATGAAATCTCAGATTTTTGTATTGGCAAGTTGTGATTTTAGCATGCTTGTTCTTCATTTTCTCCATCTTCCTGTTCTTCATGTTCTTCAAAAAGGAAACCCAGGTTTTCCCGACTTTGCTTTTGCATGTGGTCAACGGGACCACACCTCGGCAAGGAAGTGTGGGACCTCGGCAAAGACCTGGTTGGTACCCCGTGTGTTTTCATAAGATGAAAAACAGTGTTTAAACCCCCAGCATGTTTTGCTTTGTTATTGACTTTGATTTGGTGAGAGTGCTGGGATCATTTGCATGCATGAAAAAGCTTGTTTTGAGAATGTGTTTGCCATGTGATTGTAGGTCTTTGATCTTTGCTTTGAGCCTACACCCGAAAAGCTATGTGAGTGGTATTTTTAATAAAGCTATGTTATAATGTTTTGATAAAGCTTGCTTGCTTCGTTTTAATAAAAGTATTTGTTGAGCATGAATGAATATCCTCATTTTGTATATCAAGTATAAGCTTTGTTTTGATGACCTTCTTGGAAAGTCCTTTGTGCTGGAGGACTCTAAACTTTCGCAGTAGAAGTCCCTTGTGCTGGAGGACTCTAAACTTGTGCAGTACTGTCGTGTTAGAAGGCTACGGGCCTTTGTAACATAGGTCCCTTGTGCTAGAGGACTCTAAACTTTTGTAGCAGCTTTGTTTGAGATATCTCCTATGCCACCGACTGCCTCGTGTGGGTGGGTTTGTCTAATCAATTACGGATCGGTTATTCCCTTGTTTTGCCACTGACGGTTTACCGCGTGGGTTTGTTCGTTCGTAACGTTATTATTTGATGTTTCATGAGGCTTGACAGCGCCCTTGAAGTTTGAAAGACTTTGATAGATGAATATGGTTCATCCCATGATTTGTAAAGTTTTGACAATGTTTTGTTTGGAATGGACTTCGGCTATTATTCATGCAAAACCCCTTTATTGATTATACCATGCACTGAGTATCCAAGCTCACCCTCTCTCTCTATATATATATGTAGGTGATGAGCAGGACGTCGGCGATGCCTAGATGTGTTTTTGCATGCTTGTTTTGGGTTACGTTATGTCGGCTTGACTTGTTTCTTTATGTCGACAATATTGTATTTACGTCGGAAATCTTGAAGATTACGCTTCTTGGCTTGTATTCATTGTATTTTGTACATGTCGGCTTGAGAAGCCTTTTGATCAAGATGCAGTATGTATTTTGTTTATTAACGATTAATTGTAAAACCATATCATGTATGTCATTTCATTCGATCTATGCATAGCTTTTATGGACCACTTGTACTTTAAGTTTTTGCTTCTGCATTTGTAAGCCCCTATGTATACTCTGTTTGTGTGTGAATTTTGCAAGTTGGCCTTCAGTAAATCTCGGATTACTGGCCATCATGGCACCATCCTACTAGGGGCGGGTTGGGGTCGTGACAGAATGGTATCAGAGCACAAGTTCCTTAGTATACGTTATTCACACACTTTGAGTCCTAAAGAGCATAGGATTTCCCTTAGAAGGATGTTAAGATTTACATCATACTGCTTGCTATCTGAACAATGTGCGCATCAATTCGGCCTGCTTATTTGTTACTTGTCTACGTGTTTATTTGCTTATTTTTGTTTTAAAGTCGCACTTTGCATACCCCTATCATCATGAGGAGAGATAGACCCCCAGTTGGCCGAGATCAGTCCGAGGACAGATTGGACAGACTGGAAAGGTTAGTTGAAGGTTTGGCCCGCAAGTTGAGGCAAACAAGACAACAGTACGCCAGTGCTACTTCGACTCAGGCCGAGCAGACAAACGGCCGAAATGCAGTACCGCCTCCACCTCCACCCCCTCCAGTACCACAAGTGCTCCCACAGCCAGCTTTATATGGGGATGGCACGATAGCTTTGATTAGGGAGTTCAAGAAAATGAAGCCACCGAGATTCCAAGGGGGTATAGAGCCGATGAAAGCTGAAGCGTGGGTTTTGGAAATGGAAAAGCTATTTGAGATCTTCCCCAGCACCGACGCTCAGAAGGTGTCATTGGCAGCGTTCACATTAGATGACGATGCTCGCAGATGGTGGATGATGGTTCAACAAGGCAATCCAGACTTGACCTGGGCCCAATTTTTGGAGTTGTTTTACAACAAACACTTTCCCCTAAGTGTTCGAGACCGCAAGAACACCGAATTTCAGACCTTGACGCAAGGCAGCATGACAGTGGCGGAATACAACCGCGCTTTTACTGAGTCGGCGAGATATGCACCCCACATGGTCAGCGATGAATATATGAAGGCTAGGAAGTTTGAGAGTGGGCTTCGTGGACCGATACAAGACTGGGTCAACCTGCACAACATGCCAACTTACGCCGGAGTGTTGGACAAGGCCATCCTGGCTGAAGCTAACTTGAACAAATACCAGAGTTCAGGAGAGAACTAGAGAAAAAGGCAGAACTTTGACAGTCGCCGAGCACAGTTTGGTACCAAGAAGAAAGCGAATGTGGGCAGCTCAAACAACCCAAGGCAGGAAAGTAGTACAAAGTCGATGTGTTCGAGTTGTGGAAAGCCATATTTCGGGGTCTGTCACTGGGCGTTTGGAGCTTGTTATGAATATGGTGAAATAGGTCATTATGTGAGAGACTGTCCTAAGACGAAGACTGATGATAACAAGAAAGATGAGAATACCTCGGGTTCCGCACAGAAAGGTAACGTTGGGAAAGGACAGATGAGGCAAGGTAGAGTTTTTGCACTAGTACCAAGAGACACTCAGAATGCTGAGACAGTGGTGTCTGGCATACTCCCAATTTGTTCTCAAGATGCTTATGTATTGATTGATTCGGGTTCTACGCATTTGTTTGTATCTGCTAAGTTTGCCGAGAAGATTAATAGGGAACTAAAACCTCTTGATTATATATTATCTATGTCTACTCCATTTGAGAGACCTATGATTGTTGCATCCATTTATAGAGCCTGTGTTATCGTGATTAAGAATGTTGAACTATTAGTTGATTTGATGCCGTTAGACATAACTCATTTTGATGTTATATTGGGTATGGATTGGTTAGAAGCAAATCGCGCATTCATAAATTGTGCTTCTAAAAGTGTCACGTTGAAACCCCCAAACCTAGCCGAAGTTACGTTTCAGGGTAAAGGAGTGGTACCCCCACCTTATTTGATCTCATCCATGAGGGCCTATAAGTTGATCCAAAAAGGGTGTCAAGGTTATTTGTGTAGTATACAAAGTAATCTGAATGGAAATGTTGAATTGGTCGATGTTCCTATTGTTAACGAATTTCCTGATGTCTTTCCGAATGATTTGCCTGGCCACTTGGTTGATAGAGAAGTGGAATTCACTGTTGATGTTATGCCAGGAACCGAGCCTATCTCTAAAACACCCTATAGAATGGCCCCCGCCGAGCTTAAGGAATTGAAACTACAACTACAAGAGTTATTAGATAAGGGCTTTGTTAGGCCAAGTGCTTCACCTTGGGGAGCACCCGTTTTGTTTGTTAAGAAGAAGGACGGTACACTCTGTCTTTGTATTGATTACCGAGAGTTAAATAGAGTAACCATTAAGAATAAGTACCCATTGCCGAGGATAGATGATTTGTTTGATCAGTTGCAAGGAGCACGAGTCTTTTCTAAGATTGATCTTAGGTTGGGCTACCATCAGCTTAAGGTTAAGGCCGAGGATGTTGAGAAGACGGTTTTTCGAACAAGATATGGCCATTATGAATTTTTAGTAATGCCTGTTGGAGTGACCAATGCCCCTGCCACATTTATGGATTTGATGAACAGAGTCTTTAAGCCATATTTAGATGAGTTTATAGTTGTCTTCATTGATGATATATTGATCTACTCTAAGAGTAAAGCTGAGCATGAGGATCATTTGAGACTTGCTTTACAGATTTTGAGGGATCGAAAATTGTATGCTAAGTTCAATAAGTGTGAGTTTTGGCTTTCTACTATTTCGTTTTTGGGCCATGTGAATAGTGAAGAGGGTATTTCAGTTGACCCTAGTAAAATTGAAGCTGTTGTGAATTGGCCGAGGCCGACTAATGTGTCTGAGGTTCGTAGTTTTCTGGGTTTGGCAGGTTACTACCGAAAGTTTGTGAAGGACTTCTCAGGGACTGCAATTCCATTGACGCGATTGACCAAGAAAGGAGCGGCGTATAAATGGACCGAAGATCAGGAATCAGCCTTCCAGGAATTGAAGACGAGGTTAGTCACAGCACCAGTTCTTGTACTTCCATCAGGTAATGAAGAATTCCATATCTATAGTGATGCTTCGCATAAGGGTTTGGGTTGTGTATTAATGCAAGAGGGTAAAGTCATAGCATATGCATCTCGTCAGTTGAAGCCGCATGAAAAGAATTATCCTACCCATGATTTAGAATTAACAGCCGTAGTGTTTGCTTTGAAGATTTGGCGTCACCACCTGTATGGAGCTTCTTGTCAAGTTTTTACAGATCACAAGAGCCTAAATTATTTGTTCACTCAGAAAGAATTGAATATGAGGCAGAGAAGATGGCTTAAGTTGTTGAAAGACTACGACATACAAATTCAGTATCACCCAGGAAGGGCTAACACCGTAGTCGACGCTTTGAGCAGAAAGTAAGTTGGAAGTTTGGCATGTTTGACCATGATTGCAGTGGAGCCGACTATTATTGAGGAAGTAAAGACAAGACAGATGGAGGATGAATCCTTCAGGAGAATAACCGATGAGATTGTCACAAGGCCGAGATCAGGGTACACCATTGAAAATCAAGTGCTTAAGTTTGAAGGAAGACTATATGTGGCCGACATCCCAGAGTTAAAAAGGAGAATTTTGCAGGAAGCTCATAATTCCAAGTTTGCTGTTCATCCAGGAAATACCAAGATGTATCAGGATGTGAAACAGACGTTTTGGTGGCTGAATATGAAAGGAGAAATAGCCGAATTCGTGTCCTAGTGTTTGCATTGTCAACAAGTAAAAGCAGAGCATCAAAGGCCAACATGACTTTTACAACCTTTGCCGATTCCTGAGTGGAAATGGGAACACGTCTCCATGGACTTCGTGGTTGGTTTGCCGAAGACACAAAGGGGTATGGATTCGATTTGGGTTATCGTGGATAGACTAACTAAGTCAGCACACTTCTTACCTGTTAAGACCACCTTCAATGCCGATCAACTTGCTTTGTCGTATATGAACGAGATTGTTAGACTTCATGGAGTGTCGATGTCTATTGTGTCAGATCGAGATCCGAAGTTTGTTTCTAGATTTTGGCGGAGTCTACAAAGAGCTCTTGGAGCCGAATTGAGATTTAGCACAGCTTTTCACCCCCAGACTGATGGGCAAACAGAGAGGACAATTCAGACACTCGAAGATATGCTTAGACTATGTGTTTTGGACTTCCAAGGAAGTTGGGGAGTGCATTTACCCTTAGTAGAATTCGCTTACAACAACAGCTATCAAGCTAGCATTGGCATGGCGCCGTATGAAGCTTTGTACGGAAGGAAGTGCAGATTGCCGATATGTTGGACCGAGGTTGGAGACAAAGCTCTGCTTGGTCCTGAGTTAATTCAAGTAACAACGGAGAAGATTAAACTTATTCAACAGAGGATTAAAACTGCACAGAGTCGACAAAAGAGCTACGCCAACCAGCGAAGGAATGAGTTAGAATTCGAAGTTGGGGATCATGTATTCCTGAAGGTTTCGCCGATGAAGGGAGTTTTCAGATTTGGGAAGAAAGGTAAGTTAGCACCCCGTTATATTGGGCCATTTGAAATTCTTGACAAGGTTAACTCCGTTGCCTACAGACTTGCTCTGCCACCAGAATTAAGCCAAGTCCATAATGTGTTTCATATCTCGATGTGGAGGAAGTATATTCGAGACCCACTGCATGTGATCGACTACTTCAGGATTGTAGTTAACGAGGATTTAGGTTATGAGGAGAAGCCGATACGTATTATCGATAGGAAAGTAAGGCAGTTGAGAAACAAATTGATACCAATGGTAAAGATTGAATGGAAGGAGCATTACGGCAAGGATGCTACATGGGAAATGGAAGAAGAAATGAAAACTCGACATCCAGAATTGTTTTTGGAACAAGGTAACCTAAGTTTCAGGACCAAACTTCTTTAAGGGGGGTAGGATGTAAGAACCCTCACTTTGACTTAGTCATATTTGCATACGCCCACATATGAACTTGTTTTGTTATGTTGCAATCTTATCTTGTCTTGTTTTGTTTAAGTATAGCCTGTGTTCTTGCTCTTTCTTGGAGTGTTACCGAGGTCATCTTGAGCCTAGAACTACCTGGGAAACCCTCTATTGTTGACCCCTATCTTCATCCTAACATATTGGCCGAGATGTCATTATCTAGGCCGAGGTGTTCATCGCCATGGCTGAGATGTGTATTATCTAGGCCGAGATGTTTGTCCTTGTACTTAGTGATTTTGTTCCTGGGCGGGTATGACCTAGACCGAGGTGTGGCACATCTAGGCCAAGGTGTGGCACAGCTTAGTCAAGAGTCGTCCTGCCAAGCCGATGTCATTGTTCCCTCTACTTGCCAAAGCTTTGTCCTAGCCGAGATCATTGATTACCGGAGTGCCCATGCCGTTTAGCTTGTTGAACACACCTTGTCATAGTTTTGTCTTGTCAATCAGTCACCTTTTTGAGGTAACCCAATCCGGTAGCGCCACGTGTCCGAGCTGAGGGTTAAGTCAGCCGACAGACTTAGAAACATATCATTTTTTTATCAAATCTTGTCTTTTAGAGAGAGAAACTCTAGGAGGAGAGAAGAAGAAGTTCTTGAGAGAAGAGTGGACTTCCAAGCTTGATCTTTGGTGTTTGAGCCGTTAGATTCGTGTCTTGAGGTTGGAATCTTAACCTACTCTTGTTGTTCTTATTGATCACCTAGCTGCATTGCATGATCGAATCTGTTCTGCATGCCATCCATTGATTTTAAAGTTGGTTTTAGAAAGAGAACATGGTGTTCATGTGTCCTTGATGAAAAGCCTTGTTTTGATCCGAAAGTTGGTGACAAAAACTATGTTTTGTGTTTGTTTTCATATGGTCTTCTTGTATGGGTACCCAGGTCCATGTTTTCGAACTCACGGCATGAAATCTCAGATTTTTGTATTGGCAAGTTGTGATTTTAGCATGCATGTTCTTCATCTTCTCCATCTTCCGGTTCTTCATGTTCTTCAAAAAGGAAACCTAGGTTTTCCCGACTTTGCTTTTGCATGTGGCCAATGGGACCACACCTCGGCAAGGAAGTGTGGGACCTCAGCAAAGACCTGGTTGGTACCCCGTGTGTTTTCATAAATGAAAAACAATGTTTAAACCCCCAGCATGTTTTGCTTTGTTATTGACATTGATTTGGTCAGAGTGCCGAGATCATTTGCATGCATGAAAAAGCTTGTTTTGAGAATGTGTTCGCCAGGTGATTGTACGTCTTTGATCTTTGCTTTGAGCCTACACCCGAAAAGCTATGTGAGTGGTATTTTTAATAAAACTATGTTATAATGTTTTGATAAAGCTTGCTTGCTTCGTTTTAATAAAAGTATTTGTTGAGCATGAATGAATATCCTCGTTTTGTATATCAAGTATAAGCTTTGTTTTGATGACCTTCTTGGAAAGTCCCTTGTGCTGGAGGACTCTAAACTTTCGCAGTACAAGTCCCTTGTGCTAGAGGACTCTAAACTTGTGCAGTACTCTCGTGTTAGAAGGCTACGGGCCTCTGTAACATAGGTCCCTTGTGCTAGAGGACTCTAAACTTTTGTAGCACCCTTGTTTGAGATATCTCCTATGCCACCGACTGCCTCGTGCAGGTGGGTTTGTCTAATCGATTACGGATCGGTTATTCCCTTGTTTTGCCACTGACGGTTTACCGCGTGGGTTTGTTCGTTCGTAACGTTATTATTTGATGTTTCATGAGGCTTGACAGCGCCCTTGAAGTTTGAAAGACTTTGATAGATGAATACGGTTCATCCCATGATTTGTAAATTTTTGACAATGTTTTGTTTGGAATGGACTTCGGCTATTATTCATGCAAAACCCCTTTTATTGATTATACCATGCACTGAGTATCCAAGCTCACCCTCTCTCTCTATATATATATGTAGGTGATGAGTAGGACGTCGGTGATGCCTAGATGTGTTTTTGCAAGCTTGTTTTGGGTTACGTTATGTCGGCTTGACTTGTTTCTTTATGTCGGCAATATTGTATTTACGTCGGAAATCTTGAAGATTACACTTCTTGGCTTGTATTCATTGTATTTTGTACATGTCGGCTTGAGAAGCCTTTTGATCAAGATGCAGTATGTATTTTGTTTATTAACGATTAATTGTAAAACCATATCATGTATGTCATTTCATTCGATCTATGCATAGCTCTTATGGACCACTTGTACTTTAAGTTTTTGCTTCTGCATTTGTAAGCCCCTATGTATACTCTGTTTGTGTGTGAATTTTGCAAGTTGGCCTTCAGTAAATCTCGGATTACTGGCCATCATGGCACCATCCTACTAGGGGCGGGTTGGGGTCGTGACAGACAGCTTTCACTTGGTGCAGCCAAGGTCGCCTGAGGAGCACGATAGAGCAGGGTTGTAGCAGTGTGGGTTTTACACTCAAACTACGCTGACCTCCATCCCAGTCGGCAACACCACTTCCGGCTTAGCTTGATTCATTTGCATGATATAGCAGTGTGGGTTGTACACTTCTTCAAATAATTCCTCAAAGCCCTCGGGCAACGGAGTGACATTCTCCACCAAGACGGACCTCCCTTTATCTTCCACTGTCACCACCACTGGTTCAGGTTGGAGTGAAGGCGTGCTCATCATGCACAAGTCTGTGCTTTCAGGGATGAACAACGGCGGCTTAGGTAGGTGGGAAGGGGTGATATATATACTGGGGTCATAAGGGATGGCCAGTGTGTGGATGAGGTTTATATGCCGGGGTGGAGGAACTTGGTTATGTCGTGGGAGAGGATTTGTAGTGACATTGGGGTTTTGGAGAGGTGCTATCACCTTGTTGTCAATGAGATCTTGAATCTCATGACACAGTCTATAGCATTGATCAGTGTCATGACCGTGCTGCAGGTGAAAAACACAGTATTTGGCCGGGTTATGTTTAGGAGGGAGAGGATCGGGTAGAGGACAAGGCTCTAGTGGTTTAAGATGTCCCTTTTTGATCAGGACCCCTAGGGCTTTGGATAAAGGCATGTAGAGCAGGGTAGAGACCCTTTAGGATCGGGCCTGGCTGGTTGAGGTTTGTGGAATTGTGTTGGAGGTGTCGCCAAAAGGGTTGGTAGTTTTGGGTGTGGTGGTGACCATACTCACATCCGAAGGCCGTGTAGAAGTGCTACCACTCGTGGTTGCATTGGAGCTGCATGTGAAAGGCCACTCAGGCTGTTCCTTCTCATGGTCTATCAGCCTCTGCTTTTTGTTCAATACCAAGATACTAGCCCCCTCATTCAACATTGTATTTTCTAAAAAGCACCTCCTTCTAAAGAGACTTTCCTTCATCATTTCAGTTTTTGCTATTTTTCTGCTCACCTTCTATGTCACATACATCATATCTGATTGTATTGGCTTTTTAATTCTTATAGTTTATAAAGAAAAAAAGTATGAAACAATGCAACATGTAAATCAAAGAACATAAATTCATTAAAGACCATTACTTTTATTATACACAAAAATTGGATTAAAAAAAAAAGAAAAGAAAAAAAAGAAGGGCACCTATAAATCTCAAAGTAATTAGAAATTAGAATTCAAAATCCTATAAAATCACTGAACTAAAAAATTCCTAATATACGATTTCAAACTGATAAATCCATCAAATAACACATCTCTAGTGCCATGACTGACACAAAAACAAATATCATCTTGAGAATGAATAAACATAGAATCTAGATTTGCAGCATTTGGGGTTCCAACTTTAGCAGTGAAGTGGAGAAATTCAGTTGCCTACCCAACGTTGAAAGGTTTAGAATGTGCCAACACTGAAATTCCAGTGGTCTTGTTGTTCTTATTAAATTGGTTTTTTAGGCTGCTAGGTGGTGTGGTGGTTGTTTTTATTACATTATGTCTGTTGTTGTTGTTTGTTTCTTTTTGTTGGTTCCTCACCAACTTTGAGGTATGTGCTAGCAAGTGATTGTGTATTCTTCTTGCTGCGAACCTAGTTGAAATCTTGAACTGATTGTGTATTCCTCACCAACTAAAGAAATTATTTATTAGAAATTTAAAGAACGGAAGTTATATCATACTTACATGTTAGATTTCAACTCATATTCTTTAGGACAAAGTTAATCCATTTAACTCACATTTCATTAAGTTCGGTTTCTGTGTAAGTCTTTTTTCCATTGAACTGCAAGAGGTTATTTAGAAACAATTAGATAACGGAAAAGACGTACAAAGTATCATGAATATAATATAGATAAAAGTTACAATTTATCTCACACATTGTTTTCTTAGGATGCTTTGATCTCTAATGTGGTCTTTCATATAGCTCATTACATAAAACCCATATTCGACGTTTGTGGGTTGTTGTGAGGACTAAATGAAAGCATTTTCATTATTATTAGAATCTACATATAGTGTTATGATCAAGCTGAACAACCATTAGCATAACTATAAGTATGATAAAATTAGGGAAAATGATATTGATTACCTGAACTACTTTCCAAACTAGATTGGTCCTCCTCCTCCTTTAGGTAGTTTCATAAATTTTTACAAAAGAAATTTCAGAACTCAAAATATTTTTAGGAAAGTGTAATACAAGATTTGTGAATATTTTACCTTATCATCAACTAATACAAGTTTTTTGGGCTAAGCAAAAAAAAAATCCCACTACTTCTCCAACAATAAGCATCTCATTTGGGATAGGTATAGGAAGAGGGGCATCTTTTACTATAATAACTTGAATAGACACACGTACATTGGATTCTCCTAATGGCACCGTATGAATGACTTAATTGGGTTCAATTGTCTCATACACCGTACCATGAGCAACAATATTTTCAATAGAACCTACCGCGAGTTTACATGGTTTGCCCCGTAACCCACAAAGTTAACAATGGAACAACTAAGAATATCAATAACATTATTAGAAAATATAACAACATCAACATATAAAAACTACACACCTTTTTCTTATTTTGTTTAGGATCTTGAGGTGGAATGTCATACTTAGTTCTCGACCTATTGTCTTGTGAGATACAATCAAGCTGAAAATTGCCTCTATCATCACTCTTGAAGGTGTTTGAACATTTTCTCTACAATAAATGTGAAGATAACAACATTAGAATTAATCAGATGAGGAGGGGAAGGGATTGGGAGGGTGGGAGATGGCTAAATTGTAGAGGCTTTTTTGGGCTTTAGACAAAAATGACACTATTAGCCCCACAAGTGCATTAATTGATGTAATACAGTAAAGTGCTTCTTCCCCTTGAGGTTTCATCATGATGAACACGAGGGCTACCCAGAATTCAAAACTCACCATTCACAGTAAAAGAATACCTAGACAAGGAAGTACTCACCATTTACCACTTTTCAACGTGTTTGAACATTTTCTCTATAACAGATAAGAACATAACAATAAAAGAACTAAGAATATCACTAACAGTATTAGAAAAATATAACAACTTTAGTTGTTCTAAATGCTACACACTTTTATGATCTTTTGGGTGGGAGCTTGGGGTGGAATGTCATCCTTAGTTCTCACCTTGTTTTCTGTTGAGAGAAAATCAGGCTGAAAATTTCCTCTCACCATTTCTCAAGGTGTTTGAACTAACATGTTCAGATTGTGGTGTATGTGGTGTTTGTTATTCCACTGCACTGATCCTAGCTTGCATTTGTATCACCACTACCTCAAGATCATTATATTTCTTCTACCAATGTGATTGATTCCCATGTTTAGGCAAGTGAAAGTAGGTGCTAGGTGTGACAGAATTTCCTACACCCCTTACTCGACTAGAATATATAGGAGTACCCAATGACATAGTAAGAATGTCATTACATCCTTCAGTTGTTAAACTCCCATCATTTTTTTGTTTAGTCAACTCACCCTATAACATTACATTACTATATAAGAAAGATGAACAATTGATGTAACAAGATGAATCAAATAGAATTTTGTCCTTATTATTATTTTTGTAGTGTGGTGAACCATTCTATTTAAATTAGTGAAAATGAATTGAATTACTTCTTGATTTCGACTTCGTAAGGCCCGCTTGGCAAAATTATTTTTTTAGTTTTAGTTATAGTGATTCTTGGGTCTTGAGTACTAAATGAGATATAAATTCAAATTTTGGATTTTATTTGATTAGCCCATACTTAATCATTTTGGTTCATATTTAATTATGTGAATGTTGGGGACCACCTTAAGTCTTTTAAAGTTAATTTATACTTTAATCTCAATTGGGGATTTATTTTAAATTATTAAACTCCATTCACTTTGGATCCAATTGATTGAATCATGACCCGTTAGTAACCATGTAATATTGTTGTTGTTTTATTATTATTATTTGATTACGATAAAAAGGTTGTGAATATTTATGGTGTGTACCATTAAATGAAATATATTTTGTGGTGAGAAAATATTATAACTTTTTATCATTAATAATGTTGAAATATACTTTTAATTGATATATATAGATATATATGTATAGACAGATATTTGTATTGATTTGAAAAAAATATATATATACATATATATATTATTAAATTGAAACAAGGAGGCAGACCCACGTGGGTGTCGCTCTCCCATTCCCTTTTTTTTTTTCCTTTTCAATTGCACTGCTCACTTCCTCTATCTCTCTCTCTCTCTAATTTTTTTTTGTTACTTCTACCATATAAAATCTTTGATTTACCAAAATCTATTAGGTTTTAGACCATAGTTCTTAAGATCAAAGTGAAGAGCTTGACGAGAGCAACATTTTGACTGGTGGAGATTGAAATCCAACACAACCGAAAATTGGGGCTTTTACTTGTTTCCACTTCTAGCTTTTGTGGTAGGGATTTTTCCTAGAATTCTTTATGTACTTTCACTTAATTATACGGAGCTTAGAGTTGTATTAATTTAATTAGAATTTTTGTAAAATTTGTGATTTATTTGCTTAAAAGGAAAATTTTGAGAAAAATAAAGAGTTGATGCCCAAATTGCGAAAGTGTAAACTTGGAATATGTTTGTAAGGTTATGAAAGAGCTATGTTTTAAATTTGAACAAAAAAGGATTTCGACTCGACCGGTTTTGAAATTTTTACCGGTTTGCGACCAAAAGAGTATTTTTAAAGAAAACAAAGGAATTGCGTTTAACTTTTTGGTGCTTTTGATCAAAATAGGATGTCATAGTTGAATAATGCTTGGAGAATGAGTTTGGAAAGAAAATAATGTTTTCTTGGGCATTAATAATATTATTTTGCTTGACGTGTTTGTTGGAATAAAACTGACACGGTTATAAATGGACCTTGAGAGGTTACTGGATGTGATTTTTATATGAAAACTAGTGTAGTTGTTCATATTTGATGAGATGTGGAATAGATTGTATCTATTGGAATTTTTAGAATCTAATTTTTTAAATATCTATTTAGAAATATCTGTTTTGGGCTATTGGTAGAGGATAGCCATGATGGTTGTAGAAATGAATGAGACTTACGTAAATTGAACCACATTCGTCATTTGTTGCATTGGACATTGTATTACATTCAGTTCATTGGAAATGTATCTGTTCTTTGAGAAATGTTTGGAAATGTACCTGTTTGCGAAAATATGAATACTTGGTGAATCTGGGTAGGAGGTGTAGAACCGCGCGGTTAGGTGTCGAGCCTTCCAGTTTACTGGTAAAAATGACAGTGGTAGTGCATTTAGGCCTACTTGCAGACACTCACCTAGAGATTCACAGAACCTGTATTCATGTAACATATTTGGTTTAAAATGGAAACGATTTTATATCAGTTGTTGCATCTCAGCATTGCATGTTTTATAAAAAAAGAGATAATATGTTTTATCATGAGCATGTCATTAGCATACTCCTCTTTAGTCTTGTCAAGGTCCATATGTGATGTAGTATATCTCTACTGGGCTGTGGTTCACCATATAAGGTAAACCATTTCAGGTACAGGTGCTATGCCTCCGCCAAGGCACTAACTTGGGACAACTCGGAGCTGAGGCTTCATTTTTGTTTTATGGTTATTTGTTGAATGTAAGCCCAGGGTTGTATTGCGTTGAGTTGAAACTCCATTTTGTGTAACCAAGAATGTTCTTGGATAAATTTGTAAGCCGGTAGGGCACTTATTATCTGCTTGGCTTCCATTTCATACTTGTTGTAAAATGCATGCTTGGGATTGGAATTGGGGCATTAAGATGTGAACAACATGTATTTGGCATTTGAGATTAAATGGAAATGGATGTATGGAATAGTTAGCTAGATATATGTGTTTGTTTATCAGGTGGGTTTGTTGTATAAATAGATATACCTTGTCCAATTTTTCGGGGCGTTACAACTTGGTATTAGAGCTACCGGGTTTGAATACTTAGGGCTCGTAGGAAGTGTTTTTTACCATAGTGGGTTCATTTCGCTAGTGAGAAATGTTGCATATCTCATGTGCTATATGATAACATGTTTAGGTGACTATGTGGGTATAGGGTTAAACTTCTGAGTTCTGATTTGCGTCCATGAAATTCTTTGAGGTCCTTTTAGAAAAGCACCTGATCAATGCTATTTCTATTTGGAAGTCTTTGAATGTTTGTGGAACGAGTCAATATCTTGGAGGGGTAACTCGTATGTGCTCTATGTGACTATGTGCTTATATGGTTTGCCTTATGTGATGTAGATACATGTGTAGGTTTGTGTTTAATCCGCATGCAGTGTGTTAGAGCTAGTGTGGAGTACTTACTTCTGAGCTAAATTCTGTCTCTCATATAAGATGTCATAAAGTGGGAGAGGTCGTAATAGAGGCACTTGGGGTGCCCGGGATGTTCTCATGTAGGAGGATACATTTTCCCCAGAAAGAAGGTGTAAGCTAGAGTAATACGGCCAGGATGATTGGCCAAGATGTTGTGGAATTAGTATTAAAGTGTAGGTTAACCGATTTGTATGATTGTGGGTGTAAATGTGACCTTGAAATAGTAGAGTTTGTGTTGTGTAGCGACTGGTTTGTTATTATGAGGAGTTAATTATTTTTCGATTTTATATCAAGTTTAGTGGACTAGATGAAAAAATTCTTACAAGTAGAGTGAGTTAGAGATTAACCTTATTCTAATAGTTTGGTTTGGTTGTGACTTTAATAATGATTAAAGTAATCTAAGATAATATGCTTTGGATCGTTGGCATTAGAACACGTAAAACTAGTTCTAAATTTTCTTGGAATAGACGAAGTTAGTTATAGTTAGATTGTTTCACTTGCTTGATGGACTACTTGTGAGGTTAGTGATGGGCCTTAGGCCAATTATTTTGTATGTGTTTGGGAATAAACATAGTCGTAGCATGATAGAAATTATATCGTGTAGTATGAGATGTGTTTCTTAGAGAGTTTGTTTTATTCATAATTTTGCTGCAAATCCTAAGAGGGAAAATGAGATAAATAATTTTGAAATAGATTGCAATGAGATTAAATTTGATTTGGGTTACGCCATTTGATGGGATTATTAGTAGTAACAACATTGACTCGTGAGTCGATATTTTAGAACATGTAGGCGAGTTTCGAGTGCCTTCGAGATTGGTGGAGTCCATTGTCTTAGAGTTAGTTGTTGATATTCTTGAGTGCAATAAATGAGTGTTGAGGGACATGATGTGATGGATGTTGTGGAGTTGTGTTAGCAACCAATGTTTTTAGAGGAAATTTTTAAGATTACTTTGTGAAGATATTATAATTCTAAATTAGGTGCTTTAGGATAATTAGTATGGTGGTAATTTGAGTATTTCCATGGGAATTTATGCTTGACCTATCGAGAGTGATTGATGTTAACTTTTACAGTTACTTTAATGTATGAGTTAGAAATTGTGAAGATGGAAGGTATATGATAGTGTTTTGAGTTAAATTTGGTGCGTGTCGTGATGGTGTGGTTCATGTAATGGAAATGGAGATTATTTTGTATCCTTTGTCCTTTAGCTACAAGATTGTTTTGTATCCTTGGAGTAAGAGTTATGAATCCTTTATATTGATCCTTTGTTTGCTATAAGTGTGGTAAGAATTCATGTTGTTAGTATGTTGGTCTAATACTACCATTGAGTTCAATTTAATGAGTGCATTCAACCTTAAGTGGTAAGTGTTTTCTTAATTAAAATGTATTTAGTTTTGCCTAATAGAGGATGATTCCTTATTTTAATTTTGTTTCATCGTATTTTGTGGTGATATTACCTTAGAAGAAGTTATTCGGCTAACCCCTCATCGGGGAATAAATTGGTATGAAGTACTTTTGTTATTTTGTTAGTCTTGGAAATTGTTATGGAATGACTATTGTTGACATAGAAATTTTTTTTAGAGTGAATGAGTAGCATCGTAGCTTGTGGTTATATCTTTAGAATTTGGGCAGAAGCGAGCTGACTAGAGACTTCAAAGGAGATTTTGAAGTCACTACAACTATGAGTATTTGTTGGGAGTACCTTAGTATTGTTAGAATGTGTATCTAGTCTTGATGAATTCTATGTGGACTCGATGTGCATTGTGTGAGCGTTTGGGTAAATTCTATGTTGGAGTGAAATTGTGTGGGTGGATGTAGACAAGTTTGCATAAACTGTTAGTCGGTTCGTCAAGTGAAAGAAATAGAGTGGATAGGTAAGAATAATATAGAAATTGCTTGGTTGGGCAATTAAAGTTGTGGCTGAGAATTTTCGAGTATTGTGTTTGGCATGATTGCATTATGTTTCATAAGGGTTGGTGTTTCTTGTTGTTCAAGTGAACCAATTGAGGCTAAGGTGATTTGTGAATTTTTTTTTTTGGAATAATTTAGGGAAGAATATGATTGTACTAGGGGATGAGTGGAGGTTCTTATGGGATGAAATATTTGAAGTCATTGTTTGTGATAGTTTTATTCAATTGGGTAACCGCGTATGAATTCATTTTAATATTGAGATGAGTTAGTTGTCGTGTGACGGTTGCGATTACAAAATGTATCATTGAATTGTGTCTTTAAAGGGGAGGTGCTCTCAATGGTTAAGAGTCTTGAGATAATCACTTTGGATGGATATCAAGTAAATTATTGCACTAGATTATGGGAAAAAAATTGTTTGTGGTGAGTCATCTTTAATGGTGTGTAATATTTGAATACTTTTCTCAGTGTTCTTCAAAGTAGTGGAATTCTTTCGTTGTTGTGACCTGTTGAGTTAGTTGTGTGGAATAAGCAAATTTTGTGGGTGTGTTTGAACGTGTTCAAGTGAGATTGCGAGTACGGTTGCATTCTAATTGCGAGTTCGATAGATTTTTGATTAACCCCATATATGTTGCAAGAATCACCTACATTTTCCCTTCTATTATAAATTGTTTGTCCAAATTCTAGTATGAGTAGTTTTAAGTTGAGGGGTGGCTTCTTTGGAACAATGTATCTTAATATCATGGATAGCTGGTGGGTGTAGAAATTTTGTTTTTGAGTCTATTGAAAATTTGTTACTTCATATTGCTAAAATAATGAGATGTTATTACGATTGTAGGGTCGATTGGATTAGACTGTTCGTTATTCTTGTTTGATTCAAGCGATAAGAAATAGTAGTACCATCATTGAGGAGTTATTGTTGTGTTTACAGCTCTATGATTAAAGTGAGTTTGAGAGTTTCGATTTCGGTTACGGTGTCTTTTACTATGGAAGGTAAGAGAGCATTAAATTCTTGAGAGTGAGCTTAGTACGTGTTTGGGGTGTTGAAAGAATGTGTCTCAATGTGAAAATGGCTTTTGAGAGTTTAAGGCTCGAGTTATTACGTTAAGAGTAAATTCCATTATTTTTTTTATCATGGTGAATTTCGAGGATGAAATTTCATAAGGGGGGAAGGTTGTAACGAGTTGAATCAAATTGAATTTTGCCCTTATTATTATTGTTGCAGTGTCGTGAACCATTCTATTTAAATTGGTGAAAACAAGCTGAATTACTTCTTGATTTCGACTTCGTAAGGCCTGCTTGGCAAAATTATTTTTTTAAGTTTTAGTTATAGTGATTCTTGGATCTTGAGTAATAAATGAGATATAAATTCAATTTTTGGATTTTATTTGATTAGCCCATACTTAATCATTTTGGTTCATATTTAATTATGTGAATGTTAGGGACCACCTTAAGTCTTTTAAAGTTAATTTATACTTTAATTTCAGTTGGGGATTTATTTTAAATTATTAAGCTCCATTCATTTTGGACCTAATTGATTGAATCGTGACCCGTTAGTAACCATGTAATATTGTTGTTTTATTATTATTATTATTATTATTATTATTATTATTATTATTATTATTTGATTACCATAAAAGAGTTGTGAATATTTATGGTGTGTACCGTTAAACGAAATATATTTTGTGGTGAGAAAATATTATATCTTTTTATCATTAATAATGTTGAAATATGCTTTTAATTGATATATATAGATAGACATTTGTATTGATTTGAGAATATATATATATATATATATATTATTAAATTGAAACAAGGAAGTAGACCCACGTAGGTGCTACTCTCCCATTCCTTTTTTTTTTTTTTTTTTTCTTTTCCTTCTTTCTTCTTCCTTACTTCTTTCATTCTGCTTTTCAATTGCACAGCTCACTCCCTCACTCTCTTTGCTCTCGGCTCTCTCACTCTCTGAATTTTTTTTTATGTTACTTCTATCATATAAAATCTTTGATCTACCAAAATTTATTAGGTTTTGGACCATAGTTCTTAAGATCAAAGTGAAGAGCTTGGCGAGAGCAATGTTTTGACCAATGGAGATCAAAATCCAATACAACCGAAAATTGGGATTTTTACTTGTTTCCTCTTCTAGGTTTTAAGGTAGGGATTTTTCCTAGACTTCTTTATGTACTGTTACTTGATTATAGGGAGCTTAGTGTCGTATATAATTCAATTAGAATTTTTGAAAAATTTGTGATTTATTTGCTTAAAAAGGGAAATTTTGAGAAAAATAAAGAGTTGATGCCCAAATTGCGAAAGTGTAAACTTGGAATATTTTTGTAAGGTTATGAAAGAGCTATGTTTTAAATTTGAACAAAAACAGACTTCGACTCGATCGGTTTTGAAATTTGTATCAGTTTGCGACCAAAAGAGCATTTTTAAAGAAAACAAAGGAATTACGTTTAACTTTTGGGACTTTTGATCAAAATAGGATGTCATAGTTGAATAATGCTTGGATAATGAGTTTGAAATAAAAATGATGTTTTCTTGGACATTAACGATATTATTTTGCTTAATGTATTTGTTGGAATAAAACCGACACGGTTAGAAATGGACCTTGAGAGGTTACTGGACGTGATTGTGATATGAAAATTAGTGTAGTTGTTCATATTTGATGAGATGTGGAATAGATTTTATTTATCAAAATTTTTAGAATTTAATTTTTTAAATATCTATTTAGAAATATCTGTTTAGGGCTGTCGGTGGAGGATAGCCATGATGATTGTAGAAATGCATGAGACTTAGGTAAATTGAACCACATTCCTCATTTGTTGCATTGGACATTGCATTACATTCATTTCATTGGAAATGTATCTGTTCTTTGAGAAATGTTTGGAAATGTAAAAATGACAGTGGTTAGGTGTCGAGCCTCGGTGAATCTGGGTAGGGGGTGTAAAACCGCGCGGTTAGGTGTCGAGCCTTCCAGTTAGCTGGTAAAAATGACAGTGGTAGTGCATTTAGGCCTACTTGCAGACACTCACCTAGAGATTCACAGAGTCTGTATTCATGTAACATATATGGTTTAAAATGGAAATGATTTTATATCTGTTGTTGCATCTCATCACTGCATGTTTTATAAAAAGAGAGATAATCTGTTTTATCATGAGCATGGCATGAGTATACTTTTCTTTAGTCTTGTCATGGTCCATATGTTGTGTAGTATATCTCTACTGTGCTGTGGCTCACCCTATAAGGGAAACTATTTCAGGTACAGGTGCTATGCCTCCGCCAAGGCACTGACTTGGGAGGACTCGGAGCTGAGCCTTCATTTTTGGTTTTTGGTTATTTGTTGAATGTATGCCCATGGCTGTATTACGTTGAGTTGAAACTCCATTTTGTGTAACCAATAATGTTCTTGGATAAATTTGTAAGCTTGTAGGGCACTTATTATCTGTTTGGCTTCTATTTGATACTTGTTGTAAAATGCATGCATGGGATTGAAACTCGGGCAATGAGATGTGAACAACATGTATTTGGCATTTGGGATTAAATGGAAATGGATATATAGAATAGTTTGCTAGATATATGTGTTTGTCTATCAGGTGGGTTTGTTGTATAAATAAATATACCCTGCCTAATTTTTCAGGGCGTTACGATTGAGGTAGTATAAAATAAATGCAATCAGTACACACAAATATCTTACAATCAAACATACATCAATTTTTAAAAATAATCATATCAAAATTGTTATTAAATTGTAAAATTTATAACCACTTACATAGTCTTCTTGAAAGTGAGTGTAGCCCTTTCGACTGATTCTATGGTTATACTTATTTTGACTTCGTCTCCATTTCTGAAACTGAGTCAAAATCTTTAAAAGTGTAACACACAAAGTTAATCCAAATGTATAGAATTTCATATTAACATTTAATTCACTAAAATTTGATTGGTTTTACCTCAAACTCTTTTGATAGTCGTCTTTCAAGAAATGAGTCCCAATGTCTTTGTTCAACGAATCCATAAATTGTTGGTAGTTTTGATATGATCTTAGGATTGGACTTGTTTTCACGTATGTACTTGGTAAGTTCTTTCTTGAATGTCCTCCATTTTAAACAAACTAAAGATAACACTTTTTTTTTACTTCTTTCATCCACTTTGTATGTTAACTGAGTAGTCAAATAAAAAAAATATTATCAAAAGAGGGGTGTAGTTTATAATCAATCAAATATAAAAACAAAAATACATAAAAATTTAATCCATGAAGTGTAAAAAATGCAATTTTCAATAATTTGAAATTAGTGAAATAACCAAATAAAAAATTAAATTAAATTTATAAAAAGAGGGGTGTAGGTACTTTTGTATATCTAAACTACTCTATTATATTTTAACTGCATCAAATAACTAATATAATTATTTTAAATTCCTATGTGTGTGCCTATACTTCTAGTAGAGTATATTTCAAGTAATTGGTAATGATTCTGAAATTTCATTATCAAGAATTTTTGGAGGACTTGGTTTATGTTGCTAATCTACTATTGGGGGTGTTTGAGAAGCCAAAAATTAGTTTTTATTTTTTATTTTTTATTTTTATTTTTATTTTTAAATTCACAAAAATACAAAATAGGCTAAATAGCTAATAAGATAAAATGTCACATCAAACCAATAATCATTTCACTTTTTTTTCCTCACAAATATCACATCTAATTATAAAAAAATCCAACCCTCTTTCCAAACCCAAATATTTTAGCCTACTAAAATAGTCAAAAATTAAAATAGCCTACTAAAATAGTCAACTTCTCAAACAAGGCCATTAATGTTTTAACTTTGAAATGAAAAGAGAAAAATTGGCAAATCAATAAAAAAAAAAAATTAAATAAAAGAATCAAGGAAATTTTTGTATAACTTAGAAACTTGTAGAAATACTTGTAGAATATATGTGTAAATAAAAAATACAAATAAAAATAGGGTTGTATGATAGTACCTATTTTTTTTTTTTTTTAATCTTCTATTATCATAGGCTTTCTTTGGTGTTTTTAATGGGCATGGAGGGGAAAAGCTGCTGAATTTGTGGCAAACAACATCGATAGAAACATTATGAAGGAAGTGATGAGTAGATGCGAAGAGGAAATCGTAGAGGCAGTGAAAGATGAGTACTTTTTCATAGATGTGAAGTTTCGAAAGGAAAATTCAAGGTACTTGCTGCGTTACCAATCAAACTGAAACCCACCCACCAAAGGACATTGGAATGGCAAGGAAACCTACCCACCAATCAAATAGAGTACCTATTTTCTGGCACAACCCGAAACCCTCATTCACAATGAAACCCTATATTTATATAATTCCACTAATAATAATAATAATCATAAATATACACAAACATATCTCATGAATGACATATGAAAGGGGCATAAAAATTGGAGAGAACTCACTAGAACTTTGAAGAGGTTGTTGATTTCAAAAGACAAACTTCAAGGGTGGTTGTTGAGTGAGTAACAATGGTGATTTTGGAGGTGGAAACTCAATTAGGGCTAATGAATTAGAAAGAGAGGCAAAGTGAATTGTAAAGATAGAGTCTGATATGATTGGAAATTCAATCTTCTTTGGAAGGGAAAGAGTCATGCCTTTGTCCCGAGAATCATGGAAGAGAAAAAGGCGCGAGTTTTGGGATATATTTTTATATAAAAACAATATATTCAAAAATATATACAATCACATGTATATTTTTTTATATATACATTTATATAATCACACTTATTTACAAAATGAGATTAAAAAAAATAAATAGTATCACACTCAATTAAATTAAGTGTAATTAAAATATCAATCTATATTTTTTTTTAATCACACTTTTAAAAAAAGTGAGATATTTTTAATTCCCCTAGTGCGATCTTTAAGTATTGGTGTGATTAAAAAAAAAATATATATAATCACACTTAATTGAAAAGTGACATAAAAAATAAATATTATCACACTTAATCAAATCAAGTGTGATTAAAATATCAATCTAATTTTTTTTTTTATCACACTTCCATTAAAAGTGAGATATTTACATTTGTCAAAGTGTGATCTTTAACTATTTTTGTAGTAGTGGATGTGGTCCGAGTAGATTTGCCGAGGATAGTTTGTGAATACCCAAATGTCTTTCCCTGAGGATCTTACTAGCTTGCCACTTCACTATGAGATAGTTCTCTATTAATTTAGTGTCCGGCTTGGCACGTCCATAACCCCATTACATGACAACACAACTACAAGTTCAAATAAAAATCACGATTTCTTTACACAAATCCGGGCTTCATCAAGCCATCACAACTATCCACTTTATCAGGCACTAACTGGAAGGAACTTGAAACCTATAATTAGAAGCATAACCATCACAACACAATTTACCAAGTACCAATTGGAAGGAAATTGAAACTTATCTCAAAGCGCCACTGTCACGCCGCTAAATTATTTAAATTAGTAATAAAAACTGAATTATATTTAATTCCTATTTACATGAGTTAATAAGATGTTTCACATAGAACCCCTGTGGCATTTATAGATAATTTTAGCAGCAAAGCACTATTTTTCATTGAACTATAACAAAAAGTCACAATTACAAGTTCAAATTATAGTTACAGCAGTATCTTCATAGTTCAAGGACCTAGGGGTTAAATAAAAAATGTCTTAATGGCTTACAATTATCAAGGCAGGGCCTTGGTACAACAAAATGAACACTCGGTCCCAAAACACATAAGCTAGAGCTTTACAACATCATATCCATGAGCCTTTATAGCGATCCCGGTTTTTCCTTTCTTTATTTATTGTATTCCGGACTCGATTCCATGGATGTGTTGTTGTCTTATTCTCATTTCCATCCTTTACTCTTTGTATTTGAGTCTTGGGTTGTGTTGGATAGGTTTGAAACAGGTTGGTTGTACTTTGAAACCAAAAGTTGATGCCCAGAATTTGGCCTTCACGCTCGAGCGGGGCTTTTCGAGGCTTTTGACGCTCAAGCAAGCCCTTTATTGTTGCTTCTCCGCTCGAGCGGGTGTTTTGACGCTCGAGCGTGAATTTCCATCTCCTAGTATTTTTTCTCTGCAGGTCTTCGTACGCTCGAGCGGGAGTTTTGACGCTCGAGTGTGACCCTTTGATTTTGTTCTTCCGCTCGAACGGGGATTTTGACACTCGAGCGGGGACCATGTCTGCAAAACTTCTGCAGGTGTGCAATCGACGCTCGAGTGGCACTTTTCACGCTCGAGAGTGAGTCTTTGGCTGACGCTCAAGCGAGGGTTTCCACGCTCGAGCGGGGCGACTTCTATATCACTTTGGGATTTCACTTTTTGGATCACTTTTCAACACCCTTTCTCTCTCTTACTTTTCGAAAATCACCATTTGAGAGCACCTCACTCTAAAACCTTGACTTCTCTCTAGGATTTGATCTAGTTAGAGTGATCTCCTACCCTTGAGCCTTTACAAAAAGTGTAGAGCTTGGTGTGAGCTTTCTATCAATCCGAAAATCTTAGGATTTGGAGTACTTCGAGTTTTCATCATCTTCTTCCTTTGAGCTCCGAATTTAAGATAGGGATTCCTACTCATCTTTATGAGCTTTAATCTAAATGTTGAGCTTGTTGTATAAATGGTTTGATTTGGGAACTTAGGGTTTGTAATATGTTATATTGGAAAGAGGGGTTTTGTTATTTGATTCAAACATATGTGTTTTGGGTCTAAAATGGGAGGTTATTGATGTTATTGAAGTTGTTATGGGCCTTTGGGTCAATATTGAGAAAAGGGGGAAAATGCCATGTTTGGGCATATTTGGGTCATTTGTGTAATTAATAACAACTATTATGGAAATATGAAATTGAGTTGGAAATAATGAAATTGGCTCATTATGAGATAGAATGGTGGAGTTGGATTTATTAATCGCTCACTTTGAAAATGTTGAGATTATATATCTGTTGAGGCATTTATTATTTGTTTAGAAATAATTGCTTTGGGCTATCGGTGGAAGATAGTCTTGATTATTGTAAACAATGCATGATGATTAGGTGAACTAAAACTAATCAATTAAAAATGTCATCGAATATGACGGTTGGAATAATACATCAAATTTATGTATTGATTGCTTATGTATATGATACGTGTTTGTATACATTGTGTTGAGTGGAAGGAGATAGGGGATGTACTCCACGATTTAGGGGAAAATAGGGGATGGACTCCTAAACCGGATATTATTTGGGAGGAGATAGGGGATGGACTCCACTGATACAGCAAATATGTGTATCTATTGAATTATTGATACAGCAAATCCGTGTATCATTTGTGAAGTATGGAAGTGTTTTGTATGTTATTGATACAGTAAATAAGTGTATCTATTGAGGCTTATGGAAGTGTTTTGATATGCGTTGTTATCTCATTTGAATTGTTAAAATGGAAGTATTATTGATATGAGATATAATCTCATTTAAAGTATATGGCCAGGTTCTGAGCTAGGGTTATGAATTGGGAAATTGGTTAGGAAATGGAAAATAGAATGAAACATGGATACATTTGTCATGTAGTTGAAATGGGTTATGAATTGACCTATGTGAGGTAGACATTTATTAAATGCTAATGTTTTAGTTATTGCTCATGTTATGTTTAGTATATCTCTACTGGGTGTTAGCTCACCCTATATGGGACATCATTTTTAGGTATAGGTATTATGCCGCCTCCGAGATCTTAGCTTGGATGGCAGTGGGAGTTGAAGACTCCTTTTGTTTATTTTGTTGTATTACATGTATATCAAGCCAAGGGCTTATTTTGTGTAGAGTTAGTACTCTCCTTTTGTAACCATGTGTTGACTTGGAAAGTTGTAAGCCTATAGGGCATTTACTTTTGTTGTCAACATGTAATACATTTTGTAATGTATACTCTGATGAAATGTAATTTTGCTTTATTCTCTTTTGTCTAAGCATGTCAAGAATGTATGATAAATGGGTTTATTTTGAGGGCGTTACAACTTGGTATCAGAGCGTACTGGGTTTGAATACTTTGGGTACGTGGGAAGTGATTAGTATCACAATGGGTTTGTCTCGCTTGTTAGAGACTTAGATATGTTATGTACTTATGTGACAACATGCTTATGTGACTACTTGGGTATGGGATTTAGTTTCTAGGATGTTGATGGGATCCTTGGGTTTCTGTGAGTCTTGTTGGAAAGGCACTTGATCAATGCTGTTTCTAACCGAAACTCTAGTAACGCCTCGGGACTATCATTATCCAGAAATGAAATTCGTAAGTGCTTATGTGATTATGTGCTTACGTGGAATGAATTACTGTTGTCCAATGTATTAGGACGCGAGTGTTTTAGCTTCGGCACATTTATGAATGTGCTAATGTTCTTCATTACCTTTATTAGGATGTCAGGACGAGGACGTGGTAGACGTAGCAGGCGTGGTAGGCAGGAGATATCTTTACCGGATGATATTCTGGTGCAGTAGGAGGGTGTTGGTCAGGCCAATGTGGCCGAGCTAGTGGGTTAGCAGGCCATAGGTGCCTTCGCCCATGAGATCGCAGGAGCTATGAGGGAATCCATAGGCATTCTCAGAGCCGAGAATCCAGTTCAGGCCCAGGTTGTTGATGCAGGGCCTTTCTTTCTGAAGAGGGAGTTCTTCCGGTCTAATCCGGATGAGTTTGTTGGGGATCCTAAGGAGCCACTTAAGGCTGATGAGTGGTTGAAGCAGATGACGAAGACGTTTGAGATGCTTGGCACCGAAGATGGGGCTTTGAAGGTGACTTTGGCATCTTTCCAGCTTAAGGGGGGTACGGGTCAGTGGTGGAAGTACATCAGGGGTCGTATTGGTGGTACGTGGGAGGCTTTTGTAGATGCTTTCCAGGAGAAGTTTCTATCTCCAGCTGTCAGGGAGAAGCTGAGAGACTAGTTTTGTCAGCTCAAGAGCTGAGTTTGTCAGTGGCCGAGTTTGAGGCCGCTTTTACTAGCTTGTCCAGGTTCGCACCTGAGCTTGTGGCGTCTGAGGAACGCCGTTGTATCGAGTTTGAGAGAAAGTTGAGGCATGACCTCAAGATGAGAGTTGGGGGTTCTATGACCCGGGACAATGGGCGCCTTGTGGATGCTGCGGCCCATATGGAGATTATGATGCAGGAGGAGGAGGAGAGACAAAGGGGCTCCAAGAGGAGTCAGGATGGTCAGGGGGACGGTAGAAGGCAGAGGGGTTCTAACCCTCAGCAGTCCCAGGGAGCTTTTGTGAGATTGACCTTTCCAGTGCCGAGTTCGGGTTCTGGGAGAGGCAATCAGGGAGACATCACTTGTTACAAATGTGGTCAGCTGGGCCACAAGTCTCCAGCTTGCCCGCAGAAGGACGGAGGGCAGAGAGCAGCTTCATCTTCGGCTCGACCTTAGAGCCAGAGTCAGGGCAGAGGTCAGCCACTGTCTTGTTACCAGTGTGGTCAGGCAGGGCACCTGAAGAGGTTTTGCCTGCAGTTGAGTGGCACTTCTGCTGCATCTGGGCAGAGGTAGAGTTTTCAGCCTGCTCAGTCAGTTCAGGCCTCGAGGGCCAATTAGGGAGCTTCGTCGTCCCAGTCTGTGCAGCAGTCTTTTGCTCCTAGAGGTGAGCAGGTAGATCAGGGCCTTGAGCGTGTATGTATCTTGTTATGCAGGATCTTGTACCGGCTCCATCAGTTGTGAGAGGTACCTTTTTGTTTTGCAACTCGGTTGCCAATGTATTGATTGATATGGGCGCATCCCATTCTTTTATATTTGCTGCATTTGCATCTGTTTTGGGTTTGGAGTTGGCACAGTTAGCATCTCCTATTTGTGTTGTATCACCTATTGGGGGTGAGTTGATTCTGAAACAAGGGTGTAGAGGTTGTGATACAGAGGTAGCTGATCGCCGACTTCCATTTTCTTTTGTAGTTATGGCTATGTCGGGTTTTGATGTGATTTTGGGTATGGATTTGTTATCGTCATACCGGCTTGTTATTGATTGCTACCGCCAGAGGGTCACAGTATGTACCTTGAGCGGGGATTGTTTTCACTTTTTGGGGAATCAGGTTGGTAGTGTTTTTCCACCGGTGTATGATCCGTGAGGACGGAGTGAACTTAGTGGTCTTCTTGCTAGCCTTATGAGTAGTAAGTGTGATGAGACCGGGGTTGAGTTGCCGAGAGTGGTTTGCGAGTATTCGGATGTTTCTCCCGATGATCTTGTTAGTTTGCCACCACATCGAGAGATAGAGTTCTCCATTGATTTAGTGCATGGCACAGCACCGATTTCTATGGCACCGCACCGATTTCTATGGCACCTTACCATTTTTCCCCAGCCGAGTTAAGTGAATTGAAGATTGAACTCCAGGAGTTGCTAGATAAGGGTTTTGTCCACCCTAGTGTTTCGCCGTGGGGAGCACTAACCCTCTTTGCTAAAAAGAAAGATGGTGCCTTGAGACTTTGCATTGACTACCGGAAATTGATTCGGGCTACGGTTAAGAATAAGTACCCTATGCCTCGTATAGATGATTTGTTTGACCAGTTGAAGGGTTCCCATTGTTTCTCTAAGATAGACTTGAGATTGGGTTACCACCAGTTGAGGGTCAGGGAGGAGGATATTCCGAAGACGGCATTCCGTACGCGGTATGGCCATTATGAGTTCCTGGTGATGCCATTTGGGCTCACCAATGCACCGGCAGTGTTTATGGATTTGATGAACCGAATATTCCGGGAATTCTTAGATCGTTTTGTAGTCGTTTTTGTGGACGACATTCTGATTTATTTGCCTTCGGAGGAGGAGCACGAGGAACACTTAAGAGTGGTGCTTGAGTTGCTTAGAGCCCATAGGTTGTATGCCAAGTTTGGGAAGTGTGAGTTCTGGCTAGGAGAAGTCAAGTTCTTAGGCCATGTGGTTTCCGGGGAAGCGGTGTCTGTTGATACATCCAAGATAGAGGCAGTGCAGGATTGGGCACAGCCTAAGAGTGTTTTTGAGATCCGCAGTGTTTATAATAAATTTGTGGCCCCATTTTTATATAAGAGTTAATTCTCAGCATCCATATCTATAATCCACAGTGTTTATTTGAAATCTTGAGAAAATTTTGGGTAAAACTCCATTTTTAAAACATAAACTCAACTTGTGAACAAATCATCTCATAAACGTCATAGACACAATAAGACCACATAATCATCGTCAAAATAAAGAGATACCAAGTTAAAAGTAACCTTACCTAAAAAATGAGAGCAAGGAAGTTAGGTTCAAGAAGAATCCTTTGTGAAATCAAAATCCAATCGATAGACAGCAAGATCTTCATGTAGACTTCACTTTTTACAAAGGGTATAGGCTTGAATCGTAGTGAAGTAAGGGATATTTAGAGAGAGAAAATTGGGGTTTTTTGAACTTGACAGAGAGGAGAGGGGAGGAAAAGAAAAAGTTACGAAAATGATCCAAAAAGTAAGTTTTAAGTCGTTGATATCTTGCAGGCTGCTCGAGAGATCTTTTCATTGCTCGAGCGGTGAACTTAAATTCTCAGTATTTTAGTCTATAACAAAAGATACTAGATTCCCCACATCTTTGCTTGAGCAATAATTGTACCGCTCGAGTGGTCCTCTTCTTTTCCCAGTCTACAAAACCAAATACTGGGAGTTCCTTATCCCCGCTCGAGCTGTCTTTTCACTGCTTGAGTAGTCACCAGAAATAAAATGTCACAACTTTCCCCCAAAAGGAATTTCGTCCTCGAAATAGTGCCAAACTCACATCGCAACAACAATGAGTATAAGAATATATTAGCCACAATTGGATAACATTGAGGAAGGATACAACAAAGATATTACAAAAATAACATATTCCATCCTGTTTACTATACTCATTTGTATTAACCATATATCAAGAAGAAGTGAATAAGAGAAAGAAAAGGTTTACATGTTATGAAATAAATCCAGGTATTTCTCGTCGACCTTAGCCTCACGCTCCCAGATTGCTTCCTAAACCCCAAGGTGGTACCGTAACACCTTAACTAACGCAATAGTTTTACCCCTCAATACTTGTTCTCGGGTATCTGAGATTTGTATCAGTCTCTCCTCATAAGATGCATACTCATCAACCTTAATGTCTGTCTAGTCTAACACATGTGAGATGTGTTGTGAAATGCATTGAATCAGTAATGATATGTGTGATTTGTGATGAACTTATGAAATTACAATTTGATGGGTAATTTGGTATGGAACGGGAATACATATAGCAATTATTTGAAAAGAATGGATAAGGAAATTGTAACTGGATAAGGGGTTGGTGATAAAAAATTCATCGAGTTGTTTGCAACTATAAAGAGAGATTAGGAGTTTTGTTTTGTAATTAATGGAGAAATTGAATTAAAAGGGTTTATTATCCTTGTGATATGTAGAATTGTAATTGATAACGCAAATGTGGATGTGATGTAGTTGTTAGACAAGTAGGAGTTGAGTGTAGGAGAACTGTTATTGAATATAAAGGAGATTTAGATTTCTACGTTAAGGAGTTATAGCAATAATGGATCTGCAAGGGGAATGGAGTGTATGAGGGCTGTTTTGAGTATTAAGGGAACTTGAACTTGAGGTTATGGTGTTATAATGAATGTAATTAGTAAAAAGAGGACTATTGAAATGGAAATGAAACGAGGAATACTTTGGAATCGGGTTAATAAATTTAAACTGATGTTGTTCCTTAAGCACATTTGTTTTCAAAAAGGATTTATGGTTTTTTGATGATAAGGGAAAATGTTTATGGTTGAAGGTTTTCCTTAAATGTTTAAATAAATCTTAAGAAAAAGGTACTCTATGTATGATATTTTGAAATTACAAAACATCACCTTATTATATGGTATCACCTTGCATGCATGATCATTTCTATCTATAGGAGGGTTATTGTTTTAGAACTATGAGAGTCCTACTGGGCAATTGTGCTCACCCCTTGTTATTTCATTTGTCTTACAGGAAGAGAATTCAGATTGATTGGTTGGAGGGTTAAGAAGTTCATGTATCTCTTATGTATAATCTCATTGTACATTGATGTTTGTATTTATTTATTTATAGCTCCACAGTGGAAATGGGGATGTATTATTATTATTGTTGTATTCATTGCGAGAGAGAACATGTGTTATTATGTTTCTATTACTCAAGGGTAATAGATATTTGAATAAAAGAAAAAAAACAATTGACCTAAAATTAAAGGCTTTAGGTAATATTTCCAGGTAATCAAAATTTGGGGCATGACAACTTGGTGTCAGAGCTAACCAGGTTTGAAAACCTCGAGCTCGTGGGAAGTGGTTTTTACCACAATGGGTTGGCTTTGCTTGGTGAGGATGTTTGCATGTAGAAGTAGGAGGTGTATGACATTATGTGTTGCATTGTGTGAGTGTGGGTTGGGCTTCATGGATAGTGCTTGTAGTTGGCTAACTTGTTTTGAGATCTCATTGGAAACGCGCCTGATCAACGTGGTTTTCAGTGAGAGTTCCTTGGAAGATTCAGGATAAGTGGTTATCCTTGTAGACTTGACTCGATTATGTGGTTTGTTGCATGAAATTTGTTTATGTGCTGTGTGATTATATGCTAGGTTAGTTTCTAGTTTTGGTAGGAAGAGTAGGTGTCTCAGGGAAGTGTTTGAGTTTGGTCGATTGATGTTAGATGTTATTGAGATAATAAGAGCTGTAATGGAGTATAGTTTAGATGAAAAAGAATCTTAGGATGGTGTGAGGTTAGTATGAGTTTTGAAGAATATGGAGAAGGGTTTGGAAAGGGAGTGTGAGAATTGCGTTTCATAATGATGAGGGTGAAAAATTGGGGGGGGGGTTATGGTATCTAAGTATTGAGTGATATGATTAAGGCTTGTATATAGTTCATGAGTATGAAGGAAACTTGATAGTAAAATGCTAGAAGTGGTTCTTAAGAAGGAATGTGGGTTGTACTCTTTGTAATGGGTATTGTTTGGGTACTGATTCTTTAGTGTGATTTGGAATTGGTGTCGCCATATCAGCACAAGAGTGATGGGATTGTTGGGAATAGTGCTAGTGCAACGTGTATTTGATGCATATGGTGAAATTCTAGAAGTATGGGGAATGGTGTGTGGAGCTCCATCTCGGAGTATTTGATTTAGGGAAACCTGTGGATGTTTAAGTGTCAAAATTTAAGTTTTATTGAATGGTTAACCGAATTGGTTGATGGGTGACAAATAGTCACTTTGGAATGCTTAGGTATGAGTAGAGTAGCAAGTTTGAGAAGTGTCTTTGGAGGGTTTTGTGAGTGTGGAGTATCCTATGTGTAATGGTGAGGCTTGAATGAGGCTTGTCTCAAGTTGATGGAAATTCCTCGGGCTGAGGGTGAAACATCGTAAATTTCTTGGTCTAGTCTGCATGTGAATGAAAGGTGGTAACAATAAGTATGAATTTTGAGATGCGAAGTGTTGGTTAGTATGTCAATGTTTGAATTGTGAGGGTAGAAAATTGGTGAATTGGATTAAGTTGCGTAGAGGAGATGAACCCTTGTAGCTGCTCCTTTTGATGGAACTTAAGGATTGATTTGGGTTAGTTTGGTTTGTTTTGGTTTGATTTGCGACTAGTTTTAAATGAATGCTATTTGAAGTGAATTGACACTTAGTCAATTTGGGAATTGCTATGGTTCAGACAAATAGTGGTACAGTCAACTAGTACTTTAAGTGGTACTAACAGACATAGAGTTTGTTATTGTATGTATGTTGTTGATGTGAATTTATGAAATTACCTTAATGGAATTAAAGTGTTTGAATGTAAAACATTATGAGCACACTTGTGTTAATGTGTATTAATGATTATTTCTGCTAATGTTTGTAATGAGTAAGAACTCCCAAATTTTGGGAAGTTGTATATGTTTTATTATTCCTTGGATGTACTGGATTGTTTCTGTTCGTTGTTATTACAAATGTGTATGGTAAAGGTGTTGTGATGTCACCGGATGGCTGACGGAAATTATTGGGTGATGGTTAAAATTCACCGGGTAAATGTTGAGAATAATGTAGAAAATGAACGTTTCGTTTCTTTGTGTTGTGACCTGGGATGGCACGGTCAAGCTAAATGCTAAGGATTTAATCAAAGTTGTGTTAATGAATAGCTTGTTAATTGAGTGGAATCTAAATATGGACAAGTCATGAGGATGTAATTGGTTTAATGTTCTCAATAACACTTTTGATGGTAAATGTAATTGTTGTGAAAATTTTAGATTTGCAAATGTACTTTGATGGTGAACGATGTGAGTTGGAACACCATTTGAGAAATAAAATTATATATATACACATATACATGAACGATTTTTATTGTCTTATCTTTGAATACCAAGTTGTATAAATAATTGGAAATGTTGCTAAGCTTGGTGCAATTTGAAATTGTGGTGATGGACAATACATTGTGGTGTGCTATTGGCTTCTGCTAGTGTCAGCCGAGTTTTTGGTTTAATAGTGGCTTTCCTTCTCATCCAAATTGGGTATTGGTTATCTGGTGGTAGTGATGCGGGTTGTTGCCAGTTGAGGAGTGGTTGATTTTCCTTGGGAGTACTAGTAATTGATGTTGTTCCCTGTCTCTTGGACTATGATGAGTATGTGATCATGATCTCTTCCTTGTAATTCTTCTTGTCCGGGTGTCCTTGAGGAACTACGATATTGAATCAGAATCTGAGAATCTATCCCCAAGTGTGGATCTAGTTTTGGGTTAGAGGTTGTGTTTCCAATTGTGTTCATGCTACCTTTTGTTTGGCCTTCTTTAATTTTGGGGACAAAATTTCCTAAGGTGGGGAGGTTTTAATACTTGTATCCTTTAAACTATTGGAGATTGTATTATTTAATTCATTTATTTTAATTTTGGGAGTCTTTGGAGTTGTTGTATTTTGGTTTTGGAGTAGTATAATTTGATTTAATCTTGTTGGGGTTGTTCGTTCACGCTTGTTTACGTTGAAAAGTTGTTTAGGAACTTAGAAACCTTGTTCTGGGGTCGACACCAATCTTGGTGGTGTCGACACTTGTCTTTTGTTGTTGGCGTCAAGGGTCGACACTAGTTTGGGAAAGGTCGACCCTTGTCTATTGCTAAATCTGGGGTTTGCTTGCTGGAATTTAGTGTCAATGTAACGCCCCAACTTCTGGACCGTTAATAAATCAAATCAACCTCAAATTTATAGTTGTAGGTAACTCATAATCTCAAATATACAAATCGTCTCCAAAATATAAATTATACAAATCTCCAAAAATAATATATAGTTGTGGACTAAAAAAATCTCCAACTCAAATAATCTCTTTAGATGCTTCAACCTCAATTGTCACTAAATTTGCTCCACACCTGAAAAATAAATTAATTCGGGAAGTATACAATACAACAAGAATAACAAGGCTCGGACAGAAAATAAATCAATAGAGATCCAACAATTACACAACCGATTAGATTCGATAATCAAGCAATTTATCAAATTGCACAAACAAGTCAACTTGACATATGATAATTTATCCAGAGCCAAATACCCAGTCCTACTCGGTACATGACCAGTGACCGGCCTCACCCACCTCACCTAAGCACAACCGCTTATCTGAGCTATTGGTCCAAGCTATTGGCAAGGTCTACTCGATCCATGTACGGAGCATTTCCATGTCATTTAGCTAGACAAATCAACATTGACTACACAAAACAACTTCATAGAATTTATCAAATGACCAGAGTACTCAAATGTACAGAATTTAACATATGACCATGGTAATCAAGAGGAGTACAAATGTGAAGTAATTAAGATAAAAACTCTTTGTAAAGTACTCAAATGTACCGAATTGGTTGATGGGTTTTTGACTCATTTTTTTCATTTGACTTTGGGGTTATTGTTCTATTATTACCTTGCTAATATAAATAGGCTCCAAACACTTATTCATTTCACTTTTCCTCCTCTTTTCTCTCTCTCTACACCGTGAGTTCTCTTCTCTCTCTCTCTCTAAACTCAAACTTTTTCACTTAGATCTTTAGATCTACTTACCTAGAGTGATCATTTCACTTTGGTCTTTTGAGAAAGATTGTAGATCTCATCAAGAGTTCCCTTTTGATTCAAGAGTTTCGTGGTTTCGTCGCCGGTGATTTTGGATTGTCTTCTCTTTGCTTCAAGAGGTGGGGTTTCTAGTTCTCCTTCAATACCCTCATTTATAGAGAGATTTGTGTATTTTTTTTATACAAATACAAAGGTAATATTTTTCAGCATAACATGAATAAATCAGGAGATTGGGGGTTTAGGATTTGAAGAGTTGGCATTCACTTGTTGGGTTATGATTTTGAGTCATGAATTTGGGTGTATGATTAATAGAAGAGTGGAATAAAAAATGTTTTTGTGAAAATCTTTAATTTCTCTTACAAACCCTAGTTTGGGTCATGAAGATGGTTGATGGTTTTTCTTAAATTGAAAATAGAATCATGAACTTGAGGTGTTAAATTACACATGTACAAGTTTAATTAAAATTTTAAAGAGTTTGAAAATTTATGTAAAAGTTGTGATTGAACTCTTAATGTTGATGCTTTAAATTATGTTATAATATGAAACCAAACTTGGGGGAAATGAAATTACTAATGGTATGGACGGTGTGAGCTTTGTGATGAAACGATGATGTGGAAGTTTAGGAGTTTGTATTGAATTATGCCGAATTGTATTGAATGGTGTTGAAATTGGTTGTGTTGCATTTTATTGTGTTATGTTGTATTGAGTTATGTTAAATTATGTTGTGTTGAGTTTGGTTGAGTTGTGTTTTGTGGAGTTGAGTTAAGTTATGTTGAGTTTGGTTGACTTGTGTTGTGTGGCGTTAAGTTGTGTTGGGTTGAGTTGAGTTGTGTTTGGTTGTGTTGTGGTTGGTACTGGGGCGGGGAGTCAAAAATGTTTTTGGGTGCCCACGGCCCGCCGTATAATAGCTGTCAAATGTGGGGGTGATTTTGAATTAAAGGCGCCCAAATGCCCTGTCTAGGCTTATCGCTGGACGAATGTGGGAAAAATATTTTTGGGTGTCCACACAGTCCCGACGTATAGTAGCCGGCAAAAGTGGAAAATGATTTTCGGGTGTCTACACAGTCCCGCCATATAATAGCCAGCAAAAGTGAAAAAATGGATGGTTTTGATAATGTCTTTGGGTGCCTACTTCTTACCGTATAATAACCGGCAAATGTGGAGATGGTTTTAAAGTTGAAAATGTTTTTGGGGGTCCACGTCCTACCGTATGGCCGTTGGTAAATGTGGAAAAACATTGTTTTTGGAAAAATATGATTTTTGAGAAAAGCGTTTTTGGGGGTTCACTTCCCGCCGTATAATAGCCGGCAAAAGGTGGAGGGTGTTATGAGTTGGGTGCGTACAATCCCGCTGTATCAAGTTGGCAAAATGTGGGATGTGTTGCGAAATTCATTGAATCGGTAATGCTATGTGTGACTTGCGATGAACTTATGAAATTATAATTGATGTGCAATTTGGTATGGAAGGGGAATGCTTATAGCTATTATTTGAAAATAATGGATAAGGAAATTGTAACTGAATAAGGGGACGGTGATAACGAATTCACTGAGTTGTTTGTAACTATAAGAAGAGATTACGAGTTTCGTTTTATAATTAATGGAGAAATTGAATTAAAAGGGTTTATTATCCTTGTGATATGTAGAATTGTAATTGATAATGCAAATGTGGATGTGACGTAGTTGTGATATGTTGAATTATAATTGATAATGCAAATGTGGATGTGATGTAGTTGTTAGACAAGTAGGAGTTGAGTGTAGAAGAACTGTTATTGAATATAAAGGAGATTTAGATTTCTACGTTAAGGAGTTATAGCAATAATGGATCTGCAGGGGGAATGGAGTGTATGAGGGCTGTTTGAGTATTAAAGGAACTTGAACTTGAGGTTATGGTGTTATAATGAATGTAATTAGTAAAAAGAGGACTATTGAAATGGAAATGAAACGAGGAATACTTTGGAATCGGGTTAATAAATTTAAAATGATGTTGTTCCTTAAGCACATTTGTTTTCAAAAAGGATTTATGGTTTTGTGATGATAAGGGAAAATGTTTGTGGTTGAAGGTTTTCCTTAAATGTTTAAATAAATCTTAAGAAAAAGGTACTCTACGTATGATATTTTGAAATTACAAAACATCACCTTACTATATGATATCACCCTGCGTGCTCATTTCTATCTATAGGAGGGTTATTGTTTTAGAACTGTGATTTACGTACTGGACAATTGTGCTGACCCCTTGTTTCATTTTCTTATAGGAAAAGAATTCATGTTGATTGGTTGGAGGGTTAAGAAGTTCATTTATCTCTTATGTATAATCTCATTGTACGTTGATGTTTGTATTTATTTATTTGTAGCTCCACAGTGGAAGTTGGGATGCATTATTATTATTGTTATATCCATTGTGATAAAGAACATGTGTTATTATGTTTCTATTACTCAAGGATAATAGATATTTAAAATAAAAAAAAAATGGTCCTAAATTAAAGGCTTTCGGTAATGTTTTAGAGTAATTAAAATTTGGGGCGTGACTATACAAGTCCACATTGTTTCAAATTAAATATGTTATCAATATATATATATATATAACATTGTATATATACATCTACATTGATTTCCATTGAGTATAAAATCTTCTGATATGAAATCTTTTTGGGGTGGGGTGTGGGTATTCAAATGTGGGTTGAATTCTAATATGAGAATCTTTTTGATTTGGACTGGCTTGAAATATGAAAATTTTCAAACATTTCAAAACAAAAACCCCTTAGTAAGCTTTGGACAAATGTGTAATTTCAAACTGTGGGGATTTCAATCATTTTATTTATGGAATTCAATTGAGTGAATCTAGTGGCACAAATAAATAAATAACAATGTCACGCTATATAAGTCCACATTGTCTCACATTAAACATGCTGTAAACAAAATGTAACATTGTGTATGTCTACATTGATTTTGATTGAACATAAAATCTTCTGATATGGAAAACTTTTTGGGGTGGGGTGTAGGTATTCAAATTTAGGGTGGATTTTGATATGAGAATCTTTTTGCTTTGGAATGGCTTGAAATGTAAAATTCTTTAAACATTGCAAAAAGAGTATAAAAATCCCTTAGTAAGCTTTGGACAAATATGTAATTTCAAACCGTGGGTATTTTAGTCATTTATGGGTATTAACTAGCATCTACGTATGTAAATTGTAGGGCTATACTGTCATTTCCACACTGGAACGACCCAAATTTTTATTACTCGAATTCATTACCATAACCCATTAATTAAATCATTTTCCAAGATATGAAGCAAGAATAAAAATAAGTGAAACAATCAAGGTTCTTTCTCGTATGGATATACAATGATGAGATGATCAATACAATTAATTATGAGTGCTCTCAGGCTACGTTTAACAATTTAAAAACAAAACAAATGACATCAAAAGGGTTTAACCCTTTTTACAACAATCGGCATTCTACCCGAGGTAATAGGCCCTATGGCCAACAATCAAGGAGATTTCAAGTCTTGCACAAATCTATTGAACTTCACTCCTAAAAAAAATAATCAACAACATGGGATGAACACGAATATCCAGTAGGAATCCCAAATGATTCTAAACAATAACAATACATAGATAGCTATGAGCATGAATGCTACAAGTCATAATTATATATATAATGTGACTTTTTATATCCAAATACACATACATAAGTATATCTTTTTTTCAAAATAATCCTTCTTTATCATTTCTAGAAAACCAATTTTCTAATCTTGGTAACTCGCCATGTTCAATTCTAAAAGATTTTCATACCTAAATCACATCCCAAATACCATACATACACTTCAATCATTTCAAAATCACTACGACTCATCTTTTGTACTCCTAATGATTCCATTACACTATTTATTTCCAGAACCAATTCACAGTTTGTTCATTATATTTTCATGCTACTCATTTACATCAAATGATACTCATATTGTTAATTCAATATTCATTTCATAACATAGCACCAACGTTATTATTGATACTTATTTTCATCGACAATTATCTCTACAGATATATACGTTTTAGCAATAAAAATCTCACGATAATATAAAGGGTAAATTACACTTACACCTCTTGAGGTTTGGGTTTAATACATATCACCCCCTGATGTTTGGGAAATTACACTAACCCCCCTGTCATTGTAATTATTTAGACGGAATGAAGACTTTGAACTCATGCATTCTCTCTTTTTTTTGTTTTTCTTTACTTTTTTTTTTTTTTTTTTGCCTTTCCTTTACTTTTTTTTTTAAAATGTAATTTCCTCTGTTTTTCTACTAGGAGTTGTTACCTTTTACGTAAGCAGGGGGCTTTGTGAAATGAAACTATTAATCGCAGGGGTGGAAATGTAATTTCAAAAACATCAGGGGGTGGGTAGTAATTGGATCAAACCTCAAGAGGTGTCATTGTATTTACCTTAATATTAAATAACTTGTGGTCTCACCAAGCCCCACGTCTGCCTGCTTACCAGTTACTAGCCGGAATGAACACATTACCTCTATATAGCACATCCTACTTTACCGAGTGCTAATTGGAAGGAATGCATTACCTCTATATAGTACATTAGCCTATTTTACCGGTTGCTAGCTGGAAGGATCACGTTACCTGTATATAACTAAATTACGTTTCACAACACATATATCTCAATTTCCTTCCATTCATCCTCATCTGATTACATAATTATGTAGTCAACCAACAATATATAAAGTTTCATTTCAACCTATTTCACATCAATTCTACAACAAGCAATACCATCCTCCACCGATGGCCAAAGACAAAACCTCTATGAAATAAAGACCCAACTCTCACATTGAAACAGAATAATTCTCATAGCAATTTCATACTTGATTCCATTATTTCCAGTCACCACTAGTTTCAACATAAATCAAATTCAATACCATTACATATTTCTCTTCCTCTTCCAATCTTATGTTACCAATTTCACAAAAATTAATTATAAAATTATTATCCTTCCTTTGTCTATTTACATTCTACTATTTCAATAATTTAATTTCATTAATTCAATTTTCCAACAAGTTTGATAAAATTCCATTACATGACAACCCATTTCTTTTCTTTCCAATTCAATTTCACAATATTGAATTTACAATAAACGACAAGACTCAACAAGCATAAATTCCATCAATTTACCTCATTCTAGAAGTTATTACATACACAATTAAGATTAGGGATTTTTTGCTTAAATCACCACAAATCATGTTCTAATTGCATAATAATCTTAACAATTATGTACTTACCAACTCTTCTTTATCATCAAGAATATTTAATTAAAATTAGGGATTTTACATTCAATCATCATAAACATGTATTATTATCTCCAAATTTCATAACCAATAATAAAAACATTAGATTAACTCTTAAAATCCAAAACCCTAACTCAAAACCCATATGCATTTCAAAAATCTCTCGACAATCATATTTTTAATGCAATAAGAAAATACCACCTGTGTAATAGTTGACTTTGGGTGACTGCTCAAGCGTAGGAGTTGTCGCTCGAGCGGAGAATTGTTGCTCCTAGTATCTCACAGGTTTATAGACGAGACCACTCTAGCGAAAGAGTTGCCGCTCAAGTGTAAAATGTGAGCTCCTAGTATTTTCTTTATAGCTTTGCAAAACTTTTGAGACTTTATTTTTGTCGTTCAAGCGGTGGATAGTTTGCTCTAGCGGTCCCTCAGTATTTTGACACTTTGCTCGAGCGATGGAAGTCACGCTTGAGAGGTCATGTCGAGGCAGAAGACTTTAAAACATGATCTGAACTCATTTTAGACCCACTTTTCATCCATTTTCTCTGCTTTTTCCCTTTTTTTTTTTTTTTTTTTTTTTTTTTCGAAAAACCTAGTTAAGAAACTCTAGATTTCATCTAGATAGAGCAAGAATCCACCTTAGCTCCTTTATCAAAGTTGGTATCCTCGTGAAAAGCTACATTTCGAACCGATTAAATCATGGTATTTAAAGAGCTCATCGGGTGGACCTTCATCTTTTCTTGTGGAACCTTGAGGTAGGAATATCTTTACCATTGTATATCCACATTTTGGTCTAAATAGATACGAATCTAAAGGTGTATGGGTTGTTGAGATGAATGTATATATATGTTGTATATATAGAAATGCTTCATGAAATTGATGATGGATTATGATATTAACTACGCAATGGTGTGTAAAAATACTTGAATTAAGGGAAAAGAATGAGTAGAAGGAAAAGCCCCAATTTTCATGTAAACCTTAGGGGCTTGTTCTTGAATTTTGATTGAATGGATTTGAATATGTAAAAATTGGGAAATTCTTGAAATGGTTGAGATGGTATGATGAAATTTAAATGTTATAGAACGTGTCTGAGTTGCCCACTTATTGGTTGTGTGAGGACGACAAAAGATGGGGCTATGTTTGAGGTGCCCACTGTCCGGTCTGCGTGAGGGCGTCAAAATATGGGGATGTGTGAGGCTTCAACTGGCCGATTCGTGTGAGGACGACAAAAGTGGAAAGGTTTGTGGTGTCCACATACCATCTGTGTGAGGACGAAAAAGTGTGGTGGTTGATTATGCATGGTAGTTACAAATAAAGAGAGGAATATATAAAAGAACCTTATTCATTTATAATTGATTCATAAATGTTTTTTTTATCAAATGTTAAAGTTATTCTCTACTAGGTAAAATGCTCAATCATAAATCTTTTCAACTTTTCAGGGAATGAAGAACCCCAAACCCGCTTATGAAGATGATTGATGGAAAAGATATTTGTCTTATTTGTTTTGTAACCTTTTGATCTTCTATGGACATGGAATTGTAATGATAAAATTTGAAATCCTTTTCTATTTATTTTTAAGTTTTATAATCTTGTTTAAAAATCCTAACATAATATATTCGTTTTGTGATTTTCTCTAGCTCACTGAACAAGGATATGTATTTTGTAATTATTTTGTAAACAAAACTCTATGGTTCAATGAGAAAGAGAAACAGTGTTGGTTGGAATCATGTAAGGGTAAAGATATCATATTTAGGAATGTATTATCATTTATTTAATATCATGGGTGAATGTATTGTTAATTTCTTTGGGGTGTTACAAATTGGAATTAGGGCCAACCAAGTCTAATACCTGGAGTTCATGTGGAGCAACCTTGTCACATGGGGTTGTTATGTTAGTGTGAAGAGCTGATGGTTTTATTTGATTATGTGTTTATATGAATAGGTGTGTATGGGGTCAATCCTCTAGGATATGACTTGTTTTCAGTACATTCATTGAAGTCCTTATGGAAAGGCATCTGATCAATGCTTCTTCCATTAGGAAGTCCTTGGATGTCGTGAAATTAGTTAATACCCTAGGAGAAGGATCCATATGTGTTCTATTTGTTTGCATGTTTAATTGTTGAAAATGATATTAAGACTTGAGGAGAAAGTGATGAACTAGTATATGAATTGTGAGTTAATCTTGTCCACATCTACTCTTGTATAGGATGTCAGGACGTGTTAGGGGTCGTGGTAGGCCTCGTCGAGGTGGTAAGAATATCCCGGCTCAACTAGAGATCCCTTCTCAGGAAGAAGGAGTGGGTCAAAACAATGTGGCCGCTCCACTGGCCCAAGACGTTAAGGGAGTGTTGGCTCGTAAGATAGCTGGAGCCCTTAGGGAATCGATGGATATTCTTAGAGCCGAACAAGAAATAAGAATAGTTGAAGGGGAGACTAGAGTTTCATTCCTGAAAAAGGAATTTTGCCGCTCGAATCCTGCCGAGTTTCTTGGCGGTGCTGAACTGTTAAAGGTGGACAAATGGCATAAGCAAATTACTAAATCTTTTAAGATCTTAGATATTCGAGACGGTGAACTTCAGGTGGCGCTTCCTAGTTATCAATTGAAGGGAGATGCCGACCAATGGTGGAAATATGCCAAGGGCCGAGTTGAGCATACTTGGAAGGCATTTACTCATGCCTTTCAAGAGAAATACCTCCCTACTACTGCGAAAGAACGTTTGAGGAGAGAGTTTGAGGAACTCGAATAATTTGATTCCACAGTGGCGGAGTTTGAGGCTACTTTTAAGAGCCTATCACGTTTTGCACCCGACCTAGTAGATACCGAAAAATGTAGGTGTCTAGAATTTGAGAAGAGACTAAGGCCAGGAATTTCGATGAAAGTGATGGGAAACATGATTTGGGATTATGATAGGTTGGTAGAGTCAACAGCACATGTTGAGATTATGCTTATAGGAAAGGAAAAGAAGCGACAATTTAAGAGACAAGGGTTTATAGAATCTCGAGGGGGTTCTATGGCATCAAAGAAGTCGAGGAGTTCTACACCTTGGCATCTACCATTGTCACTAGTCGCATCATCAAATCTCATGTCGGGAAAGAGTACAGATAGTACTGGACAAAGTGGGATCACTTGTTATCGGTGTGGTGAATGGGGCCATAAGTCTGTTACATGCCCACGAAGGAGTAACTGACGACAACCTTCTATACATCTTCAGAATCAGACTTTGAGTAGGAGTCAATTACCTGTTTGTTACCAATGTGGCCAATCGGGTCATATGAAGAAGTTTTGTCCCTAGCTTACCGGGATGGCTAGTGTTTCAAGATTTCAGGCCGGACAAAGCTAGAGACACACTCATTAGCCAGTTCAATCTGGACAAGCATCTTGAACTGTGCATGGAGCTACCTCCGCACAATCTATACCACGTGTCTATCAACAAAAGAGTGAGTTAACTGAACAGAGGCCCTAAGGGAGAGTTTATGCAGTTACCGCATCTGAATAGTCGACAGGACCTATGGTGATGCGAGGTACATATTTTATGTATAATACCTGGGCTCATGTGTTGATAGATACGGGGGCATCTAATTCTTTCATAGCATCTTCATTTGCATCCATGTTGGGGTTAGAGGCCGAACTATTAGAATCTCCTCTTGCAGTAGAATCACTGATTAGGGGTAAGATAGTATTGAATCATGGGTGTTGTGGGTGTGTGATAGAAGTTGTGGCTCGCCAACTTCCTTTTAGTTTGGTGTTGTTAGAGATGGTGAGTTTTGATATTATTCTTGGCATGGACTGGTTGTCCTCTTATCGTGTTGTGATATATTGTTACCAGGGAAGAATTACTGTGTGTACTACTGGGGGCGATTGTTTTTACTTTATGGGGGATAGAACTGATAGGCTTTTAACACCATTATTTGACTCCCGGAGTCAAGGCAAATTCACTTCCCTTATTACAACTTTGAAGAATGATGGGAACGACGAAGTGTGAAGGGTACTTCTTAGGGTGGTTTGTGATTATGTAGATGTTTTTTCGGAGGACCTTACTGAACTACCACTACATCAAGAGGTCGAGTTTTCCATAGCCTTAGTGCCGGGTACCACACCCATTTCCGTGTCACCCTATTGATTCACACCAGCAGAATTGCTTATCTTGAAAGAACAATTACAAGAGTTGTTAGACAAGAGCTTTATACACCCAAGTACCTCACCCTAGGGAGCACCGACCCTCTTTGCGAAAAAGAAGGATGGTTCCTTTCGCTTATGCATTGATTACCGTAAACTAAATAGAGTCACAGTCAAGAATAAGTACCCGTTGCCTAGGATAGATGATCTTCTTGACCAACTCAAGGGCTCTTAGTGTTTTTCAAAGATAGATCTTCGATCAGGCTACCATCAGCTACGCGTGAAAGAGGAGGACATTCCAAAAACGGCCTTTCGTACTCGTTATGGCCACTATGAGTTTCTTGTGATGCCATTTGGATTCACCAATGCCCCTGCCACCATTATGGACTTAATAAACTGGGTTTTTCGGGAATATCTTGATAAGTTTGTGGCAGTTTTTGTGGATGATATCCTTATATATTCACCTTCTGAGGAAAAACATGAGTTGCACCTTCACATTGCGTTGCAATTACTTAGGGAGCATAGATTATACACTAAGTATGAGAAATGTGTGTTCGGCTCAACGAGGTGAAATTCTTGGGTCATGTTGTTTCTAATGATAGGGTTACTATAGATTCCTAAAAAATAGAAACAGTAGAGAATTAGGAGCAACCTAGGAATGCATTTGAAATCCATAATTTCTTGGGTCTTGCTGGTTACTATAGACAGTTTGTGAAAGACTTTTCCTTGTTAGCTTCTCCTTTAACTAGGTTGACGTGGAAGGAGGTGAAGTTTGTATGGAATGAAGCATATGAGAATCCTTCCTAGAGCTAAAGGCTAGATAAACAACTGCACCGGTCTTGGTCATCCCAGAAAGAGGTTTGGGTTACACCGTGTACTGTGATTCCTCTAGAGATGGTTTGGGATGTGTTTTGATACAAGAGGGTAAAGTAGTGGCTTATGGTTTGGGTCAACTAAAGACCCATGAGTGGAATTATCCGACACATGATTTAGAGCTGGCCGCATTTATCTTTGCCTTAAAATTGTGGAGACATTATTTGTATGGGGAGAAATTTGAGGTGTTCTCAGATCATAAGAGCCTTAAATACTTATTTTCCCAAAAGGATTTGAATTTGCATCAAAGGACGCGGATGGAATTTTTGGATTATGATTTCGAATTACACTACCATCCTGGAAAAAGCCAATGTGGTGGCTGATGCCTTGAGTAGAAAATCAGTGAGTACTATCGCCAATCTTGCAATCAAGGAATGGACTATGCTGGGTGATTTGGGAGAATTTGATTTGTGTTTTAATGAATCTTCAGGGCATGCCACCTTGCTTTCTGCCATTGCGCAGCCGACACTTGGTACTCAAGTTATAGAGGCACAACATAATGATTTGGAAACTAAAGTAATCAAGGAGAAGACCATACAAGGGAAAGAAGAAAGGGGTTTGAGGGTCAATCCCAAATCAAATGTTCGATATCTAGACTGTCTTTTTGTACCAAAGTCATGTAGAGAAGAAGTACTTCGAGAGTTTCACCACTCCTGTCTAGTAGTACATCCGGGGGGTACAAAAATGTACCATGATCTTAGCTGACAATTTTGGTGGAGAGGTATGAAGCGGGATGTGGCGTCCTTCGTATCTAGGTGTCTAACTGAAGCTCGCATTTTTCTGCACCCCCTTTCAGAAGTTCGAAAATAAGTCCTATAGTTCGAACTCTTACGGTTTTGAATCTAATCTCACAAGTGCAATGTGAAATTGATAAACACCAAAGAGTCCAAATTCGACAAATCTTTTAGAAAATCGATTTTTGAATCAAATTTCAAAAAATGGACTGCTTTTCCAGATACAGAGTTGCCACCTAAATATTTTATTTTAGAAAATTTAGGAAACCCATGACTTGTGCCAAAGGCCACGTGTCTGGCATCACCAAGATTGTCTCAGCTCGAGAACTTAGGTATGAGAAAGGAAGGTCTTGAATTGAGCACCCCACTTGCCCGATCAAAGGTCGGCCTTTACTAATCATGATATGATTTTTATGTACATTATATGTTCTTGTTCCGGTTTATTAGGCTAGCATTGCTATGTGATGCGCACACACAAGTATAGACTAACTTTGCAAGAATTGGAACATTTCAAGTGATGTTTGTTTTGAAAATTGTTTCGAATATGCACCACTTGAAAAGTTGATCACATATGAACATTACTCAAATTATTCCAACTCAAGCAACAAGCCTTCACCCACAAGCATTCAAGCAGTTATAACACTTAAGCACTCAGCCTCATGGCAAGCATACTAAACCTGACAACACTAACATACTATGTAATATGCTAAAGCAAGTAAAGGCTCACCTAGTACTCCAAGCCAAATGAACAAAAGGGTTAGAAAAAATGCACGATTCCTAACTATGCAAGATGACTAGTGCAACACATGTGATATGAAATTTAAATAGGCTCGGCTACTTAACATGATATGTGAAGCAATTTTGATAGCATGCGTTCTAAGCATGTATTCAAAGAAGTATTTAAACTAACAATGCAAGTTAGAATGATGAACCGAGCCTCAGTGCATACAATACAAATGGATGCAAACATGGAGAATGCTAATTGAAACACGATGTTCCTAAACTAACCATCATAAGCTAGTAAATAAAAGGGAGAAATACGTGGGGTTGGAAGACATACACGTTATTGCAACATTGCGCCCTCACACAGGAGGGTCCGAATAAATAAACTAAGCTAACTAAGCTAAGATAAAGCTAATTAAGCTAATTATTACAAACCAAAACGAATAAACTAGCTAAACTACATAACTAGTTATTACAACACTTGAATTAACTAACTAGTTAACTAACTAATTAAATAATTACAACACAAGTACAATTAAAATAAGTAATTAAACTACACAACTAATTACTACGCCTTGGGAAACGAGGGATGGTCATGCACATGCTCATTTTCTACCTGAAAAGCCACTGTTTTGCTTCTGAATGCATCTGTTTGCACAGTTGAACACCAACACTGCTGCTCACTATGCTCTGCCTTACAAACTCACTGTTGAATTTTGCACCAGTGGCCGGCTGGCCAGTGATGAGGATTTCCGTCCATCAAAGTTGGTCTGTCGGCTACCTGCCGACCATGGAAAGTGGCCTGCCAGCCACTGCTACCCAATTCTCCTTGCTGCAACAGAGGACAAACAGAGCATATACATGGTATTTCAAGGGTTTGTTTGCACAACTCACCCCTCCTTTTCATGAACAAATCAAAGAAGTAGCAAGTTTGGTTCACAAACCATAAATGGATGCAATTTCATTGCATGATGGCTTGTGAAACCAAGTGTGCAAGTTCAATAAATGCAAAACAAGACTCAAACCTCCTCTCTTTCATGAATGATCAAGGGAAGTAGTGACCTTGGAGTCTTGAATCATTTCATCGCTAATGAGTATGAAATGGTTCAAGTTTCCATGTGTTCAATTAACATCCGATTGAACACAACCAAATTATTATCTTGCTCAATTTTAGTCCCAAGTTTTAGTTACTCATTTTAGTTTACAAACCATTCTTTAATCCAATTAAGTCCAAAGGGTGAGATTAAGTCCTCTAATGGAAAGAGAACTCAAACCAAAAGTTGTTGTAGGCATGAAAGAGACATCATACCGTTGGTAATGAACCCCCTAAGGGATTAAACTATTAAGCATGACATCTTAATCTCATGCTTTAAACAAACAAATTGTTTGAACCACTTTCAAAGAAAAATAAAAGCCAAGAAAGGAGGGAGGTTGCAGAGATGATTAAGTGCTGACAATGAGAAAAGCATAAATAAATGCTATCAACTCAAACAAGATGGTGTCTAAGGCCTAGAACACCAAACTCATGAGGACTATTAGACTATAAGCATGCAAAACAAAGCTCAAATCCAAACAACAACCTAAAATAGTGCTAGAATAGTCTAAAATAAGTCCTAAAACATGCTGAAATTAGGCTAAAAATAGTTGGATTAAAATGCTAAAACATGGCACCAACTAGGCTAGTAAGTAAGACACAAGGAAAGGAGGCTAACCCCTCCGAATTTGGACTTCAAAACATGATTTTGGCCACTGAAAAAGCTCTAAAAATCAGTGTTTAAAAGCTTCAAAAAAGATAGTAAAAGGGCGGGAAACACAAGGGCAAAGGCCTCCAAAACAAGGTATAAAGAAGGGCTATCAACCCCTCAACCTTTAATGGCCTTATATCGAAGCTTCAGCCCAAAAAACATAGAGTTTTGACAGCCCAAAACAATGGGAAAATAGTAGGAATAATAGCAAATAAAACAAAGCTACAAGCAAAGTCTTGTACCTCTTGAAGAGAAGAAGCAATTCCAAGAAACAAAACCAAGTAAACACACCCTCTAGAGCTCAAACCAAGCTCAAAGACACCTCAGTTCAAAGATGAGAAGATTTGGTTAAGGGTGTATAGGCAAAGGTTGAAGATTTGTAGGCAAAAGTGTAGATATTTGGCTAGAGAGAGAGAAAAATTTTTGATCTCAAAATTTTCTAACCTTTAAACATGAGAGAGGGGCCTCCTATATATAGAAAACATAAAATTCCCTCAAGGAGATCCAGCCCTACATGTGGAGATAGATGCATGCATCTGTGCAAACAGCTGGCATAAAATATCTACAAAATATACTGGTGGCCGACCGGCCATCACTGGTGGCCGAAAACCCACATCAGTGGCTGGTATCCCAAAAGTGATGGCTGGTAGCCCAAAAGGGGTGGCCTGCAGGCCACCAGAGGCTGCATGCTGGAAAAGCTAGGCTTGGTCCAAAACTTGGACAACAAAGGTACAGGGTTTGAACGGCTCAAAGTTGTGGCATTCCGCTGAGGACTTTGACCACTTGGCGAGCATATAAACTCATCATCGGGTGTGCATGCGAGGACGTCCAAGTCGTAAGGACTGTCAAAAATGGGGTGTCTACACTAACTTGTCAACAAGTCAAGGCAGAACACCAACAGCCAGCCAGGCTATTGCAACCTTTGCGCACAGTGGAATGAAAGTGAGAACATATTACTATGGACTTTGTTTCAGGCCTTCCTAGAACATAAAGAGGTAATGATGCAGTTTGAGTAATAGTGGATTGATTGACTAAGTCAACTCATTTTCTCGCTATGAGTATGGGGGACTCTGTTGATTACTTGGCAGAACTTTATGTTAAAGAGATTGTCCGACTTCATGGAGTGTGATTATCGTCTCAGATCGGGACCCTCATTTTATTGCATGATTGTGGCAAAGTCTACAAACAGTTATGGGTACTCAATTGACTTTTAGCACTGCTTACCACCCCCAAACATATGGACAGTTCAAGCGCACTATTCAAATTCTGGAAGATATGTTAAAAGCTTGTATGCTAGATTTTAAGGGTTCTTGGGGAAAATATTTGCCTTTAGCAGAATTCACCTATGATAATAGTTATGAAGCTAGTATTGGAATGGCTCCCTTTGAAGCCCTGTATGGGCAACCATGTAGGTCACTGGTGTGTTGGACAGAGGTGGAGGACTCACCTATGCTTGGACCCGAATTAGTTCGTGAAACCATTGAGAAAGTAGCTCTCATTCGAAAACTGTTAATTACGGCTCAAAGTCGACAAAAGAGTAATACTGACCGGAGGAGAAGACCCCTCTCTTTTGAGGTGGGCGATCATGTATTCTTGAAGATATCCCCTAGAAAAGGCTTAATGAGATTTGGGTGAAGCGGTAAATTGTCACCAAGGTTCATCGGCCCCTTTGATATTATAGAACGGATAGAAGAAGTCGCGTATCACATTGCATTGCCCCCGCAATTGTCCAGAGTGCACAATGTGTTTCATGTCTCCATGCTACGCAAGTATGAAACCAATCCTTTCCATGTTTTGGATTGGACAACTTTAGAGGTGGATGAGAACGCTTCGTACGAAGAAAAATCGATAAGAATCTTAGATACATAGGAACAAGTTTTGAGAGGTAAGGTTATTCCTTTGGTAAAAGTATTATGGCACCACCACGGAGTAGAAGAGGCCAATGGGAACGAGAAGCTGAAGTTTGTGAAAAATACCCAGGCTTATTCAATAATATGTAAACTTCTTGTTTGTAATTTTGAATCCTTGTGAAAGTAATATAATTCCTATGATTTTGCTTGAAATTAGCCTTGATTTTGTCTGATTTAAGAGCAAATGAGGGTTGTGATCATTATTATGGTAATATTCATCTTCTTGGGAGTTGTTGAATGGTTTTTGGCAGGAACTATGCAATTTCGGGGACAAAATTCCCTAAGGGGGGTAGGTTGTAACAGCTGACTTTGGGTGATCGATCGAGCGCAGGAGTTGTCACTCAAGCGGTGAATTGTTGATCCTAGTATCTCACAGGTTTACAGGTGAGACCGCTTGAGTGAAGGAGTTGTCGCTCGAGAGTTGTCTCTTGAGCGTAAAATGTGAGCTCCTAGTGTTTTCACTGTAGCTTTGCAAAACTTCTGAGACTTTGTTTTTGCTACTCGAGTGGTGGATAGTTTGCTCGAGCGATCCCTCAGTATTTTGACACTTCGCTTGAGCGATGGAAGTGTCGCTCGAGTGGTCATGTCGGGACAGAAGACTTTAAAACACAATCTGAACTCATTTGAGACCCACTTTTCATCAATTTTCTCTCATTTTCCCTTTTTTTTTTGAAAAACCTAGTTAAGAAACTCTATATTTCATCTAGATAGAGCAAGAATCCACCTTAGCTCCTTTATCAAAGTTATTATCCTCGTCAAAAGGTACATTTTGAACCGATTAGATCATGGTATTTCAAGAGCTTATCGGGTGGCCTTCATCTTTTCTTGTGCAACCTTGAGGTAGGAATATCTTTACTTTGTATATCCACATTCTGGTCTAAATAGATATGAATCTAAAGGTGTGTGGGTTGTTAAGATGAATGTATATATATATGTTGTATATATAGAAATGCTTTTTGAAATTGATGATGGATTATGATATTAACTGCGAAATGGTGTGTAAAAATACTTGAATTAAGGGAATTGAATGAGTGGAAAAAAAACCCCAATTTTCATGTGAACCCTAGGGGCTTGTTCTTGAATTTGGATTGAATGGATTTGAATATGTAAAAATTGGGAAATTCTTGAAAGGGTTGAGATGGTATGATGAAATTTTATAGCGACCCCGGTCTTTTTCCCATTTGATTATTGTATCCGGACTTACGTTCCGCGGATTCTGTTGTTATATTTGTTGTTCTCTAATTCCTCAATTGAGTTATAGGATGTGTTGGGCAGGTTTGTTTCAGGTTGGTTGGGTTCGGAAATCAAATCTTGCTGTCCAGTTTTTGAGTTGGTCGCTCGAGCGAGGTTTTGGTCGCCGGCGAGGGTTGAGTTTTGTTTCTAGTGGCTCGAGCAGATTTCTTCGCCGGCGAGATTGCGTCTAGTATAGACGAGAGCGAAGTGTTTTCGCTCGGCGAGCTTTCTTCGCTTCAGCGGCGAAGTTGTATGTTTTGAGTTTTTCGCTCGGCGAGCATTCTGTCGCCGAGCATGCTTCAGGTTGCGAACTGAAGCATCGAGTTCTTGGCTCGAGCGAGCTTTTCTTCGCCGAGCGAGTATTCTTTAATCGGTCGCTCGAACGAGCATGTCTCCGCTCGAGCCAGCCTGTCCAGTATTTAAACGCAGCAGCAGTTTTAAAACGTTCTTTTTCACAATTTTTGATCCAGAAACCCTAGTTCCGTGTTTTCTCTTTCTCAACTCATCTTTTCCTTGGGTTTGATCTATCTAGAGTGTGTTTCTAACCTAGTTCCTTCATTAAAAGGTAGAGGAGAGTGAGGGCTTTCATTTAATCGGAGCATTGTTGGATTTGGAGCACTTTAACATTTGGGCAAACATCTTCATCTTCTTCTATTGGGTTCATTGCTTTGAGGTAGGGATTTCCTACTCCTTGTATACGTTTTAATCCTAAGTGTTGGTGTTCTGGTATGTGGGAGGGGGTGGTTTAGTAATTATGGGAGAAATCTTAGGGTTTTGTCATAGATTAATTCATGTAATTAATTTAAAAAGGGGAATTGTGTATTGGGTTAAATTCATGAGATTTGGGAAATTGAGATTGGTTGATGTAATTGAATATTTAATCACTCATATGTGGATTTGATAATATATATATATTGTGATATTTATTTCTCGCTTAGAAATAACTGTTTTGGGCTATCGGTGGAGGATAGCCATTGATTGTTGTAGAGCTTGCATCTCGCTTAGGTATAATCGAATTAAGTCACATATGTTGATTTGTTGAATTAATCTGAGAACATTACTTGTATTGATTGTGTGTTGCATATGGCAATTTGTATGTTTCATTGCATATGCATGATGTTTGGAGGAGATAGGGGATGAACTCCACGGTTTAGGGGAAGATAGGGGATGGACCTCTAAACCGGATTTGTTTGGAGGAGATAGGGGATGAACTCCACGGTTTAGGGGAAGATAGGGGATGGACCTCTAAACCGGATTTTTGTTTGGGAGGAGATAGGGGATGGACTCCATTAGCATCACTTTTATGTGTGCTTATTTATATTGAAGTGTTTTATTGATACAGCACTAAAATGTGTATCAATTGGGAAGTATGGAAGTGAATTGATTATAATTGATATAATACCAACTCGTGTATTTGTTATGATTAGGTTTAACTTGAATTGTTATTCCTGTGGAATTTGGAAGTTTTGTTAATAAAAGATGAAACCCGTTGAGTTATTTGGCGAGTTCGAGCCATAGATGAAAAGTAAGATGTGCCATAGACAATGTGTCATAGGCAATATAGACATTCATGTCTTAAAAAGTGTAATCTGGATTATAGTGTGTTAACCATGTATTAGATGCTAATACTTTAGTTAATTCTTATGCTTGGTTTAGTATTTCTCTATTGATTTGTGGCTCACCCTATATGGGAACTTCATTTTTCAGTAATGTGTGGTTCACTACCTCCAAGGACTTAGCTTGTGAGGAATTGAATTGGAAGACTTGTTTTATTTTTTTATTTATTTTATTTGAACAATGTAAACTTTCAAGCCTAGGGCTTTATTTGTTTTGAGTTAGAACTCATGAATTTGTGTCCAAGTGTTGGCTTGGCAAGATGTAAGCCCATAGGGCATTTATTTGATGTTTTATTCCATATTACTCTGGTGACTTAAATAATATCTTGTTTTTCTTTTATTAATGCATGTCATGTTTCGGTTTAATTTTGAGGCGTTACAACTTGGTATCGAGCGTCTGGGGTTTGAATACTTTAGTCCGTGGGAAGTGATTAGAATCACAATGGGTTCGTCTCGTTTGATAGAGACTTAGTGTAATGATTGCATGCTTATATGATAACATGTTTATGTGACTATGTGGGTATGGAATGTAGTTTCTAGGATGTTGATTGGACCCTTGTGTCTCTGAATGTCTTGTTGGAAAGGCACTTGATCAATGTTGTTTCCAAGGAACTTTAGCGACGTCTCGAATTGTCATTATCCGTGAATGAAATTCGAGGTGCTTATGTGATTATGTGCTTACGTGGTGTGATTTATTGTTGTCCAATGTATTATGACGCAAGTGTTATAGTTTTGGCACATTATTTAGAGTGCTAACGTCTTTGTTTCCTTCATTAGGATGTCGGGGCGAGGACGAGGTCGCGGTAGGCGTGGTAAGCGAGCTAGGCAGAAGTGCCTATACCTGAGGAGATCTGGCGATTCAGAGGGTGTTGGCCAAGCCAATGTGGCCGAGCGAGGCTGAAGGTATGGGCGCTTTGGCCCAAGAGATAGCTGGAGCTTTTAGGAGTCTGTGGGCATTCTTAGGGCTCGAAATCGAGCTCAGTAGTTGTGGCGGATCTGAGGCCTTCTTTTACGAAAGGAATTCTTCGGTCTCAACCGGACGTGTTTATAGGTGATCCTAGCGAGTCGCTTAACGAATGGCTCGAGCAAATCTAAAACGTTTGAGATGCTTGGCATCGAAGGCGAGGTTGAAGGTGACCTTGGCATCGTTCAGTTGAAGGAGATCTTGGTCGATGGTGGAAGTTCACCAAGGGTCGTATTGGAGGTACGTGGAAGGCTTTTGTTGGTGCTTTTCAGGAGAAGTACTTGTCTCCTGCTGTTCACGTGAAGTTGTGAGATCAGTTCCGCCATCTTGTGCAGAACGGTTTATCAGTGTCCGAGTTTGAGGCGGCATTCACTAGTTTGTCGAGTTTGCACTGAGTTGGTGGCAACCGAGGAGCGCATTGCATTGAGTTTGAGAAGAAGTTGAGGCGTGGCCTCATCTTTGAGAGTTGTTGGGTCTATGATTAGGGATTTGGGCGATTGGTTGATGCGGCCTCACACCGAGATTATGATCACGAGGAAGAGGGAAAGCGGAAAGGCTCCAAGAGGAGTCGGGATGGCGAGTGATGGCAGGGAGGCAGAGGTTTCACTCCTCGTGACCTCGAGTAGTTTTCTAGATCCACTTTTCAAAGGTCGAGTGCTAGTTACGGGAAAGCGGTCGAGACATTACCTATTTCAAGTGTGGTCGGTGGGCCACAAGTCTCGGTTTGTCCTCGAGAGGAGGAGTTGAGAGGGCGGCATCTTCTTGGCTCGATCTCGAGCGAGTCGAGTAGAGGTCGGTCGTCCTCTTGTTTTCGATCTTGATCGGCGAGGCACATGAAGAGGTTTGCCCACAGTTGGGTGGCACACGGTGCCTCTTGGTTGGCGGACTGAGTCGATGCCTACTCGGTCGATTCAGCCTCGAGGGCCAACCAGGCTTCTTCGTCCCAATCGTACCTTGATCTTACGCTCGAGGGGTGAGTTGATCGAAGGTCATCTGGGCGTGTATCTTGTTATCACAGGATCTTATACTGACTCCATCTGTGGTTAGAGGTACCTTCTTGTTTTGCAATTGATTGCTAGTGTATTGATCGTCTGGTCGTCTCATTCCTTTGTGTCTGCTGCATTTGCATCTATTTTGGAGTTGGAGTTAGCTCGTTAGCATCTCCTATTTGTGTAGTGTCGCCTCTTGGGGTGAGTTGATTTTGAAACAAGGTGTTAGGGGTTGTGATATAGAGGTCGATGATCATAGAATCCCTTTCTCTTTTGTAGTGATGCCCATGAAGGGCTTCGATGTTATTTTGGGTATGGATGGTTATCATCATACCGGGCATTTATTGATTGCTACCGTCGAGGGTAACTTGTTGTCTGATGGCGGAGAAGCGTTTTCATTTTACGGGGACGGGGTTGGTAGTGTTTTGCCACGAGGTATGATCCGCGAGGCGGAGTGAGCTTAGTAGTTTACTTGCTAGTCTTGCGATTAGTGAGGATGTTGAGACTCGATTGTGTTACCAAGGGTGGTTTGTGAGTACTCGGACGTCTTTCGAGGAGATCTGGTGATTTACCACCGCATCGAGATTGAGTTCTCTATTGACTTAGTGCGATGCGGCGCCGATTTCTATAGCACCTTATCGTTTTGCCCGCGCCGAGCTAGTTGTATTGAAGATTCAGCTGCAGGACTTGTTAGACAAGGGTTATATCCGTCCTAGTGTTTCACCGTGGGGAGCGCCAGCCCTTTTCGTTAAAAAGAAAGGTGGTGCTTTGAGACTTTGTATAGATTACCGGAAGTTGAATCGGGTGACGGTTAAGAATAAGTACCCGATGCCTCGTATAGATGATTTGTTCGATCAGTTGAAGGGTTCTCGTTGTTTCTCTAAGATAGACTTGAGATCGGGTTATCATCAGTTGAGAGTCAGGGAGGAGGATATTCCAAAGACGGCATTAAACGCGGTATAGCCCTCTGAGTTTCTGTTGATGCGGTTTGGGCTCACCAATGCACCAGCGGTATTTATGGATTTGATGAACCGGATCTTCCGAGCATTTTTGGATCGTTTTGTGGTCGTCTTCGTGGACGACATTTTGATTTATTCACCTTCAGAGGAAGAGCACGAGGAACACTTGAGAGTGGTGCTAGAATTACTTAGAACCCATAAGCTTTATGCTAAGTTTGGGAAGTGTGAGTTACGGCTAGAAGAGGTGAAGTTCTTAGGCCATGTGGTTTTAGGAAGGGGTATCTGTTGATACATCCAAGGCGGAGGCAAAGGCAAGATTGGGCACAACCTAAGAGTGTATTTGAGATCCGCAGTTCGGGATTAGCATGTTATTACCGTGGGTTGGTGAGGGATTTCCGCAGGTTAGCTCCACCGTTGACTAGATTGAGTCGGAAGGGAGTCAACTTTGTTTGGAGTGAGACTTGTGAAAGGTCATTTCAGGAGTTGAAAGTTAGATTGACCACCGCTCGATTTTGATTATTAGGAGAGGGTTGGGTTATTCAGTTCTTGTGACGCCTCACGAGAGGGTCTAGGTTGTGTGTTGATGCAAGAGGGGAAAGTGGTTGCCTATGGCTCACGTCAGTTGAAAATTCACGAGAAGAATTACCCTACGCATGATCTAGAGCTAGCAGCTGTGATATTTGCCCTAAAAATTTGGAGACATTATTTGTATGGTGAGAAATTTGAGGTATTCTCCGACCATAAGAGTTTAAAATATTTGTTCACTCAGAAGGACTTGAATTTGAGGCAGAGGAGGTGGATGGAGTTCATTGAGGATTATGACTTCGAGTTGCACTATCATCCAGGGAAGGCCAATGTTGTGGCCGATGCCCTTAGTAGAAAATCTGTTGGTGACGTTGCCAGTATAGCCATCCGGGAGTGGGAGATGTTGGGTACTGTTGGGGAGTTTGATTTGCATTTGGGCGAATCCGTTGAGGCTGCGGCCTTGTTTTCAGTTGTTGCACAGCCTACACTTGTGACTCGAGTGTTAGAGGCTCAGAGGGGTGATCTTGAGGTAGAATCTCTCCGAGAAAAGATTTCCATTGGGAAGGTTGAGAAGGGTTTGACGGTGTATCCCGACTTGAGCGTGAGATACCGAGATCGTCTGTTTGTACCGGAATCTTGCCGTGAGGAGGTACTCCGAGAGTTTCATCATTCGCGCCTTGCGGTACATCCGGGAGGTACTAAGATGTATCGGGATTTGGGCCGCCAGTTTTGGTGGCGGGGTATGAAGAGAGATGTGGCGACAGTATCTAAGTGCCTTACTTGTCGCCAAGTGAAGGCCGAGCATCGAGGGCCCGGGTTTGTTGCAACCCTTGCCTATTGCCGAGTGGAAGTGGGAGCATGTCACTATGGACTTCGTTGTGGGTCTTCCAAGACTCACGGGTAGTGATGCTATTTGGGTTGTGGTAGACCGGTTTAGCGAAGCACTTCATTCCTCTACGTGTTAGAGATTCGGTAGATCATCTTGCCGATTTGTATGTTCGGGACATAGTGAGGTTGCACGGGGTCCCAGTGACGATTGTTTCAGATAGAGATCCTCGTTTCACTGCCAGGTTGTGGCAGAGTTTGCAGAGTGCTTTAGGCACTAAGTTGACCCTTAGTACGGCTTATCATCCTCAGACTGACGGGCAGTCCGAGCGTACTATTCAGATCCTGGAGGATATGCTTCGAGGTTGTGTTCTCGACCTTAATGGGTCGTGGGAGAAGCACTTGCCATTAGTGGAGTTTGCTTACAACAATAGCTTTCAGTCTAGTATCGGTATGGCACCGTTTGAGGCCTTATATGGCCGACCGTGTAGATCTCCAGTTTGTTGGGCCGAGGTGGGTGACGCACCTTTGTTGGGTCCGGAGTTGGTGAGGGAAACCACGGAGAAAGTTGAGCTTATCCGTAAGAGGCTGGTTACAGCACAGAGTCGTCAGAAATCTTATGCCGAATCAGGAGGAGACCTTTGGTGTTTGAGGTAGGTGATCATGTCTTTCTGAAAATATCACCTAGGCGAGGTTTGATGAGATTTGGGAAGAGCGGGAAGTTGTCCCCTCGGTTCATTGGGCCTTTTGAGATCCTTGAGAGGATTGGCGAGGCTGCTTATCGTTTAGCTTTGCCACCGCAGTTATCCGGAGTTCATGACGTGTTTCATGTGAGTATGCTCCGGAAGTATGAGCCAGATCCGTCACATGTGTTGGATTGGACGGAATTAGAGGTTGATGAGGATGTCTCGTATGAGGAGAGACCGGTCCGGGTTTTGGATAGGCGGGATCAAGTTTTGGGTCCGAAGAGTATCCCTTTGGTGAAAGTTCTGTGGAAGCATCACGGAGTGGAGGAAGCCACTTGGGAACGTGAGTTGGAAGTCCGTGAGAAATATCCGGATTTGTTTATTGATTTGTAATCTTGTACTTAGATTATATAATATTGCGGAACTTAAGAATTTTATATATGTCTTGAGTTGGAAAACATTGAGAACAGTTTGATTGAATGTTAACATTTTGAAACTTGCCACATAATGGGAGTAATGTGTTGTTTATACCATGAGATTGAATACGATATGGAATTTGTTAACATCGAAAGGAATAATGCATAATATTGATGCAGGTTGAAATATATGTTGGTTTATACATATTGTGAGATGCCTCTTAATGAGAGATGAAGTGACCAATATTGGTCAAGATTGTTGATTATTGTTTTATATATCATTGGGAATTAAGAAAAACTTGTTTTTTTTTTACAAACTCATGCTTAATTTCGGGACGAAATTCTTTTAAGGGAAGGTTATAGCGACCGGTCTTTTTCCCATTTGATTATTGTATCCGGACTTACGCTCATGGATTACATTGTTATATTTGTTGTTCTCTAATTCCTCAATTGAGTTATAGGATGTGTTGGGCAGTTTGTTTCAGTTGGTTGGGTTGAAATCAAATCTTCTGTCCCGATTTTGAGTTGGTCGCCGGCGAGGTTTGGTCGCCGGCGAGGGTTGAGTTTTGTTTCTAGTGGCTCGAGCCAGATTTCTTCGCCGGCGAGAGATTGCGTCTAGTATAGACCAGAGCAGAGTGTTTTCGCCGGCGAGCTTTCTTCGCTCGAGCGGCGAAGTTGTATGTTTCGAGTTTTTCGCCGGCGAGCATTCTGTCGCTCGAGCATGCTTGAGTTGCGCACAAGCATCGAGTTCTTGGCTCGGCGAGCTTTTCTTCGCCGGCGAGTATTTCTTGTCTGCAGTCGCCGGCGACCATGTCTCGCCGAGCGAGCCTGGCCCAAGATTTAAACGCAGCGGCAGCTTTTAAAACGCCCTTTTTCACATTTTTGATCCAAAAACCCTAGTTCCGAAGTTTCTTCTTTCTCAACTCATCTTTTCCTTGGGTTTGATCTATCTAGGGGCGTTCTAACCTAGTTCCTTCATTAAAAAGGTAGAGGAGAGTGAGGGCTTTCATTTAATCGAGCATTGTTGGATTTGGAGCACTTTAACATTTGGGCAAACATCTTCATCTTCTTCTATTGGATTCATTGCTTTGAGGTAGCGATTTCCTACTCCTTCTATATCTTTTAATCCTAAGTGTTGGTGTTCTGGTATGTGGGAGGGGGTGGTTTAGTAATTCTGGGAGAAATCTTAGGGTTTTGTCATAGATTAATTCATGTAATTAATTTAAAAAGGGGAATTGTGTATTGGGTTAAATTCATGAGATTTGGGAAATTGAGATTGGTTGATGTAATTGAATATTTAATCACTCATATGTGGATTTGATAATATATATATATTGTGATATTTATTTCTCGCTTAGAAATAACTGTTTTGGGCTATCGGTGGAGGATAGCCATTGATTGTTGTAGACCTTGCATGCTGCTTAGGTATAACTGGAATTAAGTCACATATGTTGACTGTTGAATTAATACAGAACATTACTTGTATTGATTGTGTGTTGCATATGGCAATTTGTATGTTTCATTGCATATGCATGATGTTTGGAGGAGATAGGGGATGAACTCCACGGTTTAGGGGAAGATAGGGGATGGACCTCTAAACCGGATTTGTTTGGAGGAGATAGGGGATGAACTCCACGGTTTAGGGGAAGATAGGGGATGGACCTCTAAACCGGATTTTTGTTTGGGAGGAGATAGGGGATGGACTCCATTAGCATCATTTTTATGTGTGCTTATTTATATTGAAGTGTTTTATTGATACAGCACTAAAATGTGTATCAATTGGGAAGTATGGAAGTGAATTGATTATAATTGATATAATACCAACTCGTGTATTTGTTATGATTAGGTTTAACTTGAATTGTTATTCCTGTGGAATTTGGAAGTTTTGTTAATAAAAGATGAAACCCCGTTGAGTTATTTGGCCAGGTTCTGAGCCATAGATGAAAAGTAAGATGTGCCATAGACAATGTGTCATAGGCAATATAGACATTCATGTCTTAAAAAGTGTAATTGGATTATAGTGTGTTAACCATGTATTAGATGCTAACACTTTAGTTACTTCTTATGCTTGGTTTAGTATTTCTCTATTGGTGTGGCTCACCCTATATGGGAACTTCATTTTTCAGTATTGTGGTTCACTACCTCCAAGGACTTAGCTTGTGAGGAATTGAATTGGAAGACTTGTTTTATTTTTTTTATTTATTTTATTTGAACAATGTAAACTTTCAAGCCTAGGGCTTTATTTGTTTTGAGTTAGAACTCATGAATTTGTGTCCAAGTGTTGGCTTGGCAAGATGTAAGCCCATAGGGCATTTATTTGATGTTTTATTCCATATTACTCTGGTGACTTAAATAATATACTGTTTTTCTTTTATTAATGCATGTCATGTTTCGGGTTTAATTTTGAGGGCGTTACAAATTTAAATTTTATAGAATATGTTTGAGGTTCCCGCTTACCGGTCATGAGAGGACGACAAAAGATGGGGCTATGTTTGAGGTGCCCACTATCTAGTCTTCGTGAGGGCGGAAAAATGTGGGGATGTGTGAGGCTTCCACTAGCCGGTTCGTGTGAGGATGACGAAAGTGGAAAGGTTTAAGGTGTCCATGTACCATCCGTGTGAGGACGAAAAAGTGTGGTGGTTGATTATGCATGGTGCTTGCCAATAAAGAGAGGAGTATATAAAAGAACCTTATTCACTTATAATTGATGCATACATGTTTTTATCAAATGTTCATATACCTGGTTAAAGTTATTCTCTACTAGGAAAAACGCTCATATCTATATTTTTCTAACATTTCAGGGAATGAAGAACTCCAAACCTGTTTATGAAGATGAATGATGAAAAATATATTTCTCTTATTTGTTTTGTAACCTTTTGATCTTTTGTGGACTTGGAATTGTAATGATAACCTTTGAATTCCTTTTCTATTTATTTTTAAGTTTTATAATCTTGTTTAAAAATCCCAACGTAATCTATTTGTTTTGTAATTTTCTTTAGCTCATTGAACAAGGATATGTATTGTGTAATTGTTTTGTAAACAAAACTCTACGGCTCAATGAGAAAGAAAAGTAATGTTGGTTAGAATACATATCCTTGTCGATCACATACAAACACAACACAACCTCTGGTCACTCCATAACTTCAAAACTCACGAATGGGATCATACTCACATCAAAAGCTTTAAATCGACCCTCACTCAGAAACTCAATTCATAAGGTTGGCTTGATAACGCAACAAGATCAACACCATTACTCAATCAAGAACAAAGTGCATAACTAAAAGCTAGCAATCCAAGCTTAGTTCATTACACAACATAACCATGTAAGGTTAAGGAATTAATAACATTTCTTTTCTTAATCGAATACTATCACACTAATAATATTTCCATTTAACTTTACCATTTCAGCTCACAACATCAATAAAACTCGTTTTCCGCATTCTTTCTTCAATCATCACAACCGATGATGCTCAACCATTACCCAACAATAACAATCACAACCGCAGTGATGCCACAATTCATTCACATTATCTCTACGCTACCAATTAATAACAAAATGATTTATGTTAATAAAACGATAAGACATACTCTTTCATAGGGTTTTTGGAGTCTCGTCCTGTAACAATCACTTTCACAATTTATTAATTACACATTAGCACGTTTATGTTCACAAGTTCAAGATTTCACATCACTATCAATTTCTAGGGAATTTCGTATTAGTTTACATTAAGTGCTATACTGGCACAAGCTAACTTAACACTCTTAAGTGTGACCAAAACACTCATTAACTCCATAACTACTCACTCAAAGCCAAAGTAATTTTTGAGGTAACTCCTTGTCAACCCCTTCCCGACGCCAACCAACTCAACAAACTCTCTATACTTAGCACTGCACATCGACATCTACCCAATATCGTTCACTCTTTCACGAGAGTTTGACTTGGACTCCTTTAGACAAATCAAGCTATGACCACTCTCTCTAAACATCCCGCTCATTTGAATTTTAATAACATGGTTCTCATTCTTGAGTCACTCATTCTAACATTTATGCTTACCTAGCAATTCAATAACTCACACCATTCGTAAGGAAACCAGTGGAGTCTACAACAATCCCTTAATTACACAAACCTACACACACTAAGTAATTAACACAAACATTACTCTTATCAACAAAGGACACGTACGCCACGCTCTCTCAAGGAACACTCTCAACATAAAATTGTAGACACCCCATTTTGACCAGCCCTAAGACTTGGACACTTCACTCCTGGTACCCGATGATGAAAATCGTAATGTGTAATTCCTCGATTTCTCTAGCAGAAAGCTCTGTCTTAAACTGAATCCCATCCTTACACCCATTTTGGCTAACTATTTTTAGACTATTAAAATCGTTTTCTAAATGTTTTTAGCTGTGTAGAATCCAATTGTTTTTACAATGTTCAAACTCACTTTTCAAACAAAACATTGTACTTTTCGATAACTGAGCGAAGACTAAGTGAAAATAAATAGAAAGGAGGAGAATCCGTTAGAAAAACCCTATTTTCTCTTCATTTTTGGTCTAACTGTACAAAACTTGACCAACTAGAAAAATTTTGTACATCTTTGTGCTGGCCAAACATAAAATTAGTTGCCAAACAATTTTGTGCAGGCCATACAACTTTGTTGAGAAACATAGAAGTTTGTAGAAAATAGTCCCCTATGCATGTGGAGGTGCCACCTCTACAATTCTTGAGCGAATTGTGGAGCAAGCAATCTCTGGAGCTATAAATACACCCCTGTTTCAAGAAGAAGAGAGGTTAGAAAATTGAAGGGTTACCAAAGCATAGAAACACCCACTTTTCATCTCAAAGCTTTTGGAACTTCAAATTTCTCTTTCTATATACTTACACCTATACATACACCGTTGAAGCTCATGGAATGAAGCATTCTTTTGCTTCAGATTCAAGACATAATTTAAAAGCTTGAGGTTGCCTAGAGTGGAGTTTGCTAATCAAGGAGCTTTTCTCCTTTGCTTAAGGTAAACTCTTGAACTTTCCCACCACTTTCTCTCTTGTTTTCTTTTATTTTCTCTCTTGTCAAACACTCCATAATTCTGAATTCTATTATTTAAGATGTGATTGGGCTTTTTGGATAGGGAAGGGGATTAACCACCCCTTCATAGGAGTTACTGGAATTGTTTAAATGCTAGTTTTCCTACATTTTCTCTCATTTTCTCACTTCCCAAACACTTTATTTTCTGAGTTTTTCTTGCTTATTTAGATTAGATATGGACTTCTATAGAGGGTTCTTGTTACAACCGAAACCCACCCCTAGAAGTTTAGGCCACGACCAGCTAGTAATCCAGATTACCCGGCCTCAAAGACAAATCAAACAATCATTAATAAGTAACATGGCTTAACAGAAGAAATAACAAAAATATAATTACGTCCATTGATTGCATATATGCAAATTCTATAAATAGTTAAGATGTCAACCTTCATACATAGATTCATAAGTACATAAGTACATCACAACATCTCTAAACTCTTATACATAACATCCATTCATAACAAGTCTCCAAATAACAAAAATAAAATAAAATAAAAGGGTTGACAAGGCTTGGCTCCACTTGAGTCCAAGTACGTCCCATCATGAAGACACTCCAAAAGCAAGTGGACTCCCGAGGCATCTCTAGACTTGATGCTCCAATTGCTCACCTATATATATATATATATAAGGGAGGGGTGAGCTAAAGCCCAATGAGTAATACTAGTATAAAGAGGTTAAATGATTGAAGTCTAGCACAGTTGAAAGCATAACTTATAAGTTTTGAGACGAATCATAGTCAAGCATTTGATTTAACAAAAATTCATGAATCATATCTCATACATGGTGCATCCAACAGAGTAAAGCAAATGGCTAATCTGGTCTAAGTCAAAGGGACCATCGTGGTCAACAAAGGGACCTTATAGTTCTAAACAAAAAGAGCACATAGGTCAAGCAAACGGACCACGTGGGTTAAGATCAGAGATCTCTATAAACAATAACAAAGGGCCATGGTATTGTGTCCCCTAGATGAGTGCCTGACTAAAGGATACCACGATTACTTTTCAAATAAGACATTCAATCATTCATTCAAAATAACATTTCAAAATAACTTTTTTGAAGTAATTCAAAAAAACATTTGAATGTATCTTTACAAAGATACTACTCGTAGTGGGCTGGCACATGTTTTAGACCTCAGTTGACCACCTACACAAAACATATAACAAAGATACACATTGAAGCACACATAAGTAAACAAGTATTGAATCTTGATTCAATTCCCTTATGTGTGTTTGCAGCTTATTTCATTATTAAGGATGTCAAAATAATACCTAAGAATGCTTAAATGAGTATGAAGATGCAAATATGCACATATCAGTGTTTCTAAAAAATGTTATAAAATAGGGTGTTCGGTCGCGCGCACCTAAGGTCACTCGAGCAGTGTGGCTTGATTGCAAAAGTGTTGGATGGTTGAAAGGTAAGCTTGATGATCGCTCGAGCCAATTATTCAAAACGAATTGAGTTCTCTCAAGCTAACCCTTTCTCGTTCGAGCGGTCTGCAAAACTTCTAGATGCCCAAAATCTAGGATCAAGCTAACTTTTGGTTTCTCAAGCCACTGTGTAATGTTCTGCAAAAGTACAAGATGCATGTAAAGTGTGCTCGAGCGATAGATTCATCGCTCGAACGAAGTAGATGAATTTTACGTTTTCCAAAATTGAATTCTAAGTTCGAAAACATGAATTTCAACCCTAAAGCTCTTCAATCTCATTATGCATGCAATGAATTCAACTCTTTTTTTTCTTTTCTTTTCTTCAAAACATGATCATATGAGATGATAAGTGTGAAGTCATGAAGAACCCTTCAAGTTAACATGTATAAATTCCATGGATGTATGAATTTTTGCAAAACCAAACTTGAAGATGAAGAAATATGCATGCATGTCCCAATTTTGCTCTTGCCTGTTAAATTCATAATGCTTCTTGCATTTCCTCCTTAAATTTATGCAAATGATCCTACAAACTTTATGAATTCAACTTCTACATGAATTATCTATAAAGATTATGAGTGTATTTCATACCTAGAGGTTCAATTTGAGTATACCCTTGCCTAATCCCTTCATTCACCTTCAATCCTTCTCAAATTCTCCTCATCTCCCTCTATAGGTGTTGTTCTCAATCTTTCTCTACAATTTTCAGCTCCAAGGATGAACAAAATGAGTTAATTAAGCTTATATCACATATATATAGTCTTGATTAGGCTAAGCTACTTAAATAGGATTACGGTTAATTAACCTAGCTTAAGTGTAATTAATCCTAATCATTCCATTTGATTGATTCTAATTATTTTGATCCAAATCAAATTTTAATCGAACTTACCATATGGTTCTAAATATTTTAATTAGCTTATTGAACAAGCCAATTTTGGTTTCTGAATCCATTCGGGCCTTCAATTTTAAATTCAAAGTTGGTATTCTAATATATATTCCATAAACAAACAAATAAGCACAATTTAAACACATAATTATACTAGCATGCTCAATAAAACAATATGTAAAAATAATATGTACATCGAGGTCATCACAGTCTCTCCCCCTTAGAAAGTTTGGTCCTCCAAACTTAAGTTACCTCCTTTCGGAAATAGGTGTGGGTACCATTGTCACATTTCATCCTCTTTCTCCCAAGTAACCTATTTTTGTAATGTTATTTCCACTCTACCTTTACCATTGGAATCGATCTATTTCTCAGTTGTTTCACTTGTTAGTTAATGATTTGTACCGGCCATTCTTCGTATTTCATATCATCATCTAAGGCTGTCTGATGGTGGTTTATCACACGAAATGGATCACGAAGATAACCTCGAAGCATCGATATGTTAAATACATTATGCATTTGCTCCATCCCTGGTGGTAAGGCAATTTGGTAAGCGACTAGGCTAAGTCTCTCTAAAATCTAGAATGGTTCGATGTAGCGTGGAGTTAATTTTCCTTTCCTACTAAACCTCATTTGCCCTTTCATCGATGTGACTCTAATAAACACATGATCACCCGCTTCACATTCCAAATCCCTTCTTCTCTGATTTGCATAGCTTTTCCGTCGGCTTTGAGCCTTTGTTGGATGATCATTATCTTTTCGGTTGTCTCTTGCACAAGTTTAGACCCATACAAAGCCCTATCTCTAACTTCTGTCCACCAAATCGGAGACCTACACTTCCTACCATACAATGCCTCACATGGTGCCATACCAATACTGGCTTGAAAATTATTGTTGTTTACAAACTCAACCAACGGTAAATAAGTTTTCCAACTGCCTTGGAACTCTAATACACACATACGAAGCATATCCTTTAGAGTTTGGATAGTTCTCTCGATTTGCTCATCGGTTTGTAGATGGAAGGCAGTGTTAAATCTCAACTCTGCGCCCATTTCTCTTTGAAGACTTTGCCAAAATCTAAAAACAAATTTAGGATCTTTGTCAGAAACAACAAATACTAGAACCCCATCTAATCGAATGATTTCATCAATATAGGTAGTAGCAAGTCTATAAGCATTGAACGTAGTTTTCACAGCAAGAAAGTGGGCAGACTTTGTCAATCTATCTACTATAACCCAAACAACATTCATACCTCTAGATGTCTGAGGTACACCGACAATGAACTCCATGGTTATATGCTCCAATTTCCATTTCAGAATAGAAAGAGATTCAAGTAAACCTGCCAGTTTTTGGTGTTCTGCCTTAACTTGTTGTCATTGGAAGCATTTGGAATTGTAATCAGCAATCTCTTTTTTCATGTTCGGCCACCAGTTACACTTGTTTCAAATCTTGGTACATCTTGGTATTTCCGGGATGCATAGAGAACATTGATTTGTGGCCTTCTTCCAAAATCCTTCTTTTCAATTCTACATCATTCGAGACACAAAGTCTTCCTTGAAACTTCAACACTTGACCTTCAATGGTGAACCTCGATCTAGGCTTACTTTCAAATTCATTACACATTTTCTTGAAAAACTGATATTCTCTTTGTTTTTGTTTGATTTCTTCGATGATTTTCGATTGTGCAGACATTGTGGCCAATACACTGTCGTGCCCATGAAGCACAATTTCTATCTCGAGTTTGTCTAGATCTTGCAAAAGTTCACTTCGATCTGTAGGCAAGCATGCCAAAATCCCCGCATTCTTTCTACTAAGTGCATCCGCTATAGTGTTAGCCTTAACTGTATGATATTGAATCTGCAAATCATAATCTTTGATCAATTCAAGCCACATCCTTTGACACATGTTCTGTTCTTTCTGTGTAAATAAATACTTCAGGCTTCTGTGGTTTGTATACACTTCACGTTTCCCTCCATAAGGTAATAGTGCCATATCTTCAATGTAAACACCATGACGGCAAGTTCTAAATCATGTGTCGGGTAATTCTTCTCATGCAATTTTAGTTGTTTGGATGCGTAAACTATCACTTTGCCATTTTGCATTAAGACACAACCTAAACCTTTGTGAGACATATCACTAAAAATTACAACCCCTTCGATACCTGATGGTAGAGTAAGAACTGGGGCCGCGGTCATTCTTGTTTTCAATTCCTAGAATGTCGATTCCCTTTGGTCCATCCACTTGAATGTTTCTTCCTTTCAAGTTAATTGAGTCAACAGTACAACAATCTTGGAAAAGTCTTTGATAAATCACCGATAGTAACCTGCCAAACCCATGAAACTTCAGACTTTTGTTACATTCGTCGGAGTAGACCAATTAACAATTGCTTCAATTTTCTATGGATCTACAAATGTACCATCTTTGTCAATGGCATGTCCCAAAAATGTAACTTCATTCAACCAAGACTCACACTTCTTAAATTTCCCATATAATTGTTTCTCCCTAAGTGTTTGAAGAATTACTCCTAGATGTTGTTCATGTTCCTCTTTACTCTTTGAATAAATCAGAATGTCATCGATGGATACAACAACAAATTCATCTAAAAATGGTTTAAAGATGCAATTCATCAAATACATGAAGGTTGCAGGTGCATTGGTGACTCCAAGGCGTGACTAGAAATTCATAATGTCCATACCTAGTTCGGAAGGTAGTTTTCTCAATGTCCTTGGCTTTAACCTTCAACTGATGGAACCTTGATCTCAAGTCAATCTTTGAAAACACTTGGGCCCCCTATAGTTGATCAAACAAATAATCAATCTACGATAAAAGATATTTATTCTTGATAGTTACCTTGTTCAACTCTTGTTAGTCAATACACAGGCGAAGTGTTCCATCTTTCTTTCTCACAAACAGTACGAATGCACCCCATGGTGTTGTATCGGCTGAATAAACCCCTTATCAAGCAATTCCTGCAACTAAACTTTCAATTATTTCATTTCAGCAGTTGACATGCGATATGGAGTTTTAGATATTGGTTGAATACCCGGTACCATATCAATCTCTCCATTTATCAATTGTCCTGGCAACTCTTCTGGAAACACATCAGGAAAATCCCTCACTATTGGAATATTATCTAATGTACTATTTATAGTTTGGACACTCAAAACACTACACAAATACCCTTGACATCCATTATTAATCAATTTATGAGCCTTCATTGCAAAAATTAAGTATAGTGGGGGAACTACACCTTTCCCTTCAAAATAAAACTCATCTCAATTTGAGGTTTGGAATATAACTCATTTAGAAGCATAGTCAATGGTTGCATTGTATTTGGATAGCCAGTCCATACCCAAAATTATGTCCAAATGAGTCATGTCCAAAGGTAATAAGTCAACATATAAGATGGCATTCTCAATGCAAGGTAAATAGATGAACACAACATAGATCCTCCCGATGGTGATGACACACACAACACACGTCTCAAAGTTTCCAAAGGTCTATTCAGTTTATGAGCAAATATCATAGAAACCAAAGAATGTGTAGAGCCTGAATCAATCAGTACATAGGCACTTCTCCCACAAATAGAAAGTGTACCTGAAACTATAGTTCTCTATATTCTGGGTGTCCCCGGGAATGAGTGCAAAAACACTTCCTTGTCTTTGGTTGTCTCTTGTTACAGTTGGTGTTACATTAGCCCTTACTATCGGTACAGATCCAGTTGAACTTGTAGCACCCCGATTACCACCTTGTCATTGTTGTGGACATTCCCTTGACATGTGTCCCAACTTTCAACATTGAAAACAAGCCCCTATTGTTCCATAGCATACACCTCGGTGATTTCTCCCACAATCCTGACAGGTAGGTGCCGAGTTACCACTTTAGTTTGAGCTGCTAGAATTTCTCAATTTTGCCTTCTTATTCATTATTGATGTTGCCTTTTGTTCACATTAAAGTTCTACCTCTTGGCCTTCCATTAAAAGTTTCGATTACGAGCAGTCATTTTTGCTTCTGACATAAGTGCCTTGTCTAGAACATCAACATATTTCGATAGTTTTAGCACATTAACCCTTTCTAAAATCAAATCACGTAGGCCTCCTTCAAATTTTCTAGCCTTTTGGTAGTCCATATTGACCATATGTGGTGCAAACCATGCTAGTTCAATAAATTGAGCCTTATATTTTACCACTGCCTTGTTTCCATGCGTTAACCCCTCAAATTCAGACACCTTCCTATCTCGGATACACTGTGGAAAGTATTTTTCGTAGAAAATCTCCAAAAATCAGGCCCATCCAATTTTCTTATTATCATCTTGAATCAACATCCACCATCTCCTTGTCTCATCCTTTAAAGTGAATGCAGCCAATAGAACTTTCTACATCTCTGTACATGGAAACACTTCAAATAGCTTTTCAATCCCCAATACCCAAGCTTCATCCATGAGCGGGTCTACTCCTCCATGAAACTAAGGTGGTCTTCATCTTTTTAAATTCCTTGGTGAGGGCAATGGTTTGGTCGTTTGATTGATGGTCTTGTAGCGATGGTGGTATGAGCATTGGATGCGGAGGTGGTGGTTGTTGTTGTTGCCTTATGCTTTTGGCCATATCATGTGTCATTCTCTCCATTTGGTCAAGTCGGGTAGAGGTAGATTCCTCCAGTTCATCTGCTCTTGTTCTCACCACTATCTATATGAACCTTGTATTATAACAAACATAATATATGAACATATTGTAATGAGTTGAATCAAATTGAATTTTTGCCCTTATTATTATTGTTGTGGTGTCGTGAACCATTCTATTTAAATTGATGAAAATAAATTGAATTACTTCTTGATTTCGACTTCGTAAGGCCCGCTTGGCAAAATTATTTTTTTTAGTTTTAGTTATAGTGATTCTTGGGTCTTGAGTAATAAATGAGATATAAATTCAATTTTTGGGTTTTATTTGATTAGCCCATACTTAATCATTTTGGTTCATATTTAATTATGTGAATGTTGGGGACCACCTTAAGTCTTTTAAAGTTAATTTATACTTTAATCTCAGTTGGGGATTTATTTTAAATTATTAAACTCCATTCATTTTGGACCCAATTGATTGAATCGTGACCTGTTAGTAACCATATAATATTGTTGTTGTTTTATTATTATTATTTGATTACCATAAAAGAGTTGTGAATATTTATGGTGTACACCATTAAACAAAATATATTTTGTGATGAGAAAATAATTATATCATTTTATTTCTTATGTTACAAAATATTATAATGTTCCTAAAATACACCTTTAATATATGTATATATATATATATTTATATACATGGATGTGGTTCAAAGATGGTGGAAGAAAATGATTAAAAAATATAAAAAAAAGAAAGTAATGCACTATCTCTTGTCTCTCTCTCTCTCGTGGGGTATGATGAGTAGGATGATGGGTTTGAAAATTAATATATCTCTTCTAAGTGTTCTCTCTCTGAAACACACAACAGATCTTATCCCTCCCTCTCCCAGCTCTCGGTTCTCTCTCTCTCTCTCTCTCTCTCTCTCTCTCTCTCTCCGAATTTTTTTTGTTACATTTATCACATAAAATCTTTGATCTACCAAAATCTATTAGGCTTTAGACCATAGTTCTTAAGATCAAAGTGAAGAGCTTAGTGAGAAAAACATTTTGACCGGTGGAGATCGAAATCCAACAAAGTCGAAAATTGGGATTTTTTTCTTGTTTCCTCTTCTAGCTTGAGGTAGGGATTTTTCCTACACTTCTTTATGTACTTTTACTTGATTATATGGAGCTTAGAGTTGTATATAGTTCAATTAGAATTTTTGGAAAATTTATGATTTATTTGCTTAAAAGGAAAATTTTGAGAAAAATAAAGAGTTGATGCTCAAATTGCAAAAGTGTAAACTTGGAATATGTTTCTAAGGTTATGAAAGAGCTATGTTTTCAATTTGAACAAAAATGGACTTCAATTCGATCGGTTTTGAAATTTTTACCGGTTTGTGACCAAAAGAGCATTTTTAAAGAAAACAGAGGAATTATGTTTAACTTTTGGGGCTTTTGATCAAAATGGGATGTTATAGTTGAATAATGCTTGGAGAATGAGTTTGGAAAGAAAATGATGTTTTCTTGGACATTAATGGTATTATTTTGCTTAATGTATCTGTTGGAATAAAACCGACACGGTTAGAAATGAACTTTGAGAGATTACTGAACGTGATTATGATATGAAAACTAGTGTAGTTTTTCATATTTGATGAGATGTGGAATAGATTGTATTTATCGGAATTTTTTTGGAATTTAATTGTTTAGAAATATCTATTTTCGGCTATCGGTGGAGAATAGCAATGATTGTTGTAGAAAGGCATGAGACTTGGGTAAATTGAACCACATTCCTCATTTGTTGCATTGAGCATTGCATGACATTCATTTCATTGGAAATGTATCTATTTTTGAGAAATGTTTGGAAATGTATCTATTTACGAAAAGATGAATACTTGGTGAATCTGGGTAGGGGGTGTAGAACCGCGTGGTTTGGTGTCGAGCCTTCTAGTTTACTAGTAAAGATGACAATGGTAGTGCATTAGGGCCTACTTGCAGACAGTCACCTAGAGATTCATAGAGCCTGTATTCATGTAAAATATATAGTTTAAAATGGAAAAGATTTTATACATGTGGCATCTCAGTATTTCATGCTTTATAAAAAGAGAGATAAACTGTTTTATCATGAGCATGTCATGAGCATACTCCTCTTTAGTGTTGTCATGGTCTATATGTTGTGTAGTATATCTCTACTGGGATATGGCTCACCCTATAAGGGAAACCATTTCAGGTACAGGTGCTATGCCTTCGCCAAGGCATTGACTTGGGAGGACTCAGAGTTGAGGCTTCATTTTTGTTTTATTCTTATTTTTTGAATGTAAGCCCAGGGTTGTATTTGCATTGAGTTGAAACTTCATTTTGTGTAATCAAGAATGTTCTTGGATAAATTTGTAAGCCTGTAGGGCACTTATTATCTGTTTGGCTTCCATTTCATACTTGTAAAATGCATGCTTAGGATTGGAACTGGGGCATTGAGATGTGAACAGCATGTATTTGGCTTTTGGGATTAAATGGAAATGGATATATGGAATAGTTAGCTAGATATATCTGTTTGTCTATCAGGTGGGTTTGTTGTATAAATAGATATACCCTGCCCAGTTTTTCGGGGCGTTACACATATATTTACATACACAATTACAGAAGATATCTCATTCTAATATTCAAATGCATATGAATGCAATCCTTAAGTCTTTTCTAGACACCTTATTTCTCAATGGACAAGTGAGTGAGATATAACTCGTGCCCTAATGTCACGACCCGAACCCACCCCTAGAGGTTTAGGCCATGACCAGCCAGTAATCCCAGATTATCCGGCCTCTGTAGACACCCCATTTTTGACCGTCCTCAAGACTTGGACATCACCGCTTGAACACTCGGTGATTATCCATGTTCGTGTTCGTTTGGAGTTCCTGGAGTTCTCGGCCACGCGCCTTGCCTCAGGACCTCCGAACTTGACCGTTTTGTGTTTGGTTTTGCACCAAACACTTGTTCTTTGCCTAGGAGGGGCAGGGAATGCCTTGTGAGGCATCCCCACACACCACTGGCAGTGGCTAGAGGCCACCGGCTGGTTGATGTTGCCATCGGCACTATATTGTGCCGGTCGGCACTCTTTTGTGCCGGTCGGCAGTCAATTTTGTCAAAATGACAATTTTGCCCTGCCGACTACTGTGCAGTTGCTTTATGAGATATTTTAAGGCAGCTGTCTTGCATTGGTTTCCCCTCCATACACGTGTATGGAGGATGAGCCTTTGTTTTGCTTAGCTTGTAAGCTTTGTTGCTTATAAGAGAAGACTCTCTTCTCTTGGCTCAAGGGTTAGCAAAGTTAGACATTTTAGAGAGAAAAGACAGAGAAGAAGCTCTGGTTTTAGGGTTTGAGTTCTATATCTATCCTATCTCTCTTTTTCTCTCTTGTTTGTACACTAGGTGTTTGTGACTTACTATTGCTCATCAACACCTAGTGTTTCACCTTCCCTTGGCTATTGAGGTCCCAAGAGGTTGTTCTTGCTGTTCTTGACTAGTTTGGGGCTCAAGAAAGCAAGATAATCAACATTTGTGAAGAGGTCTACAAGGGTAACAAAACTAGCATTTTATTCCCCATTTTTGCATCTTATTTTTACCTATCTTTGAACTATTTTTGTGCTTAGTGTTTAATACAAAAAAGTTCTATTTTTAGGCTCTCTTGATAGTTCATTAAGAGTGTTTTGTGCTTTGGGGAGGTTTGACCCCTCTTAGGCCTTGAAAAGGCCTCATTTTGTGCTATTTTGTGAGAGCTCCGGGATTTTGGTGTTGGGGTCTCCTCACCACTGAAATCTTGAGGGATTTCATTGGTGAAGATGATGCCTTAAAGTCCCAAGAAGGGGGGGGGGCACCCCCTCTCCTTGTTGTCCTTAAAAAGGGCAAGATTTGGCCTCTTAAGGGAGCTTAGTTTCGAGTGTTTGAAGAGCATGTCTTGGCTGCATTTTATGTTTATTATGCCCTAATATGACATTGCTAAGTGTTGGTTTTAGTACTCCTTGCATGCTTTGCATGGTTGCTTTGTAATGCCTCTTTGGTCCCTTAACATGCCTAGGTTGTTAGCCCTAGTTTGATCATGCTTTAGGCCTAGATCCATGAAGCGTATATGCTTATTTTTCCATGCTTTAGGTCTGTCCTAAGTTGTTTTGGTCAATCTTAGCATGTATCTTGTAGCCTCTTTGTATTTGGCTTGTTGGCCTTAAGAGCATGAGTATGTGGCACGACTTGCTTGCATCATTTTCAATGGTTTGGAACCATTTAGCATGTCATTTCAGTCCATTTAGCATGCTCGTTTGATTGCCTTGCATGCCTCTTTGATGCTTCGGAAGCTTGTGCCTTATGCCTCATGTCTTAGCATTTATGCACGCCTTCCTAGTTGAGCCATTTAGATGCCATCTAAGTGGTCCTTTGGGCTTAGTTTTACATGCTAAAAATCTATTTTGGGTTGTTCAACGCATGCCATATTTGTTTTGTATAAGTGTAGTTCAATGCCTTATTGACTTGCTTTGAAGTGTCGAACCTATGTGCGCATGTCTTGCTTGTCTTGTTTAAACATGATTTGGCATCATTTTATAGCATGATTTCAGAGCCTAGATTGCATACTAATGGTCCATATTTGTGCCTCTTAAATGTGTTTAAGAGTTGCTTTAATATGCTTAAGTGTTGGTGCTTTAACATGTGCATGTGTGTATATGTGTTTGGTCCTCATGTCTTAGCATTTGGCTACTGATTTTAGGCCTACTTGGAGTTGCCCAGGTCACGGGTAAGACCATTATTTACTTGCTTATATGCCACCTCATGTTTGCTTGTATGCTTGCATTATTTGTCTATATGCTCATGTTGCATCCCTAGTTGACATGCTTAGGATTGCACACATAGGCATGCATGCCTTGTTCCTTGACTTGGTGATGGGAATTGGGCCTCACTTTGTTTGATTGGTTTGCATACATTTGAAATTAAAGTTGCATACTTGGTTCTTTGGGCCATCATGCATGGAAATGCGTGATTGGTGGCCCGAGAATCGAGGCACATCTTCTTTTGAGTCATTAGTATGATAAGGGGTGTGTTTAGTGCATATATGCTTTGAATTGTATTGCCATGCCAAGATTGCCCTCATCTTGTGGAGTTGCGTTGTTCTGTGAGCATTGAGGCCGGCACGGCAAGGTTTAGTGCCGACCGGTAGTCTATTGATAGCCGATGAGTTCATTTTGTGCCGGTGGCCACAGATAGCAGCCGGTGGATGTTCTGTTTAGCCGGTGGTGATCCCCAGCATCCAAGGAAGTAGTTCTGAGGCTTTGGCAGTCTTCTGAGGTGCAAAGCAGGGAAAACAAAGGCAAGCTAGGCATGGCAGTGCAATTCCGAGCGCGCATGCATTGAGCCCTCACCCCGAGGCGGTTTACTGTTTTTCTCAGATTAATTATTTCATTAATTTAATTAATCTGTAATATTTAATTAGCTTGCGTAGTTAATTATTTGTATTATTCTTTTGGTCCCTCCGAGCGAGGGCAAATTTGTAATAAGTGTGGGTGAGTGGTGTGTATGTCTTCCAACCCCCATTTCTTTCTCCCTTTTATTTACCCGCTTATGATGGTAGATTAGGGCACATTTATTTTAGCATACCTTATGCTATGCATGCGTGCATCCATGCATTTGTTGGCATGCATCGGGCTCGGTACATCATACAAATTGCATTGTATTTTCAATTCCAAATTGAATACGTGCATCAAATGATTGCATTTCACATGCCATCTTTAGGGTTAGCCGAGCCTACTCTAAATTGCATCCTTGCCTGTGTTGCATTAGCCACTCAACATGAACTAGGTCATGCATGACTGCTAACTAGTTTATTGTTTTGGCACGGAATACGATGTAACTATTTTACGCTTTAGCATACCACATGCGTCTGAATGTTGCCATGACAATATGCTTATCATGCGGCTAAGTGCTTATGTGAGATAACTGCTTGAATGCCTGTGGGTGGAGGTTGGATTGCTTGAGTTGGAAGAACTCATTGAAATCCGTGTTTTAGCCTACTTGCGAGTAGCAAATTCCAAAGCATTTTCAAAACAAACGGATATGCAATGTTTGTTTCCAAATTAGGCGATCTAGTCTATACTTGTTTGCTGTGCGCATAACATAGTAATTCTAGGCTAATAATTGGAATAAGAGCATGTAATGTTTTCAAAAACGGATATCACGGTTAGTAGAGGCCGGTCTTCGGACCGGGCGAAAGGGGGTGCTCATAGCTGACCTTCCTCGATCGTACCCAAGCTCCTGAGCCAAGACCACTTTGGTGATGACGGACATGTGGCCTTCGGCACCGAGTTAGGGTTTCCTAAATTTCCCATTTTAAAATATTTAGGTGGCGACTCAGAATCCGCAAAGCAGTCCATGTTTGGCACTACTTTTCAAAAATCTGTTTTCTCAAACGATTTGCCGGATTTGGACTCTTTGGTTCAGATTTAGAACCGCGACACAAAAAGGGAGTCCGAACTGTAGCGAGTTCCCTCGCGGATGTGTTACAGCCTCAAAGACAAATCAAATAATCATTAATACGTAACAGGGCTTAGCAAAATCAATAATAATATAATTACGTCCATTGAGCGGTACATATATGCAAATTCCATAAATAGTTAAGACTTCAACCTTCATACATAGATGCATAAGTACATAGGTATATCACAACATCTTTAAACTCTTATACATAACATCCATTCATAACAAGTCTTCAAGTAACAAAAACAAAATAAAACAGAAGGGTTGACAAGGCTTGGCTCCACTTGAGTCCAAGCGCGCCCTTCAAAAGCAACTTCAACAGAAAAAGGGTGGATTCCTGAGGCATCTCTAGACTTGATGCTCCAATTGCTTATCTACATATATATAAAGGAGAGGAGTGAGCTAAATCCTAATGAGTAATACCAGTATAAAGAGGTTAAATGATTGAAGTCTAGCGTCATTCAAAGCATAACTTATAAGTTTCAAGATGAATCATAGTTAAGCATTTGACATAACAAAAATTCATAAATCATATCTCATACGTGGTACATCTAATAGAGGAAAGCAAAGGAGCTAATCAGGCCTAAGTCAGAGGGACTATCACGATCAACGGAGGGACCATATAGGTCAAGCAAAGGGGCAACATGGGTCAACATCAGAGATCTCTATAAACAATAACAAAGGGCCATGGTATTGTTTCCTAGGCAAGGGGCTCACTAAAGGATGCCACTATTACTTTTCAAATAAGACATTCAATCATTCATTCAAAATAACATTTCAAAACAACATTTTTGAAGTAATTCAAAATACATTTGAACATATCTTTACAAAGATACTATTCACAGTGGGCTGGCACAGGTGTTAAACCTCAGATGACCACATACACAAAACATATAACAAAGACACACATTGAAGCGCACATAAGTAAACAAGTATTGAATCTTGATTCAATTGTGTGTTTGCAGCTTATTTCATTATTAAGGATGTCTAAAAAATATCTAAGAATGCTTAAATGAGTATAAGGATGCAAATATGCACGTATAAGTGTTTGTAAAAAAATGCAATAAGACAAGGTATTCGCTCGAGCACACCTAAGGTCGCTCGAGCGGTGTGGCCTGACTACAAAAGTGTTGGATGGTCAAAAAGTAGGCTCAATGATCACTCGAGCCAATAATGCAAAATGAATTGAGTTCGCTCGAGCTAACCCTTTGTCCCTCGAGCAGTCTGCAAAATTCTGTATAACTTTTAGATATCCAAAATCTAGGCTCGAGCCAACTTTTGGTCACTCAAGCCATTATGTAATCTTCTGCAAAAGTACAGGATGCATGCAAAGTGTGCTCAAGTGACAGATTCATTGCTTGAGTGACAGATGAATGTAGGTTTTTCCATAATTGAATTCTAAGTTCAAAAATATGAATTTCAACCCAAAAGCTTGCATGGTTGAAGGAATTATAAGGAAACACTTAACAACACGTGGATACTTAATAATTATCAAACCATAATCCAAAATCTCTTTCAAGTTTTCCAAAGTAAAGCTCAAAACTCTTCAATCTTACTATGCATGCAATGAATTCAATTCTTTTCTTTTCAAAACATGATCATATGAGATGATAAGTGTGAAGTGATGAAGAACCCTTCAAGTTAACATGTATAAATTCCATGCATGTATGAATTCTTGCAAAACCGAACTTGAAGATGAAGAAATATCCATGCATGTCCTAATTTTTCTTTTCCTTATTAAATTCATAGTGCTTCTTGTATTTCCTTCTTAAATTCATGCAAATGATGCTACAAACTTTATGAATTCAACTTATACATGAATTATCTATAAAGATTATGGGTGAATTTCATACCTAGAGGTTCAATTTGAGTATACACTTGCCTAATCCCTTCAATCCCCTTCAATCCTTGTCAAATTCTCCTCATCGCCCTCCATAGGTGTTGTTCTCAGTCTTTCTCTACAATTTTCAGTTCCAAGGATGAAGAAAATGAGTTAATTAAGCTTATATCACATATATATAGTCTTAATTAGGCTAAGCTAATTAAATAGGATTAGAGCTAATCAACCTAGCTTAAGTGTAATTAATCCTAATCATTTCTAATTGATTTATTCTAATTATTTTTATCTGAATCAAATTTTAATCGAATTTACGATATGGTTCTAAATATTCTAATTAGCTTTTTGAACTAGCCAGTTTTGGTTTCTGAATCTGTTTGGGCCTTCAATTTCAAATTCAAAGTAGGTATTCTAACAGTTATTCCATGAATATACAAATAAGCACAATTTAAACAGATAATTATGCTAACATGCTCAATAAAACAATATGTAAAAATAATATGTACGTCAGGGTCGTCACAGTTTCGGTTGTACCCTATGATTTTTTTTTCCACAATTCTCTTGTTTCCTTTCATTTGCTCTCACTTTCTCACCTGTTTTCTTACCATCCAAACAAGTTTAACTTTCATAATTCAATCCTTGTTCATATTCTAATGAGACTTTGTGATTGTTTTATGGTGTTAATTGGATGATCCATGAGTTCAATTAGGAGATTAGAGAGCTTTCTATCTTTATTTTCTTTCATTTTTTCCTACTTTGGCTTCCATTTAGAAATGATTTATAATCTACTCTTTGTATTCACTCTTTACACGGATTTGAGCATCAATTTACTCTTTTCCATGAGAGATGACGTGTATTCTTATTCATTTCTTTCATTTCTTCTTATTTAATCCCATTTCATTTGTTGCTTCTATGATCATCATTGATCTTTCCATATCCTTGATGATCAAGGAAGTTCCATCTTCTCATGAATATTCCATGATGAGAATAGTGGATTTTGCTTATTTTAATTCTTTATTTTCCACTTGATTGTTTCCATAACTATCATGCAGTGTTTTGTATTGCTTGATGGTTGAGGAAGCCATTCTATCTGCTCTTTGATTATTTTCATGATTAGATGGATGGATTATTATTCATTTTATCATTTGGTATTCTTTCCCTCATCTTGTGGTGATTGAGATTGAGATTGTCTATCATGTTCATTATGAAGCTTTCATGGCTTAGATGGATTCAATTTTCTCATTATTCATGATATTGAGGATACATTCATCATGTCTAGCTTCTAGTGGCATTCCAAGAGAATTGGTGTCACAACCCAAACCCGCCCCTAGAGGTTTGGATCATAACCAACCAGTAATCATAAGATTACCTACAACCTCAGACATAATTCAAAACATACATAGTTATATGGGGCCAGAAGTGGAAGTAGACTAATAAATTTTGTCCAAGGAGCTGTGCATATATGGCATAACAAAAACACTTTTCACGTTAATAACTCACATCTATACATATATACAATAGATAATACATGTCGAAGATCATTCACAAGTTCATCATCGCACAGATCCACAAGCTTATGTACAACCATGGTCAAATATGGCCATTAAAAGGAAACAAAGGAACAAAAGAAAACAAAAGCCTCGCTCATGAGATGCTCCTTGAAAGACTCTACAAAAGTTGGGTAAACATCGGACTTACTAAGGGTAGGCATCTCGCTGTTCACCTATGTACATATATATAACAGAGTGAGCTAACGCCTAGTGAATAACATGAAAGTAAAGGGGTTTTATGAATGAGTTCTAGTAGATAACAAAAATATTTCCATATCATATACAATTCATAAAGGAACGACCCTGGGTCCAATGGATAGTAGAACGACCTCGGGTCCAACGTATAATAGATGTGCAGAACAGAACTGATCATAACTTTATGGAACGACCTTGGGTCCAATCATTTACAACTGTATAATGACCATTTGGTCAACTCATAATAGATAATCAGACTTATCAGATATTCAAAACCACCTTGGGTCCATCTTATCCAATATACAGAACAACCTTGGGTTCATTTCAATTGAACAGAACGACCTCAGGTCCATTTCAAATATACAGAATGACCTTAGGTCCATCATATAATTTTATTCTTGTCAACCATACATATAGATCTTTTAAGAGGCAAACAAATGGAAGGCACATTCATAGCACAAAATCGTAAGTTCAGAAAACTAAAAGTATCCTTATCTCGAAAAAGTAGCTAAGAGACAATGACCCAACAAGAAATTTGACAAAAAAATGCGATCCAATTGGTGAGAAGCTTGAATCAAACTTGCTCTTCACTTTTCTTGAAGGATTTTAGGTAAATCTATAGTAAAACTTGAGGAATGGAAGTGTTTTTAGGGTTAGGGTTCGAAAATGGGTGTTTGAGAGAGAGAAGAGTTGGAAAAAGTGAGAAAGAGAAGTGTTTGATCGACTTTTAAGTAAGCTATTCCAACTAGACTGCTTGAGTGAACTTTGCACCGTTCGAGCGGTAAATGCAAGGTTTTAGAAGTTTTGCAGAGTTACAGTGAAAAATACTAAGAGCCTAGATTCTATGCTCGAGCAACCACTCTATCGCTCGAGCAGTCTCGTCTCCAGTTAGGCAAGATATTGGGAGCTGCTCATCTGCGCTCGAGTGACCGAATCACCGCTCGACCGGTCACCCAAAACAAACTATTATAGCTCAGCTCAGTTTTGAGCGTGTCATTGAAAACTAGCTTAGTCGGTGTCTAGCGTATGTTTTTATCTCAGTCTTTGTGCAATAACGAAGTAGCTCAATAAATTAAGAAACAGATTGTAGTTCGGTTTCATGGACCCAAAGGATTAAAACCCTAATTATGCACGGTTGAAATCTAGATCGAAGGAGATCATCCTCTAATTCAAATTCCAGGTTTCGTAAATGGTGTGTTAGGGTAGGATTGTGGAGTAGTAAGGCCTTAATTTCGTTTGTATCAGTTTAAAACTTTAAATTGATCATTTATGGGCTAAACAAATATTGATTCAGAGATATTTAAGCAAGAACTCAAAGAATACAAAGAACAATAATGGTAAATCAGAGAAAGCTTGGAGAAACTCACCATTTGTTGAGCAAATCAAGACTTCAATTGGATCAAAATGCTCCAATAGTGATGATGATCTTCAAGTGGTGAACAAAATCAATCGAAATAGTGGAGAATATAGAGATATGGCTTTGGTGCACTCAGTTTAATAGTGTATTCGAAGATGAATTGTGAAGAGCCTGGTTTGTATGTATCATCTCTATATATAAGGAGACGAAATGGCACCATGATTTGAATTTTTAGGAAATGTGCACGATGGCTAAAGCAGCTGCATAGATCTATTAAACATGTACCACGTGTCCCAAAAAGGACGTGATGCCAGGTTGGTTGGCAAACGTAACATACGGATGGATAGACACTTCAGACCAAACAAACATTACAGCTGAATAAGCATTTAGCTCGGTTGAATAGAAAAGGTTAGCTCGGTTTGATAGAGTAATTCCAATCATGCCAAAGTAGATAGAATTAAGGGTCAATTGAGATGGTAATTTGTGTCGTGCAAATGGGTCGAGCTAAGTTTGTATGGATCTTGGCTTTGGGCCATGCAATGAGCCGAGCTAAGTTTGCATGGGCCTTGTGTTTGCGCCATGCAATAGGCTGAGCTAAGTTTACATGGACCTTGGGTTTGGGTCGAGCTAAATTGATCGTGTTTTGCACACTGTGTTAATCTAAGCTAAAATGGCTTTGGGACCATGCTATCTTTAGAAGATCAGACAACAGTTGGTAGGTTATGACAAGGCGGAGTTGGCCGTATGACCGAGCCGAACAACCAAGCTAAGTCTTATGCCTAAGGTTAGCATGGTGTAACATATTGCTCGGCAATCTTAAAGGAAAGCAAGGTTCATTCAGTACGGTTACACGGTTCTTGACTAACCGGAATGGCATTCTTAGCCTAATTGCAGGACTAAGAGTTATGTTATTTTACTTTGTTTCACTTGATTTTGGTGATAAGGGTGTTAAAGGATAGGCCTTATCCTTAAGAAGATGATTCTTAGTGGGATTCTACGAAAAATGAATTAGAGTCCTACTAGGAGTTTACTGTGTACAATAAATAACAACTCAGAAGTCTGTCTAATGGAGATAGTGCATCTTTGCTCCCAGAATTTACAGAGATTTCGCTAAATTGATCTTGAGTGCTAACTTAAGCATCAGAGGGGTTTTCTGGTAAACACCTACTAGGTAGCTCATCGAAGTTGTTTTACAAGAGAATGACATCGTTTCACAGAGGTTCAAGCTTGATCACAAGGAGTATGTCTGCAGTGAATATTTCGTGCCCATACAGGTTCAAATTCAGATTTTTAGTCAGTGCAATTGATCACACTTACAAGAGAGATGATTGCTCAACTGAGATCGATCAAAGCATTCTGCTAAAAATTGACCCAAGATAAGTATGAAGAGTGATTGACAGCACTCTCTAGAGTGATCTCTCTAGAGAGAGAGATCGCCTTTTGATCGCAATGTTCTGCCGAATCCAACTAGAAATAAAGTGAAGAGCGATTTATCGCTCCCAAATGCAATTGATTTCCAACTTAAAAAACTACTCAACAAGGTTGGAATCCTCAACTTTTCCAAAGTTTTGAAATATCAGAAGGAGAAAAGAATCAAGCAATTCCCTACAAGAATATGCAAATCACAAGTTAAATGATTCGATATAGGTACGTAAAGAAGTAAAAAGAGTTGGGTCTCCACCTGAGCTGTCACATTGCGAGTGAACGCTTATGGCGAAGGGGCAGTTGAATTCTGGATGGTAAGACATGATTAACTTGCTACATTGGGCCATGTATTCAAAGGGGCAAAAATCAACTATTAAGGATGGTGACTACATGCCTCTACCAATAAGATTTATGTTCCCTTATATTATTTATTGTTTACAATTTTTGTGGATTCTTATTTATTTCATAAATTTAATTTGTGATTTAATTAAATTATTAGTTATCCTCATCAGTTTTCAACAATTAATGGTTATTGGATTTGGGCTTGTTGATGTTCTATACTACAACAAATCTAGGCTATTGTGACAAAATTTGGTGATATGATTTATTTTCTTCTTAGAACGTAACTCAAACATGATGAAATATTACTTTTGTTGTTACTTTTAATTTTTCTCAAAACTATAGGAGACGAAAAAATAAATTCGTCAGAAAAAAAAGCGGCGCCAATTTTTTTTTCCTAGTGTCGCCAATTATTTTAGCTCACTGGAGACGAACATTTTTTATCGCAAAATTTAAAGTTTTTGCGACAAAAGGAATTCGTCACCAATAAATTCCAAACCTATTAGGCGATGTCAATTCGATTTTTTATTTATTTGGTGACATATATATTTTTTGTTTGGGAAGGATAATTTATGAAAGACGAAAATATTTTGTCACCAATAAACTCTTCATGCTCATTTTATCTTTCTGTTAATTGGGCGACAAATATATTTTTGTCTCGGAAAAGATATGTTTTGGGAGATGAAAATATTTTGTCACTAATAAATTCTCCATGTGTCGTATTGTATTTTGATTGATTGCACAACAAATATATTTTTGTCTCATACAGTTAAGTTGAAGGAGACAAAAATATTTCATCGCCAATAAATTCTCCATTCCCAAACAATGTTTTTTTTGTATTTTTATTGATTAGGCAATGAACATATGAGTTTGAAGAGACAAAAATATTTTTATCACTAATTATTTTTCTTTATTAAAATGTCGTCAAAGCACTGAAACTGTGACCTCAAGAGACACTCTCACCTTAATCACTTACTTTCATGCACACAAATACTAAAGTGGTGACCCAAAAAGACACCCTCTGCAAACCCTCCTTTCTCTCTTGTACTTAAGCCTCCTCTCTCACAAGTATTGAAGTCGTGACTCGAGAAAACAACCTCTATAAACCATCTCTTCTATTTCGCACTGAGGCTTCTCTATTCTTTCTCACATTTAAGTCGTTTGTGCATGTAAGCATTATTATCCAAGAAGACTCCTTATGCAAAGCTACTATTCTTTCTCATAGTAAAGCCCTATCTTGCGCTAAGCACTTTTTCTCCTTCTCTAAACCAACTCTTCACCTTTCCTCTAGAACACTCATTTCAAAAAATTGAAGGCCAAAACCCCTCTCCACAAAAAGAAAATAATAATAATAATAATAATTAAATAAGGAAATAAAAAATACAATTCATGTAGCTATTTTTTGGTGAGCAAAAATACAGATGAAAAGAAGAAGAAGAAGAAGAAGAATTTGTTGCCAATTTTCAAAATTAAGATAGCATCACCTTATTTATTTTGAAGTTTTAAAGAATAAATTTTTAATTGGTATTTTTTTAGTGAACCTTTCTTAATATTTTAATATATATATTTATTTACTTTTGATATCCCTTTAATTCAGATAAATTTAAAAAGTACAAAATTTATGAAAAGCACTTTCAAAAATTAACTACAAAAAAAATAAAAATTTAGTATATTTTCATGTTTTTATTGAATTATTTTTAGATTTTTTCACAAATACTTTTGTTTTTAAGTATATATTTAGATTATATGTATCTAAAAAATAATAATAACTACAACTTAAAAAAAATTTCTAAAGACAAACGAAAAATGAAAACTCAAAACCAAGCAAATTGGTGATAAAAATATTATTCTTCACTAGTTTTTGAACTTTTAATTTTGTTGGTTTAAATTCTCAGAAATTATTTTCAAATATATTTTCTTTGTTTTTATAAATATTTTTTTTTCATATTTTAGTCAACATTTTGTACTTTGTAAATATATTAAGATTAGATACATGTAAAAAATAATAATAATAATAACTAAATATGAAAAAAAAATCATTAAAAGCAAACAAAAATTTGAACAAAATTGTACATAGATTTTTATTCAAATTTTCATTTGTTCATAATGAATGTTTATGATATTTTAGTCAATTTTTTTAAAAATATTTTTTAGATGCATTTAGATTAAGTGTAACTAAAAAGTAGAAAACAGTGATGAAAATACTTTTTTTAAAAAAAAAAAAATCACTAAACATGAAGGACAATTCCAAAAAAAAAAAAGTTTTCAAAAAATCAATCCAAATATAACTTTTAATTTTGTCATAAAAATCAAAAGAAGTTGATTATTTTTAGACAAAATTTTTAATTTAGTAGGAAAAAATTTTATCACAAAAAGAAGCCAAATATTTGGGCACCATACGAAAATTGAACACGCCTAAAGTTGGTGATTGGTGACAAAAATTATTTTGTCCCCAAAAACTTAATACTCTTGAATGAAAAATAAAATGAAAAGTTTTGTTGAGAGAGAGAGAGTGAGAGAGCTCTAAAGCAGATAGAAGAAACGATGGAGAGGGAAGAAGCCAGCTGGTAGGGGAACGACGGGGAGAGACGAAAGAAATGAACTCACGACTAAGAGACTCGGTGACAAAGAAAACTGTAACAACCCTCACTTTACTCTAGTCATGCTTGCATGTATTTACATGATCTTGCCTTGTTAAGTTGCATTTGCAAACCTTGATTTGTTCTGCACAAGTATTGCTTGTATGCTTTGTTCCTTGCTTAGTGTGAGTTTAGTCGAGGTCATCTTAAGCCTAGGTTACACCCTTGAACCTTTTGCACCTAGGGCCATCTTGGAACCACTTTGATTGACCTCCACCCTCACCCTGACATACTGGCCGAGATGTCATCATCTAGGCCGAGGTGTTCATCACCAAGGCCGAGATGTTATCATCTAGGTATCTTAGATCTTTGACTCTTGCACCTAGTAATCTTGTTCTTGGAATGGTATGACCTAGACCGAGGTGTGGCATAGCGAGGCCAAGTGTTGTCCTTCCTAGCCGAGATCATTACCCGCCAAAGTGCCCATGTCACCTTACTTGCTGCTTACACTTTGTCATGCCCTTGTCCTGTCATTCTGTCACCCTTTTGAGGAGATCCAACCAGTCATCGCCACGTGTCCCAGCAGAGGGTTAAGTCAGTAGGCTAGTATGAAAACATATCATTTGCTACATGTCTTTGTTCTTGAGGAGAGAGAAGCTCTAGGAAGAAAAAGAGGAGTTCTTAGAGAAGGATTAGATTTCCAAGCTTGATCTTTACACCTTGAGCTGTTAGATTCGTGTCTTGAGGTTAGAATCTTGATCTACTCTGATTGTTCTTATTATTCATCTAGCTGCATTGCATGATCTAGCATGATTCATGAGCCATGCATTGTTTTAAAGTTTGGTTTTAGAAAGAGAAAATGGTGTTCTTGTGTTCTTGAAAGAAAACCATGTTTTGATCCAAAAGTTTGTAACAAGTTCCGTGTTTTTGTGTTTGTTTCCATGAAATCTTCAAGTATGGGTACCCAGGTCCATATTTTCAAACTCATCTCATGAAATCTCAGATTTAGTATAAAGAAGTTATGATTTTAGCATTCATGTTCTCCATGCTCTTGAAGGGAGAAACTCAGATTTTTCCCAGACTTCGTTTCCTTAAATGTGGTCGTCGAGAACACACCTCGGCCAAGAGGTGAGGGACCTCGGCCTAGACCTGGTTAGTGCCTGGCATGTTTTCCCGAGATGAAAAGGCAGTGTTGTAACTCCCAGCATGTTTTGCTTTGCCTTGACTTGGTTTTAAAAGAAAATGCCAGGATCAATTGCACCCATGTAAAACTTGCTATGGGGCTGCATTTCATATCCATCTTTGAGCATCTCTCCTTGCCTTCTTGAAATGCATTCAATGGGGATTTATTATGTGCTTGTAGGCCTTGGATCCTTGCTTGTAATTCCTACACTCGAAGAACTATGTGAGTGGTATTTTTAATAAAGCTATGTTATAATGTTTTGATAAAAGCTTTGCTTTGCTTTGTTTTGGAAAAGTATTTGATCAAGCATGAGTGATTATCCCTAGTTTTCTATCATGTATTATATTTGTTTTGATGACATTCTGGGAAAGCCCTTAGTGCCAGGGGACTATAATGCAACTGCACCCTTGTTTTGAAAGTCCTTAGTGCTAGGGGACTATAATGCAACTGCACCCCTGTTTTGTTTGCCACCAACGGTTCTCCGCGTGGGTTTGTCCGGAATGTCATCCCTTGTATTATATTGATGCTAGTAAGCATCCCTTGAAGCTTGAAAGACTTGCTAGATGGACTTGGTTCATCCCTTGATTTTGTATAAGATATGTTATGTGTTGTTTTGAAAAGAGATCTTGAATATCATTCACTGAGTATCCAAGCTCACCCTCTATATATATATATATATATATGTAGGTGACGAGTTGGAAGGCGGTGATGCCTAGATGATTGTTTGCAAGATGTTTTTGGATTCTTGTTTTGTTCACATCTTGAAGATTATGCTTCTTGGCCTTGTATTTCATTCCTTTTATATATGTCGGCTTGAGAAGCCTTTTGATCAAGATGTATTGTGTACTTAATTTATTGTAATCAAGTTGTAAGACGATGTTAAGATGTATGACATTTCATTTGATCTATGCACAGCTCTTGTGGACTATTTAGATTTAAATTTATTGCTTCTGGACATGTAAGCCCCATATGTATATTCTAATTGTGTGTGAATCTTTGTAAGTTGGCCTTTGGTAATCTCGGACTACTGGCCATCACGACACCATTCTACTAGGGGTGGGATGGGGTCGTGACAGATTGGTATCAGAGCACGAGTTCCTTATAATACGTTATTCATACGAATACATTTTGTTCTCGCTTATTTTCAACTTTGACAATTTAAAATTTGTTTTGATATGTTTGGTTTAGCTTATGCTTATAGCTTATAGCTTTGTGGAAGTCGAAATCAGCTTATTCTTTAAGTGGGGTGAGATGCTTTAAGAATAAGTGAAAATCACAAAAGTTTGAAAGTTATAAGCTATAAGCTGTTTGGGCATAAGCTATAAGCAGTTTCCCACAGCTCTACCAAACAGGGCCACACACGGAGTCCTAAAGAGCATAGGATTTTCCTTAGAATGATATTAGGATTGCATCATATTGCTTGCTACTTGGCAAGGTGTGCATCATCTCGGCATGACTATTTGTTACTTGTGTGCATGTCTATTTGCTCATTTTGTTTTAAAGTCATATTTTGCATACTCTTAGCATCATGAGAAGGGGTAGACCTCCAGTAGGCCGAGATCACTCCGAGGACAGAATAGACAGGTTGGAAAGGTTGGTCAAAGGTTTGGTCCGTGAGTTGAGACAACCCAGGCCATAAGACACTAGTACCACCTCTACTCAGGCTGAGCAGACAAACGACTGAAATGCAGTTCCACCTCCTCCTCCAGTGCCACAAGTGCCTCTACAGCTAGCCTTATATGGGGACGACACCATAACTTTGATCAAAGAGTTCAAGAAAATGAACCCGCCGAGATTCCAAGGGGGTATAAAGCCGATGAAAGCCAAGGCGTGGGTTTTTGAAATGGAGAAGCTGTTTAAAATTTTTCCCAGTACCGACGCCCAGAAGGTGTCATTGGCAGCATTCACGTTAGATGACGACGCATGAAGATGGTGGATGATGGTCCGAGAAGGTAATCCGGGTTTGACTTAGGCCAGATTTTTGGAGTTGTTTTACAACAAGCATTTTTCCCTTAGTGTCTGAGACCGCAAGACCATAGAGTTCCAGACTCCGACACAAGGCAACAAGACAGTGGCGGAATACGACTGTGCTTGTACCGAGTTGGCGAGATATGCGCCTTACATGGTTGACGACGAATACAAAAAGGCTAGGAAGTTTGAAAGTGGGTTGCGTGGACCGATACAGGACCGAGTTAACATGCTCAACATGCCGACTTACACCGGGGTATTAGACAAGGCCATTCTAGCAGAAGCTAACTTGAACCGATACCAGATTTCAGGAGAGAGCCAGAGGAAGAGGCAGAATTATGATAATCGCCGAGTTCCGTTTTGACGCCAAGAAGAAAACGAATGTGGGTAGCTCCAACAACTCGAATCAATAGGGTGATGCTAAGCCGACGTATACAAGTTGTAGGAAGCCACATTTCGGGGTCTGTCGTTGGGCTTCAGGAGCTTGCTTTGAGTGTGACGAGATGGGTCACCGTGTGAAAGACTGTCCGAAGGCAAAGGCTGATGATGGTAAGAAGAATAGGAGTACCTCAGGCTCTGCACAAAGAAGCAATGTCGAAAAGGCACAAAAGAGGCAGGGCAGAGTTTTTGCTTTAGTGCAAGGAGACACCCAGAGTGCCGAGACAGTAGTGTCAGGTACCCTCCCAATTTGTTCTCAAGATGCATACATATTGATTCATTCGGGTTCTACACATTCATTTGTATCTGCTAAAGTTGCCAAAAAGTTGAATAGAGGAATAGAACCCCTTGGTTATGTGTTATCTGTATCTGTTCCATCTGGGAGAACTATGATTGTTGCATCCATTTATAGGGCGTGTGATGTTGTGATTGAGGACGTAGAATTGTTAGTTGATTTGATGCCGTTAAGCCTGACTCATTTTGATGTTATATTGGAAATGGATTGGTTGGTAGTGAATCACGCATCTATAAATTGTGTTTCCAAAAGTGTCACGTTGAAACCCCCAAACCAAGCCGAGGTTACATTCCAAGGTAAAGGAGTAGTATCTCCACCTTACTTGATCTCATCTATGAGGGCTTATAAGCTGATCAAAAAGGGGTGTCGAGGTTATCTGTGTAGTATACTAAGTAATTCGAATGGAAACGTTGAGTTAGTCGACATCCCAATTGTTAGAGAATTCCCCGACGTCTTTCCAAATGATTTGCCTGGTCACCTAGTCGATAGGGAAATAGAATTTACTGTTGACGTTATGTCAGGAACCCAACCTATCTCTAAAACACCCTATAGAATGGCCCCAACCGAACTTAAGGAGTTGAAGGTGCAATTACAAGAGTTGTTAGACAAGGGTTTTATTAGGCCGAGCACTTCACCCTGGGGAGCCCCAGTTCTATTTGTTAAGAAAAATGATGGTACACTTCGTCTTTGTATTGACTATCGAGAACTGAACAAGGTAACCATTAAGAACAAGTACCCATTGCCGAGCATCAATGATTTACTTGATCAACTACAGGGAGCACGAGTCTTTTCTAAAATTGATCTCAGGTCAGGCTACCACCAGCTCAAGGTTAAAGCCGAGGATGTTGAGAAGACTGCTTTTCGAACGAGATATGGCCACTACGAATTCTTGGTTATGTCCTTCGAAGTAACTAATGCTCCTGTAGCATTCATGGATCTGATGAATAGGGTCTTCAAGCCGTACCTAGACGAGTTTGTGGTTGTTTTCATCGATGATATATTGATCTATTCCAAGAGTGAAGTTGAGCATGAGAAGCACCTGAGGCTTGCCCTACAGATTCTGAGAGATAGAAAGTTATATGCCAAGCTTAGCAAGTGTGAGTTTTGGCTTTCCAGTATTTCATTTTTGGGGCATGTGATTAATGAAGAGGGTATCTCTGTTGATCCAAGTAAGATTGAAGCCGTTGTGAATTGGCCGACACCGACCAATGTGTCCGAGGTTCGTAGTTTTCTGGGTTTGGCAGGTTATTACAGGAAGTTTGTGAAGGACTTTTCAAAGATTGTGTAGACGTCCTCGAACGCCCCGGGAGGGTTAAGTCCCGTTCCGTTCATATTGGGGTCACTACAGTTCGGACTCGATTGTCACAGTTCTTAATCTTGAACCAAAGAGTCCAAATTCGGCAAATTGTTTTGAGAAAACAGATTTTTGAAAAGTAGTGCCAAACATGGACTGCTTTGCCAGATTACAGAGTCGCCACCTAAATATTTTAAAATGGGAAATTTAGGAAACCCTGACTCGGTGCCGAAGGCCACGTATCCGTCATCACCAAAGTGGTCTTGGCTCGGGAGCTTGGGTACGATCGGGGAAGGTCAGCTATGAGCACCCCCTTTCGCCCGGTCCGAAGACCGGCCTCTACTAATCGTGATATCCGATTTTGAAAACATTATGTGTTCTTGTTCCAATTATTAGCCTAAAATTACTATGTTATGCGCGCAGCAAACAAGTATAGACTAGATTTGCCTAATTTGGAAACAAACGTTGCATATCCGTTTGTTTGGAAAATAATTGGAAATTGCTACTCGCAAGTAGGCTAAAATACGGATTTCAACGAGTTTTCCAACTCAAGCAATCCAACCTCCACCCATAGGCATTCAAACAGTTTATCTCATATAAGCATTTAGCCACATGGTTAACATTCACACGCATGCGATATGCTAAAGCGTAAATACTTACATCGTACTCCGTGCCAAAACAATAAACTAGTTAGTAAACATGCATGTCCCTAGTTCATGTTAAGTGGCTAATGCAACACATGCAGAGATGTAGTTTAGGATAGGCTCGGCTAACCCTAAAATGGCATGTGAAATGCGATCATTCGGTGCACGTATTCAAGTTAGCTTTGAAAATACAATGCGGTTTGTATGATGTACCGAGCCCGGTGCATGTAAACAAATGCATGGATGCACGCATGCATTGCATAAGGTATGCTAAAAATAAACGTGCCCTAATCTACCATCATAAGCAGGTAAATAAAAGGGAGAAAGAAATGGGGGTTGGAAGACATACACACACCCACACACACTTATTACAGATTTGCCCTCGCTCGGAGGGACCAAAAGAATAATACAGATAATTAACTACGCAAGCTAATTAAATATTACAAATAGCCTAATTAGTTGGCAAACTAACTAAACTAAGAAAAATAGTAAACCGCCTCGGGAGGAGAGCCAAATGCAGCACGTGCTCGGGCCTTGCTCGGAATTGCACTGCCATGCCTAGATTGCCTTTGTTTTCCCTGCTTTGCATCTCAGAAGACTGCCAAAGTCTCATAACTACTTCCTTGGATGATGGGGATCACCACTGGCTAAACAGAATAGCCACCGGTTGCTATATGTGGCCACCGGCACAGAATTCATCCATCGGCTGATAATTGATTGCCGGTCGGCACTAAACATTGCCGGCCGGCAATGAATTCCTGCAGAACCTGCAACTCACAGCAGCAGAGGGCAAAATCTTGCATGGCAATGTTATTCAAGCAATGTATGCACCAAACACATTCCTTATCATGTTTATGACTCAAAGGAGGATGTGCCTCGGTTCTCGGGCCACTAATCACGCATTCCCATGCATGATGGACCAAAGAACCAAGTTGTGCACTTTCATGTCAAATGCATGTAAACCAAACAAACAAAACAAGGCCCAATTCCTATCACCAAGTCAAAGAACAAGGCGCGTATGCAAGGTGCAATGCAACCTAAGCATGTTAGCTAATATGCAACATGATCATGGCAAGACACTTATGTAAGCATGCAAGCAAACATGAAGCAATGCAAGCCAAGCAAATGATGGTCTTAAACATGATCTAGGCAACCCCAAATAGGCCTAATATCAGTGGCCAACAATGCCCAAAAATGAAAGCCAACACACATACACACATGCATATGTTAAGACTTAACACTTAGGCACCAAGTAAGCAACCCTCAAGCACACTTGAAAGGGGATATCATGGACACTAAGCATGCATCATAAGCTTTAAAATCATGCTATAGAATGATGTCAAATCATGTTAAACAAGACAAGCAAATGCATGCAAAAGGGGCCAAGTATTCAAGGCTCATCAAGGAGGTAATGGGCTACACTTAACACAACCATACATGGCATGCAATAGGCAACCAAAAACAGAGTTTTGACACATAAAAGTAAGTCCAAAGGACCACTTAGATGGCACCTAAGGGTCTCAAATTCAAAGGCATGCATAATGGTCGAAACAAGAGGCATACAACATATGCTTTCAAAGCAATAAGGAGGCGACTTAGGCAAGCATATGAGCATGCCAAAGGGACTGAAATTACATGTTAGGTGGTTCTAAACCTCCAAAATGATGCAAGAAACACAAGCTACACATTCACATACTTGAGGCGTACAAGCCCGGCAAGCCACAAATGCAAATGAGCTATACTAAACATGCCAAAATCAATCCAAATGACCATGGACAGACCTAAAGCATGGCAAAATAAGCACAAAACATTCATAAGTCTAAGCGTAAATCATGCTCAAATAAAGGCTAACAACCTAAGACATGTTAAAGGCATTACAAAGCATTACATGGCAACTATGCTAAGCATGCATAAGGGACCAAAACCAACTTAAAATAATGTTATAATATGGCAATATGAGCATGAAAAATAGTCATGGCATGCTCAACACACACTTGAACATAGGCTTCCTCAAGAGGCCAAAACTTGTCCTTTTCAAGGACAACAAGGAGAGGGGGTGGCCCTCTCCTTCTTGGGACTTCAAGGCATCATCTTCACCACTGAAATCCCTCAAGATTTCAGTGGTGAAGAGAACCCAACACCAAAATCCCGGAGCTCTCACAAAATAGCACAAAATGAGGCCTTTTCAAGGCCTAAGAGGGGTCAAACCTCCCCAAAGCACAAAACACTCTTAACAAACAATCAAGAGGACTAAAAAATAGAACTTTTTTGTATTAAACACCAAGCACAAAAACAGTTCAAAGATAGGTAAAAATGGAGTGCAAGAGGACTAGTGTCTTACCCTTGTAGACCTCTTCACCAAAGATGATGTTCTTGCTTCCTTGAGCTCAAATCCAACCAAAAACTCTAAGAACTAGCCCTTAGAACCTCAGTAACCAAAGGAAGGTGAAACACTAGGTGCTTGTGTGCAATAATGTGGACTAAAGCACCTAGTGTAGAAACAAGAGAGGAAAAGAGAGATAGGATAGATACACAAGTTCTAACCTGGAACCAGAGCTTCTTCTCTGTCTTTTCTCTCTAAAAATGTCTAATTCTTCTAACCCTTGAGCCAAGAGAAGAGAGCCTTCTCTTATAGGCAACAAAGCTTACAAGCTAAGCAAACCAAAGGCTCATCCCTCCATACACGTGTATGGAGGGGAAACAAATGCTATACAGCTGTTTCAAAATATCTGAAAAAGCAACTGCACAATAGTCGACAGGGCAAAATTGTCATTTTGACAAAATTGACTGCCGACCGGCACAAAAGAGTGCCGACGGGCACAATATAGTGCTGATGGCAACACCAACCAGCCGGTGGCCTCTAGCCACTGCCGGTGGTGTGTGGGGATGCCTCACAAGGCATTCCTTGCCCCTCCAAGGCAAAGCACAAGTGTTTGGTGCAAAACCAGACACAAAACGGTCAAGTTCGGAGGTCCTGAGGCAAGGCGCGTAGCCGAGAACTCCGGGAACTCCAAACGAACACGAACATGGATAATCACCGAGTGTTCAAGCGGTGACGTCCAAGTCTTGAGGACGGTCAAAAATGGGTTGTCTACAGATTGCAATATCTTTGACACAACTAACTCAGAAAGGAGTGGCGTATGAATGGACCGATGATAGGGAATCAGCCTTCCAGGAGCTAAAGATGAGGTTAGTCACAGCACCAGTTCTTATACTGCCGACAGGTAATGAGGAATTTCAAATTTATAGTGATGCTTCGTATAAGGGTTTGGGATGTGTGTTAATGTAAGGGGGTAAAGTCATGGCATATGCATCTCGTCAATTGAAACCTCATGAAAAGAATTATCCTACCCATGATTTAGAACTAGCAGCCATAGTGTTTGCTTTGAAGATTTGGCGTCATTACTTATATCGAGCCTCTTGCCAAGTTTTCACAGACCACAAGAGTTTGAAGTACTTGTTCACACAGAAGGAATTAAATATGAGGCAGAGAAGATGGCTTGAATTACTGAAGGATTACGACATGCAGATTCAGTATCATCCAGGTCAAGCAAACTCAGTGGCCGACGCATTGAGCAGGAAGTTAGTTGGGAATCCAGCATATTTGTCAATGATTTCAGTGGAGCCGACTATCATTGAGGAAGTGAAGACCAAGAAGATGGAAGACATATTCTTCAGTAAGGTGATTGATGAGATTGTCACTAAGCCAAGCCGTTGAAAATCAAGTACTCAAGTTTGAAGGAAGATTATGCGTGGCCGACGTCCCAGAGTTGAAAAAGAAGATTTTGCAAGAAGCCCATGGTTCCAAGTTTGCCGTTCATCCAGGGAGCACCAAGATGTACCAAGACATGAAGTAGACTTTTTGGTGGCCAAACATGAAGAAAGAGGTAGCAGAGTTTGTATCTCAGTGTCTGTATTGCCAGCAAGTGAAAGCAGACATCAGAGACCAGCAGGACTTCTTCAACCTTTGTCGATTCCTGAGTGGAAATGGGAACACATCTCCATGGATTTTGTGGTTAGTTTGCCGAAGATGCAGAAAGGTATGGACTCGATTTGGGTTATTATTGACAGATTAACTAAGTCAGCACACTTCTTGCCTGTTCAGACTACATTTAATGCTGACCGACTTGCTGTATATGAATGAGATTATTAGACTTCATGGAGTGCCGATGTCCATTGTGTCAGACCGAGATCCAAAGTTTGTTTCTAGATTTTGGCAGAGTTTACAAAGAGCCTTGGGAACCGAGTTAAAGTTTAGCACATCCTTTCACCCCCAGACCGATGGGCAAACAGAAAGAACGATTCAGACACTCGAAGATATGCTCACACTATGTGTGTTGGATTTCAAGGGAAGTTGGGAAGTGCATCTACCATTAGTAGAATTCGCTTACAACAACAGTTATCAAGCTAGCATTGGCATGGCGTCGTACGAAGCTTTGCATGGAAGGAAGTGCAGATCGCCGATATGTTGGACTGAAGTAGGAGATAAAGCTTTGATTGGTCTCGAGCTAGTTCAAGTTACAATTGAGAAGATTAAGCTCATTCGACAAAGGATCAAAACTGCTCAGAGTCGACAAAAGAGTTATGCTGACCAGAGAAGAAGAGAGTTGGAATTTGAAGATGGGGATCATGTATTCCTAAAGGTTTCACCGATGAAAGGAGTTTCAAGATTTGGGAAGAAAGGTAAATTAGCACCTCGTTACATCAGGCCATTTGAAATTCTTGAGAGAGTTAACCCAGCTGCCTATAGACTTGTTTTGCCACCAGAACTAAGTCAAGTTCAAAACGTGTTCCATATTTCGATGTTGAGGAAGTATATTCGGGATCCCTTGCATGTGATTGACCATTTCGAGATTGGGATTAACAAAGATTTAGGTTATGAGGAGAGGCCGATACGGATTCTTGATAAGCGAGTGAAACAGTTGAGGAACAAGTCGATACCGATGGTACAGGTTGAATGGGAAGAGCATTATGGAAAAGATGCCACATGGGAAATGGAAGAAGAAATGAGAACCCGACATCCAGAGCTGTTTTTGGGGCAAGGTAACTTAAGTTTGGGGACCAAACTTCTTTAAGGAGGGTAGGATATACCAACCCTCACTTTACTCTAGTGATGCTTGCATGTATTTGCATGATCTTGTCTTGTTAAGTTGCATTTGCAAACCTTGATTTGCTCTGCACAAATATTGCTTGTATGCTTTGTTCCTTGCTTAGTGTGAGTTTAGCCGAGGTCATCTTAAGCCTAGGTTACACCCTTGAACCTTTTGCACCTAGGGCCATCTGTAGACACCCCATTTTTGACCGTCCTCAAGACTTGGACGTCACCGTTGGAACACTCGGTGATTATCCATGTTTGTGTTCGTTTGGAGTTCCCGGAGTTCTCGGCTCGCGCGCCGTGCCTCAGGACCTCCGAACTCGACCGTTTGTGTTTGGTTTTGCACCAAACACTTGTGATTTGCCTTAGAAGGGCAGGGAATGCTTTATGAGGCATCCCCACACACCACCGGCTGGGGCTAGAGGCCACCGGCTGGCTGTAGTTGTCACCGGCACTATATTGTGCCGGTCGGCACTATTTTGGGCGAAATGACCAATTTGCCCAGCCGACCACTGTGCACTTGCTTTCTGAGATATTTTCAGACAGCTTTTGAGCATTTGCTTCCCCTCCATACACGTGTATGGAGGGATGAACCCTTGTTTGCTTAGCTTGTAAGTTTACAAGTTCTATAAGAGGAAAGCTCTCCCTCTTGACTTAGGGTTAGCATTTTTCAGAGCATTAGACATTGTTAGAGAGCTGGAGCTCTGGTTTTTAGGGTTAAGTTAGATACATATATCATATCTCTCTTTTTCTCTTAGTACACTAGGTGTTTAGTTCACACTATTGTACTAAAACACCTAGTGTTTCACCTCCTCCTTGCAACTGAGGTTCCAGAGGCTGTTCTTGGAGGTTCTTGACTGGTTTTGAGTCCAAAGAAGGTACAACATCAAGCTTTGTGAAGAAGGCTACAAGGGTAAGCAAAACTACCCTTTATTCCCCATTTTTGCACTCTATTTTTACTTGCTTTAAAATAGTTTTTGAGCTTAGCATATAACACAAAAAAGTTCTGATTTTGAACCCTCTTCATTGTATATTAAGAGTGTTTTGTGGTTTGGGGAGGTTTGACCCCCTTTAGACCTTGAAAAAGGTCCCATTTTTTGCTATTTTGGAGAGATCCGAGATTTTGGTGATAGGATCTCTTCACCACTGAAATCTTGAGGATTTCAGTGGTGAAGAGCATGCCTTGAAGTCTCAAGAAGGAGAGGGCCACCCCCTCTCCTTGATGTCCTTGAAAAGGACAAATTTTGCTTCCTTAAGGAGCTTCATGCTCGAGTGTGTGTTGAGCATATTTGGGTTGTTTTCCATGTTTATTATGCCATGATATAACATGTTTTCAAGTCGGTTTTGGTCTCCTATACATGCTTAGTATAGTTGCCTTGTAATCCCCTTTTATGCCTTAACATGTCTAGGTTGTTTGCCCTATTTTCTAGCATGTTTTAAGCTTAGATTTGTGAAGCTTGTAAGCTTATTTTGCCATGATTTAGCTCGGTCCATAGCTATTTTGGCCAATCTTAGCATGAATTTGGTAGCCTCCTTGTATTTGGCTTGTTGGCCTCAAGAGCATGAATATGTGGTATGCTATTCTAGCTTTGTTTTTGATGATTGGAACCATCTAACATGCCATTTCAGTCCTTCATACATGCTTGTTGGATTGCCTTAGTGGCCTAGTTAATGCTTTAAGAGTATGTCTTGTATGCTCCATGTTTTGGCTTCAATGCATGCCTTTAGCTTAATGACTCTTAGATACCATCTAAGTAGCTCTTTGGCCTTGCTTTAACATGCTAAGAACCTGTTTTTGGTTGTTAAGTGCATGCCATATGTGTTTGCGCTAAGTGTGGTTTAATGCCCTATTGACTTGTCTTAAGCCTAGGCCATTTACATGCTTGGTTTGGCATGCTTCTATTGCATGATTTGGCAACATGTTTAACATGAATTTCAGAGTTTTTGATGCATGCTATCAGTCTATGTTTGGCCTCTTAAGTGTGCATGAGAGTTGCTTTTGAATGCCTAAGCCTTGAGCCTTAACACTTGCGTGTGTGTGTGTGTATTTGGTCTCATTTTCTAGGCACTTTGGCCACTGTTTTGAGCCTTATTAGAGCTGCCCAATTCATGTTTAAGCCCAATCTACAATCAGTTTGCATGCTTGGTTCATGTGCTTGCTTGTATGCTTGCATAAATGCCATGCCATTGTCCATGTGTGCATGATAGATAACATGCTTAGGGTTGCATCACATTCGCATGTATGTTAAGCCTCTTGAAGTGAAGTATGATAGAGGTTTGGCACCCTTGTTTGATTGTTTGCATTGCATGCATTTGAAATCAAATTTGCACCCTTGGTTCTTAGGATCATCACGCATGGAAATAGCGATTGATGGTCCGGGAATCGAGGCACATGCCCTCTTGAGTCCATAGCATGATGAGGGATGTGCTTGGTGCATACATGCTTTGATTTGCATTGCCTTGCCTTTGGTTTCCTCTGCTTTGTCGATTCTGAGGTTCTGCGAGGATAAAGACGTCGGCACTCTTTATTGACCCGCCTCTTGGCACCGATAATGAAATTCGAGCCGGTGGCTTCCTCCCTTAGCCCTTAAGCGGTGGCTCCTGCCTCGGCCGTTGATGCTCCCGATGCTCTCGAGAGGCACTCCACGAAGTTTTGGAATTTTCAAGAAGGAAGCGGAGAAAGCGAGCACACTTGCAGCGGTCTGATTCCAAGCGAGTCCCGGGCACACTGGCGGTCGACCCTCCTTCGAGGCATTTATCGCTTAAATAGATTAATTATTTGATTTAATTAATTTAGTCGATTTGTAATATTTAATTAGCTAGAATAGTTAATTATTTGTTAAACTGTATTATTATTTGGTCCCTCACGGCGAGTAATTTGTAATAAGTGTGCGTGAGTGGGTGTATGTCTTCCAACCCCCACTTCTTTCTATCCCTTTTATTTACCCGCTTACAATGGTAGATTAGGGCATACTTATTTTAGCATACCTTATGCAATGCATGCGTGCATTCATGCATTTGTTTACATGCACCGGGCTCGGTACATCATACAAACTGCATCGCAATTTACAATTCCAAAATTGAATACGTGCTATTTGATCGCATTACATATGCCATGTTTAGGGTTAGCCGAGCCTACTCTAGATCGCATCCCTGCCTGTGTTGCATTAGCCACTTAACATGAACTAGGTCATGCATGTTTGCTAACCAGTTTCTTGTTTTGTACAGTCTGATGTAAGTGTTCTGGCTTTAGCATATCGCATCCGTGTGAGGGTTTACCATGATAGTAGGCTTACCATGCGGCTAGTTGCTTACATGATAAACTGTTTGAATGCCTGTGGGTGGAGGTTGGGTTGCTTGAGTTGGAACAACTCGTTGAAATCCGTATTTTAGCCTACTTGCGAGTAGCAAAATCTAACACGTTTTTTGAGACAAAACGGATATGCAGTGTTTAGTTCCAAGTTAGGCAATCTAGTCTATACTTTTGTGTTGTCGCATCACATAGTAATTCTAGGTTAATAACCGGAATAAGAACGCATAAAGTTTTCAAAAGCGGATATCACGGTTAGTAGAGGCGGTCTTGGACGGGCGAAAAGTGCTCATAAATGACCTTCCCGATCGTACCCAAGCTCCCGAGCCAAGACCACTTTGGTGATAGCGGACATGTGGCCTTGACCGAGTCGAGTTTCCTAAATTTCCCAATTAAAAAATATTTAGGTGGCGACTCTGTAATGCAAAGCGATCCATGTTTGGCACTACTTTTCAAAAATCTGTTTTCTCAAAGCGATTTGCGGATTTGGACTCTTTGGTTGATTTAGAACCGACACAAATCGAGTCGGCTGTAGAGTGAAGCCCAGGCGCGTCTGATTCTGGCGACTCTATTTGAGGGAGTTTAGAGAGCTTGACTCGAACTCGTGATATCTGTTTTGATTTCACTTATGTGTCTCTTTGCATTGCATGTGCATTGGTGCGCCTAGGACACCGTGTTGGCCATCTGCTATTCCTGAGCGGTTTGCCGGAGGCTTGTCTTGTCAAGGCATGACCATAAGGCTGACCGGTTGCGGGCTCTGCCAGTATGGGAACACAAACCCCGGTTTTACCGGGGCACCCTTTTGGACCATTCGACCTAGATTGCATAGTCGGAATCCGTAGCGACCATTCCAAACTAGGACAGGTTGCTTACCCGATATAGGTTGTTTGAAACCGCTGCGCGCATAGTGAAACCCTAGCTCTTGACAAAATAGGACAGGGAAACCCTACCCCAACATAGGGGTGTATTGGCTCTCATTTACTTGCTATGTGCTTTTAGAGTGTAACTCTGCAGGGAACATACAGATCAGTTTGCAAGTTTGAGTATCCGGCCTGAGGGCACCAATATCAGTGTTTTTGAGAAAGCGATATCTGCGGGTATCGATTCGATCGGGACAATGATTTTTGGGAGCAGTGTTGATAGTGGAATCTGATTGTTTGACCACACCGTGCTTGATCGATTAGGGCTGAAATCTTGCTTGTTTTCCGTTTGATTCAGAGATTGAGAGTTAAGTCGGAAACGACTAGTGTCTTTTCCTCGTGAGGCGGGACCAAACATAATCTGAGAACTTAGAAGAGATTGTGGTCATAATGACGCTAAGTCAAGAACCACCCACAAGATGAGGCTCTTGTCGACATGCCGCACCGCCTAGGTCGCCATTGCACACCCAATCTGGACCCCTCAATTCTATCGGGCTCATGAGCCCACTATTCGAATTAATGGGGATGATAGGCGATCTCGAGGTCGTGGCGGATCTTGCTTCTGGAATGTCAACCTCGCCACGGTTGCACCGTATCTTTGGAAATTTGAACCCGAGGCCCCGATCTTTGGGGCGGATTGTGATCGAGCTCACTCGATCGGAGATGACCTCCACCCAGTGATGATGTAGTACCAACCCAAACCTCTCATCGGTGAGGCGGAGGCAAAAGACAAAGTAAAGGCCGAGGCCGACCGGAACAAGCTAACTTGTGGCGATCGAGCTTTAAAACCGGAGGAATGAGCAAACAACGGTATCGCGATTGTAACCAAAAGTATGGATAGCGTTTTTCCTTACGCCGCGATTCGATCAATCGAAGAACGGGATAGGCCCGTCATGCCAAGAAAGGTCCTTCCCACTCGACCTCATCCGGAAAGGATCGAAGCAAAAGGCGCACCGTGACCCGTTCGCTAGTGCATCTAGCAAGAGTCCTCGAATTCAAAGTACTTGCCCGAGGCGCGGGCCTTCCATCCTCTCTACATGCCGTTGTCTAGGGCACCGATTTTGGCCAAGGGGCATCTCACCCCTCGATCCTAGGCGCTCCCCAAACCCCTTCCGGGAGCCATGATGCCACTCGATCTTGTCGCGTACCATCAGCGATCTGGCCGCGCCAGCGATAATTGCTTCCGCCTCCGTCATGGTCTGAGTTTGATTGATAACGAGGTTATCCTCCACCCACCTCATTCATCGGTCCTCTGAGTTCTTGGATTGTGAGGACACGGAATCCGAGGAAACCGATCTGCGAGTATGTAATTGAGATTCAAGCACTGCGGGCAATATCTGGTTACATTTTTGGATATGGCGTTTGGCGCATTTTTGAGCACACCAATACTAGTTTTGTAAAACGACTTGGGTGTCGAGTCGGTCTTTTGATTTGTCTTGAGTCATCTCATTGTTTTGAGTCGATCCTTTTTGTAAGTGCATCTAATTGTAATGAGTCAGTTCCTCTTTTGTATAAGAACACTAGGTGACTTCGGGGTTGTTGCCTCGAGCACCGTTTTGTTTTGTAATTACTTCTTTTTGCTTTCTTTTTGGGTCTACCTCTGCCGTGGAGCCAGTTTACATCTAGGGAACCCGAATGAAACAGCCGCGGCTATCGTGATCCCGTACTATTTATGTTGGGCTAGTTGTGCCAGAGAATTCAAATGGGGTGACAGTGCATTCCACCTGCTCTTTTGTGCCCCAAAAATTATTGTTTTGACCTAAGTTTTTCAAAACCTTCTTTGAAACACTGCGGTGGTAAAAACAAAGAGGGAGGAATTCCTCGGGATTTGCAAAACTTTGATCAATTGAGAGAAAGAGAGGCATGCTAAGCCCTTAATGAATGAAATCATGCTTGTCGGCGTGAGTGCTGAGAAGGACCCTAGCTTTGATCCAGATTGGTTCCTGCTTGTCTTGACACGAGCAGATCGTCGCCTTCTTAAAAACTTTCAAAAACAAGATATTTTGCGTAGTCTTGCGAAGACCTGTGTGGGATCGTTCTCGAGATTACGCAGCTTAGGATCGCTCTCAGCCTCGAGACTCGACCCCCCCTATTTTCAAACCTTGGACCAGCATCCAGAATGATTCAAAAGATAGCTACCAATCGGCGCTGTGTGGCCAGTTCAGCGACCCTCGAGCAAGAGGCATCGAGTCCGTCGGGAAGATCAAAATCCCACCAAGCAAAGCTCAAGAAGTAACCGTGATGGGCCTTTGACCGTCGGCAAATCAATAGCCGTTCTCCCAGATACGGAGAGGCTTCAATCTCAAAACCATTTGGCATGGGCATGCTACACTTTTACCCCTTGAGAGGCTCGCTGGGCCGAAAACCCGGAAGGGCGACCCAGGCAAAAGTTAGAGCAAAGAAACAATACAAAAAGAAAAAAAAAAAAGAAAAAGAAAAAAAAATGCAAAAAAAATGTATATCAAAAGAAATGCAAAAGAAAAGAAAAAGAATGAAAACGAAAAACATAGCTACTTAAGGTCGAAAACCGCATTGGGCACCTTGGCAAAAGTTAGAGCCTAAAAATAGTGAAGGTTAAAATACCCGAGTGTACCCTAAGGAACTACGTAGGCTTGATTCCCATGTTTGGGATCGTAGGCAACTTCACTTTGAGGTCCATTAGCGCTTCCATAGCGACTCAGGCCATGTCATGGTTTTGATCGGTTGCCTACTCCGAATCAATGTCTTGATTGCGACAATCCGGAGCGTAATTAACTTCCTCTTGAAGCCAAACCACCAACACCTTCGGTGTTGTGTCCACATATTGATTCAAGCCATCTTGACTCCTCGCGTCAGGGATCCGACCATCGTCAACAAAAGGCGGCTTACAACATGCGGCATCATCCAAACAAGGGGCAACTTTCCGTTGCCCTCCGTTACCATAAATTGCCCCGAGCTACCGTTCAAACCAGGGGCAACTTTCCGTTGCCTTCCCTCCCCTTTTAAGCCAGGGGCAATTTTCCATTGCCTTCGATCCGAGGTTGCATATCTCGAGGGCAAGTTCTACGCTCGTTGAGCATTGATTGTTTGCAAAAATAGTTTTTGAAAATTTTCACTGAGGTTGACTTACTTTCTCGAAAACTATTCCATTTTTAAAATTGGACCATGTTTGGACCCGAAAAGGAGAATTTTCAGTGCTCACAGCCTGATTCGCATGATTTTCAACTCAACAATTGAATAAGTGTGTTAATCTAACTCTCATTTTGGTCAGAACTATTTTAGAAAACAAAAATGGTCAAAATGACGAACTAGGGGCACGATTGAGTCAGGTCCTCTGCCTTCCCCCCGTTAACTTGTTTGCCCGAGAGGCACTTTATCTGCCAGAAGGAATGGTTGCAAGCCAGCTATATCGGGCGTGAACCCGCTACTTCTTATTCATCTGTCATTCACCCTGGGGAGGGATGCAAAAATGAGAGATTGAAGAATAGAGAGGAGTAAGTTGAGAGAAAAGTAAGAGAAGGGTTTTTGAGAGAAAAACCGAGCCTGAGGGCCGAGCGATGTGAGTATCACAAATCAGAAAGGGTGGGAGGTGTACCCGGAGGAACTGGCTCCTCGAAATTTGAGGTCTCTTTTAAACACGTATGTGTGTCGTGTCTTTCGATTTGTCGGTTTCAATTTTGGATTTGAGTCTTTTCCAAGTATGTCTTGTCGTGTTAGGTCGTGTGCCTTTTGTTTCTTTGATTGAGTCTATCTCGTCGTGTTATGTGGGAGGCTCGACACCCCGGTTGAAAACCCATTCTCTTCCAAAAGGTAATCGCTTGTGCTCAGAATGCTGTGCCATTCTTTACATCAGCAAAAGTAAGAGAAGGGAAGGGAAAATCTGGAACATCCGAGTGTGTTTCAACCGCAATCGTATCGGTTTTGTGATCTGTCCCATCAGATTAGGGCTATCTGTTCAGAGTTTGCGGTATGCAGAAGGAACCGAATACTGAATTGTGCACTAAATGCAGATCAATCTGACAAATTAATCCTCGTGAATTATGGGTTGTATGTTGTTTGAGCGATGGTTTGTATGAAATTTGTTTTGTTTAGTTGGTTGGTTATTTGATTATTCTTGTGCAAGTGTTCAATTGTCGGATAACAAATCAATATCATTTACATTTGGGGTGTAATATGATGCAATGCGATTGCAAAGTATGAGATATGTAAATATAACACTTTTTAGGATAAAGAGTTCATTTTATATCATCTCTTTCAAATCTGACGTTTGAGAAAAGCAAAAACACACTGTGATACCACGATACTCTATCTACCAAAGAAAAGTACAAGAAAAGAAATAAAGAAAAAAGCAACAAAATCATCATCATCGACAATAGGCCTCATGCCTAAGGATCGATCCTCGCCCTCTTCTGGCGAAGCACAAAAGCGTCGTCGGGCAAATCCTTTGTCGGGCCGAGCCCGAGCTATCCCTGCCTCCTCATAAATGAGTCCCGCCTCCGACTCCCCATCTCCACAGGCTGGAGCTCGTGAGCCGCTCCCGCATGACCACGTCCCCTGCAGTGCGAGGAATATCCTGCCATCCGAGTAGAGGCAGGAGGCCAGTGGGCGATGTCACCTTTGGAGGGATCGGGAAAGGAGGCTGAAAATCTGAAGAACAAACACATCGAAGGCGTGGCGGTTTATCAGCGTAGAATCACGATTAATGCGAGTGCGGTATGTGGAATCTTGTGAGCAGTGAATCGATATAGAATCACGATTAATGCGATGCGGTGTGTGAATGCCGTGGCGGTTTATCGATATAGAATGCGATGTATGAGTACGGTGTGTGAATCTTTGTGAAGCGGTGTATCGATGAAAAGAATGCGATGTATGAGTACGATGTATGAAAGCGGTGGCGATTTATCAGTTGTGTGCGATATAGTAGATTGCGCGAAAGCAGTATAATTCGAGGCGTAGTCGATAAAACATACCGGCAAGCCGTGAGCGGCGAGCGTCAAGAGTCATTGCGGCATCCCCATCGAGAGGCATTGACTCCACCGGCCAGCGGGTATACTCGGAAGAAGCTGCAAAAGTATTAAGTACATCGACGATACGTGGGATATCTGAATAAGCGAAATGAAAAGACAATGCAAGATGCAAAAATAAAGTGATACATAACGGGGGTAAGTCAGGAATACCAGCCAGCTCATGATCGTAGGAGGAAGAGCAAAAGGGATCTGTAGGTCTCCCCTCTGCCCCTATAAGTCAACATAGTAGGCGGCGGGCGGGCCGTCCCTCGTCCCCTCTGCACCCCCCCCCTGGCGCGAGCTCGAGCCCCCTGTGATGGGCCCGCTCCTGCTCCTGTCTCTGCCCGGGCTGGCGCCTTGGTCTCCTTGGTCGGCTCGGGAGTCCGGCTCGAGGCCGCATCAAGAAGGTCGGGACGTGCTCGAGAATAGTCGCCCTCGCCCTGTGGCATCCACCTCTATGGCCCAGCCCAGTGTGTAGTCCCCCATCTGCTGCACCGAAGCCCTCGCGGTGTCCCTCATGTGCTCGGGAGTCTGGAGCGGAAATATCTGCTCCGGCAATCCTAAGTCAGCGCAAAGCGCTCACCAGTACCAAGCCCGGCAGGCCGGGCCCTCCAGAGAATCCGTGGCCTTGAGGTCTCGGTGGCGCCCGACATACCTATCTCGTATCACGGCGGGAGTGGAGCCCACGGTACGGTGACTGAAATGAAATCTGATTGATTATCTCTTGTCTGAAATGTACGCATAAGCGAAGCTTCAAAGCGGTTTGTAAGTAAAACATACCTCGAAGGGGTGATGGTGTCGAAGAAAGCAGCGGTAGAAGCTAAAAGTGTCGGGGTCTCCGGACACATCGCCCGTCATCTTGGCGAAGAAGGGGCGACGGAGGGTCTCCGTCTCGTCTTAGCTCGATCTGGGGAAGTAGGCATACACCTGGTACCAAAGCGAGCGTCGATCACGATTATCGAGAATAAGCGGTCTGAGAATAAGCGAAATATGAGCGTGTGTTTATACGGTGTGTTGGCGGGGTGTCTGATGTGAGCGATTATGCGATCAATATCGCGAAATATGTGTGTGCGTGTATGCGATATCTGAACAACGATGTGTGCGATGTCTGGTCTGAAAATCTGAGCGAAATGAAATCTGAAGAAAACATACCTCGAGGCTCGCCCTTGATAGCCCCGAGCAACTACTGTTGCCACGGAAGCCAGGCTCATGTAGCCGTAAAGGGTGGCGAGCGCGCCACGATCATCTTGCACAATCCGTCGGGCGTCCACGGTCTTGGCGAGGAGGCGAAGAGCAGTGTTCGCCCGGTCGGCGAATAGGGTAGTCCCTAGCAAAAACATGAGGAAGCCGCGCGCATATCTCAGCTGACCTCACAGGTCGCCAGACGCGTCCACCGGCATAGTCCGCACTTTTCAGCGCACCTCGAACCGGGAATAACGGACGAACCTGGGCGAACAAGCGGCGGCGCCTCGCCGAAACAAATAAACTGGCGGCGATCCACTCGTCCATATGCGTGTCAAGGGATCGGATCACCCCACCCGATGCGATAAGCATCGAGAAGTCGAAAGGGTCATCGTCATGTCCCGATCGATAGATGAAAAGAATCGGTGGCGTCCACCACCTCTCTGCGGGCGGCAAGAAGAGGTCTGCAAGTAGAAGTGCAGGAAAGTCCCTGCGAAGGTGCGAATCGGCCCGATCCACAATCACGGCGTCAGGCGACTCGGCGTACCGACGCATGGCGGTAATGTTCCCCATACCAGCGGAGAGTATGGGAGTCTCCCTGTAGTCAAGAAATTACAAAACCATATGAAGATATGCAGTCGGTACAAATCTGATATGCGTGCAAATTTTTAAATTTCAAACAGAAACCGGGTGCCGGTGTGCTTATAGTAAACTACAAACCCGTGGTGCGTCAGTGTGTTTTAGATGCTCCAGTGTAAACTTGGTGCATGTGTGCACATTTTCAGATTCAAGCAGATATCGGGCCTCAGTGTATTGCGGTGGACTACTGCCTGTGATGTGTCAGTGTGTTTTATGAAGGTTAGCATGCAGATACGGTGCATGTGTGCACATTTTTGATTCAGCGGATGTCGGGTTTGACTTACGATGGGTGGGCTACGGTCTGTGACATGTCAGTGCTCCTATGAGGGTTGGTGTAAACAGCGTGTGTGCGTGCTTTTCAACGTTCAAATAGAAGCCAGGTCTCGGTATGTTTCAGTAAACTACAACGTGTGATATGCCCGCGTGTTGGTGTAGTTTTGTGCAAATATAGCATGCGTCTGATTTTGATTCAAATAAGCGCGGTGTCGGTGCTTGAATTAGCGCGACATGTGCCGTGTGTTTGAGTGCTTGAGGCTAGTGCGGTGTGTGTGCATGTCGTCGGTTCTAAGCAGATGTCGATAGTGAGTTTGTCTACAATCTGATGCGATACATCATAATTAAGCGATTAAGGGGTTCGATTAGCTCTGACGGTGTGAAAATCCTACATTGCGAAAATAAGAGGCGAGAATGTTACCTCGGTGGCGCCCGTGAACAAGTGGGAGGCGGCTCATGCGCAGCTCTGGGTCAAAACTACATCAAAGCGGAAGTGGCGGAGTCCATCGGGTGGTGCGTGGATGGCAGGCGATAGGTCGCCCGGATCGAATGGCGCTCGCTCAGGAGGAGCTCGACCGGGGTCCATCTCATGGTCGGGAGTCGACATGTGGAACCTCGTCTGCCATGGTAGTGGTAGCGAGAAAATGGCCGGAAAATGAAAAATGGGCCGGAATACGAAAAGTCAACCGACAAAGTCAACCACGAGAGGGTCGGAAATGGCCGAGAAGGTCGGAACGTGAAAAGGCATGAGAATGAAGAGAAAGTCGAGGGGAACAAGTCCCGAGAAGGCGAAAATGGCGAAAAATGCACGAAACAAAGTTTTGTTGATTGAAAATGTCAAAGCGGTGAACCCAGCGAATCGGACGACGAAAATGGCGTGAAAGCGAAGAAATCGTGAAAAATCGAAGGAAAAAACTCTAGAGAGAGAGGGTTGGATTTGGCGAAGTGAAGAAAATAGGGTTTGGGAACCCTATTTTATGAAACGAACAAAATGGCAAAAGCCCCGATCGGTAATTTTGGCGGTCGGCCTTTTTTGTGCGGTCGGCACTATTTGTGCCGATAGGCGAGTTCATGCAGCCGGTGGTAGCGGTGACCACCCCACCCGGTGGTGTTCCCAAGGCCATGTTTAGGCAAATTGAGGAGTTTTGGGTCTTCAAAGCTCAAGAAAGTACAAGAAAAAGCATCCCCGATGCTCAACCGGCCTCCGTTTTGACTTCAGACCGTCTCTACTGTGCGTGACGCTCAAACTCAAGCGAAGATTGTATCCTTTCGTATCCTTTTGTCGTTTACAGGGATTCAAAAGTTGCCCCATGCGTTGTCTAACGCATCGCGCTATCTTGCGCATCATATTGCATTTGGCATGCATTCGATTACCTTGTTTTGTGCACTCGCGTTGTCTAACGCGCCATCTTACCGTCTCGCGACTTGCACCGTTTTGAATTGTATTGTGGCATGCGTGTCATCCTCTTTCATCACGTGTTTCATTTTGCATCTCATTTTGAGTCACTTGGGGTGTGCTACTTCACGTGTTTCATTTTGCATTTCACCTTGAGTGACGTGAGATGTACTACCTCACGTACTTTGTTTTGCATTTCATACTCCATCCCATGGAGGTACGCGTGCCTCATGTGCATTTCATTTTGCCATCCGGGTCCGGCGGGAGCGAAAACACGCGCGGTCTGGCGGGACCAAAAACACGCGCGGTCCAGGAGACCTTAAATCCTCGGGAGGTACAAGACCTTCGGTGCATTAAGGTGCACCTCATTACATTCATTTCGCATATCGTTGCATCTCGAGGCACGTATGCCTCGTTTTGCACTTCATTTTCCATCAAATGAGGTACGTATGCCTCATTTCGCATATCGTTGCATCTCGAGGCACGTACGCCTCGTTTTGCACTTCACTTTCCATCAAATGAGGTGCGTATGCCTCATTTCGCATTTCATCGCATTTCGAGGTGCGCGTGCCTCGTTTTGCATTTTATTTTCCACCTATGAGGTATGCACGCCTCATCATGGTTCATTTCATTCTCATTTGCATTGTTCTGCACTCCTTTGTGGCACGCGTGTCGCATTCGCATGGTTGCCCCATACCCGTCTGGCGAGACCTTAAACACGTGCGGTCTAGGAGACCTTAAATCCTCGGGAGGTGCAAGACCTTCGGTGCACTAGAGTTGCCCCTCATTGCATTTGGCATGCATTTCATCGCGCCGCTTAGCGCACCCTCATTGCACTCCATTTTCCATCTTTTGAGACACGCCGCGTCTCATGCGCGTCTCATTGCATTGCATGCACTTGAGTCTTGTGTATGATTGCCCGGTCTGGCGAGACCTTAAACACGCACGGTCTAGGAGACCTTAAATCCTCGGGAGGTGAAAGACCTCCGGTGCGTTAAGGTGTGCACCTCATTGCATTTGGCATGCATTCCATCGCATTGTTTAGCGCACCTCATCGGTTGCCCCCCCTAGGTCCGGCGAGACCTTAAACCCGCTCATTTGCATTATCATGCATCTCGAAGCCGCGCGTTGGCGCGCATTTCAAAAAAAAAAAAAACATGCATTGTCATGCATACATTATACATCCCGGTCAAGGAGACCTTAAATCCTCTGAAGGTGCAATTCCTTTGGTGTTTGTCGTGTCCGAACGACTTTCGGTGGTCTGGTAAAGCCACATGCGTATGCTGCGGTGAGTTCTAGGAGACCAATGGGGGCGGTGAAAACTAGAGTTTGAATGGCTTATGCCTAGAACGCATAAAGGTTGAATTTCCGAGACTAAAGTCTGGTTTAAATACCCAGGGGGATGTACCCTCGGCTTGAAATCTGTATGGAAGCCCCATAGGTTGAGGCGGCGTGTTTACGCCTCGATTCTGGATACTGAACCAACCTAGTATGTCGCCCCGTTGGGAGAATAGGGAAAACTGCAATCGCAGCCATTGCATCATATTGCATTTATCATGCATCATCAATACTATCGCATATGTCATGCATTTTCAAAAATTCAAAAAAAAAAAAACACGTACATCATGTTGCATTTGTCATGCATCATCAATACTATTGCATATGTCATGCATTTCAAAAAAAAAAAACATTCAAAACACAAAAGAAAAATGCATATGTCATGCATTCCATTGTAAGTATAGTGCATATGTCATGCATTTTCTGTAAATATCTAGTTCTATTGCATTGTAGTTGCATGCGTCCACTGCATCATCTTCCATCTATGGCTCGCGCCTTTCCTTGTTGAGCTTGGTCTGGTATGTGCCCTTACTCTTCACGTTGAAGCATAGTTCTGCATGGGGATCGCGCCTACTTCACTGTTGGTATGTTGGATTGAGGTTGCGGCACCTTTTCTGTGTTAGACATGGCTTGTATGTGTGCATGCCTTTCCTAGGCAAAATACGGTTTGGCCCGCATGCCATACCCATTGTATCCATTTCCATTACATTGTAGTGTAGTCATTGCGTCCGGCATTAGGATCATTATTCCCACCTCAGCGGGTCGTTTCCCCACTTATGTCAATCCACTCAATACTTGTTCTTGCGTCCGTGCGTATTACTCATAGATCAGACATCGTTCTATGGGACACGGGTGTTCGTGCGTATTCCTCATAGATCAGACATCGTTCTATGGGACACGAACTTGTTACCTCCAATCAATCTATTTGACATTTGTGTGGTTTCGAACCGCTCCGGTTTGAATCATGATTCAATTGCCCTACATGTAGTTCGCATTAGTTTTAATTGCACTACATTTTCATTTGCATTATTCATACATAGTTTTGTATATATTGCATATCATTCGTCATGCGCCATGCATATGTCATGCATGTTGCTAACAATATGGTACCTGTTAAGTTTGCTTTCTTCTGAGCCGCGATATTGTATGTCTGATTCATTACTGCTTGGCATAGCAGGACGAGCCGCATTGTATTGTATCCTCCGTGTGAGACGTTTTGAGAATTGCATAATTCTCTTACATCCTTTCTGCATTGTAGTGTAGATTGGTGCATGTTAGCTTATAACTGTTGCATGTATGCTTCATTACAGCTTTCTTTGCATGTTTGTCTAAGTCTTCGGCCTTGTCAAAAATGGGTCGTCTCTGGGCTTTGACATTCACTCCCGTCATTGTTATGACTTTCGAGTTCTGTCAAAGAGGGGCAACTGTAGACACCCCATTTTTGACCGTCCTCAAGACTTGGACGTCACCGTTGGAACACTCGGTGATTATCCATGTTTGTGTTCGTTTGGAGTTCCCGGAGTTCTCGGCTCGCGCGCCGTGCCTCAGGACCTCCGAACTCGACCGTTTGTGTTTGGTTTTGCACCAAACACTTGTGATTTGCCTTAGAAGGGCAGGGAATGCTTTATGAGGCATCCCCACACACCACCGGCTGGGGCTAGAGGCCACCGGCTGTAGTTGTCACCGGCACTATATTGTGCGGTCGGCACTATTTTGTGCGGTTGGCACTATTTTGGCGAAATGACCAATTTGCCCGACCACCCTGTGCACTTGCTTTACGAGATATTTTGACAGCTTTTGAGCATTGCTTCCCCTCCATACACGTGTATGGAGGGATGAACCTGTTTGCTTAGCTTGTAAGTTTACAAGTTCTATAAGAGAAAGCTCTCCCTCTTGACTTAGGGTTAGCATTTTTGAGCATTAGACATTGTTAGAGATTTGGAGCTCTGGTTTTAGGGTTAAGTTAGATACATATATCATATCTCTCTTTTTCTCTTAGTACACTAGGTGTTTAGTTCACACTATTGTACTAAAACACCTAGTGTTTCACCTCCTCCTTGCAACCCGAGGTTCGGAGGCTGTTCTTGGAGGTTCTTGACTGGTTTTGAGTCCAAAGAAGGTACAACATCAAGCTTTGTGAAGAAGGCTACAAGGGTAAGCAAAACTACCCTTTATTCCCCATTTTTGCACTCTATTTTTACTTGCTTTAAAATAGTTTTTGAGCTTAGCATATAACACAAAAAAGTTCTGATTTTGAACCCTCTTCATTGTATATTAAGAGTGTTTTGTGGTTTGGGGAGGTTTGACCCCCTTTAGACCTTGAAAAAGGTCCCATTTTTTGCTATTTTGGAGAGATCCGAGATTTTGGTGATAGGATCTCTTCACCACTGAAATCTTGAGGGATTTCAGTGGTGAAGAGCATGCCTTGAAGTCTCAAGAAGGAGAGGGCCACCCCCTCTCCTTGATGTCCTTGAAAAGGACAAATTTTGCTTCCTTAAGGAGCTTCATGCTCGAGTGTGTGTTGAGCATGTTTGGGTTGTTTTCCATGTTTATTATGCCATGATATAACATGTTTTCAAGTCGGTTTTGGTCTCCTATACATGCTTAGTATAGTTGCCTTGTAATCCCCTTTTATGCCTTAACATGTCTAGGTTGTTTGCCCTATTTTCTAGCATGTTTTAAGCTTAGATTTGTGAAGCTTGTAAGCTTATTTTGCCATGATTTAGCTCGGTCCATAGCTATTTTGGCCAATCTTAGCATGAATTTGGTAGCCTCCTTGTATTTGGCTTGTTGGCCTCAAGAGCATGAATATGTGGTATGCTATTCTAGCTTTGTTTTTGATGATTGGAACCATCTAACATGCCATTTCAGTCCTTCATACATGCTTGTTGGATTGCCTTAGTGGCCTAGTTAATGCTTTAAGAGTATGTCTTGTATGCTCCATGTTTTGGCTTCAATGCATGCCTTTAGCTTAATGACTCTTAGATACCATCTAAGTAGCTCTTTGGCCTTGCTTTAACATGCTAAGAACCTGTTTTTGGTTGTTAAGTGCATGCCATATGTGTTTGCGCTAAGTGTGGTTTAATGCCCTATTGACTTGTCTTAAGCCTAGGCCATTTACATGCTTGGTTTGGCATGCTTCTATTGCATGATTTGGCATCATGTTTAACATGAATTTCAGAGTTTTTGATGCATGCTATCAGTCTATGTTTGGCCTCTTAAGTGTGCATGAGAGTTGCTTTTGAATGCCTAAGCCTTGAGCCTTAACACTTGCGTGTGTGTGTGTGTGTATTTGGTCTCATTTTCTAGGCACTTTGGCCACTGTTTTGAGCCTTATTAGAGCTGCCCAATTCATGTTTAAGCCCAATCTACAATCAGTTTGCATGCTTGGTTCATGTGCTTGCTTGTATGCTTGCATAAATGCCATGCCATTGTCCATGTGTGCATGATAGATAACATGCTTAGGGTTGCATCACATTCGCATGTATGTTAAGCCTCTTGAAGTGAAGTATGATAGAGGTTTGGCACCCTTGTTTGATTGTTTGCATTGCATGCATTTGAAATCAAATTTGCACCCTTGGTTCTTAGGATCATCACGCATGGAAATGCGCGATTGATGGTCCGGGAATCGAGGCACATGCCCTCTTGAGTCCATAGCATGATGAGGGATGTGCTTGGTGCATACATGCTTTGATTTGCATTGCCTTGCCTTTGGTTTCCTCTCTGCTTTGTCGATTCTGCGAGTTCTGCGAGGATAAAGACGTCGGCACTCTTTATTGCCGCCATTTGCCTCTTGGCCGATAATGAAATTCAGAGCCGGTGGCTTCCTCCCTTAGCCGGTGGCTCCCTGCCTCAGCCGTTGATGCTCCCCAGTGCTCTGAGAGGCACTCCTGAAGTTTTGGGAATTTTCAAAGAAGGAGAGCAGAGAAGCAGAGGCACACTTGCACTGCGTCCCGCAGTTCAAATTTCCCCTCCTTCCGAGGCATTTATCGCTTAAATAGATTAATTATTTGATTTAATTAATTTAGTCGATTTGTAATATTTAATTAGCTAGAATAGTTAATTATTTGTTCGGCCTGTATTATTATTTGGTCCCTCCGAGCGAGGGCGAATTTGTAATAAGTGTGCGTGAGTGGGTGTATGTCTTCCAACCCCCACTTCTTTCTATCCCTTTTATTTACCCGCTTACAATGGTAGATTAGGGCATACTTATTTTAGCATACCTTATGGAATGCATGCGTGCATTCATGCATTTGTTTACATGCACCGGGCTCGGTACATCATACAAACTGCATCGCAATTTACAATTCCAAAATTGAATACGTGCTATTTGATCGCATTACATATGCCATGTTTAGGGTTAGCCGAGCCTACTCTAGATCGCATCCCTGCCTGTGTTGCATTAGCCACTTAACATGAACTAGGTCATGCATGTTTGCTAACCAGTTTCTTGTTTTGGCACGGAGTACGATGTAAGTGTTTACGGCTTTAGCATATCGCATGCGTGTGAATGTTTACCATGATAGTAGGCTTACCATGCGGCTAGTTGCTTACATGATAAACTGTTTGAATGCCTGTGGGTGGAGGTTGGGTTGCTTGAGTTGGAACAACTCGTTGAAATCCGTATTTTAGCCTACTTGCGAGTAGCAAAATCTAACACGTTTTTCGAGACAAAACGGATATGCAATGTTTAGTTCCAAGTTAGGCAATCTAGTCTATACTTTTGTATTGTGCGCATCACATAGTAATTCTAGGTTAATAACCGGAATAAGAACGCATAAAGTTTTCAAAAACGGATATCACGGTTAGTAGAGGCGGTCTTGGACGGGCGAAAGGTGCTCATAGCTGACCTTCCCCGATCGTACCCAAGCTCCCGAGCCAAGACCACTTTGGTGATGACGGACATGTGGCCTTCGGCACCGAGTCAGGGTTTCCTAAATTTCCCAATTAAAAAATATTTAGGTGGCGACTCTATAATCTGGCAAAGCAGTCCATGTTTGGCACTACTTTTCAAAAATCTGTTTTCTCAAAACGATTTGCCGGATTTGGACTCTTTGGTTCAGATTTAGAACCGACACAAATCGAGTCCGAACTGTAGAGTGAAGCCCACGGGCGCGTCTACACCATCTTGGAACCACTTTGGTTGACCTCCACCCTCACCCTGACATATTGGCCGAGATGTCATCATCTAGGCCGAGGTGTTCATCACCAAGGCCGAGATGTTATCATCTAGGTATCTTAGATCATTGACTCTTGCACCTAGTAATCTTGTTCCTGGAATGGTATGACCTAGACCGAGGTTTGGCACATCTAGGCCGAGGTGTGGCATAGCGAGGCCAAGTGTTGTCCTTCCTAGCCGAGATCATTACCCGCCAAAGTGCCCATGTCACCTTACTTGCTGCTTACACTTTGTCATGACCTTGTCTTGTCATTCTGTCACCCTTTTGAGGAGATCCAACCAGCCATCGCCACGTGTCCCAGCAGATGGTTAAGTCAGTAGGCTAGTATGAAAACATATCATTTGCTATATGTCTTTGTTCTTGAGGAGAGAGAAGCTCTAGGAAGAGGAAGAGGAGTTCTTAGAGAAGGATTAGATTTCCAAGCTTGATCTTCACACCTTGAGCCGTTAGATTCGTGTCTTGAGGTTAGAATCTTGATCTACTCTGATTGTTCTTATTATTCATCTAGCTGCATTGCATGATCTAGCATGTTTCATGAGCCATGCATTGTTTTAAAGTTTGGTTTTAGAAAGAGAAAATGGTGTTCTTGTGTTCTTGAAAGAAAACCATGTTTTGATCCGAAAGTTTGTAACTAGTTTCGTGTTTTTGTGTTTGTTTCCATGAAATCTTCAAGTATGGGTACCCAGGTCCATATTTTCAAACTCATCTCATGAAATCTCAGATTTAGTATAAAGAAGTTATGATTTTAGCATTCATGTTCTCCATGCTCTTGAAGGGAGAAACTCAGATTTTTCCCAAACTTCGTTTCCTTAAATGTGGTCGTCGAGAACACACCTCGACCAAGAGGTGTGGGACCTCGGCCCAGACCTGGTTAGTGCCTGGCATGTTTTCCTAAGATGAAAAGGCAGTGTTGTAACTCCCAGCATGTTTTGCTTTGCCTTGACTTGGTTTTAAAAGAAAATGTCGGGATCAATTGCACCCATGGAAAGCTTGCTATAGGGTTGCATTTCATATCCATCTTTGAGCATCTCTCCTTGCCTTCTTGAAATGCATTCAATGGGGATTTATTATGTGCTTGTAGGCCTTGGATCCTTGCTTGTAATTCCTACACCCGAAGAACTATGTGAGTGGTATTTTTAATAAAGCTATGTTATAATGTTTTGATAAAAGCTTTGCTTTGCTTTGTTTTGGAAAAGTACTTGATCAAGCATGAGTAATTATCCCTAGTTTTCTATCATGTATTATATTTGTTTTGATGACATTCTGGGAAAGTCCTTAGTGCCAGGGGACTATAATGCAACTGCACCCTTGTTTTGTTTGCCACCGACGGTTCTCCGCGTGGGTTTGTCCGGAATGTCATCCCTTGTATTATATTGATGCTAGTAAGCATGCCTTGAAGCTTGAAAGACTTGCTAGATGGAGTTGGTTCATCCCTTGATTTTGTATAAGATATGCTATGTATTGTTTTGAAAAGAGATCTTGAATATCATTCATGGAAAAACCTTTATTATTAATATCATTCACTGAGTATCGAAGCTCACCCTCTCTCTATATATATATATGTAGGTGACGAGTTGGAAGGCGGTGATGCCTAGATGATTGTTTGCAAGATGTTTTTGGATTCTTGTTTTGTTCACATCTTGAAGATTATGCTTCTTGGCCTTGTATTTCATTCCTTTTATATATGTCGGCTTGAGAAGCCTTTTGATCAAGATGTATTGTGTACTTAATTTATTGTAATCAAGTTGTAAGACGATGTTAAGATGTATGACATTTCATTTGATCTATGCACAGCTCTTGTTGACTATTTCGATTTAAATTTATTGCTTCTGCACATGTAAGCCCCATATGTATACTCTGATTGTATGTGAATCTTTGTAAGTTGGCCTTTGGTAATCTTGGATTACTGGCCATCACGACACCATTCTACCATGGGTGGGATGGGGTCGTGACAAAAACTCTCTCCCTTCAACCAAGTTTGGAAATTATTTGTTCTAGGGTTAGGATTTGGAGATTTGAAAAAAAAAAAGGTTTTTGATTTGGGGATTTCAATTGAAAAAATAGAGTTTTGATTGAGGACCTAAAATATTAGTTTTAGGTTCTGATTGTATAAAAGAAATTATTTTGTTGAATCTAAAATTTTAGTGTGTTTGTTGAATCTAAAATTTTAGTGTGTTTGTTGAATCTAAAACATGTGACTATATAAAAATTAATTTATTGGGATGTATAAACAATTAAGCTAATTAATTTAATCAGTAGACTGTAGTTCATCCTAAAAATCTTAGAGTTATCTTGTGTCACGCCCTACTTTTTATTGCTCGGAATCCATTACCAAATTCATTAAATTATTCAATTTCAGAGATAACACACAGAATATCCTTACATCACGAGGAGGAATGAAATCAAATTCTCTCATCCGAATATAAAATGAATGCAACAGGAGTATATCTAAATAAATTGCCCGAAGGCTTACATCCTAAAAAGTAGAAAGAGGGTTTAACCCCTTTACATTAATGGCATTCCGCCTACAAATGAAAGGCCCCATGGCCAACAGGTAAAGAAGATCCATGACCTTGAAACACTTCTCAATATCCACCTGAAAAATAATTAGCAACATGAGATGAACATAAAGTCCAGTAGCGATCTCAACATGGTGCTAAACAATAGCAACTTATAGATAGCTATGATCATGAATGCTTAGTCTCATACTACATGATTAATGTGACATTTTATAAACAAATATACATATATAAGGCTTTTCTCAACCTCATTCATTTCATTCAATAATGTAAGCAATTCACCTTTCTTTCTTCTAGTTACCCTTTTTTCGAAATTCATATGACAATAATAATTTTATGAAAAAACAATCTCACTAAGCCCATTACGTTTTCTCCCACTCTCTAGACTCATACCTAATTTGCCTTTTTAAAACATTTTCACAATATCCGGTGTCCTTTACATTTCTTACTATCTCAATATAGTACTTACGACCGTTTCCAACACATTCATGTCTATATGTGTATATCATTAGTACAAAAGGAAACAACAAGCAACCAACAACTATTTACTCAACAAATGAGGCAACTCGGCCTTCTCAAAACATAACCATTACAACCCACCATGAAATGCCAATTTACCAAACACCAGCTGGAAGGTAATGGTACCTCTACCAATTCTCCAGGCACTAGTTGGAAGGTAATGGTACCTCTCATTCTCAGCACATCCAATTCTCTAAGCGCTAGCTGGAAGGCAATGGTATCTCTCATTCTTAGCGCAATACACATTTTCCAACCATCACTTTATACAACAAGTAGAATTAACTCGAGTGTACTACATTCACATAAACATTTCAATCATCACAATGTCATCATCTACCGATGACCAAGGACAAAACCTCTGAACAAAATGTATTCACACACGTAATACAATCATCCCATTTTCCATGAGGCATTAAGTTCAACAACACAATAATGTTCCAAGGTTTTCGACTTTCACCAAGGTTCTTACTTAATTTGCAAACGAGTTATAATTACCCCTACCTTTCCAAGGTTAATTTTCCACAATTCCTAATTTACAATACACCAACTATACCTTCAACAAAACTCAATTTCCTTTATTTACACTAAAAAGAAGAATCCAATAATGGATAACAAGGTCATAATTCACTCAATTTCTACTTAACGAAAGTGTAACCCAATAATTCTAATCTCATGGTTAAATCCCCTTTTTAACAATTAACAAACTATCAATTTGTTATATTTAACTATAATCAACCCAACACAAGTTAATGCTAAAATCATAAGACCCAATTTAATCTCAAATGAATTACCAAATTATTAATCAAATTCCTTAATTTATAACATGATTATTTCACAATTTCAACCCTTTTTATCTATTAGGCGTTATATAAAAAGAAAATTTAGGGCTTCACCCCTTTCTCAACATAAACATGTTAGCCACTCCCCCATTTAACCGAAACAACAACCAATTTCACAATATTTCAATCTCAACTACCAAATCTTAGATCCCCTATTATGATTTTTAAGAAAATCCATAACAAAAACTTACCACATGTCTATCTATAGACGAGGTATTGGAAAAGATCAAAGAAATCCCTACCTCAAGAGAGAAGAGGAGAGAAGCCCAAAAATCAACTTTGTCGGAATTCAATCTCCACGGGTCAAAATGAAGCTCTCAGTATGCCCGTCATTTTGATACAAGGAACTAGTACCAAAATCCCAATGGATTCTTGAGATCAAAAGAAAATGCAAACATTTGAGGGTTTGGGTGGAGAGAGATGAGAGAAAAGATTGTAGAGAGAGAGATACATTCATAAAATGAAATGAAAAGGAGCAAAAGATAAAAACATAGTTGAAATGCACGAAAAATAAGACAGATCATGTGTCTGGCTCCACGTGCAGCGCCTTCTCCCGCACTTGCAGCTCTCACCCTCGCACGTGCGGTCTCTCCCGCACGTCCACTTCCGTACCTGCCTTTTAAGCAGTCTACCACCCAGCTCTCCCCTACTTCCCTACACGTGTGGTCCAAGTCCCCGCACGTGCAGCCTTGGTCCCCCAGCTCGAAAAAATTTTGGCTCCACTCTAGGCACTCCAAACCTGACCTTGCACCATCTAAAATGAGTGAAAACTCATAAATGAAACTAATACAACCGAAAAAAAATTTGAGAGAGAGTTTCCAACAACCACTTACCCAACATAACTTAAATAGAAACGAAGCAGTTTTTTGAACCGGTGATCACATCTTGCCCTTCATTTTGTGATTATTTATGAAAATTGGCCGGCCAGATTTTTTTTTTTTTTTTTTGGGTCTTGTTTCCTTTGTTTTCTAGGCTTTCAATCCTTTGGTTGGTGAATCATTTAAACTTTGTTTGTCTTGTTTTCTGATTTTATTTGTAATTGCTGGTTGGTCGGCGATTTTGCTTCTAAATAGAATGATATAGACTGATTAAGTGGTTTATGTGTTCTATTTTAATCTTTGTTGTAATTAGTTCTCAACTTTAATATATATAGATCTGTGAAATGGTTTAAGTGCCCTTCAGTGTCCATTCTTCTTTAGATGGCCTACTGGAAGAAAGCAACAAATATAACTAAAACAAAACGAAAAGGATTGCATCTTTCTAGAAATTTTTTTTTTCTTTCGGATGCTTTATGGATATTTTTTTTTATCTTGTTATGGACTAATTTGTAGTGCAAGATTTGGCTTCTTCAAATGGTTGGGGATATGTGCATTTCATGGTGAAGTTTGCTTAATCAATAGGAAGTTCAATAGCAGTGTCATATCTCCCACTATACCACTGCTTTAATAGGAGTTGGAAAGAAATTGAAATTGAGAGAGATTTGAAGCTAATTCACTAATTTTTATGAACACTCTACATGATTCAACACAAATAGATTAAGACAATTATAAACAAATCTTGATGTAAATTTTTATTGGAGATGTTATAATGCTTCATGGTCTTAAGCTATTCAATATGGCCTATTTGATTGGTTAAAGTTTCTTTTGAAATATATATATATATATATTAATGATTCATTCTAGAGACATGTGAGATTTTGTTGGACCTTCATTTAGTCCTATTCCGTTCATAATACATGTGAAAAATTAATCTATTATAAATTTATGAGGAAATAAAGTTAGATGTTTAACTATATACTAAAATACTAACAAGCCAATATTTATATACATCATTAAGACATGTATTTTGTGAGTTTTGAACTTTTTCTTTTTGTATTTTTTATTTCTATTTTTATAATCAGAGAACCATACACACAATATTCTCAATTATGTATGATGTCACATATGAGTGCATTTCTTTCTAATGGATCGAGAATGCTATTTGATATGTTGACACAGAATTTCTAGTAAATCAATATATTTGGGAGCTCTGCAGCCTCAACTCTATTTTACTGTCCTAGCAAAGATGCCTATTCCCCCCTTAGTTTCTTATTACTTATTAAATTATATATATACATTGCAGCTTTGTATTCTCTTTTTATTTTTTAACAAACCCTTGTCGCATGGTCCTCTCATCAGTTTCATTAATCTCTGTTCATAGTCTATCATAATTGGATTGGATAGTAAACAGTTTTGGATTTATCTTTCAGAATACAAATCTTTTCAATTTTGTTTATGGAACTAGTGAATTTATGAATTTGGGAAGTACTAAAATTGATTGTTTCATAAGAGTCTAAAGAACATCTAGATTCATGTAGTTCACTAAGCTTGCTACTAATGTTTAGGAAGACGTCTTATTTGATTTGCTTTTAGTCCTCTTTTTATTTTCATTTTTTTATATATTTTTTTTCCATATGGCTAATGTGATTATGTGATGCAGGTTTCATCTTACATTGGTTCTTATTGCAACAGTATGCTGCTAAATGATGTAAGTTTGATTTTTATTTGAACTTTCTTCTTTTAGCAGCAAAATCAAAACATGAATTATCACTTATCAAACAAAAAATTAAAAAATAAAAAATAAAAAAAAATCCAAACATGAATTTCAAGTTTAAAACAATAAATTCGTATTTCATTTAGATAATTATGGAGGACTGCAGCACATATGCATATAGGCTCCGATTGCTTGAGACATCACAATCTTAGAACTTGAAATTAATGTGATGCACATAGCAGAGCAACAGGGGCTGATGATTACAAGCTAACAATCCATAATTCTATTCAGGAAATTTAACTAACTAAGATTTTGAACCACAAAAAAGAAAAGGAAACCTCTACATCATCGAGGCATAAGGACTCAAGATCAATAACCTTTTCATTATGAAATCCTATTTATTTTATGACGAATACATACGTATCAACACAGATACTAGAATAAAAAAATACTTAGTATAACTCATTTTCATTAGAGTGCATTAGAAAATCAAAATTCATAATTCATAAATATCTCAAAACTTTACAATTTGCATATCCAAGAAGTGTTCCACAGGTATCAATTGAGATGAAAAGTATAATCTGCAGAATAAAGAGATTATTGTATAGAAAGTTTCATAACAAAGAGATAATTGATTCTGTTATAGGGGAATTCCCCAAGAGGACATATTTCTTGGAAAAGTATATTAACTTTAATATAACAATTTTTATAAAAGAATATATGTTTGAAGAATTAGGAAGTATTGGAAACATGCATAGGACACCCAATTTGGGAACTAGTTTTAAAAAAAAAAGCTATTGGAGGGCCAAATTATTAAACTGCTATGGAAGTGACTGAAAACAAGAACAACCAACTTGGGAGGGACCATTATAATTCGTAGGAACTTACAGAGGAACTTACGGCACATGCACGAGATGCACTATTTGTGTATTAGACAAAAATTATTTTTTTCATACTTAAGCTTCAAAAAAGGCTGTTGAAGGGCTAATTTGTTTTTTTTTTTTTTTTTTTTTTGATAAATTGAAGGGCTAAATTATCACACAACTACAAATGAGCATGGGAATCAACACAAACACATAGGAAGGGACCAATATAACTTGTAAGAAGCTACGACATATGAATGAGTTGTACCATTTGTGAATTTGCCTAAAAACCACTTTTTTCCATAATATTGGAAAAATTCCATTGGAGGAGTATATTATCAAACAACCACGAATGTGCATGAGAATTGACACAAAAACCTTACGAGGGACCAATTTAACTTGTAGGAACTATGGCACTATGCACAATTTGTGAATTAGCCTAAAAAATACTTTTTTTCCTATACTCAGGCTTGAAAAATGCCAAACGAAGGGCAGAATTTTCAAATAGTCACAAATGTCATTAGAACCAGCACACACACCACAAGAGTAACCAATATAACTTGTAAAAACTTACCAAATATGCACAGGATGCATCACTTGTGAAATAGATTAGAAAATCGGTTTTTAAATAATTAGGCTTGAAAGAAGGTCATCGGAGGCCAAATCGTCAAACAACCATGAAAGTTCTCATGATTTGGCTCAAACACCTCGAGAAGGACCAATGTTAGTTGTAGGAACTTACAACACATGCACGGGATGCGCTGTTTGTGTATTAGACACAAATATATATATATATATTGTTTATTAAAAAAGCCCCTCAGATTGCTAAATTGTTAAACAGCCACAAATGTGTCCAGAAACCGATACAAACACCTTGGGAGGGGCCAATATAAGTTGTAGAAACTTACGACACGTGCATGCGATGTATAAATTGTCAATTAGCCTAAAAAATACTTTTTTCTCCATACTTAAAGCTTTAAAAAAGACCGTCGAAAGGCTAAATTATCACATAGCCACGAATTTGTATAGGAACCAACAAAAACATCTTGAGAGAGACCAATATAAGTTGTATGAACTTACGACACATTAATGGGATACACCATTTGTGAATTAGCCTTAAAATTATTTTTTTGTTCCCATAATCTTGAAAAAAGTCTATTAAAGGGATAAATTGTATAATTGATCTAATTGTGAATTGATTAGTTACTAATATTTTTAATCTTTAGTATAATTGATTAGTTAATAAAGCTTTTAATTTATTTTTTTGTAGAGATTGGGGTGGCTTTTTTACTTGCAACAATGATCTAATTTGCTTGAATGTTCATTTTTGTTTGATAATGACACATACTTTGTAGAGTTTCACTAGTTATTGTTGGATGTTTTGTGGAATTGCACTAGTTATAATTGTTGGATATTTTGTGGATATTGCACTAATTTGTGTTATTAGGATGAAATTATTTGTAACGAATAAATATTTTCATTTTGTTAAATCGTAAATGTGTTGATTTATAGAAGGTTAAGTTAAATTGTGATGGAATTTTTATATTAAACAGGTTTCAAAATGAATAGAGTTATATTTGCTAAATTAAAATTTAGATTTTGATAATATTAAAAAAAAACGTGTATAATGTGGAAAAAAAATGGAATTAGTGACAAAAATTTTCATCCCTAAAGAAGGCTTTTTTGTTTCTTATTTGACTTAGGCGGATGACTAATTTTGTCACAAGTTCTTTATTTTGCCACCAAATGCATTTATCATGATGAAAAATAATCAAATTTTGTTACTATTACCCTCAATGTGTGACGAATGTTTTTTGACATTATTTCATCATTTTTAATGATGAATTTGTTTTTGTCTCTATTGGTAGCTTTGACAATTTTTTTCGTATTTGTTTATATTAAACGCAACAAAATTATGTTGTCTATATTTCTTATATTTATGACAAAATATTTTATCACTAATTACTTACAAGTATGTTCCCAGTAATGTGTATTGGAGATAAAAAAAATAAATAAATCATCACAAATTTATCATTTTCAATGACGAATTTATTTTTTCGTCTCCAAGACCTTTTAGCGACAACGTTTTGGCGACAAAACGGGTGACGAAAACTTTTTGTCGTAGTTAGTTTGGGGGACGAACTGTGTACATTTTGAGACAAATTTGTTTTGTCTTTAAATCCTAAATTTGGTGTAGTGCTAGTTATTGTTTGGATTTTTGACCTATTTCATATAATATTTCTTATAATTGTAATTACTCTTCTATCACTTGGCACAGGAAAAAAAGAAGTGTTGAGAATATGATATAAATAATAAAGTTGCCACACTCTCAAACAACTTAAACTTTTAGATGAGGTGGTGGTCAACGCATTTCAATATGGTATCAGAGAATAAAAATGTTTGTATGTGTTTCGACCGCTATGAAGAAAAGGTTGACCACATGTGATGATGTGTCTTGGGAATACAATAAATAATAATGTTATCCTATCTCTAACAGTTTAAGTTTTTAGATGAGTTGGTATTTAGTAACCTAATTTTAAGAAACATAATATAACATAAAATATTAAGCGATTATATTTCTAGGGTAAAAAACACCTTGCGTCTTCAAACATTTGTAAAAATTAATACAAACACGAGTAGAAGAGAAAAAAGAAAGACCCTCATGGAGAAAAACCATTATTAGCTAGTTAGTTTGTGCATGAGGTTTGCACATAAAAGCTTAATGCAACATAAGTATCCTCATTATTTCACACTATTGGGTAAGAAGCTTGCATGGCAATGCCACACAAGCCTTCATTTGCAGCAACATCTCTTTTGATCTTCATATATCCATTCTCACCCTATCTAGAGCCCCATGAATTCTTAACCAACCAATACTTAGTCCCATCACTAGTAGCTCCATATCTAATTATAGTGACAGCATGGTCAAGATTGGTGCCACAGTTCCCAGTGAAGGTGCCACTTGAGTAAAACTTGAAGTCAGATCCACTACCTTCAACGGCAATAGGAATCGGTTGGTTGGCCACAGCTTGTAGAAGAGCCTGCTCATTATTAGATGATACATCTTCATATCCAATTATCATGGCTATAGAGGCTGTTGCTCGGGTGCTATCACAAGTGCCATCTTGTCCAACATAAGGGTAATTATCTTCTGTTGTGAGGCCATTGTTTTGTTTGATGAATTGAAAGGTTGTATCCATAGAGCCATCTCCACAACCATTGTTATCAACATTACAATCAACAAGCTCTTGCTCAGACAGTGATATTAGGTTACCATTTTTAAGTTGATTAATACCTTCCATGGCTACCACTACTGAAAATGCCCAACAACATCCTATATATACGATAAGCACCACGCACACGCACACACACACACACGTACACACACAAAAAAAGAAAAAAAAAAGGTTATAGAAATGGAATTACAATCAAGTGGGTTATGATTATTTTACAAAAGGACATGATGTATTAACAGGTTCATGTTACATATCGATTTAGAGCCAATTCATGACCCGATTATAGTCAACATAGGTGCTTCGACTGTTACAAGGCTCTCTTCTTTTTTATTTTTTTGGCAGTTAATCATTTTAAAATATTCACGACCACATGGCCCGATTCTTTATATATAGCAATCGATACTCCTGATTCCACTACACTGTAATCATATATAACACTATTTCAAATTCTTGATTGATATAAATATAGGTACACTACAAGAAAAGTGGGCTTAAAAGATGGAATTTTTTGCGACGGCACGACTTGCCGTCGTGAAAAATGTGACTTTTTGAGACGACACAACTTGCCGTCGCGAAAATGTGAGTTTTTGCGACGGTACAACTTGCTGTCGCGAAAAATAGAGTATTTGCGACGCAAAAAATGCTGTCGTGAAAAAGGAGATTATTTGCAACGGCAGAAATTGTTGTCGAAAAAAAAAAAAAAGAGAGAGAGAGCATTTGCGACGGTAGAGATTGTTGTCGGAAAAAAATAGAGTTTTTGCGACGGCACCAGCTGCAGTCGCAAAAAAAAAAAAGAGTTTTTTGCGATTGTAATAGGTACCGTTGCAAAAAAAAAGTTAAAAAAAAATTTGTGGCTTTGAGACAGCTTCATATATATAGTCACAAAATGGTTTAAATAAATGCAACGGTATTTTTCTGTCACAAAAAATAAAAAATAAAAAAAACGACGTCGTTTTACTCTTTTGATATAACATTTCTCTTTTCACCCATTTTTTCATCTTTCTATCTCTCTCTCTCTCTTCTCTTTCTGTCTCTCACTCATCACTCTTCTCTATCTGTCTGTCTCTTTCTCTCTTCTCTTTCTCTCTCTCACTCATCACTCTTTTTTGTCTGTCTATCTGTCGTCTCTTTATCTCTTTCTCTCTGTGTCTCTCGTTCATCTCTCTTCTCTCTATCTCTCTCTCTCTCTTCTCTCTCTCTCTATGTCTTGCTCATCTCTCTTCTCTTTATCTCTCTTGCTCATCTATCTCTCTCTCTTTGTCTATCTCACACTTATCTTTTGTTTCTCTCATTTTTGTCTCTCTCTCTCTCTCTCTCTCTCTCTCTCTCTCTCTTTCTTATTCATCACTCTTCTATCTCTGTCTACTTGTCTGTTTGTCTGTCTGTCTGTCTCTGTCTCTCTCCCCCACTATGTTCGCCTTGCCCACTTTCTCCCCCCTCTTCTTTATTTACTGAGCTCCCTCTCGATTTATCGATCAACTACAAGAAAATGCACTTTTAGCCACCACTTCGTCTCTCTCTCGGTCATCACTTTGTCTCTCTATCTCTCTTTTCTATCTGTCTCTCACTCATCTCTCTCTTTTACCACCCATATTCTCTACCACCTTCATCACTACTGCAAATGTCATTCCACTACTATCACTGCTCCCACTGTTGCCACTCCACCTCTACAACTAGTATTACAACCACCATCGCCACCACTCCACTACCACCACCACCACTACTACTGCCACTACTATTACCATTACCATTTCTCCACCACTGCCACTCCATCTCCTCTACCATTACCACAACTTCACCACTAATCTCCTTCGCCACCACTGCCACCACTACCATCAACTAATAAAAATTAAATTTGGTAACACAACAAATAAAATAAAATCAACTAGAGTAAGGTCCCAATTTCACCCATTTTTTCATCTTTATGTCTCTCTCTCTCTCTCTCTCTCTCTCTCTCTCTCTCTCTCTCTTTCGCTAATCTCTCTTCTCTTTCTCTTTCTCTCTCCCTCATCACTCTTCGTCTTTCTGTCTGTGTCTTTCTCTTTCTCTCTCTCTCTCTCTCTCTCTCTCTCTCTCTCTCTCTCTATCTCCCCCACATTGTGCTCGCATTGCTCACTCTCTCCCTCCCATCTTCTAAATTTAACGATCTCCCTCTCGATTTATTAATCTCTTTTCTCTCTCTCTCTCTCTCTCTCTCTCTTTTCTTTCAATTGCTTGTCTCTCATTTCTCTTAATCACTTGACGAAAGAGAAAAAAGTCAAAAAAATGAAATGGGCCTGTCTCTTTCTGTTTCTCGTTCATCTCTTTTCTCTCTCCCTCTTTATCTCTCATCTCTCTCTCTCTCTCTCACTCATCACTCTTCTCTCTGGCTCTCTCATCTCTCTCCGCTCTCTATCCCTATTGCTCATCTTTCTTCTCTCTATCTGTGTGTGTATGTGTGTGTCTATCTTTCACTTATTTTGTTTCTCTCTCTCTCTCTCTCTCTCTCTCTCTCTCTTTCTTTCTCTCTGTCTCTCTGTCTCTTTGTCTCTTTTTCACTCATCTCTCTTCTCTCTCAATCGTTCATTTCTCTCAATCATACTCATCTTTTTCTTTGAGCCCATTATTGTTGAAAGAGGAAAAATTCAAAAAATGAAATGGGTCTCTCTCTCTCTATCTCTTTCTCTCTGTGTCTCTTGCCCATTTCTCTTCTCTCTCACTCTCTTTTACTCATCTCTCTTCCCTATCTCTCTCATTTCTTTTCAAATATTTTTTTTCAATAATTTTTTTTTTCAATCATAATGTGTATGATCCCATCGTCATAAATAATAAAAAAATAAATATAAATATTTTAGGCCTAGACAAACATGTTTTTTAGTTTATGTTTTTAAATTTTTTAAAATATTTTGTTCAAACCAATCACAATTGTAATTTATGTTTTTCTAAAAATAAACAAAAACAAATTTATAAAATTTTTGTAAACATAACCAAAAACGTAAACATTATCAAACGCTACCTTAAATTTTCATTTGTGATGATTATACTTGGTGTTGCAAAAAAAAAAAAAAAATCTGATTGCCGCTCATATTTCCCCCCTCAACCAAAAATCCCCAAATTTCAAATTCCTAATCTTTTGAACCACAAAAATCACCATCTCTCTCTCTCTCTCTCTCTCTCTCTCTCTCTCTCTCTCGCAATTGTGAACAAGGCAGACGACGGCGTTGAGCGATATCATCAATCAATCCTTCATATATATATATATATATCTCTTCCTCCCTGTATCTCTCTCGATGATATCATCGATCAATCCTTTGCGGTAAGTGCTCATCATCGATTCACCTCTATTTGATTCATTTTATTATATTTCTAGATCCTTCGCAATATGGGTTCATTGATCGATTCACCCTACGAATGTCAATCTCTACATGCAGGCCATTAATCCTAACCCTAAGAATGTTCATCCTCCAAATCCACTCCATCGACACGCGCCGCCCCTTCTCCTCCTCTGCCACCACCAGCAGCTCCGTCGCAAAGCCTAACAACCACCTCTTCTGCAGCCAATCCCCCTCCTCCACCACATCTCTCATGAGCCCTAGTCATCTCTCTCTGTCTCTCTGTCTCTCTGTGTGTATATATGTATACTAGCAATCGTAGCAGTTATTTTTTGAAGCAGTTAACAATATTTAGCATTTTTTAGGGGAAAAAATAAGTCACAAACCTTCAAACCCTTATGAGTTGTGCGCATTATATAGTGGTATATATATTAGTTAGATATAAAAGGTTTAATGCTATCTTTTACTAGTATTTTTATTTTGAAATTTTTATGCTTGATTTGTTAGGCTGAGGTCTATCATATATATTTTGCTCAATCAACGGAGAGCTATGAGTCGGTAGAAGAAGCATGTTCACCTCTACCTGGATTCGTTGAATTGCCTACTTGCCCTGTTCGTCTTGGTTAGTATATATAAATTTATAATTGCTAGTTTGTTTAGTAGTGATTTGTGCATTCTTGATGGTGCATTTGGGGTTTACTTTGATTTTGGGGGTTAAAAAACTAGTTAGTTGTAGTTCTTGATGTGTCCCCAAAGTGTGGATTACTTGTATTCAGTATGTCCTTAAAATTTTCAATGGCATTCTATTCTGGCATTTGGACACTTTCCATTAATTTTGTTAAAATCTGGTAGGTTCTTAAATTTTTCAATGACATTCTTTAGTGACATTTGGCCACTGCCCACAAATTTTGGTCTATTTTTCAGGGTATTCTAGAAGCAGCAGAAGTTGCAGTGCCAGTGGCTCATTTGCCTGCGAATTAGGCAACTTTTGAAGGGGTTGAAACACGTGTAGCAGCAGCTACACCCATCTCTGGAGCACCTAATTCATCTCTGTTGAATTTGTTTCCTCAGGTCCAACATTCTTATAATTGAGTTTAACCTGCATTTCTTTTCCTTCTATATCTTTCTTATATTGTTTAAACTAAAATATCAGGAAACAATTTCCGATGGTGATGATAGTGGTGGACTTGGTCCCCTTGATTTCCTTAGAAACAGCCAACAGGTTCGGTTCAATTCCTATTTTATTATTTGATGCCATTCCTAGAGTTAAGAATCTTGTAATGATAGGAGATTGGTCTTAAATTTTTGTTTTGTGAGTAGTTAAGTAGTTTTGTAGTGAATTACTATGAGATGAGATGAAACTAGATCATATAGATTTGTATTATTGCTATTATTGCTATGAGGTTGTTGAAGGTTATGAAGAGTGAGTATTTGTGGGCATCTTTGTACTAAATTATTATTTTTTCTTTTCATATTTCCCATTCATTTTCTCTTCATTCCATAAATACCTCTCTAAATTCAAAAGCTTAACAGATCCTTAGAGAAGTGCACTTGCTACTTGGAATCCAATTATTTTCAAATATTTCACAGTAGCATCTCTTGAAGAACATTAGGTCATGTGAATTTTAAATTGAATTTGCTTAGTTCAAGTGGTTGTACTCTTAGGTTTTTATGGAGAAATTTGGGGGTTGAGTACTAACTTAACATACTAACTGGTTAACATTCTACCAGAAGACAAACAAAAAAAAAAAAGAAGAAAACATTAGATTCTTGCAGTGTTTTCATACAATCAAGTACTTTGGTTTCTAATAATTTTTCCTCCTAGGTGATGGTTCAAAGCATGAGAATCAAATCAAGAGAGAGTTTGGGAGTCAGAACATCGGTGGAGTGGAATGGATTGAATCAATTCTAAAACATGACAAAAGGTTGACATAAATGCTCACATTAGAATTATCAAAAAGTTAGGTAGATGCTCTCTGGTGAAAATGTTGGGATCCGGGATCCCCCCAAGACCTTTGCGGAAATTAAACCAAGCAGAATTACACACCCACACACACGGAGACACAATATTTTACGTGGTTCGGCCTCAATGTCTACGTCCACGGGAGAGTAGCCGGTTTTCACTATACTAATTTGAGATTACAAATATTGCAGAGGAGAAACTCACACTATTCTCACTCACCCATTCACCCGTCTCCCTCGCTCACACCGAGGGAGACGGTTTCTCACATCTCACTGATATTACACTTGCTCTGCTCACTCTCTCTCTCATTTTTCTCTCCTCCCTCCCATGTTTTACCAATCTTTTAAAAACCGTTCAGAATTTCACTATTCTGACCTCGCGGTTGCGTCCGGAACGGTCCGATTAGCTAGGACCGACCTTCGCTGTATTTTCGGGGACCTCACCAAAAATATCCCCAAAGTCACACACCACAATTTTTCAAAAATTCGGGCCACATTACAATTTTGAAGTTAGGAATATTCTGTACCAATAGAATATTACATCCCATCGCATCCGGCGTCCGTCCCTTCAATCTGCCTTCTTTTTACGAAACTCCATCTCCAAAATCGATACAGATGTGTCCGGAATACTCCAAATAGTCTAAAACCACTATTGGATCGCCAAAAACGGACTCCAAATGACTTAGATCAAGCCAAAACATTTTGTACGCCTCAGATCTGCGGCTGCACCATAGCCACGAAGCACTGGATCCGACCTCTGCGGCTGCACCTTTGCCTGCGTAACACTGGATCCCTGCCTCTGTCGGCGTGGCGATGACGTGACGACCACGTGGCGCCTCATCGCCCAAGGTGCCACGTGTCACTGGCGTGGCACGCCACGTGGCGATGGCGTGGGTGGATGGCGTGGTGACACGGCCACATTCGGCGTGTCTGCCACGTGTCTGCTGGCGTAACGCGCAGCGTGTGATGCACGCTCCTTCGATCGCCTTCTTCCTCTGGCGCGTGTTCGCGATCGCCCACGCGCCGGTTGCCTCCTCGGCGCGTGGAGGCGCGTGCTGTGACTGGAACTCACGCACCAACTTCAGGAGGCGCGTGAGGGCGCGTGGCTGCTCCTCTGGGTGTCTGCTTTGCATTTTTGGAATCCTCTCGTCGAGCCCTTGCTCCTGGTATGCTCAAAACTCGATTTCGAGCAATCCGATTTCTGGGCAGATTCGGATTTTGCACTGTTTTGGTTCCGAAACGCCACCGACGAGGCTCTGATACCACTTGTTAGGATCACAAGACACCCAGAAAAATATCACACACACACAGAACACAAGATTTACGTGGTCGCCAATCGCCTACATCCACGGCGTAAAAATGCAATTTCACTATAATGGAGCAAACAATACAAACAGAGGACATTACCATCTATTTATACACAAGATGGAGAATGGTGATTGGCCACCAACAACCCCATACCACTCTTTGGTGGAGTTGCCTAATGCTGCACTTCATATTGCACTAAGAAGGTGCTGCACTAACACTAATGCTGCACCAACAATCTGCACTAACATTCTCATATGGGATGAAGACATAACAATTTTGCATAGTGGTAACTTGTACAGACCGGTGGGAGTTGTCTTGGCAGAAGGGCTAACTGTCAAACATCAGTACGGACGTACAAGTAAGACAGAACCGAACATCAGGGATTGCGATGCATAACGGCGTATGTGGAAACGCCAGGAGGTTGTTCAGAAGTGCAAAAGGCAAAGGTTGACCGTTCAAAGAAATAAGCTCCGAGCAAGGAAAATTGAGGTTGTTGATGTGTCCACCTCAAGTTTTCTTGTTGCTCCGTGTTCATCATGCAAGGAGTTGCACGTAATGCAGGTATCCGGCGAAGTGCAGGCATCCAATCGGGGTGCTATTGTGGATCACCTCATATGGGTTGAGGGGTGATTGTTATGTCTTCATCCCATATGAGAATGTTAGTGCATTGTTGGTGCAAAGATTAGTGTTAGTCAAGACCTTTTTAGTGCAATATGAAGTGCAAGATTAGGCAACTCCACCAAAGAGTGGTATGGGGTTGTTGGTGGCCAATCACCATTCTCCATCTTGTGTATAAATAGATGGTAATGGTGAAGAGCATATATCGAATATCGAGAAAACAAGAATAAGAGAGAGAGTCAGTGAGTTGAGTGAGTTGAGAAGTCTCCTCCTCTTTGTATTGTTTGCTCCATTATAGTGAAATTGCTTTTTCGCTCCGTGGATGTAGGCAGTTGGCCGAACCACGTAAATCTTGTGTTCTGTGTGTGTGTGATATTTTTCTGGGTGTCTTGTGATCCTAACAGAAAACCAACCATGATTAAATTGCTCTGCAATTTTGAAATCATTTTAGGTTTATTGAAAACAAGAAAATTATGGAAATGGTTGTGAAGTGTTGATGAGACTAGAAATAAATAATAATAATAATAATAATAATAATAATAATAATAATAATAATAATAATAATAATAATAATAATAATAAAAGACATATTTAAGGTTTTGTTGCGAAGTGGGAACCATTCAATTGACTCTAATAGAGCCTCATGGAAAATGGATGGAAGCATCTCTTTTAGTGGGTGTTTTGCTACTTTTTTTGTTTGTTTTGAGCATCAGTGTTTTACTACTTTTGGTACGTAACAGGTCCCTCTTGTGCATTAGTTTATTATTTTTCTTTTTAAGGTTTTCCATATGGAGAATATTCTTGTCAAGGTTACATGCGCATACATATATATATATATAATATTAATATAGGATTTGGTTAAGAAATGTTATGGTGGTATGGATAAAATTGGGTATTGAAGTGTTTGTTAATTGACAAAAAATCATAAAAGTATGATTTAATTTCGTTTCTAAAAATATTTGTTAATTTAGAAAGTTATTGGATGTTCAAATGATGTAGTTAAAATGTGTGTTAAATATGAAAATAAGATCCAATTATGTCTATCCCTTTCCTTCTCTCTCTTGTCAAGGGCTTTGTCGCAATTGCCTATTTAGGAGTGTTTCAAACTGCACAATTCCACTATAACACCTAACACTAGCGCACTCTTAGCTTTTCTATTGAAGATGCTCTTAAGATGTAAGAAGAAAGGAAAAAAAGAATTAGAAATGGATTTTGCTAGTAATAAGTGCTCTTCGTGAATAAGTAAAAGATAAAATAAATTTAAAAATCACAAAACATTTTTATTAAATTCAATACACTTTTATTAAAAATAATATTTTTAAATATTTTAAAGATAGTTTTATATAATTTTTAATGTTAAACAATATATAAGAATCACTTCTAGCATTTGCCATAAAGTTTTATTATTATGGTGTTAGGAAATGTGTACAAGTTCGTTGAAGTTAATCATGATGACCCATTGAGGTGCTTAAAGTATGCCATGATATCATTGTGCTTAAAGTATGCAATGATAATGTTTATAATAATGTGTTAAGTAAATTGAGTCCCCCTATAACAAATCAAAAGTTCTGTTTAGATATTTGTTGATAACCAATTAGCAACTTAGAATTCGAGGTGTTGACGCCTCAAAATCACCAAATGACGTCGAAGTAGCATGAAACTTGGCACACACGACCACCTAGGCACGAGAGACTTGTGGGAGAAGACGAGACTCGAATCAGATTCCCAGTTTGGGAGTTAGAGCCGGATTTCATTATACACAAATTAGTTTTTTAAAAAACTTAGAATTCGAGGTGTTGATGCCCCAAAATCACCAAACGGCGTCAGAGTAGCACGAAACTTGGCACACACGACCGCCTAGGCACGAGAGACTTGTGGGAGAAGACGAGACTCGAATCGTGTTCTTGGTTTGAGAGTTAGAGTTGGATTTCACGCTAGGCAAACTAGTTCTTTAAGAAACTTAGAATTCGTGGTGTTGACACCCCAAAATCACCAAACAACATCGGAGTAACATGAAACTTGGCACACACAACTGCCTAAGCATGAAAGACTTGTGGGAGAAGATGGGACTCGAATTGGGTTCCCGGTTTGGGAGTTAGAGCCGCTTTTACTCTAAACAAACTAGTTGAAACCTAGAATTTGAGGTGTTGACGCCCCAAAATCACCAAACGGCGTCGGAGTAGCATGAAACTTGGCACACACTACTGCTTAGGCGCGAGAGACTTGTGGGAGAAGATGAGACTCGAATCAGGTTCCCAGTTTAGGAGTTAGAGTCGGATTTCACTCTAGACAAACTAGTTTTTTGAGAAGCTTAGAATTCGAGGTGTTAACACTCCAAAATCACCAAACGGCGTCGGAGTAGCATGAAATTTGGCACACACGAATGGCTAGGCACGAGAGACTTGTGGGAGAAGACGTAACTCAAATCTGATTCCCGGTTTGGGAGTTAGAGCCAGATTTCACTCCAGACAAACTAGTTTCTAAAGAAACTTAGAATTCGAGGTGTTGACACCCCAAAATCATCAAATAGCGTCGGAGTAGCATGAAACTTGGCACACACGACCGCCTAGGCATGAGAGAGTTGTGAGAGAAGTCAGAACTCGAATCGGGTTCCCGGTTTGGGAGTTAGAGCCAGATTTCACTCTAGACAAACTAGTTTTTTAAGAAACTTAGAATTCGAGGTGTTAACGCCCCAAAATCACCAAAAAGCGTCGGAGTAGCACGAAACTTGGCACACACGACCTCCTAGGCACAAGAGACTTGTGAGAGAAGACGGGACTCGAATCGGATTCCTGATTTGGGAGTTAGAGCCGGATTTCACTATAGGCAAACTAGTTTTTTAAAAAACTTAAAATTCGAGGTGTTAACGCTCAAAAATCACCAAATGGAGTCAGATTGGCACGAAACGTGGCACACACGACCGCCTTGGCATGAGAGACTTGTGGAAGAAGACAGGACTTGAATCAAGTTCCTTGTTTGGGAGTTAGAGCCGGATTTCACTATAGGCAAACTAGTTCTTTAAAAAACTTAGAATTCGAGGTGTTAAGGTCCTAAAATCACCAAACGGCATCAGATTAGCATGAAACTTGGTACACAAGACCGCCTTGGCACGAGAGACTTGTGGGAGAAGACAGGACTTGCATCGGGTTTTCAGTTTGGGAGTTAGAGTCGGATTTTACTTTAGGTAAACTAGTTCTTTAAAAAACTTAGAGTTCGAGGTGTTAACGCCCCAAAATAACCAAATGGCATCGGATTAGCACGAAACTTGGCACACACGGCCACCTTGGCACGAGAGACTTGTGCGGGAAGACGAGACTCAAATCGGTTTCTCGGTTTGGGAGTTAGAGTCGAATTTCAGTCTAGGCACAATTATTTACTTTATTATCTTTGCAATTGTATAGTAATTAAATTTTCATGTTTTTTTTTTTCTTTTTGTAATTAATATATTAACACATAATTATATTGTCATTAATTATTATTTTTTTTTCTAGATATTTCCGGAGTAGGAGTTTGCTTCTTGTGGATTTCATGCCTGTGAAGAATACCACTAATTTTTGTTTTTGTACCACGGAGAATACTGAGGAAAACTTTTAATTTTGATTTATGTTGTTTTGAATTATGAATAACATTATGTATTTAAACATTATATATGTATTATGGAGCATTATATACTGGGTTAATTTTGTTGATGTATAGTTATGAATGCAAGAATATGTTTATTATGGAGAAATTATTATTTCTATACAAGAATTTTTATATTATTATGCACTTATTGATTTTTTTTAAAAATTGTTTTTCATTGAATACAGGTAATTTTAATACTTTTAATTAATTTACAGCAGGTTTTTTTTTTTTTTTTTTTTTTTTTTTTTTTTTTTTTTTTTTACGACGGCACCAAACCGTCGCAAAGAACAGGTATTTTATATTTTTAATAAATATTGCATTTTTTGCGACGGCACCACACCGTTGCAAAAAATCAAAACCTTTTTTGCGACAAAATCAATGCCGTCGCAAAAAAAAAAAACAATTTGCGACGGCAATTTCTACCGTCTCAAATAATACTTTTGGCGAACTGTAAAACAGTGTCGTTACAAAAATGTTTCTATTTTTACACATTATTGGCGACAGTAAAGTACCGTTACAAATAGTAACATATGCCGTCGCAAAAAAAAAGGCGATGGCATCATGCCGTCGCTAAAAAGTTTTTGCAACGCCCTCTATTGTGACCCCTCGTTTGCTGTTGCTAAAAATCATTTGCCGTCGCTAAAAGTTTTTTGAGACGGCATAATGAGTATTTGCGACGGCATTTTGCCATCGCAAAAAGTTGAAATTTTTGTAGTGGTATACATATATATCATGTAATGCTTACCACATTGGCCTTTCTCTTGCCAGACGATAGTAGCTAACACATTCATAACATTTGCATACCTAAAAGATGTTGGTTTGGAGATAGACGTCACTTTGGTTGGTTGTTTCTTGTAACCAGTATGAGAAACACGAAACTCCTCATCGGTTAAGTCTGCAAATTGATTCACACGAAGCTTGTATGCTCGGTCTACACCTTCATTAAAGGCATTTATATGTTTAACATTGTCCTTGAATACCTAAAATCGCGTATTCTTCTCTTCAACATCCTTGTAAATGCGTCCTTGACGTGCCATCCATTGCTCGTGCATTTCTAGCACGGTTTGTTTGTTGAGAAGGCGAGAGGAAGCTTGAGAGGACAAAACTCCCAAGACAAAGAGAAATGCCAAGAAAATGTGTTGGAAATGGTCAGTAGAAGCCATGGAGTGAGTGAATGTATTTATGGGCACACTTACTAAAATTGGCAGGGATTGGGTTTTTCCAGGCAAAGATTCCCATGAGATTAAATTCCATACAACTTACCCATAATACTATAGTTTACGGTTAACCAATAAATAATGAACACATCATCATTTTCAAAGTAAATGTTGTCTTTTCTCCAAGTGCATTACTCCTCCATCACTTTTCACGTTGATTGCTTTTTTTGTTAACGTAAACAAAGCGCAGAAATTTCTATTTGGATCATTTGAAAAGGGATTTTTTTAGTGACCTTTTTACTATTAAAATATGAAGTGAAAATATAGAAAGTGTGTTTGAAAACAAATTTTTTTTTTATTTTTTACCCGCAAAAAATTAGAGAGAATAAAAATAATTTTTAACTTTTTTATACAATTTTTTTTAAAATAATTTTTAAGTTTTTTTTTACTAAAATATTAACTTTCCAAATAGCCCCTTAACCATTAATAAAATCGTGAAAATCTTAACTTAATTGTTTGAAACAATAAAATTAGATTTAAAATATGTAGAATAGTATTTAAATTTGTGCAAACTATATAGAAATTGATCGAACATAGTGTCTCACAGATCTTGAACAAATACGGAAGCCAAATTAGAGAATTGCCTAACTGCTCTGTTTGGTTGAATTTCCATAATATAGTTTTGAAAATTTTTCTAAAGTTCATTCGGTGCAAAAATAAAAACATAAAAAAAAGGTACTCATTATTTTCATATAATTTTCTTTCTTTTGGATTGAATTTTTTTTTTTCTTTTTAGATGTTTATCTTTATCAAATTGATTTCAATTTTCTAAAATAAATTTCAAAAACTCAACCCCAACTGTCCCGGAAGACTAAACTGTTATATGATGTACTCAAAAGGTTCTAGAGAGCTGCTTGCTTGAGTTGATGAGTTGCGTTGCAACAATTGATTTTTATTTTAGTTTTTTAGGAGATACTGTACAATGACTATTTCTATCTCAAAGAGGACAAGAGTTTGAGATTTGAAACCTATACCGATTCTCTTATAACGGGGGCTCTAAACCAATTAACTAACAAAAAATTTTATGATTAGGATATGCAAACAACCTTTCTTAAGTAGTTGATAAAAAATGATCCACTTAATATGTATAGTAATTTTTATTATCCAAAAAAATGGGTTAAATGAAAGGGAAAAAATAAAATAAAAAATTGATGACGTTTTAAAAAGTTACTCGACTCGCACAATCAAGGTTTCAAAAAGTTTGTCCAATCACCCAAAGTACAATCCAATTTGAAGGAAAAATAGTGGAAAACCTCTTTTTGAACAAGTTGTTCAGTTATCAATCATATGGAAATACTTGTGATCCCATACGTTCTATATATTTGGAATTGTAATGCAAGACATTTTTTTTTTTCATATTATGTATTTTTCTATGATATTTGTACCTTTATTTTCATGTAAGTGTGAAAAATATAAATATAAGGATAAAAAGCACTTAAAATTCCCCTATGGTTTTAGGCTGTTGCGGATGAGCCCTTGATGTTTGAATATATGCAAATGCTTCTGTGATTTTGAACTGATCTACAACTGTTACCTTTTCTATCCAAACAAACGACAAGTAAACTGCACGCACCCTATTTCCCTCAAAAAATAATTTGTCAAAAGACCAAAATTCCTTTACCCTTCACTATATAAAACAATGCTATTAAATGGGTGTTAACACATCCTTGGAAATCCCAAATTGATAATTTTATTTATTTATTTTTATCTCTTATTTATTTTTTAATCTAATCAAATATTAATTTGTTTAATTTGTCTTTCACTCTATTTTCTTCTACTATGTTGTGCTAAATGACTGTCTTTTTTTATTTTTTTTTCTTTTGTATTTTGTAGTTTTATTATTTATTTATTTTTTATTTTTTTGTTTAAATCATAAAATTACCTTAATCTAATTTTTAATTTCTAACCCTCTTTTTTATTTAATAATATTTTAAAATAAACATATATATATATAAAACAAATTAAATCATAAAAATTTATTGCTATAAAATTACCTTATTTAATAATATTTTAAATTAAAACATTTTAAATTATATATACAAATATAAATATATAATAAAATCACAAATTAATCTAAACACATTTATTAACATAAAATCAAATCATAAAATTTAAAATTAAAACTTAAAAAAGAGAGGCAACCAATAATAGATATTGCAATGTTCCTAACAAATTGCACAACAGAATAGAAACAAAATTAAAGAAATTAAAAATATATATATATATATAAAATAAAAAAGAAAGATAGGTGTTCGTATATATGATTTACAATGTTATTAAATGAGAAATTAAGTTAAAATTAATAATTAATTAAGGTAATTTTATAATAATAAATTACGAAAATTTACCCATAAATTCCATATGGGAAATGTTGATCCATTTAGTCTTAAAAGTTTTCTTATGAACCAATTAGTCATTTTTGTTTTGGAAAGATTTGTTGTCATTTGAGTTTAAGTGAATGCCTTTTGTGATTCATTTTTCGTTTTTGGGATGGGAATGGAAAAATGAATTGTAGCTGAAGTGTTGGTTATCGAGCGTGAAAATCTACATTTTTGTTAGTGTGTTTTGTTGGTATTACATTGAAGTGTTACATTAGAGTGTTACATTTGAAACAAAGAAAAGAAAAATTAGAGCTTTGTGTATTATATTGATTAGAGTATTACGTTTCGGAAAAATACACTAAGGAGTTTTTTTTGTAATGTTACGTTATTACGTTCGAAAAAAACACAATAAGAAGTTTTTTAGTATGTTACGTTTGAGAAAAGTACACTAAATAATTTTTGTATATTATATTGATTTGAGTGTTACGTTTGGAAAAAGTACATTAAGAGTTTTTTTTTTGTTTTTTGAATGTTACGTTGTTACGTTTCAGAAAAGAACACTAAGGAGTTTTTAGTGTATTATATTGAAGTGTTACGTTTTTGGAATGTTACGTATGGAAAAACTACACTAAGAAATTCTTTTGAAGTGTTACGTTTAGTAATTTCAACATTATGAGAAAACTCACATTTCTCTCTCAACACATAACACGTACATTGGAATTCAAAAAAAAAATAAATAAATAACACGTACATTTATACTTGGCCCTTTATATAATTTACACTAGAATATAACTTTTGGGTTTATAAAAAAAAAAGAAGGACCAAACAGTTCATAAGATCATTATTTAAGATTTATTGGTATTTCACCCATTATTTATTATGATTTTTTTTTTTCTTTCAATATTGTTATAAACATGTTGGGCATGTTTGGTTTGTGTCTCAAAATTTGTTTTTGGAGAAAAAAATTTCCAAAAATATGTTTCATTGAATTTTTTTAAAATAAATTTGAAAATCACTTTTATCTCTATTACACATTAATCAATCACTTTCTCCCCTCTCTCATCTCTTATTCTCAATCACTTTTTCTCTCACACCTATCTATTCAACTACAAAAAATTATCAAATTATTCCAAACTCTAAAACTCTTTTCAAAATATACAACTAAATAAATTTTTAAATTTTTTAAACTCTTTCTAAAAAATTATTTTTAAAATAATATCTCAAAACACAAACTAAACAAGGTGGTTAAATTCCTGACAAGGCCACTAATCCGACTAATTTTTCAGTCCTTAGCCTATTACTATTTAACTTTTACAAAAGTTGTCTACGACTAATATATCAATAGTCTTTAGTCTATCGCTATTTACGAAGGTTGCCCACAACTAATCTGTAAGTCCTTAGTCTATTGCTATTTAACATTTACGAAAGTTGTTGTAATGCCTCGAAATAAACGTAATATATCAATTTCAGAACAACTAATAAATAGTAACATAAATGAATTGATAAGCTTTCACTAATTGGAGTTTGATATAAAATAGGTGACACATGCCATATACATTCATAAATAGTACATCTTGAATTTACAACATGTGTTACAAGATTGTGAGAAAAAATGAAAGCTAAACAGATAAACATACACCCTAAAGATTTACATCTTTCCAAGTCAATGCTTAGGTACATCAAAAGTGAGTCTTAAGCTCAATACAAATAAAAACCTAGGCTTATACATAATTAAATTCAAAATGACAACACTAAGCCTTTAGCTCCACAATCATGCCAAGCTAAGTCATTGGTGGAGGCATATCACCAGTACTTGAAAATGATTTTTTCCACATTAGGTGAGTCAAAACCCAGTAGAAACACAACAACACAATGTTTAAATCTTAACAAAGCCATAAGGTTTTATGCATATGCAATGCCAGTACCAAAACATTTATAACCTTTTTTCAAAAGTCATGTTATGCAAGGTTTATATCACAATTCTCAAAACCATGCCCTTTACAATAGAAAGTGCGAGGAAATGTCAAACTAGTGCAACCTTTCACAAATATTTCATCCGTGGGAAACCGTCAAACAGTGCCCATGTAAACGTAGCCTATAAAAATTCTACTATTGCCATTTTACGGATATTTCATCCGCAGGAACTGTCACCCATGTACACACGCATTTTTGGGGACTTTTAGCCTGGATACACAGGCCGACTTGATTTGGTGATATACACCTCTTTCCCATATTCATCAATTTTCCTCAAAATCATATACATTTTCGATGTATTAAATGAGCAACAATGTTCAATGCACATGGATGAGAAATTAGTTTTAATTCACCTAATTCTCATGTAATTTTTCGAACACTCATAGCTATCATCTACAGATAACTCAAAATAGATATCTCTAAACAGGTAAATAAATTTCATTAAAGATACACTTTTCCAAAATCTCAAGATGGGAGTGATAATACATATTCAACTCTACCATCATCATCAACATTACTTCAATTTCATAATTCTCAACATAAATGCTATTTTCTCTTTCCAATCCCAAACATTCACATTTTAGGAAAAAATTCTTTTCTCTTTGAAAATCAATTTCAATGTAGGAAACAACCTTATTTCAACATGTATCAACTCCAATTTCATACCTACAAGCTTTTTCAAGAAACCATTTGAAAATCCCTCTTTTTCATTTTGATTTTAAACCCTAGGTTTTACCAAAAACCCCCAAACTAGTATAATCTTTTGAAATACCAAATAACTAAGGTAAAACTCATACAAGAGTATGAAGAATCCCTACCTCAAGCTTAGAAGATGATTGAGAGAGTGAGAAAACTTCAGCAATGTCAAAACCTAACTTTGTTCTGATGAAAATGAAGCTCTAAGTAAGCTCTACCTTCTTCTCAAAGGGAATAGGGTAGAGAAATCAATGGATCTAGGTGATTTAGAAGAGAGAATGTGAGTTTTAGAGAGAGAGAGAGAGTGTGTGTAGATCTAGGGTTTTTAGAAAGTTTAGAGAGAGAGACAGAGAAATGAAAAAGTGATGTAAAAAGTGATTTTTACAAACTGATATAAGCGCAGACCGCTCGAGCACAAGAAGTGACGCTCGAGCCTAAGATACAAAAGATGTGGCCGCTCGAGCACAAGAAGTTGCCACTCGAGCTTGAAATACAAACCCCCAGTAGTTTTACAAACAAAAGGCCAACGCTTGAGCGCAAAATTAAGACCAAGCATTTAAAACCAAGTTTAGACCAATTACAACAATGATAATCGACTAATCTCATTACCATGACCCATCGACTGGTCATTCATTCATATCAACATGATAAACAAGTTCTCAATACTAAATATACAATTCACATTTCCAAAACATATACAATGTTTACATCACATTAACACAACAAAACTCTCAAAACATGCTTAAGTACCAACAAATAGGTCCGGATACTTCTCACGGACTTCCAACTCACGTTCCCAAGTTGCGTTCTCAACCCCGTAATGTTTCCATAATACTTTCACCAAAGGAATTGTCTTGCCACGCAAGACTAGGTCTCGAGTATCCAAGACTCTCACCGGTCTCTCCTTATACAAGGCATCCTCATCTACCTCTAACTTGGTCCAGTCCAACACGTGTGATCCAACTCATATTTCCAGAGCATACAGATATGAAACATGTCATGAACCCTAGAAAGCTATGGTAGCAAGGCCAAGCGATAAGCTACCTTTCCAATCCACTCTAGGATCTCAAAAGGCCTGATAAATCTAGGAGATAATTGTGATAACCCTGTTCCATTGTGGGAGCCAAATAAATAGAAGAGTGGGAAGGGGTGTATCCCAGAAGTCAGCAACTATACGGCTCCATCCTGATTGATTAAGACGCCGAATACGTTAACAAGGCCGAGTAGACGGGGATACGTAGATTAAAACAAACAAAAGGGTAATAGGTAAAAAAGTAGGCTCTAGCCCCGAGGTCCAGAAAATGAGTATAAATACGAGAGCTTCAGATTTAGAAAGGTATGTAATAATCACTTTGTAAAGAAAACTTAGTAGACAAGCTTTCTTGAGTAGAAGAACTGACTTGCCCGTCGGAGTGCTAATTCCGGCACCCCCGACCGGAGTGTTTGTATCTTTGTAGGTGTCTAGCTGAAAATCACTAGCGTCTCCCGGGATCTGAAGAGTATTTCCAAACCACTTCCCCACAATTGGCGCCGTCTGTGGGAATACTCAAATACATCCATGGCAGGTGCGACTGAAGATCCTCCGATAGCCACCGACGAGACCACACAGAGAGTCGACCTCACTCCGGCAAATATGCTTGGAATGACTTCAGCGCAGGAGACAATACAAGCGACCATGGAACGAGCTAGACAGACCAAACAGAGTTTGGACAACATCATTGCTAAGAACGAACGCCTTCGTCGCGATCTGGCCTTAGAAATAGCAAAATCCAAACAAACAGGGCGCGAGGTTTTTGAGCGACCCCCAAGGGCAGATGATCAACGATCTCGAGGCCGACAACAAAATGCCGACGGTCGCTGTGCCTCAACCGATTACCTTGAGGAGATGACAAAAGGCGAACGTCTCCAGCAAGGCGTTCCGCTTGACACCATCTACATGATATATAGCCTGTCAACAGCCCTGGCTGTGCATGCAATCCAATCACCTCCAGGCCCCCAGCATCAGCTTACACCAACAAAGCGACTCCAAGAAGCGCCAAGCATCACCTTCGACGACTCTGATTTGAGCGGCGTAACACTCCCTCACATCGATCCTTTGGTTGTTACGCTACGCGTAAACCGGTTCACCGTCGAACGCATTCTTATAGATCAGGGAAGTACTTCGGAGGTTATGTACTATAAAACCTTCATCAAACTTGGGTTCAACGAATCGGACTTGACCCCGGCTCCTTATCCACTATTCGGCTTCAATGCCAATCCTGAGTACCCATTGGGAAAGATTAGCCTACCCGTTCGAGCAGGTTCCAGAACTGTGGATGTGGAATTCTTGGTCGTCAGGCTACCATCGCCGTACAATCTCATTATGGGGCGATCGTGGTTGCATACCTTGCAGGCCGTCCCAAGCACCTATCATCAACTCCTACGTTTCCCCACAGAACACGGCATTGAGCAGATCCACGGCTCTCAAAAATCGGCACAAGTATGTTATCTCCTCGCCGCCAAGACGCGAAAGGAACTGCAAGTAAACTCCATTGAAGTACCCAGTCGAGAGATCCTGGATGACGTCGGGCAGCATCCAAATGAAAAGGCCACGGAAGGTTAGATCGAGTTGACATCGATGGAAGCCCAGAAAAGTTCTTCATGATCGGCGCCTCTCTGAACCAGGCCGACAGACAGTAGCTGATCTCTTTCCTACTCAGCAACCTCGATGTCTTTGCATGGACTTCGTACGAGATGCCGGGTATAGACCCATTAGTTTCATAGCACCATCTGAATGTCGACCACAAGTGCAAGCCGATCATTCAGAAAGGCCGGCGGTCAGTCGCAGAACACACTACCGCCGTTATAGAGGAAGTTGACAGACTGCTTGACGCCGGGGCAATTAGAGAAGTCACCTACCCTATGTGGCTCTCCAATACAGTGGTGGTGAAGAAGAAAAATGGAACTTGGCGGGTGTGCGTCGACTTCACGGATCTGAAACTTGGCGGGTGTGCGTCGACTTCACGGATCTGAACAAAGCTTGCCCCAAAGACTGCTTCCCTTTACCCAGAATCGACCAACTCGTCGATGCGACGGCACGCCACCAACGTATGAGCTTCCTCGATGCTTATAGAGGCTACCATCAGATCGCCATGCATCCAGATGACCAGGACAAAACTGCATTCCTCACCCCAAGAGAAACCTACTGCTACAAAGTTATGCCTTTTGGGCTGAAGAATTCAGGGGCAACTTACCAAAGACTGGTCACCACTATGTTCAAAGAACAACTCGGCCACACTATGGAAGTATACATCGACGACATGGTGGTCAAGTCCAAAGAAGAACAGAATCACATAGCCGATCTAGAAAAGACATTCAGCATCTTATGTAAATACAGAATGAAACTAAACGCTTCCAAGTGCGCATTCGGAATCGGCTCCGGCAAATTCCTGGGATATATCGTCAACCACCGAGGAATCGAAGCCAACCCAAGGCAAGTCACAGCAATCTTGGAACTCGGTTCCCCCCGCTCAGTGAAAGAAGTCCAAAAGTTGATGAGAATGGCTGCTGCACTCAACAGGTTCATCAGCCGGTCTACAGATCGCTGCAGACAATTCTTTCAGACACTACGTCAGGGCAAAGCTTTCGAATGGTCCGCCGAATGCGAAGCAGCTTTCAACGGGCTCAAGACCTACCTCCGGTCAGTACCTCTCTTAACAACACCCGCTGCCGGTGACCCCCTCATTCTGTATCTGGCAGTCTCCGATAGGGCCGTCAGCGCCGTACTGTTAAAAGAGGAGGAAGGGCAGCAACGGCCAGTGTATTATGTGAGCAAGGCAATGGTCGACGCCGAAACACGCTACCTTCCGCTGGAAAAACTCATCCTAGCCTTAGTCATGGCGGCAAGAAAACTAATGCATTACTTTGAGGGACATAGCATTGGGGTGTTAACAGATTATCCCCTCCGATCAGTACTACGAAGTGCAGAAGCATCAGGACGTGTTTCGAAATGGGCTCTTGAACTCGGCCAATACGACATTCAGTTTTTACCCAAAACTGCAATCAAGGGGCAGGTGCTGGCCGAATTTGTTGCCGAATTCACCGGCGGGCTTGCCGACCTCAGACTTGACGACGTCCTGCCAAAGGCTGAAGTTCAATCAAAGCCAAACTGGAGAATTTATGTCGGGGACATTTGGCAATTATACTGTGATGGATCGTCTAACCAACGGGGCAGCAGCGCCAGCGTAGTAATCATCTCTCCAGATGGCGCAGTAATTGAGCAGGCCGTCAAGCTTGGCTTTGAAGCATCAAATAACGAGGCCGAGTATGAAGCCCTCTTAGCCGGTCTGTGGAATGCACATCTTCTCGGCGCTCGGCGTCTGCTGGTGTTTTGTGACACAAAATTGGTAATCAACCAGCTAAAGGGGGAGTACGCGGCAAGAAACGACCGTATGGCGGCCTATATGAAAACAGCCAACTCCTTGCTGACGAAATTTGACCATCATGAACTGAACCAAATAACACGCGATCAGAACACACACGCAGATGCCCCGGCGTGCCTAGCCTCCGCCATCAACTCTGAGCTCAAACGGACCATCGAAGTAGGTTTTATCACGGAGCCGAGTATTGGCCCTTCGGACGAAACCCATATCAATGTTATAGAATCCGCACCAAGCTGGAAGGACCCCATTGCTGCATTCCTCTCTTCTAAACAACTCCCAGAGGACAAAAAAGAAGCACATAAGCTGCGAAATAAGGCCCTGCGATACTACCTGGATCCACAAGGAGGGCTTTATAAAAAGTCCCTCTCTGGTCCATACTTGGAATGCGTGCACCCGGACAAAGTGGAGGAGCTTCTGACTGAGATACATGAGGGCAGTTGTGGTGCCCATTCTGGCGGACGCTCCTTGGCCCATCGAGCTATAACACAGGGATATTATTGGCCGACAATGAGAGCCGACGCGGAAAATTATGTTAAAAAATGCGAACAATGCCAAAAGTTCTCCCCATTAACCCATCTGCCCGCCGAAGGGTTGAACTCTATTACCAGCCCCTGGCCGTTTGCTCAGTGGGGACTTGATATCGTAGGACCATTGCCGAGGGTCTCAAGGAACAAGCGATTCTTAATTGTAGCGATAGATTACTTCACAAAATGGGTCGAAGCGGAGGCTCTAACACATATATGAGATTCCGACATTAAACACTTTGTATGGAGAAACATCATTACACGATTCGGCGTTCCAAGAGCTCTCATCTCAGACAATGGCACCCAGTTCGATTGTGGCGTATACCGAGAACTATGCAGCAAATATGGTATGGTGCCTTACTTCTCTACGCCAGCATACCCCCAAAGTAACGGTCAAGCGGAAGCCTCAAACAAATCCATCTTGGATGGCATCAAAAAGAGGCTGGAAAGAGCTAAAGGCAAATGGGTCGAAGAATTACCGAGTGTATTGTGGGCTCATCATACAACACTGAGACGATCCACCGGAGAAACGTCGTTTGCTCTATGCTTCGGAACCCAAGCAATCTTACCCCTAGAAATCGGCCTCCCAACTCTGAAATCGCAAGCCTTTGATACAGGCCGAAATGACATGATGCTCGCCCTGGATCTGATTCTAATCGAAGAACGAAGAGACCGCGCCCTGGCATCCATGGCACGGTATCAGCAGCAGCTCGCTAAGTCGTACAATCAGCGAGTTCAGTTGCGCCGTTACACTCCAGGAGAACTGGTCCTAAAGAAGGTACTTCCAGCCGACCGAAGACTGGCCGATGGAAAGCTGGGTCCGAACTGGGACGGCCCCTATCAGATAGATTCCATTGCAGGCACAGGGGCATATCGGCTCTCAGACATGTCAGGAAGAAGCCTGCCATGGCCGTGGAATTCAACATATCTACGTAAATTCTATCAATGACCCAAATTGTGGGCTTGATACTTGTACATACTCCGTTGTAATGCAAAGTTTCCCATTTTTCTCATGATTCAGCTCTTAAGGCCGATTAAGCCTCCGGATCCGGAGCGCCCTTCGTGGATGTCACGATTGGCCAAATAAGTCTCCGAATTTGGAGCCCCTTTGGGTACATGACATCTAAGGGCCGATTAAGCCTCCGGATTCAGAGCACCCTTCGTGGATGTCACGATTGGCCAAATAAGTCTCCGGATTCGGAGCCCCTTTGGGTGCATGACATCTAAGGGCCGATTAAGCCTCCGGATTCGGAGCACCCTTTGTGGATGTCACGATTGGCCAAATAAGTCTCCGAATTCGGAGTCCCTTTGGGTGCATGACATCTAAGGGCTGATTAAGCCTCTGGATTCGGAGCGCCCTTCGTGGATGTCACGATTGGCCAAATAAGTCTCTGAATTCGGAGCCCCTTTGGGTGCATGACATCTAAGGGCTGATTAAGCCTCCGGATTCGGAGCGCCCTTCGTGGATGTCACGATTGGCCAAATAAGTCTCCGAATTCGGAGCCCCTTTGGGTGCATGACATCTAAGGGCCGATTAAGCCTCCGGATTCGGAGCGCCCTTCGTGGATGTCACGATTGGCCAAATAAGTCTCCGAATTCGGAGCCCCTTTGGGTGCATGACATCTAAGGGCCGATTAAGCCTCCGGATTCGGAGCGCCCTTCGTGGATGTCACGATTGGCCAAATAAGTCTCCGAATTCGGAGCCCCTTCGGGTGCATGACATCTAAGGGCCGATTAAGCCTCTGGATTCAGAGCGCCCTTCGTGAATATCGTGATTGGCCAAATAAGTCTCCGAATTCGAAGCACCTTTGGGTGCATGACATCTAAGGGCCGATTAAGCCTCTGGATTCGGAGCGCCCTTCGTGGATGTCATGATTGGCCAAATAAGTCTCCGAATTCGGAGTCCCTTCGGGTGCATGACATCTAATGGCCGATTAAGCCTCCGGATTCGGAGCGCCCTTCGTGAATATCGCGATTGGCCAAATAAGTCTCCGAATTCGGAGGCCCTTTGGGTGCGTGACATCTAAGGGCCGATTAAGCATCTAAGGGCCGATTAAGCCTCCGGATTTGGAGCGCCCTTTGTGGATACCGCGATTGGCCAAATAAGTCTCCGAATATGGAGCCCCTTCGGGTGCATGGCATCTAAGGGCCGATTAAGCCTCCGAATTGGGAGCTCCCTCGGGCGCGTTCAGACCATTTAACTGACCGAATGAATGGTCCTTAATTCGAGCCGACCAATGCATGTTTGAACGTTTATACCACGCAGTACAAAACCTGCTAATAAATTGAGACAAAGTGTTTAATTATGCGCAAAATATTTCAAAACCAAATATGAACATTGAAAATGAAAGAAATTCTATTCATTCACAGCAAAGCCTGTTCTCGCATTACAATCTATTCAGTCGGCAATCTCATCGTCGCTTTTCTCAATTTCGAAGTCGGAATAGGGAAGGTAATGGCGATGATACAGGGGTGAAGCCGAATCTATGCCTACGGACCGAAGAACTTCCACAGTTTGAAGGGCCTTGATCCAGCCATGCTTGAAACCACGATTTTCGCATCGACAGACCTCCTCAGCAAGGTCTAGTTTGGTGTTCTCAATCCCGGCCTTCAAGCCGTCCTGAAATCCTCTCTCATAACCCGAAGCCTTTTGGGTCATACACTCCTCCACGACTTTAGATTGATCGGCCGCCACCGACTCGGCCGTTCGAACATTCTTAAGCTCCCGAAGCTTACTTTCAGCCTTTTTCGCGCGAGCCTCCAGACTGCGATTCCTTTCGTCCTTTTTCTCAATCTTACGTCGCGCTTCGCGCAGACGCATGCCGACTTCATAAGCACTATACAGTCCTTTGACAGCCCCATATATGCCGTCCCGAAATACTTCGAAATCTCGACGTCCGACCATCGATTGTTGGACTTCCGGTGGAAATATCTGTCGAGCGAACTCGACTGCCACATCTGGGTCTTTAATGATGGAATCCGCCACCGTCATTGGTTTATTCTTCACGAAAACCATAAAACTCAACGGTCATGGCGTCGTGTCAAGCTCAATTCTCGGTCGCGGGCACGGAAAACTTCCTCGTTGAATGTCCTTTCGGGCGATCTGCTTCGATGACCAAGGAGCTACTGTTCTTCCCGATCCTTGGACGTTCCTCTTCTCGCGCGAATGGGCTCACTACTGCGATTCATTTTGACGTCTAAACTCAGCCAATCTTGGTTTTTGCCCAGTTTGGCTCAAGCCTGAATGGAAAATAAGTAGGGCCTCTAGTACGAACTTGCCCCATTTATTCTGGAATACACGCAGCCCCCCCAAGGCAACGTCAGTAAGACCGAACGCCAAACGTCGGATGACGATCAACCAAGTCAGAACCATTCGACTTCTTGGACTCGCCCTCGCTGGGGCAAGGGTAGATTTATTAATCGGCCATAAATATGGTCGGCCAAGTTTCCAACTGCAACCGCCGACCAATCTATGCCTTAGCCAGCCCATGAGTTAGAACCATTCGGCTTCTCGAGCTTGCGCCCTGGCTAAGGCAAGGGCAGATTTATTAATCTGGTCGGCCAAATTTTTAACCGCAAGCGCCGATCAATCTATGCCGCAGCCAGCCCACGAGTCAGAACCATTCGGCTTCTCGGGCTCACGCCCTAGCTAAGGCAAGGGCAGATTTATTAATCAGCCATAAATATGGTCGGCCAAGTTTTCAACTGCAACCGCCGACTAATCTATGCCTCACCCGACCAGTCGAACCATTGACTACCAAGGCTCGCGCATGCTAAACAGCTAAAACAATTATTAATTTGGTCGGCCAAGTTTTTAACCGTAAGCGCCGATCAATCTATGCCTCAACCAGCCCACGAGTCAGAACCATTTGGCTTCTCGGGCTCGCGCCCTGTCTAAGGGCAGATTTATTAATCGGCCATAAATATGGTCGGCCAAGTTTTCAACCGCAAACCGCCGACCACTCTATGCCTCAACCAGCCCATGAGTCAGAACCATTCGGCTTCTCGGGCTCGTGCCCTGGCTAAGGCAAAGGCAAATTCATGAAACTAGTCGACTAAGCCTAAAATTAAGCAATATCATTCTTCAGTTTTCAGTTTAAACTTTAGCAATATCATGCTTCATTAGCAAATTGAGCATAACTCATGACATTTTATATATGCAAAACGAACAGGCTACATGCCCGCATGAAAAATGTCTAACAAATAACTGTAAAAATAATAACAAAAAAAAAAAAAAAACTACAAAAATACATTTTCGAAATCCTAACAACTATGTCAATTGCCCAGATGAGCCCTCGGAATCAGTCTCCAACAGCTCGACTTCCACTTGCTCATATGGTATTGGCATACTCAATGAAACTCCAGCTGCAGCAAGGGCTCTGTGCCAGCCATGTTTGAACCCCCGATTTTCAAACCGGGAGACCTAGTCCACATACTCGGCGAGTCCAGCATTTTTCCCGGCTTCGTATGCTTGGGAAGCAGCCGAGTCGGCTATTTCCTTCGCCGCCTTAATTTCATCCAACTCAGCCTCCAGGTTGGCAACCGCCTTTTGGGACAATCCGAGCACCGCTTCGCTTGCGTCCGCCTTTTTCTCTGCTTCCGCTCTCAACTGATCCGCACTACGAGCCCTCTCTACCTCGGCCTCGGCCCGAGAAGTTTCCTTGTTTGCTCTCAAAACTTCGTCCTCGACCCTTTTCTTCTGGCTCTCAACTTGCTTTCGTAAACGACCAATCTGTTTGACGGCATCGAGATGGCGACGGCCCATATCGGCTATCCTTCCGACGGTCTGCAAAAGAAGAACCTAAAAACATAACTTCAACAGTATTTGGATGAAGTGAAGAAAAAGTCAGAATATGTACCAAAAGTGCCGATTGGGCAGCTAATACTGTCGCGTTCAGATCTGGCTCCACCCGGAAAGCCTTCATGTCAGACGGCAACGACACGGACGTAGCCACGCCGAATGTGACTTCTGGATCTTTAAGCACCGAAGCATCAAAAGGAACCGGCATGTTTTTTACCATCGGACGAATCACAAAAGGAACGATCTCATTAAACCCTTCCAATCGAGGGCATTTACCGCCGTGTTCTTCTGAACCGGCCTCAAGATCTGCAGAGTGTTTCTCTGCCTTTCCCTCAACTTCCTGACAGGCTTGCCTGACCAAAACAGATTCAGCATTCTGAATTTTTTCCGCCTCCTCAGTAACTCCCAAGGACTCTGATTCATTAATGGGAAGGGAGAGTCGAGATTCGGTGGCGGGTGGCACTTCAGACGGAAGGCCCTCCGCTCTTCGCCGTGCGGCTAACCTCTTCGCATTCGCCTTCTTGGCAAGTTTTGTCAGGCTTAACCCAGCCATACCTGCGGAGCCTGCGACGGGAAGATCCTCTAAGCGTTGAAAAACGTCATCAGAAGAAAGATCACCCTGTCCCGAAGTAGATGGAGGATCGGCAGAATTCAATACCTCCTCAGATTTGGTCTCGGACTGATCTGACTCAGCAACATCAGCTACTTCATTTCTCTCCGAATCAGACCCTTCAAAGCCTACCTACCTCAAGTTTTTGAAGTCAGACAAAATACGAGCAACGAGAGAATCTTCACCGCTCAGAATCGGTATGTTTTCCGCCGCCGAGAAGGTCGTATACGTCGGCTCGTAGCAAAGCAGAACGTGAGCCGCCCTCTCCTGTTTCTGAAGACTTCGATGGCCGAAATACCTGAGAGCGACCCTAATATCCGAAAGAACGGCGTCGTCGGTTGAAGGTTGGACTTTTTTCAAATCGTTCCCTGCACAAGACAAGCTGTAAGATTCAAAGGAATAGGCTTTACAACAAATATGAACACATAATACAAGCAAGAAGGTACTCGGCAACCTGGCTCGCCCCTCCGTCTAGGAATAGGGTCGACATGATCCTCCTCTTCGCCGAACTCCCAGTTACCCTGGACAACGACCATGACATCACGTTTCCCAGAGCTGGAAAGCATGGTGATTAGCTAATGGTCAGTGTCCTTGGCTCTGAGGAAGTAACGCCCAAGTCGACAGGAAGACTTAGCCAAAGCATAACAGTGCCGGATGGCTGGAATGCCAAGGTTAATTCCAAGGCGACGGTTCAGCGCTACAACCCCCATTATAATTCTAAAGAAAGGAAGGGATTAAATCCCAATGGCGAAGAACAGCCCTCAGAAACGGGTGAAGGGGAAAGCAGACTCCACCCTCTGTGATCGACAAGAGAGGAAAGACAATCGTGGTTTTGTCCTCTCTCTCCATGGCAAGAGTGCCGTCTGCCACAAGTGACAGATGGACATCATCAGGAATAGAAAAATGGCATCTAAAGCCAGCAATTCGATCTGACGAAAGGAGGTCTTTTAGATAGTTCGCCATACCCTATTGTTTACAAGAATATGCCAAGAAAGAAACAAACTAGGAAGAACTTTCGAAGCAAGGAAGCGGAGAACTTACAAAGAGTGAAGAAGATATCGGAGAGGGTAAAATTGCAAGAACGATTGGAAAAGCAACCCAGCGACCAGAGTCATAGAATACAAATTCGAAAGGACGTCAAATTTTAAATCGCAATAAATAGGCACGTACGAAGGGGCGGGAAGTCGAGACGACAACCAAATGGGGTGTAAGACATGATAAGGTCAACCGCTGAATTTTGGTTATGAGAATTCAAAATTCGGAACCAAGCACTCCAGCTAACGGTCGTTGGCAGAATGCTTGGGGGGCAATTGTGGGAGCCGAATAAATAGAAGAGTGGGAAGGGGTGTATCCCAGAAGTCAGCAACTATACGGCTCCATCCTGATTGATTAAGATGCTGAATACGTTAACAAGGCCAAGTAGACGGGGATACGTAGATTAAAACAAACAAAAGGATAATAGGTAAAAAAGTAGGCTCTGGCCCCGAGGTCCAGAAAATGAGTATAAATACGAGAGCTTCAGATTTAGAAAGGTATGTAATAATCACTTTGTAAAGAAAACTTAGTAGACAAGCTTTCTTGAGTGACTTGCCCGTCGGAGTGCTAATTCCGATACCCCCAACAGGAGTGTTTGTGTCTTTGCAGGTGTCTAGCTGAGGATCACTAGCATCTCCGGGGATCCGAAGAGTATTTCCAAACCACTTCCCCACATCCGTAATTAGCTAATTGGTCCTTATTATGAGTTTGATCTGAATATATGTGGTTTTGAATTTCTATCTGTTCACCGTAGGAATATCTGTTTGATTGTCTGCTTTGGAAATTAAATTGAAGGCCTTATCGGCCATAAAAACCGAAATTGATTGCACCATTGTGATTGGCATAATTTTTAGACCCTATGGTGAAATTTAATTGAAAATTGTTTCGGATCAAAATAATTAGATTCAGAACGATTAATTAAGTGCCCAACTATTTAATATTAATAATTTTAACTAGTGGGACTTACATAAAAGTGCACAATGCACTCAATCCCTCTCTTTTATCCATTTGGGCTGAGATCTCTCTAGAGAGGGAGAAGAGGGCCGGTTCTAGAAAGAGAGGAGGAGGAGTTTTGCATTTTGATCCAAGATTGTGAAATTGGAAGTTAAAACTCAAAGAACATTGAGTGTTTGAAGCTCCTAGGTGAGTAACCAATTCTTGATTTATGAATTGAGTATGTAATTTTGTGAAATCAAGTGGTATGGTAGCTCATGGCTAAGATTGAGTTGAATTTGAAGTTAAAATGAACATGCATGTGCATAATTGTTACAATTTTGGGTGTTCTAGCATGTAGCATGTTAAATATGAGGAATGGAGCATCAAACCTTACATGCATGAGTAGTTTTGTGTAGCTTCATGATTTGGAGCATCATTTGACCTATTTGAAATGGAATTGGAGTTAAAAGATTGCATGCATGTTTGATTATTGAAGATATGAAGCTCATATGGGATTTGAAAGCATAAGCCATGATTATACAAGAATGTTAATTGATTTTGGAGAATTGAACCATGATTTTGAGTAATTAGCTTCATATTGTTTGTGTACCCTTGAAATATAATGTGTTTATATGTTTTTGGGACTGAAATCATGAGTTGAGACCTTCGAAAATCAAAATTGAACTCCAAGAACAGTTCTGGAATTTCCAGAAAGTTTGATGTCCGCTCGAGCGGGGAAACCGCCACTCGAGTGTGAATTTCGTACTCCCAGCACTTTTTGCAGACATGGTGTCTGCTCGAGCTGGGAAGTTCACGCTCGAGCGGGGAGCCATGTAGGGAGGCCTTCCGCTCGAGCGCCAGAATTCCCGCTCGAGCGTAAATTTGACAGAGCCAGTACTTTTGCAGGCCTCTTGGGTCCGCTCGAGCAGGGACCCTGTTTTCTGAAATTTTGTTTATGCGTTCTGTGTTTCGTTTTCTGTCCTCTTTCACTTGTAAGCACTCTTAGGCATGCATTGAGCATTGTAATTGAGTTAAAGAAATAAGAATGAAGCCTAAAGAGGAAAATGTGAATTTAGAACGGATTGAATTGTTTGTGACCTTTTTGCGTTCATGGAATGTGTAGGGTCGAGCTCCAGGGCAAACCAACCAACCGATCACTGTGAGTAATATCTTAACAAAGATATCTGAAATATGTTGTTGTCCAAATTACTTACTTCTATGTAAGTTTTAGAAGTTTGATCTGAATGAATGGGCCAGAGGCTGTTATGACAAGAATGAATGGATGGGTCAGAAGTCGTTTTGATATGAATAAATGGGCCAGAGGCCGTTTTGATAGGAATGAATGGATGGGCCAGAGGCCGTTTTGACATGAATGAATGGGCCAGAGGCCGTTTTGACACGAATGAATAGATGGGCCAGAGGCCGTTTTGACATGAATGAATGGATGGGCCAGAGGGCGTTTTGACATAAAGGAATGGGCCAGAGGCCGTTTTGACATGAATGAATGGGCCAGAGGCCGTTCCGACATGAATAAATGAATGGGCCAAAGGCCAGTTTGATACGAATAACAGTTTGACACGAATGATAGTTTGACACGAATAACAGTTTGACATAAAAGCATGAATGGGCCAAAGGCCAGTTTGACCTGAATGATACGAATGAATTGGGCCCGAGGCCGTATGATGTGTTTGGAACCGTAGTTACTTAACTTACATATGTCTATGTATGTGTGTATTAGTTAGAAATATGAACTGGGCCCAAGGCCGTTTGAGGTATATTGTCCTAATGTATATTCTTTATTTGATATTATTCACTGGGCTTTCGCTCATGCTCATTCATGTGTTTGTAGGCGAGCCAAGAGAGGTCCAGACCCAGCCTCAATGAAGTCTGTATGGAACAACTAAGGTTTTGAAGAGTCAGCCCTTGCATCTCACGTACGAGACACATCTTCGCCCTTTTGCCATTCTATGTTCTGTTGTCATGTTGGCGAGGACTTTGGTTTACATCTGTGTGTGGTTTTGTTTGGCTGACTTAGATTCGAATGATCCTGTCCGTACAGAACTTTATGTTACTACACTTTCTGCTGTGAGTTATTAACACATGTATGTATGGAATGTTATGATGTGCATATAAGCACGACTCTATGGACAAAGTTTGAAATTTGCTTCCGTTTGGCCCCTTTACTCTGATGAGTTTTGTCTGGTTTGATTCGAGACCGTAGGTAATCTCATGATTACTGGCCAGTTATGGCCTTAACCCATAGGGGCGGGTTCGGGTCGTAACAATAACTTTCCACTCTTCCCAAACCTTATCAAACCCCGTCTAGGTGATATCTTCAAGAAGACGTGATCTCCTACCTCAAAGGATAACGGTTTCCTCCTACGGTCTACATATCTATTTTGACGACTCGGAGCCATGACCAACCTCTTATGTATACGTGCAACTTTCTTCGTCGTTTTCCAAACTAACTCTGGACCCAACATAGGTGCATCGCCCACCATGGCCTAACACATAGGAGATCTACACGGTCGGCCATACAAGGCCTCAAATGGTGCCATGCCAATACTCGACTGGAAGCTATTGTTATAGGCAAACTCCACTCAGGAAAAGTGTCTCTCCCACGACCCCTTAAAGTCAAGAACACAATCCCGAAGCATATCCTCTAGAATCTGAATGGTGCGCCTTGACTACCCGTCAGTCTGGGGGTAATATGTGGTGCTAAAAGTCAATCTTGTGCCCAAGGCATTCAGTAGGCTCTACCACAAATGAGCTGTAAAACACGGATCCTTTTCCGAAACAACCGTTACAGGGACCCCGTGTAACCTCACTATGTCCCTAACGTAAAGGTCGACTAGATAATCTACCGAGTCACTCATGCTTATAGGTACAAAGTGTGCTGACTTGGTCAATTGATCAACTGCCACCCAAATGGTGTCATTACCCCGTTCATTCCTCGAAAGACCCACAACAAAATCCATTGTGACATGCTCCCACTTCCACTCGACTATAGGCATGGGTTGCAACAAACCCGCTAGACTTTGATGTTCGGCCTTCACTTGTTGACAAGTAAGGCACCTCAATACAAACACAACCACATCTTTCTTTATACCCTTCCTCCAAAACTGGTGACAAAGGTCATGATATATCTGTGTGCCTCTCGAGTGCACCGCATGGTGTGAGTAGTGAAACTCTTAGAGTACTTCCTCTCGTCAAGACTCCCACATGAAAAAAATGATCAAGATATCTAATAATTGAGTCAGAATATACGTTTAAGCCTTTCTCTACCTTCCCACCAGAGATCTTCTCACAGAGGGCTTCTACCTCAAGATCACCCCTTGTGCTTGAATCACTTGGTTCACAAGTGTAGGTTGTACGACTATCGAAAACAAGGTTGCAGACTCAACGGACTCGCCAAGATGCAAGTCAAACACACCAATAGCACCTAACATCTCCCATTCCCGAATGACAATACTAGCTACATTGCCAATGGATTTCCTACTTAAGGCATCGACCAAAACATTGGCCTTCCCCTAATGATAATGCAACTCAAAGTCATAATCTTCTTTAAACTCCATCTACCTCCTTTGCCTTATATTCAAGTCTTTTTGTGTAAATAAGTATTTCAGACTCTTGTGATCAGAAAATACTTCAAACTTCTCATCATACAAATAATGCCTCCAAACCTTCAAGACAGAGATCACTGCTGCTAGCTCTAGGTCATGAGTAGTGCAGTTCCTCTCATGTGTTTTCAACTTCCATGAGCCATAAGCTACCACTTTCCCCTATTGCATCAATACATAACCCAAACCTTCCCGTGAAGCATCATAATACACCGAATAGCCCAAACCCTTCTTCGGAATAATCAATACTGGAGCAGTGGTAAGTCTAACCTTAAGCTCTCGAAATGACTTCTCATGGGTCTCACTCCATACAAACTTAATTCCTTTCCTCATCAGTCTAGTCAATGGTGAAGCGAATCTTGAGAAATCTTTCACAAACGGACGGTAATACGTGATCAACCCCAAGAAACTACGGATCTCAAAGACATTCTTAGGTTGTTCCCAATCTTGTACGGCTTTTATCTTGGATGAATCTACAGTCACTCCTTCCCTGGATACCATAATTCACTCAACCAGAATTCACATTTTCCAAACTTAGCATATAGTTTGTGGGCTCTAAGCAATTCGAGTACAACTCGCAGGTGTTCCTCGTGTTGTTCCTCGGAGGGTGAGTAGATCAAGATGTCATCCAAAAAGACTACCACAAACTGGTCTAAGAACTCACAGAACATTCGATTCATCAGGTCCATAAACATGGCTGGTGCATTGGTTAGCCCAAAAGGCATCACTAGGAACACATAATGGCTATGCTGCGTACGGAATGTCGTCTTTTGGATATCTTTCTCCCTTATCCTCAACTGGCGGTAACTCGATCTGAAGTCTATCTTAGAAAAGTAGCAAGACCCTTTCAACTGGTCAAACAAATCACCTATGAGTGGCATTGGGTACTTGTTCTTAACAGTTACCCGATTCAACTTCCAGTAATCAATACAAAGTCATAATGCACCATCTTTCTTCTTGGCAAAGAGAGTCGGTGCTCCCCAAGGCGAAGAACTAGGGAAAATAAAACCCTTATCTAACAATTCCTGGAGTTGAATCTTCAGCTCACTCAACTCGGTGGGAGCAAATTTATATGGCGCCATAGAAATCGGTGCTGTGCTAGACACTAACTCAATAGAGAGCTCGATCTCACAATAAGGTGGTGAGCTAGTGAGATCCTTAAGAAAGACATCTGGGTATTCACAAACTACCTTTGGAAAATCAACTCGGACTTCGTCACACTCACTACCCAAGAAGTTTGCAAGAAAACAACTAAGCTCATTTCGACCACACGAATCATACATCGGTGATAAAACTCTATCGGCTCTATCCCCCATGAAATAAAAACAATCGGCGCTCAAGGTACAACAGTAACCCTCTAATGGTAACAATTTATGACAGCCCTATACAATGACAACCAGTCCATACCCAATATAGTATCAAAACTCGACATGTCAATCAACACAAATGCAAAAAGGAAGTTGACGATCAGCAACCTTTATGTCACAACACTGACACCGCTATTCCAAAACAATCTTGCCACCAATAGGTGGCTCTATACTGAGTGGAGATGGTAACCGAGCCAATTCTAACCCCAATGCCGATGCAAATGCAGATGAAATAAAAAAGTGGGATGTACCCATATTAATCAACACATTGGCAGTAGAATTGCATAACAAGAAAGTACCTCTCACAACTGATGGTGCTGGCACTAAGTTTAGCATGGTAACAACATACACACACCCTGAAGGTCTCTGCTCCACCTCCTCACCCCTCGGAGCATAAGTTTGATGTACTGACTGAGTCGAAGAGGCTTCTCAATTGGCCCTCGAGGCCTGTGTTGACTGTGCAAGCCAGTGGCTCTGTGTCTGCCTCGAACTAGACGCATCAGGTGTGCCATCCAACCGAGGGCAAAATCTCTTCAAGTGCCCTGCCTTCCCAAACTGATAACAAGTGAGCGGCTGCCCTCTCCCCTAACTCTAGCTTTGAGAACGAGCCGCAGATGAAACAAACCGTTGCCCTCATCCCCTTTGTGGGCAAGCTGGAGACTTGTGGCCTAACTGGCCACACTTAAAGCAAGTGAAATCTCCCTAACCACTTCTCCTAGAACCTGAAATCCGTACTAGAAAAGTGGACCTCGATTGTGCTACTAAGGACTATTGTGGGGTAAAACCCCTCTGTCTCTTACTATCCCCCCTAAACATCATGACTCCTTCTGGAACCCTTCATCCGCTCATCCTCTATTTACATCATGGTCTCAAGATGAGCCGTCAATTCTACAAGTCACTCGTAATCTCTAATCATTGAACTGAATACCTTGAAAAGAAGTCCGGTCCTTAACTTTTTCTCGAACTCCACACAACGGCGCTCCTCTGTCACCACTAACTCTGGTGCAAACCTAGAGAGGCTAGTAAAGGCTTCCTCAAACTCGACGATAAACATGTTGAGCTGCTTGATCTTTGAGAACTGCTCCCTCAACTTCTCCCTAACTGTGGGAGGTAAGAACTTGTCCTGGAAGGTGTTGACAAAAGCCTCCCAGGTCACTCCAATGCACCCACGTGCATACTTCCACCATTGACCTGCATCTCCCTTCAGCTAGAAGGATGCCAAGGTCACTCTCAGTCCGTGATCCTTGATATCAAGCATCTCAAACGTCTTCACTATTTACTCTAGCCACTCATCCGCCTTCAGTGGCTTCTTAGGGTCACCCAAAAACTCGTCCGGATTAGACTGGATGAACTCCCTCTTTAAGAATGATGGCCTTGCCTCAACTATTTAGGCCTGGACTGGATTCTTAGCCTTGAGAATGTCCATGGATTCATGTAAAGCTCCAGCTATTTCATGGGCCAAAGCACCCTTGGCCTACTGACCAACTAGTTCACCCACATTGGCCTGACCCACCCTTTCTTCTTGTGCCGAAATCTCATTCGATAAAGGCACCTCATGCTTTCTAGGCCTACCATGCCTACCACCACCACGTCCACGTCCTGACATCCTAATGATGGTAACAAACGAGATTAGCACATTTACAAATGTGCTGAAGGTAACTCACTCGCATCCTAATGCAGTGGACAACAGTAATTCACTCCACATAAGCGCATAGTCACATGAACACATACGAATTTTCTTCCTGGATAATGACCGTTATACGGTGTTGCTAGAATTCCAATTAGAAATAGCAGTGATCAGATGCCTTTCTAATAGGACTTCTAGAAATCCGTAGACCCAATCAATATCCTAGAAATTAAATTCCATACCCATATAATCACATAAGTATGTTATCACATAGCATACCATACATAGAAATGTCTCTATCAAGTGAGACAAACACACTGTGGTAATAACCACTTCCCACGTACCCAAAGTATTCAAACACGGTACGCTCTGATACCAAGTTATAACACCCCTAAATAAATGCAATATACCAATTTCATAACAACTAATAAATAGCAACATAAATGAATTGATAAGCTTTCATTAATTAGAGTTTGATATACAATAAGTGACACATGCAATATACATTCATAAACAATGCATCCTGAATCTACAGCATGTGTTACAAGATTGTAAGAATAAATGAAAGCTAAATAGATAATCATACGCCCTAAAGGTTTACATCTTTCCAAGTCAATGCTTGGGTACATCAAAAGTGAGTCTTAAGCTCAATACAGATAAAGCCCTAGGCTTTTACAAATTTAAATACAAAATGACAACACTTAGCGTTCAGCTCCACAGTCCTCTCAAGCTACGTCCTTGGTGGAGACATATTACCAACACCTGAAAATGGCTTTTCCCACATAGGGTGAACCAAAGCCAGTAGAAACACTACAACACAATGTATAAATCTTAACAAAGCCATAAGATTTTATGCATATGCAATGCCAGTACTGAAGCATTTATAACCTTTTTCAAAAGTCGTGCTATGCCAGGTTTATGTCACAATTATCAAAACCATGCCCTTTACAATAGAAAACCTTTCACAGATATTTTGTCCATAGGAAACTATCAAACGGCACCCATGTAAACGTAGCCTATGCAAGCGCTACTATTGCCATTTTACGGATATTTCATCCACGGGAACCGGCACCCATGTACACGCACGTTTTTCGGGACTTTCACCTTGGACACACAGCTAACTTGATTTAGTGATACACACATCTTTTCCACGTTCACCCATTTTTCCTCAAAATCATAAACATTTTCAATGTATTAAATAAGCAACAATGTTCAATGCACATGGATGAGAAATTACTTTTAATTCACCTAATTTTCATGCAATTTCTACAACACTCATAGCTATCCTCTACCAATAGCCCAAAACAAATATCTCTAAATAGGTAAATAAATTTCATTAAAGTTACACTTTTCCAAAATCTCAAGATGAGAGTGATGATACATATCCAACTCCACCATCATCATCAACATTACTTAAATTTCATAATTCTCAACATCAATTCTATTTTCTCTTTACAATCTCAAATATTCACATTTTAGGGAAAAATCCCTTTCTCTTTGAAAATCAATTTTAGTGTAGGAAACACCTCATTTCAACATGTAACAACTCCAATTTCATACCCAAAAGCTTTTCTAAGAAACCATTTGAAAATCCCTCTTATCATTTTGATTTCAAACCCTAGGTTTTACCAAAAACCCCCAAACCAGTATAATCTTTTGAAATACAAAATAACTAAGGTAAAACTCATACAAGAGTATGAAGAATCCCTACCTCAAGCTTAGAAGATGATTGAAAGAGTGAGAAAACTTCAACAATGTCGAAATCCAACTTTATTCGGATGAAAATGAAGCTCTAAGTGGGCTTTACCTTCTTCTCAAAGGGAAAAGGGTAGAGAAATAAATGAATCTTAGTGATTTAGAAGAGAGAATGTGAGTTTTAGAGAGAGAGTGTGTAGATCTTGGGTTTTTAGAAAGTTTAGAGAGAGAGAGGCAGAGAAATGAAAAAGTAATGTAAAAAGTGATTTTTACGGACTGATATAAGCGCAGACCGCTCGAGCACAAGAACTGACGCTCGAGCATAAGATACAAAAGATGTGACTGCTCGAGCGCAAGAAGTTGTCACTCGAGCTTAAAATACAAACCCCCAGTAGTTTTACAGACAAAAGGCCAACGCTCGAGCGCAATAAGGGCAGTTCGAGCCAAGAATACCAATTCCCAGTAGTTTTGCAAACCTACAAAAGTATTAAGAGTTCACAAAAACTGCTTGGGCGCAAGAAGTGACACTCGAGCGTAGAAGCAAAATTCTAAGCAACAAGGTTTTTGAAAAACAAGGTACTAATCTACTCTAAACGCAACCAACACAACTCAAAAGCCAAACTCAAGGGGAAATAAGGGAAATAAGACATAAATGACTATACAAGGCAATGAAACCCGGATCCAAAACATCAAATGGTTTGGGTCCAAACCAGAATCGCTATAGTTGTTCACAACTCTTCTCTCAATCCTTAGCCCATCGCTCTTTAACCTTTACGAAGGTTACCCATCTTGCTCTTACTATTTAGACGTTGTCACCAATATCATTTGGGTAATGCTAGAGATATCAAATTTTTTACCAATGAAATGACTGAATGTCTCACATACCCATACCCATATGAGACATTTAGTCATTTGTTTGGTAAAAAATTTGAGGCCTATAGCATTTTCCATATCATTTTCCATTACTGTTTGTGTTTTACATATTTTCCGTCGTATGATTTTTAACATGTTAAGAATTTGACCAATAAGTGAAAAAGACCCCATTTTCCTTTTGTTAGTTTTTCTATAGAGATACAATTCTTTTTTTTTTATATTTTTTTTATTGTTGATGTAAGCCATCTAAGCAATTTTTTTATTTCTTCTAGTTTGATTCAAATTTTATTTTACTTTTTATAATTTTAAATTAAATAATTTAGTCCATATATTTTATGTCTAGTTTCAATTTAGTCATTCCAACTAAATTTAATGTTAAAATTAATAATTTTGAAATATTTTTCAATTTTCTAAGGTGACATGTAAATATATATATATATATATATGTAGAAATGAAAGACTAAATTGAATTTGGACATAAAGTATAAGGATTAAATTATTCAAATTCAAACTATAAAAAGTAAAGTGAAATTTGGATTAAACTACAAGTTTAAAAGTATAATTAACCCTAAACAATTTAAAGTAGTGTTGATCTAACCCAAAAGTTATATCTACTTTTTAAATCCAATGATATAGTGGTCTATTATAATTTGGTCTAGGCTCCCATCCAGTCATCCATCAAGACTGGAGGGTGTAGGCCAGGTCCTTGGGGTCTATCACAAGTCCAGTTTGATTATCCAAACCATTTATTTTGTAATATTGTTCTTCCTGTATATCATCCATAAAATCAATTAGATCGATCCAATAATCGTAACTTTTTTAATTTATAGAGTTTGTCTCAACAATAAATAAATAAATAAATAAATAAATAAATGACAAGTGTTTTTTAAAAATTAATCATTCATTTTTTTAGTAACAAACATAATAAATTGAATAGATTACAATTATCAGATTGATATAATTTTTTTGTGTGGATTATATATACGAAGAATCCTACAAAATGGTATAAGAAATGGTTTGAAAAAAAAGTTGGCAAAAATAGATTTTTCCTAAACTTTGGTCTAATTTTAAGGTGGGACCCATGCGCCAAAGTTGGCGGGTCCATGTGGCAACGATTCACGTTGTATATTCGGTTGCGCAAAACCATTATCGAGTGAATGGGAAATTAAAGCCAAAGTGAGCTCCATGAAAATGGTTTTTTCATGGGTTTCCCAAAATTGAAGGAAGGAAAGCTTGTTCCACAATGCTTGGCTAGGCTAACTTTGTTGGGTTTGTAAGCCTTGGGTTTACTGTAACGCCCCAAAATACATACAATTGAAGTATAATAACAACCATGGCTCTTAAGAGATACCGGAAATATTCCCAACATATTCCATTACATAATCTCAATGTTTATACTAGAATAATCTCACATGCGGTTATACATTCAATGAATCCTAGTACATGAATCTATAGCATGTGAGATCATTCAATCAAAATAAGTAAATGCCCTCAAGGGCTTACAAGTTCCAAGGCTTAAGCCCGGTTATACAAAAATGGTCTCTCGGACCCATACATGAATAGCCCTTGGCTTACAAAAATTACAATCACAACAAAAAGGGCCTTGTGCTCTCAATACATATTTCCACGCCCTATTTTGGCGAGTTCACCACGTCTTTTCCTACACCAAAATCCCATAGGGGTGAGCATAAAGCCCAATAGAGAATTCTTAACAAAGTATATACAATTATGCAATATTCCCAATGTAAAATGCACATGCCTTGCAATGCCAATAAAAAGATTTCATTTACATATTTTTTTTTTTAAAAAAAAGCCACCATGTTCAACAGTAACTTAAAATCTCAACAATAATAAAATATGCAATTTTATTCAATGGGGCGGTAAAAACAACTCAGGTAATCCCTAGGTTGGTGTCTGCAAGTAGGCTTAACTAGCACTACCAAAAACCCCACTTTACCGGTTGCTAACCGAAAGGGAAGTGGTACCTTATCCGCGCGTGTTTTCGGTCTTTCACCCTGGATACTTAGGCTAACTTAATCTATTTCATCTACACCTCCTATCCAGACTTACCAACGTATTTACCCCAAAACATTTCAATAATTCCCATTTCAAACATATTCTTTTCTCATTGTAAACTTTTCCAAACTCAAATTCAAAATGTATAATTATCAATTGAAAGAGGTTGTAATGCAATAATTAACAATGCCTTATAACAATTCTCCATTTTTAGGTATCTCAACAACCATACGATGACATCCACATTTCCTATTTTCCTCCCTTCAATATTATTTAACAAAATGCCACATGTTTAGTTCAATCCATCAACACGTTAACCTTTCCACATCTTGTGCAATTCTCAACATTTTAGTCATTTCAAGATTACATGCAATGTTTTTGAACATCAACTTCCCAAAATCACAATTCTCATATTTCATGGAACTCAACAAAGTGCCAATTCCTAACCACATATGTATAGGCATTCAACAACAAATTCAAGTATGGTCTCCAAATCCTTACACATCAAGAAGTTGTCGTATTTGCAAACAACAATATAAAATTTTCATTCACTACTTCATTTAACCCAAATCCCCAATATTTTTCCAAAACCCCCAATTTCTATGTTCGTCTTTTTCACAAAAACTCAACACTTCCTCATCCCATAGAAAAACCTCACTAAAAACATCATTCTCAAGTCAATGTGGTTCAACATTTCAAGAGAATCTTTTAAAAGGAACAAAAGATGGATTTCCTTTGCAAAGCCATTAATTTCTTGAGCCAAACACCAATTTTTAAAATAATCAAAGAAGAACTCTCAAAATCAACCAAAGACTTGCAAAAACATATATATAACTCTAAGAAATTCCATACCTCAAGCTTGATGAAGAGATTTGATGAAACCCTAGAATCAAAAGGTGTAGAAATTTGATCTCCACCGTACAAAGTGAAGTTATTGCTTTGTTTTCCAGAACTTGTCAGAGATGATGGATCTAGACCCAATGAATTGCAAGAAATCAAGAGTTTTTAGTGTTTGATGAGAGTTTTTAGAAAAGGGAGGAGCAAAAGTGTTTTTAGAGTGAGAAGGGAGGGTTAAAAAGTGACACACACTAAGCCAAAAAAAAAAAAAAAAAGAGTTTTCGGACTCAGCCCGTCTCGCACGTGCGACACTTTCCCCCGCACGTACAGAGCCCGTTTCCTGCACCTGCAGCCCTCACCCTCGCATGTACTCCCAAACCGCACCATACCTCGCACCTGCATATAATGCAGTGAGCAGCCCAGAACTCCCCTGATTTCCCCACGTGCGGCCCATTTCCCACACGTGCGGCCCAAGGCCCCGCACGTGCAACCCTGGTCCTCCAACCCAGAATTTTCTAAGCATAATTCTAGACATTTCGGACATGATCTCACACCCTCCGGAACAAGAGGAATTTAGCACCGGAATAAACACGAACAAAGTCTTGCAGAAAAACTCCCGAACACAATAAACCCAAATGATTAACAAGTCCTAAGTTAAACCAACATCCCAACAAGGCAATTCCAAGGTTAAACAAGGGAAAATGAAATGAATAGGACACTCGGTCGTCACAACCTCCCCACCATAGGAAATTTCATCCCCGAAATTAAATCAACTACTCAAGAAAAAAGTTTCTGGCCATCACTACTTTGCTATATCGATTTCAAGCCGCTAAATAAATTCTCTACCCACATTTATTATTCTCATAATGATTACTTGTAGACACCCCATTTTTGACCGCCCTTAAGACTTGGGCACTATTGATGGCTTACTTGGTAAAGAAAGGTGTGCAGGGGAAAGGTTCAGTTTCTTCGACAATGAGAGAGAGTCAAATCCCAACTTCATACCCCTTTTGGACCAAAACAATCTTGATCAAAATATTTTAGACCTTGAAACCCTCTCTTTCAAAATGTTTTGAAAATGAAGTTCCTACGATGTTCCGACGCTCGCATTTCGTTAAATGTTGCGCTTTTCGGTAAACCGAGCAAGGACAGAGTGGAAATGAATGAAAGAGAGATGAAATCTTTGAAAAATATTTCAAAACACCTTGTTTAGGGGTTTGGAGTTGAGAAAAATTGGAGAAGAGGGAAGAAACCAAGTTGAAGAAGAAAATGGGCATGAACCGTTAAGAGAGAGAGTCGAGCAGCCCTCGCTGAATCGGCCCTATTCATTTGCATACTTGGATTTCAGCTATGAGGCCACCACCATTGGAAATCTTACTTTTGGGGCTTTATTTTTCACTCAAGAATCTCCTAAAGCCAAGTATGGACGGGGGAGATATGGTTAGTTGAATTAGGACATCAATCTGGTTGAACCGAAACTGCGCGGCTTCACCAAAACAGGCATAACTTTTTGCACAGGTGGAATTTTGATACAAGGCTAGTGCCATTGGAAAGCTAACTTATGGGGCTTCATTTTGGACACTAGTCGACCAATGTTTGGCATTGGATACCACCTACCGACCACTTTTATTTCCGGGAGACCACTTTTTATCTTGAAAAACCAGAAAAAGTAGTAGGCCGACCAGAAAAAGTGGTCGGCGGCCTTCCTGCATATTTTATAGAGTCTGTGGATGCCAGCTGGAGGGCACAGATTGTGTATGGAGGGATTTCTTGGGGCTCTTGGCTTCCTCAAGAAGCTTGAGAGTTGTTTCTCTATAAGAGAGAGGCGTCCTCTCCCTTCTCCAGGTTCTGAAATTGGTTGAGAGCCATACATATGTCCCCCTCTCTATATTCCTCTCTCTCTCTCTCTCTCTCTCTCTCTCTCTCTCTCCATATTTTGTGCCTTAAAGTGCTTTGTCTCTTCACTTGTGCACACAACCTCCTAGCCAAGCACCACCCTTTTGTTGCTAAGTGTAGACACCCCATTTTTGACCGTCCTCAGGACTTGGTTGTGCTTGTAGGTACACCCAACAACTAGTTTGATTGCTTGCCCAGTACTCGACTGTCACGGTGGAACGTCACCGGTTCGAGCTTCCCGGACCCTGTATCCTTTTTGCCTCATTTTTGGACCCCGACTTGGTCCTTTCAAAGTGGACCTCTTAGGGCACTGCCGGCCATGGCATAGCACTGCCGGCCATGGATTTAATGCCTTAGGCCATCGATGAAGCCCTCTTGGCCATCAAGATGTGCCGGCACTTCTTCGATGAGTGGTTTTTGTTTACTCCCCTCCATACACGTGTATGGAGGGATGAAGCCCTTGAAAAGCTTCTAAAAGAAGCTTTGGCTTTGCATTGCTCTATATAAGCACGAGGCTTCTTCCTTAGACAGGGTTCTGAGCTTTTTGAAGAGAAAAGCTTCCTCTCTCTCTATATTGTGTGTGTTTGGTGCTTTGAAGTTGGATTTCCTTGCACTTTTGCACTACACCACATAGCACAATACCTCCATCACTCATTCCAGCATCTTGGAGGCCATTTGAAGAGGTTGAAAGCTCAGAATTTTGGGCCAAAAGCCCCTGGTTTGCTACTCTTCAAGGGTAAGTGCCTGTTTCCCTCAAGCTTGCATTTTCTTGCTTCATTTATAAGCTATACTTGCAAGCACTTTTGGACTTTGTATTGAACTAAAAAGTGTCATATTTTGAGCTCCTTTTGAAGATTGTATAAGGACACTTTGCTGTTTGAGGCCTCTTACACCCTTGCATGCTTTACTCTTCTTTGTAGGGCTTATTTTGCATGATATATTAGCCTTATTTGTGAGCACTTCAAGGCTTTGAGCTAAAATGTGAAGTATCTTATTTTGAGCCCCTCTTCAACGTTTCTTAAGGACACTTTGTTGTTTGAAGTCATCTACTTCCTTGTTTGCTCAATCTCTCTTTTAGGGCTATTTTTGCATCCTATTTTAGCCTTACTTGTGAATATTTTCGAGATTTGATATAAACTGGAAAAAGTCTTTTTTTGACCTCCTATTTAAGTTTGATTGAGGTCACTTTTCTGTTTGGAGTCATCTTCTCCTTTGCATGCTTCATTTCTTCATGCTTTGAGCCATGCATTAGACCATTTGCATTGGCCTTGTTTTGGCCTATTGGCCGCTGAAATCCAGTGGCTTTGATGTGTCCTTGAGCTCCAAAATCATGGAGGGGTGACCCTTTCACCCCTCATTCTCTTTACTAGCAGTGTTGGCCTTCCAAAGGGACCCCTTTTGCATGCTTCGAAGTCACTTTCCAGGGCCAATTTGGTGAGTTTTAGGGCTGTCATATTTGATTTTCAGAGTTGGTTGTGCTATGCTAAGTGTCCATCTTGTATGTGCTTAATGATCCCTTGCATGGCCCTCCAAAGAAGCCCCTCATTTTTGTATGCATTGGCTGCATTTCCATGATTATTTGGACATATTTTGGCATGTTTTGTTCACTGATTTTGGTTGATTTGGTGAGATTTCATATGCTTCATATACATGCCATACAACTCATGCTTACTAGCCAATCTTGCATGTTGCCTTAGCCCTTCATATGAGCACCTTTTGGCCATGCTTTGAACTAAAAATGTTCATGTTTTGGGATTGTCTTGGTTCTGTCTTTAGACTTCATGATCAAATAATGCATGCTTTGTATAGCCATAAGTCAATGCATGTGCCTAGTTTCAAGTTTCGGGGCTTATTCCACGCATCGGGTGCCATATTTCCATGTTTCGGGATATTTAGCATCATGATTCAGTGCTGAAATTTACATGCTTGTATGCCATCCCTCGTGCCTCGCAATGCCTTTTTAGAGTTGCATTTGTGCCTTAGGTTCGGTCCTCGGTTTGCGTGCATGTGTGCACGCATTTCGATTGTCTCATTTTCATCTAATGGCCACTGTTTTGGGATGGGCTGAGGTCTACCCCTTTATGGTTTTAGTCCACCAATGCATGTTTGGCACATTGCATTACATTGGTCGCATGTTTGTATGTCATTTCGCCAGTCGTATTGCGTATCCTTATTGCATACTTAGTGTGTTTGCGTCACATTAGCTTAGTTTGCACATTCGTATCCTAGTTGCATTGCATTTGGCATGCCTTGCATATTCGAGCCTCATATCGCATATTTAAGCTACATATGACATACATGCATTGCATTGTTCGGATTAAACATTAATCTGAGCACGAGGAACGAGGGGCGTTTCATACTCCGAGTGATGGAACCTGTCTCAATTCTCAGTTACCGAAGCTCTTGATGATTCATGATAGAGTTCTAGGTTTTATGTGTTGTATTTGTGCATTCATTTTCATATTGATTTGCACAAGTCAGATCTTTGGCCATCATGCATCGGGATGCGTGATTGATGGTCGTGGATCCGACTAGGCCTCTCCCTCGATGTTTTGAGGTGATTTGGAGTGCCATGGTGCGTATACACCCTTGGGAGACCCTCCATTTTCTCTATTTTGTGCTTCGTTGCAATTTGGTGTCACAACACACCAGTGGCCGGCAGCCTGCCACTGATGGCCGGCAGTGTCACATCCTTGGCCGGCAGTGGGCCATCTATGGCCGGCAGTGCTCCTTCCATGGCGGCGTGCCCGGTGGCTTTCCCACAAGAGTTTTGGTAAGTCCCAAGAATCGAATCGAAGACACCCTGCAAACAGAGCCTCCAAAGAGCAAACGGAAGGCATTCTAAGGCAAGGAACCGAAGCGAGCATGCATACCTTCCTCTTCTTTAAACAGAGCTGGAATAGCATTCATTTACTGCTTACTTGTTAGTTAGTAGTTGTGTAATAATTAGTTGTAGCTAGTTATTAATTCGGTTTTGTGATAATTAATTAGCTTGTGAGTTAGTTAATTAGGTGGCTTGTATTATTCTTTCGGACCCTCCGAGCGAGGGCACAATTGTAATAAGTGTGCGTGAGTTTGTGTGTGTCTTCCAACCTCGCGTCTTTCTTCCCTTTTATTTACTAGCTTTCGATGGTTAGTTTAGGGCATGTTTTGATTAGCATACTTATGCTTGCATGTTTGCATCCATTCATCTGTCTTGCATGCACCGGGCTCGGCGCATCATACTAACTGCATTGTATTTCAATTCCGAGTTGAATACTTGTTAGCTGTAGCATTTCATATGCCATGTTTAGAATAGCCGAGCCTACTGTAGTTGCATTTTTGCATGTGTTGCATTAGGCATTTCTGTATAATTAGGATCATGCATGGATTTCTAACATATTCTTTATTTTGGCTTGGAGTACTCGGTAAGCTTTTTATGCTTTAGCATCCTTGCATGTATGTGAGTGACTGCCATGATAGCATGCTTACCCTGAGACTACCTGATTATGTGATATATCTGCCTGAATGCCTGTGGGTGAAGGTTGGGTTATTTGGATTGGAACAATTCATCAATTGTGAGTTTTAAGCCCACTTGAGAGTGGCAAATCATCATGTTTTCTAAGCCCACCTGAGGGTGGCAAATCTGCATTTTATGCCTACTTGCGAGTAGCAAACCCTTTTCAAAACAAACATGAAATGTTTTGTTCCAATTTAGGCGATCCAGTCTATACTTGTATGCTGTGCGCATCACATAGTAAATCTAGGCTAATAACCGGAATAAGAACGCATAATGTTTTCAAAACTAGATATCATGGTTAGTAGAGGCCAATCTTTGATCAAGCGAGAGGGGGTGCTCATAGCTGACCTTCCCCAATTGTACCCAAGTTCCCGAGCCGAGGCAACTTTGGTGATGACGGACATGTGGCCTTAGGCAACGAGTCAGGGTTTCCTAAATTCCCTCAAAATAAATATTTAGGTGGCGACTTTGTATCTGGCAAAGCAGTCCATGTTTGGCACTTCTTTCTGAAAAAATTTGTTTTCCAAAACGATTTGCCGGATTTGGACTCTTTGATGATTCATCGGTCTTACATTGCACTCTGCGAGATTAGATACAGGACCGTGACACAAATTGAGTCTGAACTGTAGCATGAGGCCCGAGGGCGCGTCTACAGTTTCTGGCGACTTTACTGGGGAGTTAGAGAACTTGACTCGAACTCATGATATCTTGTCTTGATTACACTTATGTGTTTCTTTGCATTGCATTTGCATTGGTGCGCCTAGGACACCGTGTTTGCCGTATGCTATTCACGAGCGGTTTCTTGGGAGGCTCGCCGAAGCGTACCAAAGGCTGACCGATTGCAGGCTCTGCCACGACGGGAACACAAACCCCGGTTTTACCGGGGCACCCTTTTTGACCATTCGACCTAGTGCATATTCGGAATCCATAGTGACCATTCGAAAGCTAGGACAGGTTGCTTACCCAATTATAGATTGTTTGAAACCGTTGCGTGCGTAGTGAAACCCTAGCTCCTGACAAAATAGGACAGAGAAACCCTACCCCAATATAGGGGTGTTTTGGCTCTCACTTGTTTGCTATGTGCTTTAGAGTTGGCCTCTACAGGAATGCACGTATCGGTCTACAAGTTTGGGTATCAGGCCTGCGAGCACCAGTTCAGTATTTTGGGTATCAGGCCTGCGGGCACTAGTTCAGTATTTTCGAAATCAGTTATCTGCGGGTATCCGATTCAGTCTTGGGGGTAGTAGTTTGGAAATAATGATCAATGTCTGAGAACAGTGTATTCAGCTTATCAACTGCATGTTGATTATACCCGACTGTGTGTTGTGTTTATTTACGCTATTATGCTGTCCGTTTATCTATTTATTTGTTTCCTTAATGCTTTATTTATCTTTTTGCTAGGGTAGTTTTAGCACAATTGCTTCAGACCAAGCAGATATTCCCCAAGCACCCTGGACAAGAGGTCATCGACTCAATCGATCTGAGGATCTGGTTGACGGACAACCAGTGTTTCACTCTCTACCCCCAGTTATCAGACGGAGGCCGAGAAAGTGCAGTGTGTCTGAATAGAGGTTACCAGAGCAGTGGTCTACCCTAGCAGGAAATAGTCGGACCGAGATCTCGGTTTCTGCCATAGAGATACACGTACCAGTCAGTCAACAGAATTAGCAGAACATGGCCAGGATGGAAGAAATGATGCGCCAGCTTCACTAGAGCATGAAGAAAATGTAGAAGGACGCTGTCCGCCAAGCGGAGTTCTCTAAACAAAGAGCCATGTCACGCCAAACATCTTGCCAAATGTCCAGATCCTCCAGGAGGACACAGACATTCCAACAGGGCCAGCTCCGCCCCCATTTCTACCTCAACTGTCCAAGGCACCTACGCCTATCAACCACCTGGACTCTCCCTTCGAGTTCGAAGTAGACCCAACAGCACTGAAACTGAGCAAACTCGAGAAGTTGTTCAAGAAATCCCAAGGGGTAAAGGCTATTCCAGATATCGAGGACGGATATACCGATGTGGCTGTGATGCTACCAGATAGGTTCAAGATGCCGCAAATCGATCGTTTCGACGGATCTGGGGATCCCATGGTGCACCTCCGGTTATTTTCAGACATATTACGGCCAATGGGCCTCACTAGACCGCCGAAGCTTTCGCTATTCGACCGGACCCTGTCGGGTGTGGCCGCTATCTAGTATACGAAGTTAGAGGATGATGTCAAGCGGAGTTGGGATGAAATGGCCGTGGCCTTTATTGCGCAATACTCTTACAATACTCAAATCGAGATTACAACCCGGGATCTCGGAACAACAAGGCAGGAGCCTAAAGAGAGCTTCTCGGAATTTGTAACTCGGTGGAGGGTGACGACTTCAATGATGACCCTGAGGCCTACCGATAAGGATCAAATCAAAATGATTGTGCCCAATCTCCAGCCAAAACTGATGCAAAAAATGATTGTGCTCCCCTTTCCCACTTTTTCAGATCTGCATGAGATGGGGGTGCAAATTGAAAATGCAATGAAACAAGGTCTGATTGACCAGGATAAGGAGCAGCCCCAAAGGACTTTCAACCACAACAACAACGCAGGCACAAGCAGTGCTGCGAATACAAGGGCTTTGGAAGTCAGCATGGTCACCACCATCCCCCCTCCCCTTCCAAGACCCATGGCAGCCACATCTTTCTCCAGTGCGTTCGGAAGCAACCCACAAACAGCTAGATACCCACCCCAAAACCAAAGAACCTTCGCTCCACTATATATGCCCCTATCCAAAGCTCTAGGGGTTTTGATCAGAAAAGGGCACTTGAAGCCCCTAGAGCCGAGGCCATTGCCGGAAAAACTTCCCCCTACCCACAACCCAGCCAAGTATTGCGCATTCCACCAACAGCACGGTCACAACACCGACCAATGCTACCGGTTACGTCATGAGGTTCACGATCTCATCGATAATGGGGTGATTTTTCCTCCCGAGAAACCCAATGTCACAACAAACCCCCTCCCACCACACAACCAAGCTCCACCTCCCAAAAGAATCAATTTCATCCAGACTGGGGTCGTGTCTTACGACCCTAGCATGTATATCACTCCTTTCCACCTACCCAAGCCGGAGGTGCTCCTTCCTGACTACACCGACTTGTGCATGATGGACATCTCCAAAACCCAACCCAAACCAACGGTGGTGACTGTCGAAGATAGAACGGGGAAGTTTGCTGGGGAGAATGACATTGTTGGGATAGAATCTGAAGAGTCTGGGATATTTGCCGGAAAGGTGTACAGTCCGAGTGACTACATTTTGTCGGTCGGCCAGGATAGATCAAGTATGGAGTTACCGGAAAGGGCAGAACTTTGTGTGATATAGGGTGATGGGTTGGATCAGAGATCAGAGGACTTAGCAGCTATGGAAAGAGACCTTACTGACTTCCAATTGTTTGACGAACAAAGCCCGGAGGACATGGCAGTCAACTGGTCAGATTTCGAGGAATCAGTGGAAGTTACCGGGTGGCTTGATGACTTGCCAGATGTTGTTGAAGAATCTCAGTAGGGATAGGGCCCGGCAGGGGCAAGAATAATGGTTGTGGCCGGAAAGGTCGGAAATCAGGATATATTACCGGAGAGCGCCGGTACGAAGAATTTCGCTCGGAACTTGAACATTGTGGATGAAGGGAAAGCTGAACAACAAACTGCACTTACGCAGTTGGAACAGGAAAAGTTTTGGGACTCTGAGAGAATCAGGAAAGCTAAAGCCCATGAGGGAGCCGAAAGTGCTGTGGGCACAAGGACAGAAGATGCTACAAGCATATGGATAGAGGGTATTGCAAGTACGAGGACGGTCATACCGGAGCCGGACAGGTGTCTGTCGGCCGCCGATGGAATGTGGTGGGAGGACGATGATCTATGTCTTGCCCACACAGACGAGGATTGGGGAAGTAACCAACCAGATGATACCTGGTATATTAGCGAAGTCGATCACATGACTAGGAGTGGACGGTATTTCAAGCCTCCACACCTAGATCAACCAAAGGCGTCTGGAAAAGATAGGGAGGCAGAGAAGCAAAAAGAAAAGCAACTCGAGGATGAGGCCGTATTGAGACAGTTGAAAAAGATACAAGCAGACATCTCCATCTGGGGACTGCTTATGGCTTCTCGAGTACATAGACAGGCTGTCATTTCAGCCATGGACAAGGCCAAACTCTCGATAGAGACTACGCTGGAGCAGTTAGTTGGATTGGTTTTTCCAGGAAGAGGTTCCCCGACGTTGACCTTTTCTGACAAAGAACTACCGCCTGAGGGTGTAAATCACAACAAACCTCTCTACATCTCTGTGGAATGCAGAGGCAAATGGATACCAATGGTTCTTGTTGATACCGGGTCCGCCATCAATGTCTACCCGTCGAGGACGGCATATGCAATCGGTTTGAAGCCCGTGGACTTCACGCCAACTACTCAGGTGATCGGAGCCTATGATAACACAAGTAGGGAGGTGATGGGGACTGTCAAAATTCAGACTAAGGTTGGGCCAGTACAACATGAGATAGACTTCCACGTCTTAGAAGTTCCGGCAACCTTCAATTTGCTTTTGGGGCGGCCGTGGCTACATCAGGTGAGGGCAGTGTCATCCACCTTGCATCAAATGATGAAATACCCCCATGGGAAGGGAGTAGCCATTGTTTTTGGAAATTCATCGATTCATCCACCACCGGAGGTATCTACGCCTGTTCTAGAAATTGAGCACGGCATGGAGGATGTGTTCATATCGGGTTTTACCTTGGCTGAGGCTCGGGTTGTGCAGAACATTATGTCGGCTAATGAGGGGTTGTATACCAGTGTTCAAGCAGTATACCTCATGAACAAACTTCAACACATCCCCGGGATGGGATTGGGAAAGAGCGGCCAGAAGGGCGTCGTAACATTGGCTGAAGTGCCACACAACCCCCATACCTTTGGCTTGGGTTATCTACCCACCAAAGAGGATTGGATAAGGAAGGGCAAGGAGATGGCTGGAAGAGCCAGAGCGAAGCAGACAGGGAAGCCTTTTGAATTAATGCACAGGCCTATCCAGGGTACCCTGAACGGACGTTTCATCCGGGAGGAGGAGGATTTCCCATTTTGTAGCTTCCCCGAGCTGTGGCTGAAAGCGGAGAGGAAGCGCGTGCCAGGTTTCGAGATCTTCTTTGACCTACAGTTATCTAAGGATGACAATGCCGAAGAGTAGATAGACCCACTAACTGGGGTTGAGCAGAGTAAGAAAGCGGAATCTGAGGACACCGAACTTGAAATGGGGGTAGCGCTGGCATGTCTACTTTCAGATCCTCCGATTGACTAGAAGTGCTCGCAGGATAACTTCTCGGTGTCGATGATCGGGAATGAAATGGCTGCAGGCCTACCATCAACTATTTTGGACGCATCCTTCGCACCCTCTCTTGTTTGGCAGTACGAAGAGGGATTTTTGTCGGCAAAGACCGGTCGTAGTGAGTCGAATCGATTCCACGAAGTCTTGTGAGTCTAATCAGTTCCAAATTCGACCGAGTCTGAGTCCCAGATTCTGGGGTGATAACCCGGATGCCATAGTCCTATCTAGGTCGTCTTTTTCTTTCTCTTTTGAGGTTGTTGTAACCGAAGAATCGGACGATTTGGATGTGCTTAATGAGAATGATGTAGATGTGGTTTCTGAGTACTTTTCTGTGCCTTTGATTTATTGCTTGAATCAGGACTTTCAAAATTTGACAAAAACGACGAGGAAGAAATTCCTCCGGTTTTGCAACGATTAATTGATCAAGAGCAGGAAAGATTTGTTAAACCCTTAGTGGATGAAATCACTACTGTGAATATTGGTACTGAGAAGGACATGCGGCTGGTCCAGATCGGGTCCACGTTGTCTTCGGAGGAACGCGAGCGCTTAGTCGCTTTATTAAAAGATTTCAAAGATGTTTTTGCGTGGTCCTACGAAGACATGCCTGGAATCGATCCTGAGATTGTACAACACTGGATCCCTCTTGACCCTGAGGCCCGACCTGTTAAACAGAAACTCAGGAGGATCCGCCCGGATTGGGCTCTCAAGATTAAGGAAGAGGTCACCAAGCAAATCGACGTAGGCTTCCTGCTGGTATCCGAATACCCGACTTGGTTGGCCAACATCGTTCCAGTGCCGAAGAAGGATGGTAGGATCCGAGTATGCGTGGATTTCAGGGATTTGAACAGAGCTTGTCCGAAGGACGACTTTCTCTTGCCACATATTGATGAGTTAGTGGACTTCACAGCAAGGCACGCGTTGTTTTTTTTTATGGATGGCTTCTCAGGACACAATCAGATAGTGATGGCACTAGAAGACAAGAAAAAGACTGCTTTCACCACCTCGTGGGGGACTTACTGCTACAGAGTGATGCCGTTTGGGTTGAAGAATGCTAGAGCTAAATATCAACGGGCCGCGACCACAATATTGCATGACATGATCCACAAAGAGGTTGAGGTGTACGTGGATGACGTGATTGTCAAGTCCAAAGAAAGAGAGGGTCACTACACCGCCTTGTAAAAGTTCTTTCAAAGGATCAGAGAATTTCGGTTGCGGCTGAATCCTCAGAAGTGTACATTTGGTGTTACAGTGGGAAAAATGCCGGGGTTTCTGATTACACAAAGAGGTATCGAAGTCGACCCTTCCAAAATCAAGGCCATCTTATAAATGCCACCACCAAGGACTAAAAAGGAGGTGCGAGGCTTTCTGGGTAAAGTGCAATTCATAAGACGGTTTATCTCAAAATTAACCTTGACTTGTGAACCACTTTTTGGCCTCCTCAAGAAAGGAACGAAATTCCAATGGGACAGCCGATGCCAAGCTACTTTTGAACAGATCAAAGAATATTTACAGAACCTGCCCGGGGAAACCGTTGATATTGTATCTTTCAGTAACTGAGACTACAATGGGCTGTATGCTCGCGTAAGAATCAGAGGACAAGGTGGAGAGAGCCATCTACTATCTGAGCAAGAAGATGCTAGAGTATGAGACTCGCTACACACCGTTGGAGAAGGCTTGCTTAGCCTTAGTATGGGCTACCAGGAAGCTGCGGCACTACCTGTCAGCTCACTCCGTAATGTTGGTTTCACGACTGGATCCCATCAAATATCTTTTCGAGAAACCAGCACTTATAGGTAGGCTAGCTCGTTGGTTGCTGTTGCTCTCCGAATTCGACCTGAAATATATGACACGCAAGTCAGTCAAGGGAAGAGCACTAGCAGAATTCTTAGCCGATCATCCAGTGGAAGGAGGTGAAGAAGTTGAGTATTTATTCCCAGATGAAGCCATTTTGTACATCGACGACGAATTTTGGACGATGTACTTTGACGGAACGTCAAACCAATACGGGTATGGGATAGGGGTGTTGCTGATAGCACCCGACAATTCCCGTATCCCTCTAGCCTTCAAACTCCGATTCAAAGTCTCGAACAACGAAGCAGAATATGAGGCATGCATTGCCGGTCTAGAAGCAGCCTTGGAACTAGGGGCAAAACGGTTGGACGTCATCGGAGACTCGAACCTCGTTGTATCTCAAGCAAAAAGAGACTGGAAAGTCAAAGAAGAAAAGATGATAATGTATCACCAGGCCTTGGGCTTGTTAATTCCTCGGTTTGAGAAGCTAAACTTTGCTTATCTAGTAAGAGAGAACAACAGGTTCGCAGATTCACTAGCAACTCTATCTTCTATGATAGACATCCCGTTTGGGGTCCGGATGTGTCCAGTCATTATTGATCAGAAATTTGCGCATGCCTACGAGTCGATTCCTGCTATAGATGAGGTTCAGGACGAGAACCCCTGGTATTACGATGTTTGGAACTTCCTGGAGAAGGAGGTGTATCCACCAGGGGCAAATGCCAAGGATAAAAGGGCAATCAGAAGAATGGCCGTTCAGTTCATCATCTGTGGGGGTAAGCTGTATAAAAGAGGTCATCTGGGAATGCATAAGCTGTGCGTCGAAGCTGAAGAATCAAAGCGCCTAATGGAGGCCATCCATGGAGGAGAATGTGGTGCACATATGAACAGGGTAATGTTAGCTCGGAAGATCCTCAGATAGGGTTACTATTGGTCCACCATGGAGGAGGATTGTATCAGCTTTGTTCGGCGATGCCACAAGTGTCAGATCCATGCAAACCGCATGAATATTCCACCATCGAAGCTGTAAAACATGACTTCGCCATGGCCATTTTCAGTTTAGGGAATCGATGTGATCAGGGCTGTTACTCCGAAGGGGTCGAATGGGCATGAATTCATCCTGGTCGCGATAGATTACTTTACAAAGTGGCTCGAGGCCCAATCTTATGCAGTGTTGAAGGCTTCACATGTCGCGAAGTTCATTAGAAACAACATCATCTGTCGTTACGGAGTCCCGAACGAGATAATTTCAGATAACGGTTCTCACTTCAAGAATGAAGTGATTGATTTGTTAGAGAAATACAACATGGCTTTTCATAAGTCATCCACATATCGGCCGCAAACCAATGGAGCGGTTGAGGCTGCCAACAAGAATATCAAACATATACTGCAGAAGATGGTGGAAACCTACCGGGACTGGCCAGATAAGCTGCCGTTTGCTCTGTGGGGCTACCAAACTTCAATTAGAACTTCTACCGGGGCGACTCCGTATTCGTTGGTTTACGGGATGGAGGCCGTTCTACCTATTGAGATTGAGGTTCCGTCATTAAGTCTTGGCGAGTGTCGGATAGTCAAGCAGTTAGCGTGAGCAGATTTGAAGAACTCATGCTTTTTGATAAGAGAAGACTGAAAGCACTGTACCATGTTCAAGGTTATCAACACAGAATTGCCCGGACTTTCAACAAGAAAGTTAAGTCTACGAATCTAAAAGAAGGAGATTTGGTGCTCAAGGACAATCGAGCTCCCATCCATGACCCTAGGGGCAAGTTCAGACCCAATTGGACTGGTCCCTACATCATCAAAGCTATCTGGTCAGGTGGAGCTGTCGTTCTGATGGACCTATATGGCCTAGAGTTTTCCCAACCGATCAACATGGACAAGTTGAAGAAATATTACCCCTGAGAGGCTCGCTAGGCTGAAAACCCGAAAGGGCGACCTAGGAAAAAGTTAGAGCATAAAAAATTGGAAAATATAAAAACTGAGCTCGCAAGGTTGAAAACCCGCAAAGGGCGGCCTTGGCAAAAGTTAGAGCGTAAAAGGAGAGTGAAAATACTCGAGTGAACCCAAGACTGAACTACGTAAGGCTTGATTCCCAACTTTGGGATACATAGGCAACTTCATCCTGAAGTTCAGCCATAATCTTTCCATCGATCAACTTTGTCCATTTGATCATCTCGGTCATCTTTGTCTATTCAGCATTCAAGAGTTTCGATTGTAATCTCCGATGCAGTGCTATTCAGACCAGGGGCAACTTTCCGTTGCCATGCAGTGCCGCAGTGCTCTTCAGACTAGGGGCAACTTTCCAGTTGCTAGGATCCAGGGTTGTGTATCTTAGTGATAGATTTCAGGCGTGTCCAGTTCTGATCCATATCGAAAATGGTTTTGAAAAGTTTTAATAAAAGTTGAGTTTGTTCAAATTAATCTTTTTACAACTAAGACCATTTTTGAACCAAAGCGGAAAATTTTCAGTACCCACAACCTTCGATTTCATTGATTTCAAAATGGAGTCTTCCTGCTCTTGCATACAAATTAAAGTTTCTTTTTATTACATTCATAAAGAAAACTTGAAAGTACTAATAAAGCAATAAATCCGGGGCATAGATAAGTCAGGTGTTCCTGCGCCCCCTCCCAGAGCTGGTCGAAGCCTCTGATGCCAAAAGGGCCCAATCATGCCTCTTCATTGAGCCAATCCGCACTCATCGGACAATGTGCAATCTGAAAGTGGGGCGGGGCAGGAGCTCTCGTCCTCCATCTTTGTAGCATATCTTGGAATTTGTCGCCAGTCGGAAATGCAGCCGGATACTCTATCCCTTCTGGCGGGCAAGTCTGATCATAGCCGAACTGGCGCTGGAACTAGAACAGAAAATAAAAGACACAGTGTGTCATGCCAATCAGTTGAACCCCAGGTTGGCGGGTCATGCTGTAACTCATTGCCGGCAGGTTGAGCCAAGGACAGCGCCAAGCAATGCGGTCTGCGGACAAATTGCACATCCAGTTGTACCACCATCCCTCATCAAGGGCATCGACTAAACGTCGCTGAAAGAAGTAGCCGCGAGCTGAGTATGCTGAGCAAGAGTCCACAACCTTCAATTTATCCATCAACCACACCTGGGGAGGGATGAAAAATGAAAGAATAAAGAATAGAGAGATGTACGATGAGAGAAAAGCAAGAAAAGGGTTTTGAGAAAAAAAAACCTAGCTCGAGGGCCGAGCGATGTGAGCAATATATATGTGAGATGGGGTGGGAAACATTACCTGTAATAGTAGTGGACTCCCTGCAAGCCTAGCCATCTCCCGACGATGAAAAGCGTCTAAACCCATCAATGTCTCAGCCAATGTCGTGGCAATGCAGCTTTTGCCCTCTTTTAGGCCCTTGGCTACTTCGATCAAACGAGTGCTAAACCCACCGAAGCCCGGGGCAAGCAAGAAATGAGATAGCAAGGACAAGCAAAGTGCGTGTCGCCGATAGCCCTGCAAATGGTGGTCGCCGCGGTTACCAGCACCCGAAAATTGGCAAACCAAGCTCGGGATGTCCAGCTCCCCGTCATGAACCAATGATCGAGCGTCACGCAAGGTGAGGCCGCACATCTGTCCTAAGGCTTGGACGTGGCCAAATCGGAGTTGGGGCAAGATTTCCTCGTTACGCTCGGATCCCATCAAAACTTGGAAATCTTCGAAGGTGGGACATATCACTTGCCCGCCAAAGCTAAAAACATGTGTCACCGGATTCCAAAATCTTGCTGTGGCATGAAGTAACGCAAAACGCAGCGGGGTACGGCTCAATGTGAATAGTGCGTTTATGCCAAAACCCCAGAAATTGAGCTTTTCTGAGCCATCTAAGTTAACAATCCAATTTGTGAGGTTTTGGGCAAGAAGTCCTTCCATTTGGTGCAAATTTGAGCTGAAATGAAGAGAATCCCGAAGCTGGAACTCATATAGAAGATAAGGAAGTGAGTGGAAGACAGATGTGGTCCTTTCGGAGAGTCTGCCATCGATGGCCGGCAGTGGCACACTGATGGCCAGCAGTGGCCCATCAATGGCCGGCAGTGGCCCATCAATGGCCGGCATCACTTCCCTCTTGCTCCTTGGCTCCCTCACTAAAGACCTAGTTGTCCGTTGCAGTGGAGTCCTATTCCTTGTGTCTTTCAAGGTCTTGTTTTGTCCTGTTGGACTTTGTCGTGTGTCGTTTGAAACATTTAGTTTTCTTTTTCTGTGTCAGGTTGTAATTGTCTTCCTTTCATTCATCGAGTCTTTGTATTGCTTATCGAGTTGTATTCGCACTTGGCCAGTTTATCGAGTTTCTTTGTTTTGCTTATTGAGTTGTAAGTCGGTTCACTACCTGGTTATTACGATGCAATTGCTTAAATTTTCAAACACGATTTCAATCTCGTTCACATTGTTATGTGATACCATGCAATGCGATGTATGGAGTGCAAATGTAACACCTTTTGAACAAAATAGCTATTTCATTTCCCTCATGTGTTTTACAAAAATACATACTTTTGAAAAAGGTAAAACCTGCCTGAGGTAGTGCAATGTGCTTAAACTACCAGTAAAAAGGAAAGTAAAGCAAAAGGAGAGAAGGGCGGCAGAGTATTGGAATTGATACCGGTAACCTTCCCTTGCGCTTGATGCACCTCCTGCGCCCTTGTTCTAGTCAATTATACGGTTTGGCACCTTCATTACTCAAGATAGTGCAAGAAAGTGCACCTTTGGAACGTAAGTAGACCTTCGAGTTGACCTCAGGCCACGACTTCTGTGAGCGATGCTCGATGCGTGCGAGGAACGTCCCTTCCGGTATCCTTTTTATATCTTATGAATCCCACAAATCGCTTCAATTATACTGTGTTGCAGTGCTTTGCATTTCGATTTCATGAATAACATGTCTTTACCATGCTTCAAGTTAAATCTACCCCTTCAAGTTTCTATACACATTGCGTGCATACGTGCATTGCTTTACTTACATGTGTTCAATTTCAAGTTTCTATACACATTGCGTGCATTATTGCCTGCTTTACTTACATGTGTATACGTATTCTCAGGTGGTTACACATTGTGCATATTTCTGCGTGCACTTCACTTACATGTGTTCATTCCTTGCTTGCTTTACACATTGCATGCGTTTCCACGTATGCTTTACTTACATGTGTTTATGCATCTCACAGGAGGTTACACATTGCGTGCATACGTGCACTGCTTTACTTACATGTGTTCATTCCTGCTATACACATTGCGTGCATACGTGCATTGCTTTACTTACATGTGTTCAATTTCAAGTTTCTATACACATTGCGTGCATACATGCATTGCTTTACTTACATGTGTTCAATTTCAAGTTTCTATACACATTGCATGCATACGTGCATTGCTTTACTTACATGTGTTCAATTTCAAGTTTCTATACACATTGCGTGCATACATGCATTGCTTTACTTACATGTGTTCAATTTCAAGTTTCTATACACATTGCGTGCATACGTGCATGCTTTACTTACATGTGTACATTCAAGTTCCTCTTTACACATTGCCTGTGTGACTGCATGCTTTACTTACATGTGTACATTCAAGTTCCTCTTTACACATTGCCTGCGTGACTGCATGCTTTACTTACATGAGTACATCCAAGTTCCTCTTTACACATTGCCTGCGTGACTGCATGCTTTACTTACATGTGTACGTTCAAGTTCCTCTCCACACATTGTGCACGTTGTCGCGTGTGCTTTACTTATATGTGTTCACTCTCAAGTTTCGTTACACATTGCTTGCGTCACTGCATGCTTTACTTACATGTGTATATGTATATATATTCAAATCTTGCTTCACACATTGTGCACGTGGTCGCGTGTGCTTTACGTACATGCGTAGTCACGCGCTTCTCAAATGCATTGTTATGCATGTTTCTAACAGTATTGTACTTGTTAAGTTCATTTCTTTTTTAGGCACGATATTGTATGTACGGTTCATTTGAAGCTGGCATGGCCAGACGAGCCGCACAGGTATTGTATTCACTCCGCGTGAAATGTGGTAAGCATTGCATAATCTTTCTTGCATCCTTCTTGTGGGATTATGTAGAACTGTCATTTACTCGCTTAAAACTGTTGCATGTTTGCTTCGTTACAACATCCTTGGCATGATTGCTAGTCATGCTCTTGCCTCTTGCATATCACTTGCATTATGCCCTAGCCTCCGGGCATATCTCCGCATGCTTCTATTGATCGATTGTTTGAGTCTTCGGCCTTGTCAAAAATAGGTCGTCTCTGGGCTTTGACACTCACTCCCGTCACTTTGTGACCGTTGAGTTCTGTCAAAGAGGGGCAACTGTAGACACCCCATTTTTGACCATCCTCAGGACTTGGTTGTGCTTGTAGGTACACCCAACAACTAGTTCGATTGCTCGCCCAGTACTCGACTGTCATGGTGGAACGTCACCGGTTCGAGCTTCCCGGACCCTATATCCTTTTTGCCTCAGTTTTGGACCCCGACTTGGTCCTTTCAGAGTGGCCCTCTTGGGGCACTGCCGGCCATGGCATAGCACCGAAGCCATGGATTTGTGCTCAGGCCATCGATGAAGCCTCACAGCTATCTCGACTAGTTTTCCTCCAGATATTTTGAGCCAACTAGTTTTTTGTTTACTCCCCTCCATACACGTGTATGGAGGGATGAAGCCCTTGAAAAGCTTCTAAAAGAAGCTTTGGCTTTGCATTGCTCTATATAAGAAAGAGGCTTCTTCCTTAGACAGGGTTCTGAGCTTTTTGAAGAGAAAAGCTTCCTCTCTCTCTATATTGTGTGTGTTTGGTGCTTTGAAGTTGGATTTCCTTGCACTTTTGCACTACACCACATAGCACAATACCTCCATCACTCATTCCAGCATCTTGGAGGCCATTTGAAGAGGTTGAAAGCTCAGAATTTTGGGCCAAAAGCCCCTGGTTTGCTACTCTTCAAGGGTAAGTGCCTATTTCCCTCAAGCTTGCATTTTCTTGCTTCATTTATAAGCTATACTTGCAAGCACTTTTGGACTTTGTATTGAACTAAAAAGTGTCATATTTTGAGCTCCTTTTGAAGATTGTATAAGGACACTTTGCTGTTTGAGGCCTCCTACACCCTTGCATGCTTTACTCTTCTTTGTAGGGCTTATTTTGCATGATATATTAGCCTTATTTGTGAGCACTTCAGGGCTTTGAGCTAAAATGTGAAGTGTCTTATTTTGAGCCCCTCTTCAACGTTTCTTAAGGACACTTTGTTGTTTGAAGTCATCTACTTCCTTGTTTGCTCAATCTCTCTTTTAGGGCTATTTTTGCATCCTATTTTAGCCTTACTTGTGAATATTTTCGAGATTTGATATAAACTGGAAAAAGTCTTTTTTTGACCTCCTATTTAAGTTTGATTGAGGTCACTTTTCTGTTTGGAGTCATCTTCTCCTTTGCATGCTTCATTTCTTCATGCTTTGAGCCATGCATTAGACCATTTGCATTGGCCTTGTTTTGGCCTATTGGCCACTAAAATCCAGTGGCTTTGATGTGTCCTTGAGCTCCAAAATCATGGAGGGGTGACCCTTTCACCCCTCATTCTCTTTACTAGCAGTGTTGGCCTTCCAAAGGGACCCCTTTTGCATGCTTCGAAGTCACTTTCCAGGGCCAATTTGATGAGTTTTAGGGCTGTCATATTTGATTTTCAGAGTTGGTTGTGCTATGCTAAGTGTCCATCTTGTATGTGCTTAATGATCCCTTGCATGGCCCTCCAAAGAAGCCCCTCATTTTTGTATGCATTGGCTGCATTTCCATGATTATTTGGACATATTTTGGCATATTTTGTTCACTGATTTTGGTTGGTTTGGTGAGATTTCATATGCTTCATATACATGCCATACAACTCATGCTTACTAGCCAATCTTGCATGTTTCCTTAGCCCTTCATGTGAGCACCTTTTCGCCATGCTTTAAACTAGAAATGTTCATGTTTTGGGATTTCCTTGGTTTTGTCTTTAGACTTCATGATCAAATAATGCATGCTTTGTATAGCTATAAGTCAATGCGCGTGCCTAGTTTCGAGTTTCAGGGCTTATTCCATGCATCGGGTGGCATATTTCCATGTTTCGGGATCATTTAGCATCATGATTCAGTGCTGAAATTTACATGCTTGTATGCCATCCTTCATGCCTCGCCATGCCTTTTTAGAGTTGCATTTGTGCCTTAGGTTCGGTCCTCGGTTTGCGTGCATGTGTGCACGCATTTCGATTGTCTCATTTTCATCTAATGGCCACCGTTTTGGGATGGGCTAAGGTCTGCCCCTTTATGGCTTAAGTCCACCAATGCATGTTTGGCACATTGCATTACATTGGTCGCATGTTTGCATGATATCATGTTCGCATGTTTGCATGTCATTTAGCCAGTCGTATTGCGTATCCTTATTGCATGCTTAGTGTGTTTGCATCACATTAGCTTAGTTTGCACATTCGTATCCTAGTTGCATTGCATTTGGCATGCCTTGCATATTCGAGCCTCATATCGCATATTTAAGCTACATATGACATACATGCATTGCATTGTTCGGATTAAGCATTAATCCGAGCACGAGGAACGAGGGGCGTTTCATACTCCGATTGATGGAACGTGTCTCAATTCTCGGTGACCGAAGCTCTTGATGATTCATGATAGAGTTCTAGGTTTTATGTGTTGTATTTGTGCATTCATTTTCATATTGATTTGCACAAGTCGGATCTTTGGCTATCATGCATCGGGATGCGTGATTGATGGTCGTGGATCCGACTAGGCCTCTCCCTTGATGTTTTGAGGTGATTTGGAGTGCCATGGTGCGTATACACCTTTGGGAGACCCTCCATTTTCTTTATTTTGTGCTTCGTTGCAGTTTGGTGTCACAGCACACCAGTGGCCGGCAGCCTGCACTGATGGCCGGCAGTGTCACATCCTCGGCCGGTGGTGGGCCATCTATGGCCGGAAGTGCTCCTTCCATGGCCGGCAGGCCACTGGTAGCTTCCTCTACAGTGTTTTTGTAAGTCCTAGCAACCAGAACTGGAAGACACCCTGTAAACAGAGCCTCCAAAGAGCAAACGGAAGGCATTCCAAGGCAAGGAACCGAAGCGAGCATGTATACCTTCCTCTTCTTTAAACAGAGCTGGAATAGCATTCATTTACTGCTTACTTGTTAGTTAGTAGTTGTGTGATAATTAGTTGTAGCTAGTTATTAAGTCGGTTTTGTAATAATTAATTAGCTTGTGAGTTAATTAATTAGATGGCTTGTATTATTCTTTCGGACCCTCCGAGCGAGGGGACAATTGTAATAAGTGTGCGTGAGTGTGTGTGTGTCTTCCAACCTCGCGTCTTTCTTCCCTTTTATTTACTAGCTTTCGATGGTTAGTTTAGGGCATGTTTTGATTAGCATACTTATGCTTGCATGTTTGCATCCATTCATCTGCCTTGCATGCACCGGGCTCGGCACATCATACTAACTACATTGTATTTCAATTCTGAGTTGAATACTTGTTAGCTGTAGCATTTCATATGCCATGTTTAGAATAGCTGAGCCTACTGTAGTTGCATTTTTGCATGTGTTGCATTAGGCATTTCTGTATAATTAGGATCATGCATGGATTTCTAACATATTCTTTGTTTTTGCTCAGAGTACTCGGTAAGCTTTTTATGCTTTAGCATCCATGCATGTATGTGAGTGACTGCCATAATAGCATGCTTACCATGAGACTACCTGATTATGTGATATATCTGCCTGAATGCCTGTGGGTGAAGGTTGGGTTATTTGGATTGGAACAATTCATCAATTGTGAGTTTTAAGCCCACTTGAGAGTGGCAAATCATCATGTTTTCTAAGCCCACCTGAGGGTGGCAAATCCACATTTTAAGCCTACTTGCGAGTAGCAAACCCTTTTCAAAACAAACATGAAATGTTTTGTTCCAATTCAGGCGATCCAGTCTATACTTGTATGCTGTGCGCATCACATAGTAAATCTAGGCTAATAACCAGAATAAGAACGCATAATGTTTTCAAAACTAGATATCATGGTTAGTAGAGGCCGATCTTTGATCGGGGCGAGAGGGGGTGCTCATAGCTGACCTTCCCCAATCGTACCCAAGTTCCCGAGCCGAGGCAACTTTGGTGATGACGGACACGTGGCCTTAGGCAACGAGTCAGGGTTTCCTAAATTCCCTCAAAATAAATATTTAGGTGGCGACTCTGTATCTGGCAAAGTAGTCCATGTTTGGCACTTCTTTCTAAAAAAATCTATTTTCCAAAACGATTTTCCGGATTTGGACTCTTTGATGATTCATCGGTCTTGCATTGCACTCTGCGAGATTAGATACAGGACCGTGACACAAATTGAGTCCAAACTGTAGCATGAGGCCCGAGGGCGCGTCTACACTAAGACATCTTGAGGTTGTTTCTGGAGTTTTTGGTTTGGTTTAAGCTCAAAAAAACCTGCTGGAGTTGCAGCTTTGAAGAAGTTCGTCAAGGGTGAGTTTTTGAACCTTAAATCCCCCTTTCTTGCTTAAGCTTTTAGCCTATCTTGCATGTTGTTTTGAGCTTAACTTATAACTGATAAAAGTTGTGTTTTTGCATGCTTTTGATCTTTGTTTAAGGTCACTTTTTCGTTTGGGGTTGTTTACCCCTTTTTAGGCCTTGTTTGGCCTTATTTTTGTGCCATCTTTGTGAGCTTCGAGACCACCTTGTATTGGCCTTCTCACCACTAAAATCTAGAGGGATTTTAGTAGTGGGGATGGTGTTTTGAGGTCCCAAGAAGAAGAGGGTCATCCCCTCTCCTTGTGGTCTTCAATACTTGTCATATTTGCCTCATGTGTGAGCATGTTTATTAAGCTTGTGTTGGCCTATTCTTAGCATGTATTTGGGGTTATTTCAGCATGCCTCAAATCTGTTTTGACTTGGTTTAGTCATTCCATGCATGCCTTATACACTTGTAGTGTAAATCTTACAAACTAGCTTTGTGTGCCTCATGTTTGAGCTTGTCTTTTATCTTGTTTTTAGAGCCATCTCAGTAGGTTTTTGGTACTGTTTTAACATGCCTCAAATCTATTTTGGGTTAGTTTGGTTGGCTCTTGCATGTTTAATACACTTGTAGTGTAAATCACACACACTAGCTTTCCATACTTCATGAAGTAGCATGTCATTTTAGCCTATGTTGTGTCCATTTCAGCATGTTCTTGGGCTTATTTTACCATGTCGTGACTCTACTTTGGTTTGTTTTGGTTTGGTTGGCCCTTGCATGCTTCATGCACTTGTAGTGCAATTCCATGAAATAGCCTAACATGCATCATGCCTTGACATGTCATTTTAGCATGCTTTTAGCTTGACTTCAAGAAGACTTTGTTCATGTTTTTCCATGTTTAAGGTCTGATTTTGGTTGTCTTGGTCATCCATGACTTGCTTTGTGCATCGGGTCCACTAGCATGCATTACTTGGCTCATTTCAATGATTTGGCATCATTAGTTATGCTATTTTAGTCGATGTTTCATGGTCGTGCACTTGCATTTGTCACTCAATCAATGTGTTGGAGGGTTCCCCCTTTATGCCTTAACATGAGCCATTGTGTATGCATTCATGCCATAGCTTGCGAGCCATTATTTCAATGATTATTTGGGGTTATTTTGCGATAATATAACTTTGATTTTTGGTGCTTAAGTCGTATCATGTTTGGTGCTAATAGGTGTAGTGTAATTCACCCTATTTGCCTTACATATTCCATGTCTTATGCCCCTTCATGCTAGCACATTTTGGCTTCCATCCATACATGTTTTAGACTCATTTTAACATGTTCTAAGATTGTTTTGGGTTGCCTTTGTCATATGCCTCATGCTTTGTATAGCTATAGTGCAATTGGCCTTGCTAGCTTTGTGTTTCGATGCTTCACGCATGCTATCTTTGAGCTATTTGGATGATTTGGCATCATTTAATACTTGATTTCAGAGCATATAGACTTGCCATGTCCTCACTTCATTCATGCTTTGAATGCCTTTAAGTGTTGTGCATTATTGCCTAGTTTATGGCTTAGCTTGTATGCTTGCATGCCTAGGTATTTGAGCCATCATCTCGGCATGTTTGGGTCCTTATTTTGACCTACTTGAGCTCTGTCCATGCTTAGTTCACGCGTTTGTGCCATGCATTGCATGCCTCCTTTGTAGACCTCTTTGCTAGCTTCCATGCCTTAGGGTCCTAGCATGTCATATTTGTGTTGTTTGAATGATTTAGCATCATTTCTTACTTCATTTCAGTGCACTTAGTGTTGTTACACTTCCACTTTTATCACTCCTTGAGCACTCTTGAGAGTTGTGCTCTTTGGCCTACTTGATTGGCCAATGCATTGTGCATGCATGCTTTGCATTTTGGTGCTTTTAAGTATGCCATGTAGTTTATAGCATTGAGTATACCATGTTCTTGCATGATCGATTATTGCATTGTGTATGTTAGTCACCATGTGCATTGTGTATGCTAGTGTCATGAGCATTGTGTATGCCATTTAGTTTATAGCATTATGTATGCTAGTTGCATGTTTGCATATTTATCCCTTGTATGTTTGCATATCTAAGTTGCATTGCATTAAGTTGCACGCTTGAGTTGCATTGTGTTTGGGATAGGGGTTAGTCCAAACATGGGAAATGAAGAACGTTTCATACTCGAAGTGATGAAACGTGCCTCGATTCCCGGTCGCCGACACTCTTGACTACCCATGACGGAGTTGTTGGCTTTAGGTGCTTGTATGTGCATTCATTTCACATTGAGTCGTGCAATTCGGTTCCTCAGCCATCATGCATCGAGATGCGTGATTTATGGCCCAAGGGTCAAGGACTACACTCTTTTGAGCTTATGCAATGATGGGGAGAGTGGTCGTGCACATATGTGTCGCGAATACTTTGCCATCTCTCTCTCTTGCCTTCTGTTGCAGAAAACCAAAAACCAGGGGCAGAAACTGGTCGGCCGACCAGATTTAGTGGCTGGCCAACCACTTTTTCTGGTTTTTCACCACAAAAGTGGTTGGCAGGTGGTCTCCAAGGCCAATAGCTGGTTGGCAGCCTTCCCAAAGATTCCCAGGGTGGAGTTTCAGCCTTCTGGAGCTTTGTGCAGTGTTCTGAGGTCAATTGCAAACAGAGGCAAGTTGGGGCGTCGCGAGGGATTTCCGAACAAGGCAATTCAAGCATGCATGCATCCTTTTGTTGTTCAAAGCAGAGCTGGGGCCGCCCACATTCATTTAGTTTGCATGCTCATTTAGATTGCTTACTTAGTTAATGTTGTGTAATAAGTAGTTGTAACTTGTTATTCATTTCATTGTGTAATAACTAGTTTAATTAAATTAGCTTAGATTAGCCAGTTAGTTCTGTATTATTGATTCGGACCCTCCGATGAGAGGGCACAACTGTTGTAAATAATTGTGCGTGTGTGATGCATGTCTTCCAACCCTACGTCTCTCTCCCTTTTATTTACTAGCTTGTGATGGTTAGTTCAGCGCATGTTTTAATTAGCATACTTATGTTCGCATGTTTGCATTCATTCATCGTCTTGCATGCACCGGGCTCAGCGCATCATACTAACTGCATTGTATTTCAATTCCAATTTGAATACATGTTATCTAGTTGCATTCACATGACATCGTAGAATAGCCGAGCCTGTTTTAGTTGCATTTTGCATGTGTTGCATCAGGCATTCTTAACATAACTAGGATTATGCATTGATTTCTAACATAGCTTTTGTTTTGGCTCGAAGTACTCGGTAAGTGTTTATGCTTTAGCATCCTTGCTTGTGTGTGAGTGACTGCCATGATATCATGCTTGCCATGAGGCTAACTGTTTATGTGATATAACTGCCTGAATGCCCGTGGGTGAAGGTTAGGTTGCCTGAATTGGAACAATTCATTGAAGTGCGAGTTTTAAAGCCCACTTAAGAGTGGCAAAATCCTGTTTTTCTAAGCCCACTTGAGGTGGCAAATCCATGTCTTAGCCTACTTGCAAGTAGCACCTTCAAACCAGTTTCAAACAAACATGCGATGTTTTGTTCCAACTTAGGCGACCTAGTCTATATTTGTGTGTTGTGCGCATCACATATTAATTCTAGGCTAATACACCGGAATAAGAGCACATGTGTTTTCAAAAACAAGATATCATGTTTAGTAGTGGCCGATCTTTGACCGGGCGAGCGGGGGTGCTCATTGCATGACCTTCCCCAATCGTACCGAAGTTCCCGAGTTGAGACAACTTTGGTGATGACAGACATGTGGCCTTAGGCAACGAGTCAAGGTTTCCTAAATTTCTCCAAAAATAAAATATTTAGGTGGCAACTCTGTATCTGGCAAAGCAGTCCATGTTTGGCACTTCTTTCTAAAAATCAGTTTTTCAAAATGATTTGCCGGATTTGGACTCTTTGGTGATTTATCAGTCTTGCATTGCACTTTGTGAGATTAGATTTAGAACCGTGATATTGAGTCCGAACTGTAGTGAGCCCACTGAACAAAACGGGATTTTCCAGGGACGTTCGGGGCGCGTCTACATTACTACACTAGCATTGATCATCCAAGATAAACACATGCATGGAGCTTTTCTATAAATTTAGTAACAACTCACAACAACTTCATGCTTGAAACAACAATGTACATAATAACACGTACTTAACAATTGTCAATACATTTGCCTTCAACGCTAGGGAATAATACTAATGAAAAAAAACAAAACAACTTAGGCATATTCAAATAAATTCGGATACTTGGAGAGAACTTTCGCTTCCCGTTCCCACGTTGCTTCTTCAACCCATGGTGTTTGCACAACACCTTCATTAACGGTATAGTTTTACCCTATAGTACTTGCTTCCGGGCATCTAGTATTTGAACCGGTCACTCTTCGTAAGTGGCATCGTCATCTACCTCCAAATCGACCCAATCAATTACATGAGAAGGGCTGGGCTCATACTTCCTAAGCATAGACACATGAAACACATTGTGAAGCCCCGAAAGTTGTGGCGATAAGGCCAACCAATACGCCACTTCCCCAATTCTCTCCAATATCTGAAAAGGCCCAATAAACCTCAGAGACAGCTTACCACTTTTATTGAATCTCATCAAACCCCGCCTAGGTGAGATCTTAAGGAAAACATGGTCACCCACTTCAAAAGACAAAGGTCGTCTCCTCTTATCGGCATAACCTCTCTGTCGGCTTTGGGCTATAGCTTACCTTTTCCGAATGAGAACAACTTTCTCGGTTGTCTCCCTAACAATTTATGGGCCCAACAACGGTGCATCCCCCACCTCGCCCCAACAGACCAGTGATCTACAAGGTCGGCCATATAAGGCCTCAAATAGTGCCATCTCGATGCTAGCTTGATAACTATTGTCGTAGGCAAACACAATCAACGGTAAGTGCCTCTCCCTAGACCCCTTGAAATTCAGGACACAAACTCTAAGCATGTCCTCCAAAATCTGAATGGTGCGCTCTGACTGCCCATCGGTTTGAGGGTGGTAAGCGGTGCTAAAGGTCAACTTAGTTCCCAAAGCCTCCTAAAGGCTTCGCCACAACCAGGCAGTAAAATGAGGATCTCTATCCGATACAATGGTTACATGAACTCCGTGAAGTCAAACTATCTCTCTAATGTACAACTCTGCCAAATGCTCAACTGAGTCGTCGGTATGCATTGGAATGAAATGCGTAGACTTAGTCAACCTATCAACAATCACCCAATCGACATCATTGCCCCGATGTGTTCTAGGAAGCCCAATCACAAAATCCATGATAATGTGCTCCTATTTCCACTCGACTATCGGTAAGGGTTGTAACAAACGTGCTGGTCTTTGGTGTTCAGCCCTCACTTGTTGGCAGTAAGGAACTTTGACACAAAGGAAACAACATCCCGCTTCATACCCCTCCACCAAAACTGACGACTAAGATCACGATACATTTTGGTGCCTTCTAGATATACCGCAAGGCGTAAGTGATGGAACTCCTGAAGCACTCCCTCTCTACAAGATTCTGGCACAAACAGACGGTCTAGGAATCGTACACTCAAATCGAAGTGGATGTTCAAACCCTTTTCTTCCTTCCTGTTGGAGATTCTATCACGAATTGACTCTACTTCATGGTCTCCTTGTTGTGCCTCTATAACTTTACTAATCAAGGTAGGTTGAGCACTCAAGGTAAACAAAGTTGCACCCTCATCGAGCTCACCCAAGTACAATTCAAACTTGCCAATGTCACCCAACATAACCCATTCCTGAATGACCACATTCGCCAAACTACTTACAGATTTCCGACTTAAGGCGTCGGCCACTGCGTTCGCCTTTCCCAGATGATAGTGTAACTCGAAGTCATAATCCTCCAAAAATTCCATCCACATCCGTTGGTGTAAATTGAAGTCTTTTTGGGAAAACAAATACTTTAGACTCTTATGATCGGAGAAAACCTCAAACTTCTTGCCATACTAATAATGTCTCCAAATTTTCAAGGCAAACCATGGGTGGGGGTAATTCTTCTCATGAGTTTTCAATTGTCGTGAACCATAAGCCACAACCTTTCCTCCTTGCATCAAGACACAACCAAGCCCATCCCAAGACGCATCACAATAAATGGTATAACCCAAACCTCTTTCCAAAATTATCAACACCTGTGCGGTAGTCAGTCTAGTCTCAAGCTCTTGGAATGACTTTTCACAAGCCTCACTCTACACAAACTTAAACCCATTTCTGGTCAATCTAGTCAAAGGCGCGGCTAGTCTAGAAAAGTCCCTTACAAAACGCCGATAGTAACCCACCAATCCCAAGAAATTCCGGATCTCATAAACATTTTTGGGTTGTCCCCAATCCTACACAGCGTCTATCTTTGAAGAATCTAGAGTTACCCCCTCTCTTGACATTACATGACCCAAAAACTTCACTTCAATGAGCCAGAACTCGCATTTCTCAAATTTGGCATACAACTGGTGTTCCCTAAGCAAGTCAAGCACTACCCTCAAGTAAGCCTTGTGTTCTTCGTCGGAGGTTGAATAAATTAAGATGTCGTCAACAAAGACGACCACAAAATGATTCAAGTAATCTCTAAAAATTCGGTTCATCAAATCCAAAAAGGAAGCCGATGCATTAGCCAACCCAAAAGGCATTACAAGGAATTCATAGTGGCCATAACGTATACGAAAGGCCATTTTCTGGATGTCCTCCTCCCAGACTCTCAAATGATGGTACCCCGACCTCAAGTCCATCTTCAAAAAGCAACAAGACCCTCTAAGTTGGTCAAACAAGTCATCTATTCGGGGTAAGGGGTACTTGTTCTTGACTGTAACCCGATTCAATATACGGTAATCAATACACAACTGCAACGACCCATCCTTCTTCTTCGCAAAGAGAGACGGCGTTCCCCAAGGCGATGTACTAGGGCAAATGAAACCCTTGTCTAAAAGCTATTGGAGTTGAATCTTCAACTCATGCAACTCTACGGGTGCAAATCCATACGACGCCATGGAAATTGGTGTCATTCCAAGCACTAAGTCAATAGTGAACTCGATCTCCTAGTGGGGCGTCAAACTAGTAAGATCCTCAGGAAATACGTCTGGGTATTAACAAACTACCCTTGGCAACTCAACACGAGTCCCGTCACTCTCACTATCCAAGAGAGTAGCAAGAAGGCCACTAAGCTCGTTTCTATTACGAAGGTAAAAAAATGGTGACAACACCCAATCAACCTGGTCTCCCAGAAAGTAAAAACAATCACCACTCGAGGTGCACATTGTGACTCTCTGATGAAAACAATCAATCACCACTGGGTACGAAGACAACCAATCCATGCCTAGAATGACATCAAAACTTGACATGTCCAGAAACACAAAAGCAAACAGAAGTCGATGCTTGGCAACCTCTATCTCACAACCACGACACCCCTGATCTAAGTCAACTGTACCCCTGACTGGTGACTCAACTCTGAGCGAAGCCGCTAGCCGTGCCACCTCTAACCCCAATGCAGATGCGAATGCAGTAGATAGGAATGAATGAGATGCACCCGTATCTATCAACACATCAGCCAAGGAATTACACACAACAAAAATACCTCCCACAACTGAAGATCCCGACAACTGCTCTAGCGCGATAACAGCATACACGCGCCACTGTGGCCTCTGATCAACCTACTCATCTCTCGGAGCATAGGCCTGCTGCACTGAATAAGCCCAAGCGGCTCCGTAATTAACTCGCGAAGTCTGAACTGAGTGAGCCTGCTGGTGGTTTGAGTCTGCCTCGAGCCCGATACGCCAGATGTGCCTCCCAACTACGAGCAAGCTCGCTTCATGTGCCCTGAATGACTGCACTGATAGCAAGTAGGCCCCTGCCCCCTACTCTGAGTCTGACTCTAAGATCGGTTAGGTGGTTGTGGTGGCAAAATCTGCTGTCCTTCTCCTTTTTGCAGACATGCAAAGGCCTTGTGACCCGATTACCCACACTCGAAATAAGAAAAACCACTCGGTGCACTCTTCCCCGGGCCTGCACTAGGCAAGAAAAAGGTGGATCTAGACTGTTGTGGTTGGGACTGGGATAAAAAGGTGTTTTCGCTCTTCTTGTTGGGTCTATAGTCCCCCTGTGACCCTTGACCCCTCGACCTTGAACCTTGGATTCTCTCATCCTAGACCTCCGCGGTAATCTCCACGTGTGCGGCTGCCTCCACAAGATGGTCATAATTCCGGATGATGTTTCCAGCAACCTTGAACAAGATCTTGGTTCTTAGTTTCTTCTCAAACTCAATGCAACGGCGCTTTTCCGTTGCTACCAACTCCGGCACAAATCGGGACAAACTAGAGAAGGCCGCTTAAAACTCGACCACAGACATATTGAGTTGCTTAAGGTCTTGAAATTCCTGCCTTAGCCTCTCCTTAGCAGTGGGAGGTAGGTACTTGTCTTGGAAAGCCACCACAAATGCTTCCTATGTCGGTTATATTTGACCCTTGGCGTATTTCCACCATTGGCCCGCATCTTCTTTGAGGTAGTAACTCGCAAGAGTCACTTTTAGCTCATTGTCTTCTATGTGAAGCATCTCAAATGTCTTCACTGTTTGTTCGAGCCACTCATTCGCTTTCTTAGGCTCAGGCCACCATGGAACTCATCTGGCTTGCCCCGCAAAAACTCCCTAGTGAGAAAGCTCGCCCTCGTCTCTACGGCGTTCTCTCTAGATTGGTTCTCTACCCTTAGTATGTTCATCGACTCCCTCAAGGCCCCCGCCATTTCTCGGGCTAGGGCCCCCATTGCGACTTGACCTGCTTGCCCGGGAATTTCTGCTTGCCCCACTTGCTCGGCCATATTAGCTTGGCCCAACCCCTCCTCTTGCACCAGAACCTCATGGACCAACACTCCATGCACACCCTGACAAGCCCTACCACGCCTTCCACCTCTATTACCACGGGCTTCACCCCTTCCTAACATCCTAATTAAGGAATGAGAAAAACAATTTAGCACATAATCTCAAATGTGCTCGCTACTTCTCTCACACATTAAACCACAACAATCTATATATTTCCTACCATACAAACAATTCAATTCACCCCACATAAGCACTTAGTCACGTAAGCACATACGGATTATTCTTTTGTGATGAGGCTCATCCTATGAAAAACCAAGAATTCTTAGTAGAACGAGTATTGACAAGTACCCTTCCATTAAGACCTCAAGGAATTTATTAGGCGCAAAACAACATCCCAAAAGTCCAATCCTATACCAATTTAGTCATATAAGCATGTTATCACATAGTTACGAAATACAAAACATTTCCTAATCATGCGAAATGAACCCACTGTGTCAAAACAACCACTCCTCTCGAGCCCCAAGTATTCAAACCCGGTAGTTCTGATACCAAGTTGTAATGCCCCAAAATACATACAATTGAAGTATAATAACAACCATGGCTCTTAAGAGATACCGGAAATATCCCCAACATATTCCATTACATAATCTCAATGTTTATACTAGAATAATCTCACATGCAGTTATACATTCAATGAATCCTAGTACATGAATCTATAGCATATGGAATCATTCAATCGAAATAAGTAAATGCCCTCAAAAGTTTACAAGTTCCAAGGCTTAAGCTCGGTTACAAAAAAATGGTCTCTCAGACCCATATATGAATAGCCCTTGGCTTACAAAAATTACAATCACAACAAAAAGAGCCTTGTGCCCTCAATACATATTTCCACGGCCTAGTTTGGCGAGTTCACCATGTCTTTTCCTGCACAAAATCCCATAGGGGTGAGCATAAGGCCCAATAGAGAATTTTTAACAAAGTATATACATTTATGCAAGATTCCCAATTAAAATGCACATGCCATGCAATGCCAATAAAAAGATTTCATTTACATGTTTTTTTTTTTTTTTAAAAAAAAAAAAAAAAAAAACCCACCATGTTCAACAGTAACTTGAAATCTCAACAATAATAAAATATACGATTTTATTCAATGTGGTGGTAAATACGACTCAGGTAATTCATAGGTTGGTGTCTGCAAGTAGGCTTAACTAGCACTACCAAAACCCCCACTTTACCGGTTGCTAACCGAAAGGGAAGTGGTACCTCTTCCGCGTGTGTTTCCGGTCTTTCACCCTGAACACTCAGGCGAACTTAATTCATTTCATCTACACCTCCAATCCGGACTTAAAAACGTATTTACCACAAAACATTTCAATAATTCCCATTTCAAACATATTCTTTTCTCAATGTAAACTTTCCCAAACTCAAATTCCAAATGTATAATTATCAATTGAAAGAGGATGTAATGCAATAATTAACAATGCCTTATAACAGTTCTCCATTTTTAGGTATCTCAACAACAATACGATGATAACCACATTTCCCATTTTCCTCTCTTCAATATTATTTAACAAAATGCCACATGTTTAGTTCAATCTATCAACACGTAGTGACCTTTCCACATCTTGTGCAATTCTCAACATTTTAGTCATTTCAAGACTACTTGCAATGTTTTTGAACATCAATTTCCCAAAATCACAATTGTCATATTTCATGGAACTCAACAATGTGCCAATTCATAACCACATATGTATATGCATTCAACAACAAATTCAAGTATGGTCTCCAAATCCTTGCACATCAAGAACTTGTCATATTTGCAAACAACAATATAAAATTTTCACTCACTCCCTCATTTAACCTAGGAAAATCCATAAATTCCCAATATTTTTCCAAAACCCTCAATTTCTAGTTTTTTTTTTTTTTTTCACAAAAACTCAACACTCCCTCATCCCATCGCAAAACCTCACTAAAAACATCATTCTCAAGAGAATCTTTTAAAAAGAACAAAAGATGGATTTCCTTTGTAAAGCCATCAATTTCTTAAGCCAAACAGCAATTTTTAAAATAATCAAAGAAGAACTCTCAAAATCAACCAAAGACTCGCAAAAACATATATATAACTCTAAGAAATTCCCTACCTCAAGCTTGATGAAGAGATTTGATGAAACCCTAGAATCAAAAGGTGTAGAAATTCAATCTCCACCGTACAAAGTGAAGTTCTTGCTTTGTTTTCCAAAACTTGTGAGAGATGATGGATCTAGACCCAATGGATTGCAAGAAATCAAAGGTTTTTAGTGTTTGATGAGAGTTTTTAGAGAGAAGGAGGAGCAAAAGTGTTTCTAAAGTAAGAAGGGAGGGTTAAAAAGTGACATAGACTCAGCCAAAAAGAGAAGAAAAAAAATTAGAGTTTTCAGGCTCAGCCCGTCCTGCACTTGCGACACTTGCCCCCGCATGTGTGAAGCCTGCTTCCTGTACATGCGTCCCTCACCCCCGCATGTGCAGCCCTCCCAAACCACACCACACCCCGCACCTGCATATAATGCAGTGAATAGCCCAGAACTGCCCTGATTTCCGCACGTACGGCCCCTCTCCCGCAAGTGCGGCCTAAGGCCTTGCACGTGCAGCCCTGGTTCTCCAACCCATAATTTTCTCAGCTCAATTCTAGACATTTCGGACCTGATCTCGCACCCTTCGGAACAAGAGGAATTTAGCACCGGAATAAACATGAACGAAGTCTTGCGGAAAAACTTCTGAACACAATAAACCCAAACAATTAACAAGTCCTACGTTAAACCGACATCCCAATGAGACAATTCCAAGGTTAAACAAGGGAAAATGAAACGAATAGGACACCTGGTCATCACATTTACAACCTGAGTAGGGCCCTAAGGGGTACCCAAATTTTGTGAAAGGGTGAGGTTACGGACAAAGTCCATTGAACCCAAAACAAAACACACATACACGTGCACGCCGTTGCTGCCGGTCAGTCGGTCAGTTTGGCGGGCTGGATTAGGCTTGGACATGGGTGCGTGGTGTGAGGTTGGGTTGGGCTTGTCCAACGCAATACTTATATTTTTAGGCCAAGAACATTTAAATTTTATTTTTTCTAAAATTAAATTCTTACTATTTGGAAATTGAATTTTAGTTTGAAATTCAAACTTAATTCCAAATTGACCCATACACATTGAAACGTTGGCAATTTAGTCCAACACACCTGTCCAGATTTTTTTTTTCCAACCGAATAGGTCTATTATCTATTCAAAATTCAACCTAAACAGGTTCTATCTGTCCGAATAGGTCTGTTATCTATTCAAATTTCAACCTGAATAGGTTCTATCTGTCCGAATAGGTCTGTTATCTATTCAAATTTCAACCTGAATAGGTTCTATCTGTCTGAACAGGTTTTTACCTGTTCAACACTGTCCCAAACAGGTTTTTAACTAATGAAACCAATTTTGAAAAGCCACTAGTTCATCTATAAATAGACAGTCTCTCATTTGGATTTTGCATTCAATTTTTGTTCTTCTTGTCTGCTTTTGTTTCCTATATTTTGCTGCATAAATTCCTTGTGAGAAAGAGTATAAACACAAAGTGTGTTCGTTGGACATTTAGTTTGTAGTGCTTCTACTAAATTGTCATTGATCATTTCATCCTGGAATATAGATGTCCATAATCTCTTAGCATCCGAGAGCGGACGAATTTGTCTTAAGGAGACAGTGTAAAACATTGGACTTGATCATCCTCAGAAAATATTTTCAGTAAGTATTTTCTTGTTCTTATTTTCCTTCCTTCCTCCTCCTCTATTTCCAATTTCTGTTTGGTTTCTGTAATTAAACAGATTTTGAAAAATCTTTCTTTTTAATTTGTTATTTTTGTGCTCTGTTTGTTGTTGAGTACACAAATAGAAATTAAATTAATACAGTGAAGATTGTCTAACAATCTTAAGATAGAGTTGTTTTCTTTAATAAGTCTTTATTGTATTAATAAATTCATTTTATAAACTTGTTTTTATTTTGAATCCAATAAAATAATTTTTTGATTTTTGTAAGAAGAAAAATTATTGTGTTGTGTTTTATTTTTCAGGTTTTAGTAACTAGAAAAGTAAAATTATTTTGTGTTATAACTTATTTTTTGGTTTTGGCTTTTGCAACTGGAAGTGGTACTCCAAATCCGATTGTAACAGCAACTCTGGTCCCTACACAAAACCATGTTCAAGTTCCAATAAGTCATATAGAAAAACCAGAAAAATTTAATCGTACAAAGTTTAAGAGATGGCAGCAGAAAATGCTATTCTATCTTACAACTCTTAATCTTGCCCGATTTCTCCATGAAGAGCCTCTGGTATTGAAAGAGGGTGAAAGTGATCGACAAATTGTTGTCGCTGTGGACGCCTGGAAACATTTTTATTTTCTGTGCAAAAATTACATCCTCAATGGCATAGAGAACATGCTATATAATGTTTACAGTCCTCTGAAAATAGGAAAAGAATTATGAGATTCTTTGAAGAAAAAATACACACAGAGGATGTCGACACAAAGAAATTTGTTGTTGTAAATTTATAGATTTTGTTATGGTAGACTCCCAAATGGTTATTTCTCAAGTTCAAAGTTTTTAATTAATTTTGATTGATATTCATGCTGAAAGTATGTCTTTTAATGAGTCTTTCCAAGTCGCTGCATTAGTGGAAAAATTACCACTGGCTTGGAAAGATTTCAAAAATTATTTAAAACATAAACGTAAAGAGATGACCATGGATGAACTTATTGTAAGACTAAGAATTGAGGAAGATAACCGTAAAACTGAAAAGAGAAATGGTAAAAATCCCATTGAGTCCAAGGCAAATGTATTCGAACAAGTGCCTAAACCACATAATAAGAAGAGGAAGTTTGGTAGAGATGGTCTTAAACAAGACAACATCAATGGCAATAAAAAGTTCAAAGGAAAATACTATAAATGTGGCAAGACTAGACATCGTGCCTCTGATTGCCGACACACTAAGAAGGATTGCGAAAGTACAAGTAAAAAGACCACCAATCAAGCCAATGTGATAGAAGTCGATTACATTTCTGATGGGGTGACACCAATCTCTCTAATGTGGTGTTTGAGGCTAATTTGGTTGGAAATCCCAAGGAGTGGTGGGTCGACACTAGGGCAACTCGGCACATTTGCATAGACAAAAAGATGTTCACTACTTATAATGAGGCTACAAATGGTAAACAACTATTCATAGGAAATTCATCTACTTATGCTATGGCTGGACAAGGGAAAGTTATCTTAAAGATGACATCGATGAAGGAACTTACCCTTAACAACGTACTGCATGTACTAGACATCTAGAATAATTTAGTTTTTGGTTCTTTGTTAAGTAAAATGGTTTTAGGGTTGTATTTGAGTTTGATAAATTTGTATTAATAAAGAGTGGTATGTATGTGGGTAAGGAATACATGAGCGATGGTCTCTTTAAGTTGAATGTAATGACTGTTGTACCAAAATCTATTATGAATAAGAATAACATATCTTTTGCTTATATTCTTGAGTCAAATTTATGGCATGGTAGATTAGGACATGTGAATTTTGATGCTTTGCGTAGACTAATTGGTTTAGATTGTATACCAAAGTTTGAAATTGATCCTCATCACAAATGTGAGATTTGTGTAGAAGCAAAACTAACTAAGGCTCCATTTAAATTGGTTGAAAGAAAAACTGAACATCTAGAATTAATTCATACTGATGTGTGTTTATTGGTTATGCACATAATAGTAGTGCATATCGGTTTCTGACTTGTAAATTATAAATACTTGATATACTTGTGAACACTATTATAGAGTCAAAGAATGCTGTGTTTTTTGAACATGTTTTTCCTTACAAGAAATGACAGGTATAGCGATCTCGGTTTTCCCTTCATTGTTTATTATATTCCGGACTCGGTTCCGCGGATGTGTTGTTGTCTTATTCTCATTTCCATCCTTTACTCTTGGTATTTGAGTTTTAGGTTGTGTTGGGCGTGTTTCGAACAGGTTGGTTGAGCTTTTGTCCCAATTCTTGTTGCCCAAATTTTTAGTGATCCGCACGAGCGGATCCCTTCGCGCTCGAGCGGAGTTTGCATCCTTTCAGCATTTTGTGCATCTACAAATATACTGCAGGTTTGTTTTTCACGATCGAGCGGGTCGCACTCGAGCAGGCCATTTTGCGCTCGAGAGGGTGTTCAATGTCTGTAAAAATACTGGAAGAGGGTAATCTATGCTCAAGCGGGTTTCCCGTTGCGCTCGAGCGGGTGTGTTTTGCAGTTGTGTCTTGGCGCTCGAGCGGGTATTCTTGAGCTCAAGCAGGTCCAGTTTTTGTGCTTGACACTCGAGCGTCCTATTCTCTGCTCGAGCGGACTTGTCGTATATCAGATGACAGCTAGGTGATTTTAAATCATTTTTTTACACTTTCTTTCTCTCTCTTACTTTTCAAAACCTCCATTGGAGAGCACCTCACTCTAAAAATCCAACTTCTCTCTAGGGTTTGATCTAGTAGAAGTGATCTTCTATCCTCGGGCCTTTGTAAAAAGTGTGGAGCTTGTTGAGGGCTTCGTTTTGATTCGAAAAACTTTGGGATTGGAGCACTTCCGAGTTTGGCTCTTCTTTCCCTTGGGTTCTCCATTTGAGGTAGGGATTCTGCTTATTCTTTTTCAATACTCCATCTATAGATAGACATGTGGTAGTTTTGTATTGCATGAAAATCATATCATGTTGAATTTCTTTGAAAACCATGTGAGGGAACCTAGGGTTGGTCGTTTGAGAATGATTATTTTTATCATTGCTAGCTCTTCGGACTAATTGGAGTGTAAATTAGCATGTTATTGCGGAAAGAAGAAAAAGCCCTAAATTATGTTTTGATTCGGAAATTAAAATGGAGGGTAGTTGATTAATTTCTATAAGCCTCTATTGTTAATATGAGTTGGGTGAAGGTGTTAATGCTTAAGGGATTAACTATGGCTTTGGGGTTGTTTTGAAATGAATGTATTGAACCGAGTTAGATTATGGCTTTATTATCCATGGAATTGGTTTTTGTAAAATAAAAAAAATGGAATTGGTTTTGTAAATGAGAAAAGTGTTTTTTGGGAATAAGTGGTGTAATATGTTGACTTGGAAAGTTTATGTAAGTTGACCTTGAAAATAGAAAATGAAACGTTAACTTTATGTGAGACTCGTAAAATGAATATGGAGATTGAACTATTCTGTCATTGAGTGTTGAATAGCCACATTTGGGGTTTTACCTTTACCTATGGTACAAGCGTTGTTGTTGGGTTTAAGATCTCATGATAGTTGAGTCTTCTAATAAGTGTACTGAATACATGCATCTAGAGGTTTTGTCCTTGGTCATCGGTGGAGGATGACATTGTTGTATTGAATTGTTGTGTTTGCATTACACCAGTGTTGATTGAACATTGTATGTAATGAAGTTCTATGATACATTATATATGTATAATTGTTAGGGAGGAGATATGTGATGTACTCCAGTGTGTAGGAAGAGATAGGGGATGTACTCCATACACACCTATGTGTTCATGTACTTTAACACATTGCTTATGTATCTTGATAGTTTATGTATATGTATTACACTTGTTGGTTATACTCTGTGGTATTCTGATTATTGGTGTTATCCCCTGCGCTTATAATCAGAGGTACCGTTACCTTCCAGCTAGCACCTGGAGAACTGACTGCGTTGAGAATCTAAGCTACTACACCCTTCCAGCTAGCGCCTAGTAAAATGGCATACTGTTGTGAGAGTTGTATCCTTGGCTTACTGTGCATATAGCCAGTAAAGTAGAGTTTTATTGTTACTATCTCAGTGTATCTGAGTATATCATGGATTGCGAAGGTTACAGTTTTGGAGGGCCGAGTTGCCTCATTTGTTGATTATATACATGTTGATGATTTGTTATCTCCCTTTCTATTAAAGGCATGCATGTATAGATATGAATGTACTGGGAACAAACCAAAATGCTATTTCAAGATTTTGGAAAGTGTGAAGGAAATCGAGTATTTTGAAAATATGTTTTGAAAATGGCACATCTGTTGTAAGCATAGAAAATGGGATAAAAGTAATGGGCTTAGAGAAATTGTTTTTCTAAGAAGTTGTTATTGTTATAAAAGTTTGGGAACAAGGGGTGATGAAAAGAAAAGAAAGATGAATCGCTTATAACGTTAAATGAAATGGCTATTTACGAGAAAAGTTCATACTTATGTATATTTTGTATAAACTGCCACATTACTATTCTAGTAAGAGATTGAGCATTCATGATCATAGCTATCTGTAAGTTGTTATTGTTGAGGGCCATGTTGAGATCCCTACTAGACTATATGTTCATCCCACGTTGTTGAATCTTTTTCAGGTGTTAAGCAAGATGTGCTACAAGATTTGGATCTTCTTATTTGTTGGCCACGGGGCCTTTTTGTGTTAGTGGAATGCCATATATGTAAAAGTGTTACACCATTCTTCTTGATTCTTTAATGATGTAAGCCTTCGGGCATTTTATTCAGTATGCTCATGTTGTATTTAATTTGCATTCAGATGAGAGAATTGTTATTTATTTCTACTCATGGGACTAAAGAGTTTATTTCCGCATGTTATCTCTGAACTTGAGTTAAGTAATGAATTTGGTAATGATTTCGAGTAATAAAAAGTAGGGCGTTACAACAGGAATTAAGTTCACAAGAAAGAATTTATGATTATACACAAAGTCAAGAGACTAATAACAATCAAACGCAAGAGACTAGTAATGGTCTCGACCAACAAGATTTAACTAATGATGAACCAAGACGAAGTAAAAGAGCGAGAATATCAAAATCCTTTGGTCTAGATTTTTCTGACATACCTATTAGAAAATGAGCCTTAGAGCTTTAAGAAAGCAATGTCAAGTCTTGAAGCACCTTTGTGGAAAGAGGCTATTAACAACGAAATTCAATCCATTATGCAAAATCATACTTGGGAATTGGTGGATCTTCCACCCAGTTCTAAACCTTTTGGGTATAAATGGATATTCAAGAGAAAAATGAAAGCAGATGGTTCAATAGACAAGTATAAAGCAAGACTTGTGGTAAAAGGTTACATACAAAAGGAAGGTCAGGACTATTTTGACACATATTCCCCTGTGACAAGAATAACATCTATCCGCATGCTTATTGCTATAGCAGTATTGTATAATTTAGAAATATATCAAATGGATGTTAAGACAGCTTTCTTAAATGGTGATCTAAATGAAGAGATCTATATAGAACAACCTGAAGGGGTTGTAATGCCAGGGCAAGAAAAGAGAGTTTGTCGACTTGTAAAATCTCTTTATGGGTTAAAACAAGCTCCTAAGCAATGGCATGAAAAATTTGATCATGCTATACTTACTAATGGGTTTAAGATAAACGAATGTGACAAGTGCGTCTATGTTAAAAACATTAACAAAGGTTATGTCATCGTTTGTCTTTATGTGGATTGCTTATCATTGGAAGCAATCAAAACATGATCAAATCATCCAAGCAAATGTTGAACAAAAGATTTGATATGAAAGATATGGGAGTCGCAGTTGTAATATTAGGAATGAAAATTACTAAAATATCTGATGGATATGCGTTATCTCAATCTCATTATATTGCAAAAATTCTTGGTAAATATATCAAGGATGATGTAAATGTAGTAAGAACACCCGTAGACATCAGTTTTTATTTATTGAAAAGTAAAGGTGATGTGGTGTCTCAGTTAAAATACTCCTAAATCATTGGAAGCCTAATGTAACTAATAAATTGCATACGTCCTGATATAGCTTATGTTGTCAGTAAATTGAGTTGGTATACTAGTAACCCTGAAGAAGACCATTGAAAAGCAATCATTCGGGTTCTTAGATATCTAAGATTTACCCGTGATCATGAATTAAACTTTACTCGATGTCCAGTAGTACTCGAAGGCTATTGTGATGCAAATTGGATATCGGATACTAAAGATTCCAAATCCACTAGTGGATATGTCTTTACTCTGGAGGGTGTTCCTGTTTCTTGGAAATCCATCAAACAAACTTGCATCGTACGATCCACAATGGAATCTGAGTTTATTACTTTAGACAAAGCAAGAGAAGAAGCAGAATGGCTTCGCCACTTCTTAGAAGACATTCCAATGTGATCAAAACCTGTGCCAGCTATTTGCATTCATTGTGATAGTCAATCTGCAATAGGCAGGGCACATAGTCATATGTATAATGGTAAGTCATGACATATTCATCGTCAACATAATACCATAAGGCAATTGCTCTCAAATGGAATAATCTCACTAGATTATATAAAATCTAAAAAGAATATTGTGGATCCGTTAACGAAAGGTTTGGCAAAAGAGCAAGTATATAGTTCATCAAAGGGAACGGGATTAAAGCCTATTACATAAGAGTCATCATAATGGTGACCCTACTTAAATAACTAGGGATCCTAAGAACTAAGTTCAAAGGGACAACTAAGTTATGTGTGGCTCATCAAAAATCACTAAAGGATTAAATTTCTTATTGATTCCTATGATGAGAGTGATATCTGCAACATGTATTGTATGCAGGAGATTGAGGGTAAGCTTTGCTTTTAATGATTACTTATATCTTGGCTTAGGAATAAAAAATCAAGATGAGTATAAGAGATACTCACAATAAGAATCACTTATATGAGTGTCGAACTAGGGTCGGTTCTATGAGAATGAAGAAGCTAAATTCTTTAGAAGCACTCACGAACAACCATGAGCATTCAAGGCCAAAATGAACACAACCGCGAGAACCGCGATGTGTCAAAAGATATTTTATGTGAAATCTGTTGTCTTGGCTTACACTAATGGTTGAACAATTCAAGGCATCGTGTCCATTGGTTAGCTATTAAGTCTAATAGGTTATCACTATAGAAGGTTCAAGGCCGAAAGCACCCTATCCTGATTCAAGATATTTTCGATTTATATTCTCTCGACAAATTTTGAATGTTGTTTCATTTCCATTGTCATCAAATTCCATTCATGTGGGGGATTGTAAGAAATGGTTTGAAAAGTGATCGTGCAATTATGTGGATTACTTTACATGAAAGTAGATACTTGTGAAGATATGTGTTTAGATCATGTGTAAAGTATGAAGATCTTGAATGGGGCACTTAGGTGCGGAAAGTTGGTCTCGAACTTAATATTGTCTTTATTTCTTATAGGATGTCCGAGCGTGTAAGAGGTTGCAGTAGACCCCGTCGGGGAGGTCGGAATGTTCCAACCCAACCTGAGATCCCTCCACAGGAAGACGGAGTGGGTCAAAACAATGTACCCATTCCACCGGCCCGAGATGCAATAGAGGCCTTAGCTAAAGAGATGGCAAGGGCTCTTCAAGAGTCCATGGAGATACTTAGAGCCGAGCAAGCGGCTAGGACAGTTCAAAGGGAAACTAGAGCTTCTTTTTTGAAAAAGGAGTTCTTTTGTTCAAATCGCGCTGAGTTCAACGATGGGCCTTACCCGATGAAGGCAGATGAGTGGTTGGAAAAAATTGCCAAATCTTTTGAGATTTTGGACATTTGAGAGAATGAATTTCGGGTAGCATTAGCAGCTTATCAATTGAAAGGAGAGGATGGACAATGGTGGAAGTATGTCAAAAATAGAGTTTAACACAAATGGGAGGCATTTGTGTGCGCCTTTGAAGAAAAGTTCCTTCCTCCCACGACTAGGGAACGACTAAGGGAACAGTTTGAGGAGCTATTACAGCTCGATACACCGGTGGCTGAGTTTGAATCCACATTCAATGGCTTATCTTATTTTTGTGCCCAAGCTAGTAGCAATCGAAGAACGCCGATGTCTAGAATTTGAAAAGAGGTTAAGGCCAAAAATTTTAATGAAGGTGGTAGGAAATATGATTCGCGATTATGACCGCCTAGTGGAAGCAACAACCCATGTAGAGATCATGGTGTAGGTAGAGGAGGCAAGGCACAAGTTAAAGAGGACTGGGTATTCTGAGTCCAAGGGTGATACAGGCTCTTCAAAAATGTCTAAGGGTTCATCATTATCACTTCAATCACCCCCACAACAAACCAAATCTTCTGATTCTATGATAGGTCAAAGTTCAGGGAGAATGGGCCAAATTCGTGGTGCTTGCTGTAGGTACGGCCAAGTGGGTCATAAAGCTTCAGAGAGTGGACAGAAAGGTGGAACACAGTCCCAACATGGTCAATCACCCTCTTGTTATCAATGTGGTCAACTGGGGCATTTGAAGAAGTTTTGCCCACAGATAGCAGGGTCTACTAGTGTGACAAGATCTCGCTAGTTGGGAGGTTTTCAAATGGGTCAAGGGCAAAGACAATCCTACCAACCAACACAATCAGGTCAAGCATCTAGGGTAGTATAGGGGGCCATATCTACACAATCTGCACAACAAACTTATGCCCACAGAGTTGATTTGGGAGAATAGTGGTCACAGGAAAGGGTGTATGTCGTCACCGCTTCAGAGCAGACTTTGGGACTGTCAATGGTAAGAGGTACATTTCTCATTTTCAATACCTGTGCTAGTGTGTTGATTGACACTGGGGCATCTCATTCCTTTATAGCAACTTCAGTCGCATCATTGTTGGGGTTAGAAAGTAAACAACTAAAATCTTCACTCACTGTAGAGTCACCTGTTGGGGGGTAAAGTCATTTTAACCTAGGGATGTTAGGGGTGTGTAATGGAAGTTGCGGGCCGACAACTTCCATTTAATTTTGTGTTGTTGGAAATGCCGGGTTTGGATGTTATTCTCAGCATGGAATGGTTGTCCACTTACCGGGTTGTTATAGATTGTTATCGTGGAAGAGTTACGGTATACACATCGAGTGGTGATTGCATTACATTTCTGGGGGATAGGAACGATAGATCCTTACTTTCATTATACTATCCAAGCGACTGAGGTAAATTTAGTTCTCTTTAGCAGCCTTTTTAGATAATGGCAGCGGTACAATTTGGGATGGGTTTCCAAGGGTAGTATGTGAGTATTCTGATATTTTTTCTGAAGATCTCACTGAATTACCTCCACACCGGGAAATTAAGTTCACAATACACTTAACACCAGGTACAACACCTATCTCCTTGTCGCCATATAGGTTTGCTCTAGTTGAATTGGTTGTTCTGAAGGAACAATTACAGGAATTGTTGAGTAAGGGCTTCATAAGCCCTAGCACTTCACCTTGGGGAGCCTCAGCCTTGTTTGCAAAGAAAGGATGGGTCACTAAGACTGTGCATAGATTATTGTAGATTTAACTAAGTTATGGGTAAGAATAAATACCCCTTGCCCAAAACAGACAATCTTTTTTATCAACTCAAAGGTTCACATTGTTTTTCGAAGATAGATTTGAGGTTGGGTTACTACCAGATTCAAATTAGGGAGGAAGATATTCTCAAGACTGCTTTTTATAACTGATATAGTCATTATGAGTTCTTGGTCATGCCATTTGGATTAACTAATGCACTAGCAATATTCATGGATCTAATGAACGAAACTTTTCGGGAGTTTCTTAACAAATTCATTGTCGTCTTTGTACACAATATTCTAATCTATTCGCCTTTCGAAAAAGAGCATGAAGGGCATCTTCGTACTATCTTGCAACTTCTTAGAGAACATCGTCTTTATGCAAAATACAAAAAATGTGAGTTTTGGCTTCCAGAAGTGAAGTTCGTGGGCCATGTAGTCTCTGTAGATGGAGTTATGGTGGATTCCTAAAAAATAGAGGCAGTACAGACTTGGAAGCAGCAAAAAATCACTTCTGAGATTCGTAGTTTCCTGGGTCTAGCTAGTTATTACCGCTGGTTTGTGAGGAATTTCTCCTCAATTGCTTCACCTTTAACAAGACTGACCCGTAAAGGAATGAAAGTCATTTTGAATGAAGCTTGTGAGAATTCTTTCCGAAAGCTAAAGCTCATGTTGACTACCGCTCTTATCTTCATTATCTCAAATCACGGTTTAGGGTACATTGCATATTCTGACGCCTCTAAGGAAGGGTTAGGATGTGTTTTGATGCAAGAAGGAAAAGTAGTAGCATATGGTTCGTGACCATTAAAGCCTCACAAGAGAAACTAACTGACACATGATTTAGAACTTGTCATCATTGTTTTTGCCTTGAAACTATGATGACATTATTTGTATGGTAAGAAATTCGAAGTCTTCTCCAACCACAACAGCCTTAAATACCTATTATTCCAAAAAGATTTGAACTTGCGTCAACAGAGACGGATGGAATTCTTAAAAGACTATGACTTTGAAATACACTATCACCCTGGTAAGGCCAATGTTGTAAGGGATGCTTTGAGTAGAAAATCTGTAAGTACTGTAGCCAGCTTAGTGCTGAGGGAATGGAAAATGATGAAGGCTGTCAGTGCATTTGATTTGCAACTCTGGGAGTCTTTTGAACAAACCATCATATTCACCACCATTGCACAACCCACTCTTGTTGCACGACTGGTAGAAGCACAATTAGGTGATCCAGAGGTAGATACAATTCGAGAGAGAATCTCTCAAGGAAAATAAGAAAGAGGTTTGAACATTTATGTTGACTGTAGTGTTTGTTATTTTGCCCGGTTGTTTGTGCCAAAATAAATGAGGGATGAAGTTTTATGGGATTTTTATCACTCTCATCTGCAGTACATCCGGGAGGCACTAAAATGTATCATGATCTCAACCGACAATTTTGGTAGAGGGGTATGAAAAAGGATGTAGCCCTATTTGTGTCCAAATGTTTAACCTGCCAACAAGTCAAGGCTGAACACCAAAGACCAGCAGGATTACTGCAACCTTTTCCAGCTACTGAATAGAAATGAGAGCATGTTAACATGGACTTTGTTACAGGCTTTCCTAGAACACAAAGAAGTGATGATGCGATATGGGTGATTTTAGATAAACTTACAAAATCAGCCCACTTTCTTACCATGAGCATAGGGGATTCTATAGAATTCCTAGCTGAACTTTACATCTGTGAAATTGTCTATCTTCATGGGGTTTCGGTGAGTATAGTATCCAATAGGGATCCCCGCTTTATCGCCAGGCTCTGGCAGAGTCTTCAGAGTGCTTTGGGTACCCAATTGAATTTCAACACCACTTATCATCCCTAAATCGACGAGCAATCCAAATGTACCATTCAAATTTTAGAAGATATGTTGAGGGCATGTGTGCTAGATTTTAAAGTGTCTTGGGAGAAACACCTACCCTTAGGTGAATTTGCTTATAAGAATAGCTACCAGGCCAGTATTGAAATGGCACCTTTTAATGCCCTTTACAGATGTTCTTGTAGATTACCTGTATGTAATGACCCAAATTTTTTTTTTGAAATAGCCAGCACATAATTTAATTGAGTAAATTTTCAAATTTGATTGCCATGTAAATTTTGTGCAAAAATAGCTCTATTTTGTATTTTTTAAAAATAGTTTCTGATCTCAGAAAATTATGAAAGTTTTATATGTTGTTCACATATGAGTCTGTCACGTTGGATAAAAATTTCAGAATTTAATGATGAGTATTTGTTTTATGAAAATTCACAGGCTGATTGGTGTTTAGTTTAATTTATAGCAGAATTTAAAATTGAGTTTTGGGTGTTCGGACCATGATTTGAGATAAATTTGTTGGGTCTATTTTGGTATATAATTGGACCATATTTGAATTATGGGTGAGACCCATGACTTAGATTTAATTTAAATTGAGTTTGTTTAATGACTCATAACTGTTTGGTCCTTTTAAAATGTGATTGGTAATAACCACCTTGGAAGTTGTTATTATTTATTATATAGGATTATAATAAATATTTGATAGTTGATTTTATGGTGTGTACCATTAAACGAAATATATTTTGTGATGAGAAAATATTATATCATTTTATCATTTATGTTCTGTTTTAAATTTGAACAAAAACAGACTTCTATTTGATTGGTTTTGAAATTTTTACCGGTTTGTGGTCAAAAGAGCATTTTTAAATAAAACAAAGGAATTACATTTAACTTTTGGGGCTTTCGATCAAAATAGGATACAATAGTTGAATAATGCTTGGAGAATGAGTTTAGAAAGAAAATGATGTTTTCTTGGGCATTAACGGTATTATTTTGCTTAATGTATCCGTTGGAACAAAATCGACACGGTTAGAAATGGACCTTAAGAGGTTACCGGAAGTGATTGCGATATGAAAACTAGTGTAGTTGTTCATATTTGATGAGATGTGGAATAGATTGTGTTTATCAGAATTTTTAGAATTTAATTGTTTAAATATCTATTTAGAAATATCTGTTTTGGGCTATTGGTGGAGGATAGCCACGATGGTTGTAAAAATGCATGAGACTCAGGTAAATTGAACCACATTCCTCATTTGTTGCATTGGACATTGCATTACATTCATTTCATTGGAAATATATCTGTTCTTTGAGAAATGTTTGGAAATGTATCTGTTTGCGAAAAGATGAATACTTGGTGAATCTGGGTAGGGGGTGTAGAACCGCGCGGTTAGGTGTTGAGCCTTCCAGTTTACTGGTAAAAATGACAGTGGTAGTGCATTTAGGCCTACTTGCAGACACTCACCTTGAGATTCACAGAGCCTGTATTCATGTAACAGATATGGTTTAAAATGGAAATGGTTTTATATCTGTTGTTGCATCTCAGCATTTCATGCTTTATAAAAAAGAGAGATAAATTGTTTTATCATGAGCATGGCATGAGCATACTCCTCTTTAGTCTTGTCATGATTTGTATGTTGTGTAGTATATCTCTATTGGGCTGTGGCTCACCCTATAAGGGAAACCATTTCAGGTGCAGGTACTATGCCTCCGCCAAGGCATTGACTTGGAACGACTCGGAGCTGAGGCTTCATCTTTGTTTTATTGTTATTTGTTGAATATAAGCCCAGGGCTGTATTTGCGTTGAGTTAAAAGCCCCATTTTGTGTAACCAAGAATGTTCTTGGATAAATTTATAAGTCTGTAGGGCACTTATTATCTGGTTGGCTTCCATTTCATAGTTGTTGTAAAATGTATGCTAGGGATTGGAACTAGGGCATTGAGATGTGAATAACATGTATTTGGCATTTGGGATTTAATGGAAATGGATGTATGGAATAGTTAGCTATACATATGTGTTTGTCTATCAGGTGGGTTTTGTAGCGTAAATAAATATACCCTGCCATATTTTCGGGGCTTTACAAGTATGTTGGGCAGAAGTTGGAGACTTACCTATGATTTGGCCTAAGTTAGTCCGTGAGACAACTAAAAAAGTAGCACTTATTCAACAAAGATTGGTCACGGCCCAAAGCCAACAGAAAAGCTATGTCGATCGTCGGCGAAGGCTCTTGTCTTTTGAAGTTAAGGATCACGTGTTCCTGAAAATCTCTCCGATGAAGGGATTAACAAGATTTGGCAAGAGTGAAAAGTTATCTCCTCAATTTATTGGCTACTTTGATATTATTGAATAGGTTGGAGACGTCGCATATTGTCTTGCTTTACCACCACAACTCTCCAGAGTCCATAATGTGTTTAATGTGTCTATGCTTCGAAAATACGAACCCGATCTCTCTCACGTGTTAGATTAGATGGAGATTAAGGTAGATGAAGATATGTCTTATGAAGAAAGATCAATCCAAATTCTTGATACACGGGAGCAACTGTTTAGGGGTAAGACAATTCCATTAGTGAAGGTTTTGTGGCATCACCATGGTACTGAAGAAGTGATATGCGAACGTGAAGCTGAAGTCTGCGAGAAATACCCGGACTTTTTGCTGTAATTGTCTCTTTGCTCTATCTTGGTATATGATCAACTAAATGTAACTCATATATATCTTCATTATCTTTGCTTTTGAATTGATCCACTGCCTTACTGACAGTTATTAAGGATTGATCAATATGTTGTTGTTGTTGTCATATTTTGTTAGTAAATTGGGAGTAAGTATCATTTCGGGGGTGAAATTTCCTAAGGGGAGAGAGAATGTAATATTTTGTTCCAGGTGACCGCTCGAGTGAAGGAAGTGTCACTCAAGCGAAAAAGTGAGGCTCCTAGTATCTCATTCTGCAGACAATAGTACTGATTATTGTTGTTCATCGCTTGAACAAAGAAAGTCTTGCTCGAGTGGTCTGCATGAAATCAACAATTTAAAAACGGACATTCTAGATCTTTTTCTTACTCTTTTTCATTCTATCTTCTTTATCTTCTTCCTCTTTCCGAAAAACCCTAAGTTTCCACCCCAAAGTACTCTTCATTCTCCTAAGATCCAAGTAGAGATTTTTCTTCTTATCGATTCGATTCTGTTTATTTATTTATTTTTTGCAAAAGATTCTCCTAGAAGCTTGGCCTAATTGCTCATAACTTGAGGTAGGGTTACTTTTAACCTAGTAGTTCTTTGTTTGGAAGAGGTATTTATGGTATTGTTGTGACTTGAGATTCAATTTGATGATTGAGTTGGATTAAACACTTATCTAATAAAAAGGAAACATGCCACTCAACTTTTATCAGAATTTTTTGCAAATCTCTTCATGGAATATGTATATTAATGTCAAAGAAATTCCTATATATGAAGAAGAGGAGGAAACCCCAAATTTGATAAAACCCTAATTTCTAAACTAAGTCGAAAATAGAATTTAGATTGGAATTTTCTGAAATTCTTGGAATGTTGTGAAATGTTGTAAATAATAAAGAGATGAAATATATGAATAATGTTATGGTATTGAAATTGAGGCTTGGGAATTGATTCTTCTAAAATGTTATGTTTGTATTTCATTTCATATAATGTTGAATATTTGTTGATTGAATGAAAGCTTGTTCAAATGGTAAATTGAGCATAAGTCTGGGTTAAGAGTCGGTTTTGATGATGTTATGCTATATTGGTACCCGCATGGGGAGTCAAGGTGCCCAATTGCCTTGTGTCAGCTTATTGCCAGGCGAATGTGGGAAAATACTTTTCGGTGTCCACTAGTCCTTTCGTATTGTAGTCAGTAAAAGTGAAAAAATGGATGATTTTGGGTGCCCACGTCCTACCGTATAATAGTCAGTAAATATAGGGGTGGTTTTAAATGAAAGTAACTTGTGTACATGTTTTGGACTATTATAAGGGACTCATGGTGCATTTTCTTCCTAATGTTGATAATGGTTTGGTGTGAGATGGAAATGTGATTTACTAGTTATTTAATTACTACCCTGATTAGTCATTTTTCTTTCTCTTATTAATTATGTTGTTTAGTTGCAATGGTGCCATGGACTTGTTCAAATGATTAGATACTTGGTTAAATGTATCCCCACTGGGCGAATAACTCAACCGTATTTGATTTTTCAAGAACCGGTGAGGTACCACTGTCTCAGTGACTTGAAGGCTATACTTTTATTTTGTTGAGGAGCTGGATTCAAGAAATTTAATTTTAGAAGTATAGAATTCCATGTCAAATATTGTAAATATGTTTTGTTGTATGAAATGGATACTTGAAAATCTTTGTATGCCTTAATGGCAAGTCCTTTTGCATAGTCTTCTAACTTATTGAACTTATCCAAGTACATGGATGGTGATTAATGTCTAATCATGGGGATTGTACACTTTGAAATTTAAATCAATGAGAAAGAAGACTTTATTGTGGTATGCTATACTTGACTATGGTGTACTCTAGCAAGATATTTCGGGGCGTTACAATAGCAATGGTGGCTTCATAATGGTGGTGATGGTGGTGACAGTGGCAATGATAGTGACAGTGACAATGATAGTGACAGTGATGATGGTAGCAACAATATTGGTGATAATTGTAGCGATTGTGAGGTTATAATGGTATATGTCGATGCTTGTGTATAAATATTTATAAATTCAATTAGCATTAAATAATTATAAAATTTTATGTGAGAAATTCATCATATTTTAAATGACTTTTATCTTATAACCTTAAACAAATGGATTGGATAAAGGGTACTACCTCTTACACCAACACCATCGATTTCAGCATCACCACTGTTACAACAATTGTCATGCCCTATCACCATTTGAACTCCACTACTATCACTACTCTACCACCACCATAGTCGTTCCCTACACCACTACCGTCATTGCTACCCCACCTTACCACCATATTCACCTTTACCTCCAAAATTATCGAATTTTAAAATTTCTAAACGAATCAAATATATTTTTGTTAACAAAATACTAGAGTCCAATGGTTAGTTTTATGAGAGAGTAGTTTAGTCATAATATGGTCATTAAAAAATTAGAAGACTTAAGTTAATAATTTTTTTATTTATTTATGTTATACTAGTAAAAACTTATAATTAAGGAAATTCTAACAAAATTTTCCTTAAATTAACCATATAACTACAAAAGTAAGAAAATAAAATAAAATCATAGCTTCTAATTTATTGATAATTCGACTCTGTCCTAACCTCTGTATACTAAATTCAAACCAAATTAAAATTTTTCTGTTACTGACGAAGAATTTGTGACATCAAAACTTACTCGAATTTATGTTACTTACGCATTTTTGTATTGTTCAAAACTTTTATGAGATGACTTATGAGAAATTTGTGTTCAGTTACGCATTTTTATGAGATCACTTACATGAGTTAGGGAAAACTTACCGAATTTTGTGTGATGAAAGTTTTCTCAAATGACTTACTCGAATTTGTGTTACTTACGCATTCTTATGAGATCACTTACTTGAGTTTGTGAAAACTTATACATTTTTGTGGTGTTCAAAACTTTTATGAGATGACCTGCGAAAAATTTGTGTTCACTAATGCATTTTTGTGAAATCACTTACATGAACAATGAACAAAATATCACGTGAATAAACCACCCAATGATGAACAATAGATAACTGCTCTCATGCAAATAAATATAATATAGCCACACAATACATGTGTTTATCCAATTTCATACATTTCTAGATACAACATCTAAGTCGAATGGATGTTTTGTAACTAAAATCATACACAAATGTTATGAATTATATTGAAAGCCCAGAGGCTTACATCATACACAAAGGGTGTAACCCTTCCAAGAATGGCACACGGCCAATAAATAACATAAATGGCCCATGGCCTACAAATAACAGAACCACCCTACACGATTCCGAACACAGCTTCACATATCAATCCACATCCATACATGTAAACTTGAAAAACATTTTCAGCCACATAGGGTGAACATAAAGCCCAGTAGAGAATATTTTAAAAACTAAACATGGTCTACTAGCATAAATGATCATGATGCGATACATATATACAATATGCCTAAATGCATTTTCAAATCCATCTAATTTCTCAACAAAATCTTTCCTTTCCAATTACCAAAACCTTACGTTTATTCAAAACGTTTTCTGAGTTCAAAACATCTGCTTGATACAAAATCCCCTTTTCAAAACCAATCTAGGCATCTCAATACCAACCAGCTAATACGTTGCTAAATCAAATGCAAATACATCGCTAAACAACAGCAAATACATTGCTAAAACCATTTTCAAAACATCCTGTTCCAAAACGAAAACGATAATAAATAAAATGGGTAAATCTCCAGGGCTAGTGTTCACACGAGTAACTATACAAGTCAGAAGATCATTTTATCGGTGCTAACCGGAAGGCTCGACACCTACCACGCGGGTTTAGGTCTTTCACCATGGACACAGAAGCCAACTTAATTATGCTTTAACACCCCCTCATAGCTTTACCACTTTATTTACTTTTTTTTCCCAATAGCACAATACATGTGATTCAAAATAATGTTTCCCCAAACAATGTAAATGTTCCAAGACAAAATATGAGAATTTCCAAAACTTCTTTCCAAACATACGGTTTCAAATTTCAAAAATCCATTACATACTCCATGATATGAATGATTTCAATTTGCCTAATGCACATGCAATTTCTAACACACGACAATGCTATCCTCCACCGATAGTCAAAACAATCATCTCTAATGAAATAATTAATAGATAACAATACAGATATATTTTTCCAAAAGAGTAACAACACCCATTTTCAGAATCCCACAACCATTTCCTTTCCATCTCTTTCCAACCAAACCATTTACCAAAAATCAATCCAACTCCCAAAATAATATCATTTAGGGTTTTTTTCTACAAATTAGGGTCTCACCACTTTTAAAAATCCATATGCAATTTGTATATCGAAAATAACCGTAGTAACACAATTATAGCCCCAAAACCCCCGAATTTCACAAAACCCTCAACCCAAAATAAAATTTCAAAATCAACCAAATGACTACTCAATATAAATAACAAAATACGTCACAAATATGCTACCGAATTCATATTGAGTTAAAGAAATAGACCCTACCTCAACTTTGGAAGAGAAGAAAGCAAAAAGGCCATAAAGGCCAACGTCGACGAAAACACGAAGCTATTGGATCAAAAGAAAGCCCTTGATGAGATCTACAACCTTTCTCAAAGGACTAAGGGGACAAGATGTCTCTAACCAAGTAGATCTACAGATCTATGTGAGAAAAGTTTAGTTTAGAGAGAAAGAGAGAGATTCATGGCTCAAAGAGGGAACACACGCACACACACACACACACACACACACACACAGAGAAAAGAAAATGAATGAGGAAAGTGTGTTTGAGGTCTATTTATAGTGGTAAAACAATAGCCCTAAAGTCAATGAAAAGAATAAGTCAAGAACCCCTAAAAGTAGGGCCCAAACCGAACCCAAAATTCAGGAAATAAGTTGCAGGGGTTGACACCCAAGGCAGTGGTGTCGACCTTCAATAAGAAATGCTGAGACACTTATGTTTGCAGCAAACAAGGGAGTCGACCCCTGAACCCATGGTGTCAACCCCAAAAACCAGTAAAGACACCAAGAGTAAGACATCAAGGTGGTGTCGACCCCAAGAACCCATGGTGCCGACCCCAGAAGCAAAACCAAACATGAAAGGGAAGAAGAACAATCGCTACAGATGTGGTTTCCTGGATTTAAAAGCAATAAATGGATCGAGTCTAAATCAAGATTGCTATGCATTGCGAAAAGTGTTGAAATTGTCAACAATGAAAATTGGACGTTAGTGATGCAATTATTTTCTTCCTGGACTAAATTGTTGTCAAAGAAAATACACCTTTTCAGACAAAAGTATGCAATTTTGTGAAATAAAAGTGTTCTCCAAAGACTTACTTGTATTTTTTGGAAATTCACTTACATAAGTCGCGAAAACTTACGCCATTTTATGAAATTAAAGTATTCTCTACAGACTTACTCATATTTTGTAACAACCCTAACTCTATTCTAATCATGCTTGCATATATTACATGATCTTGTCTTAATATGTTGCGGTTGCAAGCCTTGATTTGTTTTGCTTAAGCGTTTCTTGCATGTTTTGTCCCTTGTCTGGTGTGCGTTTGGCCGAGGTCATCTTAAGCCTAGGTTACACCCGTGGACCTATTGCACCTAGGATCACCTTGAAACCACTTTGGTTGGCCTCTACCTCCACCCTGGTATATTGGCCGAGATGTCATCATCTAGGCCGAGGTGTTCATCACCAAGCCCGAGATGTGTATTATCTAGGCTGAGATGCTGTGCTTGCACCTAGTGACCTTGTTCCTAGATGGGTATGACCTAGACCGAGGTGTGGCACATCTAGGCCGAGGTGTGGCACAGCTTAGTCAAGTGTCATCCTTCCAAGCCGATGTCATTGTTCCCTCTACTTGCCGAAGCCTTGTCCTAGCCGAGATCATTGAATTGCCGGAGTGCCCATGTCGTTTAGCTTGTTGAACACACTTTGTCATAGCTTTGTCTAGTCAATCAGTCACCTTTTTGAGGTGACCCAATCCGGTAGCGCCACGTGTCCGAGCTGAGGGTTAAGTCAGCCGACAGACCTAGAAACATATCATTTTGTATCAAATCTTGCCTTTTAGAAAGAGAAGCTCTAGGAGGAGAGGAAGAATAAGTTCTTGAGAGAAGAGTAGACTTCCAAGCTTGATCTTTGTTGTTTGAGCCGTTAGATTCGTGTCTTAAGGTTAGAATCTTAACCTACTCTTGTTGTTCTTATTGATCATCTAGCTGCATTGCATGATCGAACCTGTTTTGCACGCCATGCATTGATTTAAAGTTGATTTCAGAAAGAGAAAATAATGTTCATATGTTCTTCATGAAAAGTCTTGTTTTGATCCGAAAGTTTATATCAAGAATCATGTTTTTGTGTTTGTTCTCGTAAGATCTTCAAATATGGGTACCCCGGGTCCATGTTTTTGAACTCATAGCATGAAATCCCAGATTTTGTAATAGCAAGTTATGATCTTTGCATTCATCTTCTTCATGTTCATGTTTTTCATGTTCGTCATGTTCTTTAAGAAACGGAAACCCAGATTTTCCTGACTTCATTCCCTTGAATGTGGCCCTCGGGACCACACCTCGGCAAGGAGGTGTGGGACCTCGGCCAAGACATGGTTGGTGCCCAGCATCTTTTCCCGATGTGAGAAATAGTGTTTTGCTTTGGTTTGCCTTGACTCTGAAAAGAATGCCGAGGTCATTTGCATTCATGTAAAGCTTGTTTGAAAATGCATTCAGTACACTTTGTTATGTGCTTGTAGGCCTTGGATCCTTGCTTGAAACCCCGACGTTTGCAGAACTAGGTGAGTGGTATTTTTAATAAAGCTATGTTATAATGTTTTGATGAGCTTTGCCTTGCTTTATTTTGAAAAGTATTTGTTGAGCATGAATGACTGTCCCTATTTTGGTGTGTCGAGTATTAGCTTTGGTTTTAATGGAACCCTTGACAGTCCGTACGTGCTAGGGGACTATAAGCATTTGTAGCACAATCCTTAACAGTCCGTACGTGCTAGGGGACTATAAGCATTTGTAGCACAACCCTTGACAGTCCGTACGTGCTAGGGGACTATAAGCATTTGTAACACAACCCTTGATAGTCCGTACGTGCTAGGGGACTATAAGCATTTGTAGCACAACCTTGTAAATGTCATCCCTCGAACTTGAAAGCCTTGGAAGACTTTGATTGATGAAGCTTGAAAGATTTGTTGAATGAACTTGATTTGTCCCATGTTTTGTTACAACTAGGATTATGTACCGTTTTGTTAAAGATCTCGGGTGGTATTCATGCAAACCGTTTATTACTCGTACCATTCACTGAGTATCCAAGCTCACCCTCTCTATATATATGTAGGTTATGAGCAGGACGGCGGCGACGCCTAGATGTGTTTTGCCGATGTGTTTCGGATTCGTGTTTTGCAACATCTTGAAGATCATGCTTCTTGACTTGTAGTTAAATTCTTTTGTATATGTCGGCTTGAGAAGCCTTTTGGTCAAGATGTAACTTGTATTCTATTTTGCTTATATTCAAGTTGTAAAGCTATGTAAAGAGTATGCCATTTCATTTGACTTATGCACAGCTCTTATGGACTAATTAGATTTGTATATATATTGCTTCCGCACAGGTTAGCCCCATATGTAATACTCTGGTTGTGTGTGAATTTTGAAAGTTGGCCTTCGGTAATCTCGGGTTACTGGCCATCACGACACCATTCTACTAGGGGCGGGATGGGGTTGTGACAGATTGGTATCAGAGCACAAGTTCCTTAAAGTACGTTATTCACACACTTTGAGTCCTAAAGAGCATAGGAGTTCCCTTAGAAATTTGTTAGGATTACATCATGTTGGTTGCTACTTGACAATGTGTGCATCATCTCGGCGTGATCATTTGTTATTTGCATGCATATTGTTTGATGGTTTTGTTTTAAAGTCACATTTTGCATACTCTTAGCGTCATGAGAAGAGGTAGACCTCCAGTTGGCCGAGATCATGCCGAGGACAGATTGGACAGATTAGAAAGGTTGGTCGAAGGTTTGGTTCGTGAGTTGCGACAACCTAGGCCACAAGACACTAGTACTACTTCTACCCCGGCCTAGCAGACAAACGGCCGACATGCAGTTCCACCTCCACCCCCTCCAGTGCCGCAAGTGCCTCCACAGCAAGCTTTGTACGGGGACGGCACCATAGCCCTGATCCGACAGTTTAAGAAAATGAAACCGCCGAGATTCTCTGGGGGTATTGAACTGATGAAAGCCGAAGCATAGGTTTTGGAAATGGAGAAGTTATTTGAGATTTTTCCCAGCACCGACGCTCAGAAGGTGTCATTAGCAGCATTCACGTTGGACGACGACGCACGAAGATGGTGGATGATGACCAGGGAAGGTAACCTAGGGTTGACTTGGGCTAGATTTTTGGAACTGTTCTACAACAAGCATTTTCCCCTTAGTGTCCGAGATCGCAAGACCACAGAGTTCCAGACTCTAACACAAGGCGACAAGGCAGTGGCAGAATACGACCGTGCTTTTACTGAGTTGCCGAGATATGCGCCTCACATGGTCGATGATGAATACAGAAAAGCCAGGAAGTTTGAAAGTGGGCTTCGTGGGCCAATACAAGATCAAGTTAACATGCTCAACATGCCGACCTACGCCAGAGTATTGGATAAGGCCATCCTTACAGAAGCTAATTTGAACTGATATCAGAATTCTGGAGAGAGCCAGAGGAAGAGACAGAACTATGACACTCACCGAGTTCCGTTTAACGCCAATAAGAAAGCGAATGTGAGCAGCTCCAGCAACTCGAACCAGGAAGGTAATGCTAAGCCGACGTGTGCAAGTTGTGGGAAACCGCATTCTGGAGTTTGCCGTTGGGCATCAGGAGCCTGTTTCGAATGTGGCGAAATGGGTCATCACGTGAAAGATTGTCCGAAGGCAAGGACTGATGATGGTAAGAAGAATGAGAGTACCACGGGATCTGCACAAAGAAATAACACCGGGAGACGCCAGACGAGACAGGGCAGAGTTTTTGCATTGGTACCAGGAGACACTCAGAATGCTGAGATAGTAGTGTCAGGTATACTCTCAATCTGCTCTCAAGATGCATACATATTGATTGATTCGAGCTCTACACATTTATTCGTATCTGTTAAATTTGCCGAGAAGTTGAATAGACCACTAGAACCCCTTGATTATGTGCTATCTGTATCTACTCCATCCGGGAAAACTATGATTGTTGCATCCATTTATAGGGCGTGTGTTGTTGTGATTGAGGGTGTAGAATTATCAGTTGATTTGATGCTGTTAAGCATGACTCACTTTGATGTCCTATTGGGGATGGATTGGTTAGTAGCAAATCATGCATCCATTAATTGTGTTTCCAAGAGTGTCACACTGAAACCCCCAAACCAAGCCGAGGTTATTTTCCAGGGTAAAGGAGTAGTATCCCCACCTTACTTGATCTTGTCCATGAAAGCCTATAAGCTAATTCAAAAAGGGTGTCAGGGCTACCTGTGTAGTATACTAAGTGATCAGAATGGAAACGTTAATTTAGCCGACATCCCAGTTGTTAATGAATTCCCTGACGTCTTTCCAAATGATTTGCCTGGCCACTTAGTCGATAGAGAAATAGAATTTACCGTTGACATCATGTCGGGAACGCAGTCTATCTCCAAAACACCCTATAGAATGGCTCCAGTTGAACTTAAGGAACTGAAACTACAATTACAAGAATTGTTGGATAAGGGATTCATTAGGCCGAGCACTTCACCATGGGGAGCGCCCGTTCTATTTGTTAAGAAAAAGGATGGCACACTTCACCTTTGCATTGATTACAGAGAACTTAACAAGGTAACCATTAAGAATAAGTACCCGTTGCCTAGGATTGATGATTTGCTTGATCAACTACAAGGAGCACGAGTCTTTTCAAAAATTGACCTTAGGTCGGGCTAGCATCAGCTTAAGGTTAAATCCGAGGATGTTGAGAAGACTGCTTTTCGGACAAGATATGGTCACTATGAATTCCTAGTAATGCCTTTTGGAGTGACTAATACGCCTGCAGCATTCATGGATTTGATGAACAGAGTCTTTAAGCCGTATCTAGATGAGTTCGTGGTTGTTTTTATTGATGATATATTGATCTATTCCAAGAGTACAAATGAGCACGAGAATCATCTGAGACTTGCCCTACAAACCTTGAGGGACAGGAAGTTGTATGCTAAGTTGAGCAAGTGTGAGTTCTGGCTTTTCAGCATTTCATTTTTGGGGCATGTAATTAACGAGGAGGGTATCTCAGTTGATCCCAGTAAGATTGAAGCCATTGTGAATTGGCCGACGCCGACCAATGTGTCCGAGGTTCCTAGTTTTCTGGGTTTGGCGAGTTATTACAGAAAGTTCGTGAAGGATTTCTCAAGGATTGCAATTCCATTGACACAACTAACTAAGAAGGGGACGGCATATGAATGGACCGATGATAGAGAGTTAGCTTTCCAAGAGTTAAAGACGAGGTTAGTCATAACACCAGTTCTTGTCTTACCATCAAGTAATGAGGAATTCCAAATCTATAGTGATGCTTCACATAGGGGTTTGGGTTGTGTATTAATGCAAGGCGGCAATCTTATAGCGTACGCATCTCGTCAGTTGAAACCTCACAAAAGGAATTACCCTACCCAGGACCTAGAACTAGCAGCCGTGGTCATTGCTTTGAAGATTTGGCATCATTACTTGTACGGAGCTTCTTGTCAGGTTTTCACAGATCACCAGAGTTTAAAGTATTTGTTCACCCAGAGGGAGTTGAATATGAGACAAAGAAGATGGCTTGAATTGTTGAAAGACTACGACATGCAAATTCAGTATCATCTAGGTAAAGCCAACATAGTAGCCGACGCGTTGAGTAGAAAGCTAGTTGGAAATTTGGCATGTCTAGCAATGATTTCAGTGGAGCCAACTATTATCGAGGAAATAAAGGCGAGACAGATGGAAGATAAATTCTTCAAGAAAGTAGCCGATGAGATTATCACCAATCCAAGGTCAGGGTACACCATTGAGAATGAAGTGCTGAAATTTGAAGGAAGATTGTGCGTGGCCGACGTCCCAGAGTTAAAAAGGAAATTTTTGCAAGAATCCTATGGTTCCAGATTTACTGTTCATCCAGGAAATACCAAGATGTACCAAGATATGAAACAAATTTTCTGGTGGCCGAACATGAAGAGAGAGGTAGCAGAGTTTGTATCCCAATGTCTGTATTGCCAGCAAGTGAAAGCAGAACATCAAAGACCAGTAGGATTTCTTCAACCTTTGCCAATTCCTGAGTGGAAATGGGAGCACATCTCCATGGATTTTGTTGTTGGTTTGCCGAGGACGCAGAAGGGTATGAACTCGATTTGGGTTATCGTTGACAGATTAACTAAGTCAACATACTTCTTGCCTGTTTAGACTACATTCAATGCTGACCGACTTGCTGTATTATATATGGATGAGATTGTGAGACTTCATGGGGTGCCGATGTCCATTGTGTCAGAACGAGATCCGAAGTTTGTTTCTAGATTTTGGCAGAGTCTACAAAGAGCCTTGGGAACCGAGTTGAAGTTTAGCACAGCTTTTCACCCCCAAACCAATGGGCAGACAGAAAGAATGGTTCAGACGCTCGAAGATATGCTAAGACTATGTGTGTTAGATTTCAAGGGAAGTTGGGAAGTACATCTACCGTTAGTAGAATTCGCTTACAACAACAGCTATCAAGCTAGCATTGGCATGGCGCCGTACGAAGCTTTGTATGGAAGGAAGTGCAGATCGCCGATATGTTGGACTGAAGTGGGAGATAAAGCTTTGATTGGTCCCGAGCTAGTTCAAGTTACAACCGAGAATACTAAGCTCATTCGACAAAGGATCAAAACTGCTCAGAGTCGACAGAAGAGTTATGCTGACCAGAGAAGAAGAGAGTTGGAATTTGAAGTTGGGAATCATGTATTCCTGAAGGTTTCGCCAATGAAAGGAGTTTCCAGATTTGGGAAGAAAGGTAAGTTAGCACCTCGTTACATCAGGCCATTTGAAATACTTGAGAAAGTTAACCCAGCTGCCTATAGACTTGCTTTACCACCAGAACTAAGTCAAGTTCACAATGTGCTCCATATTTCGATGTTAAGGAAGTATATTCGGGATCCACTGCATGTAATTGATTATTCCGAGATTGTGGTTAACGAAGATTTAGGCTACGAAGAGATGTCGATGAGAATTATTGATAGACAAGTGAAACAATTGAGGAACAAATCTATACCAATGGTGAAAATTGAATGGAAAGAGCATTACGGCAAGGATGCTACATGGGAAATGGAAGAAGAAATGAAAATCCGCTATCTAGGGTCATTTGTAGAGCAAGGTAATTTAAGTTTGGGGACCAAACTTCTTTAAGGAGGGTAGGATGTAACAACCCTCACTCTATTCTAATCATGCTTGCATATATTACATGATCTTGTCTTAATATGATGCGGTTGCAAGCCTTGATTTGTTTTTCTTAAGCGTTTCTTGCATGTTTTGTCCTTTGTCTGGTGTGCGTTTGGCCGAGGTCATCTTAAGCCTAGGTTACACCCGTGGACCTGTTGCACCTCGGATCACCTTGAAACCACTTTGGTTGGGCTCCACCTCTACCCTGGCATATTGGCTGAGATGTCATCATCTAGGCTGAGGTGTTCATCACCAAGGCCGAGATGTGTATTATCTAGGTCGAGATGCTGTGCTTGCACCTAGTGACCTTGTTCCTGGATGGGTATGACCTAGACCGAGGTATGGCACATCTAGGTGAAGGTGTGGCACATCTAGGTGAAGGTGTGGCACAGCTTAGTCAAGTGTCGTCCTTTCAAGCGGATGTCATTGTTCCCTCTACTTGCCGAAGCCTTGTCCTAGCCGAGATCATTGAATTGCCAGAGTGCCCATGCCGTTTATCTCGTTGAACACGCTTTGTCATAGCTTTGTCTTGTCAATCAGTCACCTTTTTTAGGTAACCCAATCCGGTAGCGCCACGTGTCTGAGCTAAGGGTTAAGTCAGCCGACAGACCTAGAAACATATCATTTTGTATCAAATCTTGCCTTTTAGAAAGAGAAGCTCTAGGAGGAGAGGAAGAAGAAGTTCTTGAGAGAAGAGTAGACTTCCAAGCTTGATCTTTGGTGTTTGAGCCATTAGATTCGTGTCTTAAGGTTAGAATCTTAACCTACTCTTGTTGTTCTTATTGATCATCTAGATGCATTGCATGATCGAACCTGTTTTGCATGCCATGCATTGATTTAAAGTTGATTTTAGAAAGAGAAAATAGTGTTCATATTTTCTTCAAGAAAAGTCTTGTTTTGATCCGAAAGTTTATATCAAGAATCATGTTTTTGTGTTTGTTCTCGTAAGATCTTCAAATATGGGTACCTCGGGTCCATGTTTTCGAACTCATAGCATGAAATCCCAGATTTTGTAATAGCAGGTTATGATCTTTGCATTCATCTTCTTCATGTTCATGCTTTTAATGTTCGTCATGTTCTTTAAGAAACGGAAACCCAGATTTTCCCAACTTCATTCCCTTGAATGCGGCCCTCGGGACCACACCTCGGCAAGGAGGTGTGGGACCTCGACCAATACTTGGTTGGTGCCCAGCATATTTTCTCGAGGTGAGAAACAGTGTTTTGCTTTGGTTTGCCTTGACTCTGAAAAGAATGCCGAGGTCATTTGCATTCATGTAAAGCTTGTTTGAAAGTGCATTCAGTACACTTTGTTATGTGCTTGTAGGCCTTGGATCCTTGCTTAAAACCCCGACGTTTGCAGAACTAGGTGAGTGGTATTTTTAATAAAGCTATGTTATAATGTTTTGATGAGCTTTGCCTTGCTTTATTTTGAAAAGTATTTGTTGAGCATGAATGATTGTCCCTATTTTGGTGTGTCGAGTATTAGCTTTGGTTTTAATGGAACCCTTGACAGTCTGTACGTGCTAGGGGACTACAAGCATTTGTAGCACAACCCTTGACAGTCCATACATGCTAAGGGACTATAAGCATTTGTAGCACAACCCTTGACAATCCGTACGTGCTAGGGGACTATAAGCATTTGTAGCATAACCCTTGACAGTCCGTACGTGCTAGGGGACTATAAGCATTTGTAGCACAACCTTGTAAATGTCATCCCTCGAACTTGAAAGCCTTTGAAGACTTTGATTGATGAAGCTTGAAAGATTTGTTGAATGAACTTGATTTGTCCCATGTTTTGTTACAACTAGGTTTATGTATCGTTTTGTTAAAGATCTCGAGTGGTATTCATGCAAACCCATTATTACTTGTACCATTCACTGAGTATCCAAGCTCACCCTCTCTATATATATGTAGGTGATGAGCAGGACGGCAGTGACGCCTAGATGTGTTTTGCCGATGTGTTTCGGATTCGTGTTTTGCAACATCTTGAAGATCATGCTTCTTGACTTGTAGTTAAATTCTTTTGTATATGTCGGCTTGAGAAGCCTGTTGGTCAAGATGTAACATGTATTCTATTTTGCTTATATTCAAGTTGTAAAGCTATGTAAAGATGTATGCCATTTTATTTGACTTATGCACAGCTCTTATGGACTAATTAGATTTGTATATATATTGCTTCCGCACAGGTTAGCCCCATATGTAGTACTCTGGTTGTGTGTGAATTTTGAAAGTTGGCCTTCGGTAATCTCGGGTTACTGGCCATCACGGCACCATTCTACTAGGGACGGGATGGGGTTATGACATATTTGTGATAACTTACGCAATTTTTAGGAAATCACTTTCGCCAATTGTCAAAACTTATGCAATTTTGTTAGTAAAAATGGTCTCCATGGACTTACTCGTATTTCTGATCAATTACGCATTGTTTGGCAAATCACTTATGTCAGTTGTGAAAACAAGTTGGCATCATCAGTAAGTTGTTGAAAATTTGTAGGAACAAACTTATGCGTCATTTTGTGTTAACCATCTTGAATTTTGTAACACAACTTACGCAAATTTGGGAAAACTTACACAATTTTGTGAAATTAAAGTGAACTCCAAAGACTTGTATTTTTCATGATTTACGCATTTTTAAGGAAATCACTTACGTAAGTTATGAAAACTTATGCAAATTTTTATTGTTAAAAATTTTTCTGAATAAACTTAGGCGCCATTTTATGTTATCCACCTTGAGTTTTATGAATAAGGCTTACGTGACTTTGTGAAAACATATCCACTTTTATCAAATAAAAGTGTTCTCCAAAGACTTACTCATAGTTGTGATCCCTTACGCATTTTTTTTATAAAAAAAATCACTTATATAAGTTGTGAAAAGTTGCGCAATTTTGTGAAATAAAAGTGTTCTCGAAGGACTTACTCGTATTTCTGATCAGTTACACATTTTTTGGCAAATCAATTATGTAAGTTCTAAAAACTGACGGCATTTTGTATGATTCAAAATTTTTAGGAACAAATTTACGCTTCCTTTTCTACAATCCATCTTGGGTTTTGTAACACAACTTACGCGACTTTGTAAAAACTTAAGCAATTTTGTGAAATAAAAGTGTACTCTCAAGACTTCCTCTTATTTTTGTTCACTTATGCATTTCTCTTTTTGGAAAATCACTTAAGTAAATTGTGAAAACTTATCGAAATTTTGTGATGTAAATGTGTTCTCCAAGGACTTACTCGTATTTCTAGGAACTTATGCATTTATTTGGGAAACCATTCACGTCAGTTATGAAAACTTATGCATTTTTGTATTGTTGAAAATGTTTACGAACAAACGTACGCATCATTTTTTGCTATCCACCCTGAGTTTTGTGACACAACTTACGTGACTTTGTGAAAACATACATAATTTTGTGAAATACAAGTGTTCTCTGAAGATTTACTCGCAATTTTGATTAGTTATGCTTTTTCGTTTTTGGAAAAACACTTACGTAAGTTGTGAAAACTAACAAAATTTTGTAATGTATTATGGAAGGACCTACTCGTATTTGTAATAATTTACGCATTTTTTTGGGAAACCATATACGTGAGTTGTGAAAACTTACGCTATTTTGTGCTGTTGAAAATTTATACGAACAAAGTTACGCATCATTTTGTGTTATCGACCCTGAGTTTTGTGACGCAACTTACATGATTTCGTGACAACTTACGCAATTTTGTGAAATAAAAGTGTTATCGAAAGACTTATTCGTACTTTTGATCACTTACTAACTTACCCATTTTTGAGAAATTTATGCGGCTTTCTGAAATGACTTACTTGATTTCTAAAAACTTATGCATGTTTGTGTTATTCTAAATTTTTGGTGACAAACTTACGAGTTTTTGTGTTCACTTACGCATTATTGTAAAATAATTTACGTGATTCGTGAAAACATATGCATTTTGTGTTGTTTTGGATTTATAGGAAGAAACTTACCCATATTGGTGAAAATTTATGCATTTTTGTCAAATCACTTAGCGATTTTTATGAAAACACACCTATGTCGTGCAATTACTTATGGGATTTGTGAAAACTTACTTATTTTTGTGTTGTTTTAAACTTTAGATAACAAAGTTACGCATTTTTGTGAAACTTGCGCATTTGGTGAAATCACATACAAAATTTGTGAAAACTGACTCATTTTTGTGTTGTTCTAAACTTTTCATAACAAACTTAAGCATTTTTGTGAAAATTTTCACATTTTTTGAAATCACTTACGTAATTTGTGAAAACTTACTCATTTTTTGGTTGTTCAAAACTTTTGATGTGAAAACTTACGCATTTTCCTAAACACTTGTACATATTGTGAAATCACTTACGGAATTTGTAAAACCTTACTCGTTTTTGTATTATTCTAAACTTTTGATAACAAACTTACGCATTTTTGTGAAAATTTATACATTTTGTGAAATCACCTTCGGAATTTGTGAAAACATACTCATTTTTGTGTTCTAAATTTTTGATGTGAAAACTTACGCATTTTTGTAAATATTTGCACATAATGTGAAATTACTTATGGAATTTGTCCAAATTTACTCATTTTTGTATTGTTCTAAATTATTTAAAACAAACGAATCCATTTTTCTTAAAACTTGCGCATTTTGTGAAATCACTTACGGAATTTGAGAAAACTTAGTTATTTTTGTGTTGTTCCAAACTTTTGATAACGAACTTAGGCATTTTTCTGAAAACTTGCTCATTTTGTGAAATCTGTTACGGAATTTATGAAAACTTATTGATTTTTGTGTTGTTCTAACCTTTTGATAACAAAATTAGGCATTCTTTTTTGAAAACTTATGCATTTTGTGAAATCGCTTACGAAATTTATGAAAATTTACTCATTTTTGTATTGTTCTAAACTTTTAATAACAAACTTACGCATTTTGTGAAATCAGTTATGACGTTTTTGAAAACTTACTCATTTTTGTGTTGTTCTAAAGTATTTGAAATACACTTACTCATTTTTCTGAAAACTTACACATTTTGCGAAATCACTTAGAAGATTTGTGAAAACTTGCTCATTTTTGTATTATGCTAAAATATTTGAAACTCCCTTATGAATTTTTATGAAAACTAGCGCATTTTGTGAAATTACCTACGGGGATTATGAAAACTTACTTACTTTTTGTGTTGTTCTAAATTATTTTAAACACACTTATGCATTTTTGTGAAAACTTACGCATTTTGTGAAATTGCTTACGGAATTTGTAAAAACATCCTCATTTTTGTGTTGTTCTAAACTTTTCATAACAAACTTACATATTTTTGTGAAAACTTACGCATTTTAAGAAATCACTTATGAATTTTGTGAAAACTTACTCATTTATGTATTGTTCTAAATTATTTGAAATAAACTTACATATTTTTGTGAAAACTTATGCATTTTGTGAAATCACTTACGGAATTTATGAAAACTTATCTATTTTTGTATTGTTTTAAACTTTTGAGAACAAATGTACGTACACTACAAGAAAAAACACATTTGGCGACTAAATTTTTAGTCACTAAAAGTCAATTTTTAATCGCCAAAAGTCGGTTTTTAAGTTTTCTCGACTAAATTTTTTAGTCGCCGGTTTGGTTGCTGGAAATCGGTCGTGAAAGGTATTGGCGACTAAAAGATTTTTACTCGCCAAAAACCAAGTCTGTAGTGACTAAAACTTTGGTCGCCAATAGTGAATTATTTTTTTTAAAATTATACATTTGCCGACTATTTTTTTAGTCGCCAATACTCAAGCTTTTGGCGACCACACATTTTAGTCGCCAAAAGCTTATTTCTGAAAAAAAAAAATTACCCCTCTGCTCTTCCGAAGTTTCGAACCATGATTACACCTTATACAACACACTCATTCCACTACGCCTCCATAACACCATATGATTATATATGCAACATATATTATTTATATACTACATAAACCCGTATTAATATAAAAGTATATATATAAACATAATTATTTTTTATTAAACATAATTTATTTAAAAATAAATTATTTAGCAGAAAAAAAAAGAGACCACTTTTGGCGACTAAACATAATTTTAGTCGTCAATTCTATACTTTTGGCTACTAATTATTTTTTAGTCGTTAAAAAATAAATTTTCCGCGCTAAAATTACCACTTTTGGCGACTAAAGTTGTTTTTAGTCGCCAAAAAAGCTCGCTTTTGGCTACTAAACATGTTTTTAGTCGCCGAAAAGCTCACTTTAGGCTACTAAATTTTTTTCAGTTGCCAAAGGGCCTTACTTTTGCCTACTAAAATGTTTTTAGTCGGTAAAAGCCTCACTTTTGGCTACTAAACATGTTTTTAGTCGCCAAATGCCTCACTTTAAGTTACTAAATTTTTTTTAGTCGCCAAAGATCCTTACTTTTGGCTACTAAAATTTTTGTAGTCAGTAAAAGCCATATATTGGCGACCAAATACATTTTTAGTCGCCAATACGTATACATTTGGCGACTAAATTGTTTTAATCGCCAAAAGTCTTCACTTTTGGCTACTAATTCCATTTTAGTCGCCGAAAATGCTACTTTCAGCGATGAAAGGAGATTTTTTAGTTGCCAATTCTGCTTTTTCTTGTAGTGGTATTTTTGTGAAAACTTGCGCATTTTGTAAAATAAGTTACAGAATTTCTGAAACTTACTCATTTTTGTGTTGTTCTAAACTTTTAATAACAAACTTACGTATTTTTGTGAAAAGTTATGCATTTTGTGAAATCAGTTACGGTATTTGTGAAAACTTATTCATTTTTGTGTTATTCTAAAGTATTTGAAACACAATTACCCATTTTTCAAAAAACTTATAAATTTTGCAAAATCACTTATGAGATTTGTGAAAACATGCTCATTTTTGTGTTATTCTAAAATATTTGAAACACCCTTACGCATTTTTATGAAACTTACCCATTTTTTGAAATTACTTACGGTATCTGTGAAAACTTACTTATTTTTGTGTTGTTCTAAATTATTTGAAACACATTTACGTATTTCTGTGAAAAATTATGCATTTTGTGATATCATTTACAGATTTTTTGAAAAACATATTGTTCTAAATTATTTGAAACACAGTTACGCATTTTTGTGAAAACTTACGCATTTTGTAAAATCACTTACGGAATTTGTGAAAACTTACTCATTTTTTTGTTGTTCTAAACTTTTCATAACAAACTTGTGCACTTTTGGAAAAACTTACACATTTTGAAAAATCACTTATGGATTTTGTTAAAACTTACTCATTTCTGTGTTGTTCTAAATTATTTGAAATACACTTACGTATTTTGGTGAAAACTTCTGCATTTTATGAAATCACTTACTGTGACGCTCCAAATTTCTAGCCCAAATGATAATACAACAACCATGGCTCTTTCAAGGAAAATCGAATATAAATCTCCAAACTTATATTAAATGATACAATAGTTCTTTATGGAACAATACATTAATCTAACAACAAGTAAATAAACAAATAACTACCCCCAAGGGTTTACAAGTTTCCAAGGCTTGAGCCTGGTTATACAAAATGGTTATTCAAACCCACATACATATAGCCCTTGGCTTACACACAAAGTCACAGCAAAATGAGCGTCTCGTACTCTCAACACACATTTCCTCGCCTTTAGTTAGGCGGCATCACCACATCTTTTCCTGCACAAAATCCGGTAGGGTGAGCGTAAAGCCCAGTAGGAAGTCCTTAACAAAATATATACATTTTATACAAGTCTCAAGAAATGAAATGCACATGCCATGCTATGCCCTTTTTGAAGATAAATCACATTTTCATCTTTTGAAAATTATCATGCTCAATGATGTCATGCAATTTCAATTGTTCAAAGCTTAACAATTTATTTCAAGGGAGGCAAATACGACTCTAGTAATCCCTATATCGGTGTCTGCAAGTAGACTATACAAGTACTACCAAATTGTCATTTTTACCTGTATTAACCAGAAGGATCGACACCTATCCGCGCGGGTTTTCGGTCTTTCACCCCAGACTCTAAGGCCAACTTATTCAATATCATCTACACCACCTATCAAGACTTACGAATGTATTTACCGCAAAACCATTCCATGAAAACTTGTTTCTCAACATTCTTTTCTCAATGCACGTTTTCAAATCAACTTTCAAAGTTTAATTTAATCAAATGAATTGATATGCCAATTTCACAAGATGAATATAAATACTTTTATTCCAATTCATCATCTAAAGAATAACACAGTTCCCTCTTCTCAAGTATCCTCAACAACTAGTTATTTCAAGACTATTTCAATGTTTTGAAAAATAATTTCCAAAATGAACAACAATTCTCATATTCCCTGAAATTCATCATTTATATAAATATAAATAAGAAATTTTCCAAACATCTATTTATTTTGACACACAAAATAAATATATCAATATCATTCATGGATTTTCAGTCTCCTTTAAAAAAAATCCCCAAATTCTAGGTTTTCTCACCAAAACTATACAACTCAAATCTTTTGAAAGAAAACTTTCCAAAATCATCTTTTCTTCAATCAACGAAGATCAAAACCCATAAGATCATTTTAAAAAAACAAGAGACAAACCCACTTTCAAAATCGCTTAAATTCTTGAATCAACAATCAATTTTCAAAGCTATCGAAAGATGATTTCGAAAATCATATAGATCTTGCAAATATATATATATATATATAACTCTAAGAAAATCCATACCCCAAGTTTTGAAAAATAAATGAGATGAAACCCCCAAAATCAATGGTGTCGAAACTCGATCTTCACTGCACACAACGAAGCCCTCGAGATGATAACCCACTTTGATGAAGAAGCAATGGCAAAACTCAAATGGATCTTGAGAAATCAAGATTTTTTATCTGGTTTGTGTAGAGAAATGTAGAGAGAAGGGAGAGGAAATGTTTTCACAGAGAGATATACAAAAGTGATATGAAATATCAGAGTCACGAACTGATATTGCATGGTCCGCTCGAGCGTGGAAAGCCCCACTTGAGCATCGAATATACTTTTCCAGTACTTTTGCAGACAGGTCAAACTTCTGGAACCAAACCTTCTCCGCTCGAGCGGACAAGCAACTTCTAATGCATTTTGTATTTTTGCTTCGGGGGCGCTGCCCCTCAACCCCACCTGGGCACTACCCTAGGACCTGCCAAGGGACGCTACCCCCTGGACCCTCGTGAGCTGACTAAGCAGCTCGATCCCCGACATACTTAGTGAAGTGGCAAAACTGGGATCGCTACACTTACGAAATTTGTGAAAATTTACTCATTTTTGTATTGTTCTAGATTTTTAATAACAAACTTACACATTTTTGTACAAACTTATGCATTTTTGTGTAAAGTTCATTACCTACTGAGCTTTTGCTCACCTCCAAACTAACAATTTTCAAAAAATGAAGCTAAAGTGCTCCCTAAACGAAAGTTTGGATTGAAGAACACTTTTGGACATGAAAGCTTGTGACGAATCAAGTTTTGCTTGTGCTAGAGACAGTTCTCTAAATTACTATGTGTAGTTGGATAATTTCTTATAACGCGGATAAAGAAATTTTTGTTGAATCTTTCCTTACTTGTGGAACTATTTTATTTTTGGTTGTAAGTGTAACGAACAATCATTGTAAAGTTTTGGAAACAGCTCAAAATAGAAGGAATGTTGTTTATGTTACATCCTTCTATATGGTTTTGTTGTATTGCCTATTTTGTATTGGTAATGCCTAGAAGAGGAGGGGAACATGAGGGTGCGTTTGTCAGGGTGTTACATGAAAACTTACTCATTTCTGTGTTGTTCTAGATTTTTGAAATAAACTTACACATTTTTATGAAAGCTTGTGCATTTTCTAAAAATTACTTACGAAATTTGTGAATCTTCCTTATTTTTGTATTTTTCTATACTTTTGATAACAAATTCACATATTTCTATGAAAACTTGAACATTTTATGAAATCACTTACAAAATTGGCAAAAATTTACTCATTTCTATGTTGTTCTAAATTATTTGAATCAAACTTTTGCATATTTGTAAAAACTAACGTATTTTGTGTAATCACTTACGAAATTTGTGAAAATTTACTCATTTTTGTGTTGTTTTAAATCTTTGATGTGAAAATTTATGCATTTTTTTTTTTTTTTTTGAAAACTTTCACATTTTGTGAAATCACTTAGGGAATTTGTGAAAATTTACTCTTTTTTTTTTTGTTGTTCTAAATTTTTGATTTGAAAACTTGCGCATTTTTCTTGAATATTACGCATTTTGTGAAATCAATTACGGAATTTGTAAAAACTTACTCATTTTTGTGTTGTTCTAAACTTTTGATGTGAAAACTCACGCATTTTGTGAAATTAGTTAGTGAAAAATTATTCATTTTTGTGTTGTTTTAAACTTTTAAGTGAAAACTTATGCATTTTTATGAAAATTTACACATTTTGTGAAATTATGTACAGAATTTATGAAAACTTACTTATTTTTCTGTTGTTCTAAACTTTTGATATAAAAACTTCAGCATTTTGTGAAAACTTACGTACTTTGTGAAATCAATTACGAAATTTATGAAAACTGACTTATTTTTTTGTTGTTCTAAACTTTTGATGTGAAAACTTACTCATTTTTGTAAAAACTTACGCATTTCGTGAAATCACTTAAGGAATTATTGAAAACTTACTTATTTTTGTGTTGTTCTAAACTTTGAGTGAAAACTTATGAATTTTGAGTGAAAACTTACGCTTTTTATGAAATCACTTACGAAATTTGTGAAAACTTATTCATTTTTTTTTTATTGTTCTAAACTCTTGATGTGAAAACTTACACATTTTGTGAAATCACTTATAGAATTCATGAAACTTTACTCATTTTTTTTGTCGTTCTAAACTTTTGATGTGAAAACTTATGCATTTTGTGAAATCACTTAAGGAATTTGTGAAAACTTACTTATTTTTGTGTTGTTCTAAACTTTTGATGTGAAAACTTACGTATTTTGTGAAAACTTACGCATTTTGTGAAATTACTTGCGAAATATGTAAAAATTTACTCATTTTTCTATTGTTCTAAACTTCTGATCTAAAAACTTACGCATTTTTGTTAAAGCTCACGTATTTTGGGAAATCACTTACAAAATTTGTAAAAACTTATTCATTTTTGTGTTGTTCTAAACTTTTGAAGTGAAAACTTACACATATTTGTGAAATAACACATTTTGTGAAATCGCTTACGAATTTTGTAAAAACTTACTCATTTGTGTGTTGTTCTAAATTATTTGAATCAAACTTACGCATTTTGTAAAATCACTTATTGGATTTGTGAAACTTACTTATTTTTTTGTTGTTCTAAATTATTTGAAACACAGTTACACATTTTCTTAAAAACTTGTATATTTTGTGAAATCACTTACAGAATTTGTGAAACCTTTTGCATTTTTGTGAAAACTTTTCCATTTTTATGAAAATACTTACACGAATATTATATAATCTATTATTTTAATGGTTTTATAGCGATCCCGATTTTCCTTTTACTGTTTAATCGTATTTCGGACTCGGTTCCGTGGAATTGGTTGTTGTATATATCTTGTGTCATCCTTTAATTCCCTATGTTTGAATTTTAGGATGTGTTGGGCGTGTTTCGAACAGGTAGGTTGAGGTTTGGTCTCAAGTGTTGTTGCCCAGATTTTTGGTGTTACGCTCAAGCGGGTCAGTCTGCGCTCGAGCGGAGTTCGTTTCTTTGGTGGTACGCACGAGCGGGTCTTATTGCGCTTGAGCGGGGTTTACACACTCCCAGTATTTTGTGCCTCTATAAAACTTATGCAGGTGTGTTTTTCACGCTCGAGCGGGTCGCGCTCGAGCGGGTATGTTGGCGCTCGAGCGGGTATTTTGGCGCTCAAGCGGGTAGTTCATTGTTTGTAAAAGAACTGGGAGAGGAGAATCTACGCTCGAGCGGACTGGTTTTCACGCTCAAGCGGATGTGTTTTGTTTTTGTGTCTTGGCACTCGAGCGGGCCTTCTTGCGCTCGAGCGTCATGTTCTACGCTCGAGTGAGAGAGTCGTATATCAGTTGGCAACTGGGCATTTTTTAATCACTTTTTTACATTTCCTTTCTCTCTCTTACTTTCCCAAAATCGATTTTGAGAGCTCCTCTCTCTAGAACCTACCTTCTCTCTAAGGTTTGATCTAGTTAGAGTGACCTTCTACCTTAGTTCCTTTGCAAAAGTCGTAGAGCTTGGTGTGGGCTTCTTATCAATCTGAAAAATTCTTGATTTGGAGCATTTCGAATTTCTTCATCATCTCCATTTGGGTTCATCTCTTGAGGTAAGGATAACTACTCATTCTTATGGTCTTTGACTTAAATTGTTGGTCATTTTGATAATGTGTGGAAGTTGGGAAATTTTGGGACTTAGGTTTTCAAAATGTATAAAGGGGGTTTTGTTATTTTGATTCTTGAACATGTATTTTGGGTCTCAAAATGGTAGTATTGTGTTGGTTGTCGATATTTGAACCTTTGGGTTAATATTGAGAAATGTGAGAGAAAGCCCTAATTTGTGCATAAATTAATTTGTATAATTAATTTGAGAAAATTATGGGTTTATTGAAATTGAGTTGAATATAATGAAAATGGTTCATTATGAGATGAGATTGTGGAGTTGGATTTATTAATCGCTCACTTTTGAAAATATTGATTATTTATCTGTTGATGAATTTATTATCTGTTTAGAAATAATTGCTTTAGGCTATCGGTGGAGGATAGTCTTGATTGTTGTAGACAACGCATGATGATTAGACAAACTAAAACTAATCAAATGAGTATGCCATCGAATATGGCAGTTGATATAATACATGAATTTTATGTATTGATTTGATTATGTATATGATATGTGTTTATATACACTGTGTTATGTGGGAGGAGATAGGGGATGTACTCCACGGTTTAAGGGAAGATAGGGGATGGACCTCTAAACCAAATATTGTGTGGGAGGAGATAGGGGATGGACTCCATTGATACAGCACTAAAATGTGTATCACTTGTAAAGTATGGATGTGTTTTCATTTGATGTTGATACAGCACTAAAATGTGTATCGTTTGTGAAGTATGGAAGTACGTCATGTGTTATTGATACAGCACCAAAATGTGTATCTGATATGAAGTGTGAAATGTTTAATATGAGTTATTATCTCATCTGAAATAGAAATGTTGTTGATATGAGATGTGATCTCAATCAAATTGTTTGGCCAGGTTCTGAGTCATGGGTATGCATAAGAATTGGATAAGAAATGGTTTATGAAATGATTCATATGAGTTAAACATTTATCATTGGCCAATGTTTTAGTTATTGCTCATACTATGTTTAACATATCTCTACTAGGCATTGGCTCACCCTATATGGGACATCATTTTCAGGTACAGGTAGCATGCTACCTCCAAAGACGTAGCTTGGGAGGCTTAATGGCTGGGACATCTTTTGTGATTACATTTTGTATTATATGTATATCAAGCCAAGGGCTTATTTTGTGTATTGCGTTAGTACTCTCTTTTTGTAACCCAAGTGTTGACTTGGAAAGTTGTAAGCCTATAGGGCGTTTACTTTAGTTGTCAACATGTAATGCATTTTGTAATGAATACTCTGATGGAATGTAATTATGCTTCTTTCTCCTATGTCTAAGCATGTCAATATTGTTGATTTCTGGGTTTTATGTAATATTTTGAGGGCGTTACAACTTAGTATCAGAGCGTACCAGGTTTGAATACTTTGGGTACATGGGAAGTGATTAGTATCACAATGGGTTTGTCTCACTTGTTAGAGACTCAGATGTAATGTTATGTGTTAATTTGATAACATGTTGATGCGACTATTTGGGTATGGGATTTAGCTTCTAGGATGTTGATTGGATCCTTGGGTTTCTGTGAGTCTTGTTGGAAAAGCACTTGATCAATGCTGTTTCTGACCGAAACTCAAGTAACGCCTCGGGACTATCATTATCCGAAAATGAAATTCGTAAGTGCTTATATGTTTATGTGCTTACGTGGAATGAATTACAGTTGTCCATGTATTAGGACGCGAGTGTTATAGCTTCGGCACATTTGTGAATGTGCTAATGTCTTCGTTACCTTTATTAGGATGTCAGGTCAAGGAAGAGGTGCTAGACGTGGTAGGCAGAAGATGCCTTTACCAGAGGATATTCCAGCGTAGCAGGAGGGGGTTGGCCAGGCCAGTGTAGCCGAGCCAGCAGGTCAGCAGGCTATGGGCGCCTTAGCCTGAGGGATAGCCGATGCTATGAGGGAGTCTATGGGCATTCTCAGAGCTGAGAATCCAGTTCAGGCACAAGTCCAGGCCCAGGTTGTTGATGCAGGGCCTTCCTTCTTGATGAGGGAGTTCTTCCGGTCTAACCCGGATGAGTTTGTTGGGGATCCGAAGGAGACACTTAAGGCAGATGAGTGGTTGGAAGAGATAACAAAGACGTTTGAGATGCTTGGCATCGAAGACGGAGCATTGAAAGTGACCTTGGCATCTTTCCAGCTTAAGGGGGATGCAGGTCAGTGGTGGAAGTTCATGAGGGGCCGTATTGATGGCATATGGGAGGCTTTTGTGGGTACCTTTCAGGAGAAGTTCTTGCCTCCATCTGCCAGAGAGAAGCTGAGGGACCAGTTTTGCCAGCTTAAGCAGCTGAGTTTGTCTATGGCCGAGTTTGAGGCCGCTTTTACTAGTCTGTCCAGGTTTGCTCCTGAGCTTGTCACGTCTGAGGAGTGTCGTTGTCTGGAGTTTGAGAAGAAGTTGAGGTGTGGCCTCAAGATGAGAGTTGGAGGGTCTATGATTCAAGATTATGGGCGTCTTGTAAACGCTGGGGTGCATATGGAGATTGTGATGCAGGAGGAGGAGGAGGGGCAGAAAGGCTCCAAGAGGAGTCAGGATGGCCAGGGTGATGGCAAGAGATAGAGGGGTTCTAACCCTCAACAGTCTCAGGGAGGTTTTACTAGATCGACCTTTCCAGTGTCGAGTGCAGGCTCTGGGAGAGGCAGTCAGGGAGACATGAGTTGTTACAAATGTGGTCAGTTGGGCCACAAGTCTCCAGCTTGCCTGTAGAAGGGCAGAGGGCAGAGAGTAACTTCGTCTTCGGCTCGATCTTAGGGCCAGAGTCAGGGCAGAGGTCAGCCGCTGTCTTACTAATAGTGTGGTCAGGCGGGGCACTGAAGAATCTTGCCACGGTTGAGTGCCACCGGTGGCGTCGGTTCTAAACAACGCAGAGTTTTCGGCCAACCGGTCGATTCGAGCCTCGAGGCCAATCAAGGGCTTCATCGTCCCAATGCAGGCGATCTTTTGCTCCAAGATGTGAGCAGGTAGATCAGGGGCCTACAGGGCGTGTGTATGCTGTTACCGCGCAGGATCTAGTACCGGCTCCATCTGTCGTGAGAGATACCTATTTGTTTTGCAACTCAGTTGCTAATGTGTTGATTGATACATGTGCATCCCATTCTTTTATATCTGCTACATTTGCATTTGTTTTGGGTTTGGAGTTGGCACAGTTAACATCTCCTATTTGTGTTGTATCATCTGCTAGGGGTGAGTTGATTTTGAAACAAGGGTGTAGAGGTTGTGATATAGAGGTAGCAGATCGCCGACTTCTATTTCCTTTTGTAGTTATGCCTATGTCGGGTTTCGATGTTATTTTGGGTATGGACTGGCTATCGTCATACCGGGCTGTTATCGATTGTTACCGCCAGAGGGTCAAAGTATGTACCTTGAGCAGGGATTGTTCCCATTTTCTTGGGGATCAGGTTAGTAGTGTGTTGTCACCGGTGTATGATCCGCGAGGGCAAAGTGAGCTTAGTGGTCTTCTCGCTAGCCTTATGAGTAGTGAGTGTGATGAGACCGGGGTTGGGTTGCCGAAAGTGGTTTGCGAGTATTCGGATGTTTTTCCCGAGGACCTTGTCAGTTTGCCACCTCACCGAGAGATAGAGTTCTCTATTGATTTAGTGCCCGGCACAGCGCCGATTTCTATGGCACCCTATCGTTTTGCCCCAGCCGAGTTGAGTGAGTTAAAGATTCAGCTTCAAGAGTTGCTGGATAAGGGCTTCATTCGCCCTAGTGTTTTGCCGTGGGGAGCACCGACCCTCTTTGCTAAAAAGAAAGATGGTGCCTTAAGACTTTGTATCGATTACCGAAAATTGAATCGGGCTACGGTTAAGAATAAATACCGTATGCCCCGTATAGATGATTTGTTTGACCAATTGAAAGGTTCCCGTTGTTTCTCTAAGATAGACTTGAGATCGGGTTACCATCAGCTGAGGGTCAGGGAGGAGGATATTTCTAAGACGGCATTCTGTACACAATATGGCCATTATGAGTTCTTGGTGATGCCATTTGGGCTCACCAATGCACCAACAGTCTTTTATAGATTTGATGAACCGGATCTTCTGGAAATTCTTAGATCGTTTTGTGGTCGTTTTCGTGAATGACATTCTTATCTATTCACCTTCAGAGGAGGAGCACGAGGAACACTTGAGAGTGGTGCTTGAACTGCTTAAAGCCCATAGGTTGTATGCCAAGTTTGGGAAGTGTGAGTTCTAGCTAGGAGAGGTCAAATTCTTAGGCCATGTGGTATCCGGGGAAGGGGTGTCTGTTGATACATCCAAGGTAGAGGCAGTGCAAGATTGGGCACAGCCTAAGAGCGTTTTTAAGATCCGCAGTTTTCTGGGATTAGCTGGGTACTACCGTCGGCTTGTGAAGGATTTCTCCAGGCTAGCTTTGCCGTTGACTAGGTTAATGCAGAAATGGGTCAAGTTTGTATGGAGTGAGACTTGTGAAAAGTCGTTCCAAGAGTTGAAGGTTAGATTGACCACCGCTTCGGTTCTGATTATTCCGGAGAGAGGATTGGGTTATGCGGTTTATTGTGATGCCTCACGAGAGGGTTTGGGTTGTGTGTTGATGCAAGAGGGGAACGTGGTTGCCTATGGCTCACGTCAGTTGAAAATTCACGAGAAGAACTATCCTACACATGACCTAGAGTTAGCAGCGGTGATCTTTGCCTTGAAGATATGGAGACACTACCTATATGGTGAGAGGTTCGAGGTGTTCTTGGACCATAAGAGTTTGAAGTATCTGTTTACACAGAGAGACTTGAATTTGACGTAGAGAAGGTGGATGGAGTTCATTGAGGACTAAGATTTTGAGTTGCACTATCACCCGGGAAAGGCCAATGTTGTGGCCAATGCCCTTAGTAGGAAATCCATTAGTGATGTTGCTTGTATAGCCATCCGAAAGTGGGAAATGTTGGGTGCACTGGGTGAGTTTGACTTGTTTGTGGGTGAATCTGTTGAGGCTGCGGCCTTGTTTTCTGTTGTTGCGCAACCTACTCTTGTGACTTGAGTGTTAGAGGCACAGGGAGGTGACCTTGAGGTAGAATCCCTCCGAGAGAAGATCTCCAGCAGGAAGGTTGAGAAGGGTTTGTCTGAGTATCTCGACCAGAGTGTGAGATACAGAGACCGATTGTTTGTGCCGGAGTCCTGCCGAGAGGAGGTACTCCAAGAGTTTCACCATTCACGCCGTGCGGTGTATCCGGGAGGCACTAAGATGTATCGTGACTGGGGTCGTCAGTTTTGGTGGCGAGGAATGAAGAAGGATGTGGCAGTTTTCGTATCTAAGTGCCTTACTTGTCAGTAAGTGAAGGCCGAGCATTAGAGTCTAGCGGGTTTGTTACAACCCTTGCCTATTGCCGAGTGGAAGTGGGAGCATGTCACTATGGACTTCGTTATAGGTCTTCCAAGAACTCAGCGGGGTAGTGATGCTATTTGGGTGGTTGTAGACCGGTTGACCAAGTCCACGCACTTCATTCCTATGCGCATGAGAGATTCGGTAGATCATCTTGCCGATTTGTATGTTCGGGACATAGTGAGGTTGCACGGGGTCCCAGTGACTATCGTCTCAGATAGAGATCCTCGTTTTACTGCTAGGTTGTGGCAGAGTTTGCAGAGTGCCTTGGGTACTAGGTTGACCTTTAGCACGGCTTACCATCCTCAGACTGACGGTTGATATAATACATGAATTTTATGTATTGATTTGATTATGTATATAATATGTGTTTATATACACTATTTTATGTGAGAGGAGATAGGTGATGTACTCCACGGTTTAGGGGAAGATAGGAGATAGACCTCTAAACTAGATATTGTGTGAGAGGAGATAGGGGATGGACTCCATTGATACAGCACTAAAATGCGTATCACTTGTAAAGTATGGATGTGTTTTCGTTTGATGTTGATACAGCACTAAAATGTGTATCATTTGTGAAGTATGGAAGTGTGTCATGTGTTATTGATACAACACCAAAATGTGTATCTGATATGAAGTGTGAAATGTTTAATATGAGTTATTATCTCATCTAAAATAGAAATGTTGTTGATATGAGATGTGATCTCAATCAAATTTTTTGGCCAGGTTCTGAGCCATGGGTATGCATGAGAATTGGATAAGAAATGGTTTATGAAATGATTCCTATGAGTTAAACATTTATCATTGGCCAATGTTTTAGTTATTGCTCATACTATGTTTAGCATATCTCTACTGGGCGTTGGCTCACCCTATATGGGACATCATTTTCAGGTACAGGTAGCATGCCACCTCCAAGGATGTAGCTTGGGAGGCTTAATGGCTGGGACATCTTTTGTGATTACATTTTGTATTATATGTATATCAAGCCAAGGGCTTATTTTGTGTATTGAGTTAGTACTCTCTTTTTGTAACCCAAGTGTTGACTTAGAAAGTTGTAAGCCTATAGGGCGTTTACTTTAGTTGTCAACGTGCAATGCATTTTGTAATGAATACTCTGATGGAATGTAATTATGCTTCTTTCTCCTATGTCTAAGCATGTCAATATTGTTGATTTGTGGGTTTTATGTATTATTTTGAGGTTGTTACAGGTTTTACCTAATGTATAAGTGCTAACCTAAATTTATACAACTTTTAACACAAACTTATATAACCTAAAGGAGAAAGGTATTAGGGGGGCTTGCATATGGTATGCCTTGCATACCCAAGAAAAATCCTATATAAAATGTCTAAAATGCCATATTTCATTGACTATAATGACTAAAATACCAATTTTCAATCTATTTGACTTAACAGAAATAGACAAATGGTTTAAATTGAAAACAAATCCAAAGTTTAGAGTTGAAATTGATAAAATTAAAAACTCAATGTTTATTTCGCTATAGAAGTCAAACATTGAGAATTTTTTTATTTATTTATTTAATTTTTTTTTTGTTGTAATTTCTCCAAAAAATAGTATTCTAGTTATTAAACTCAATGTAGATATATATAAAATGTCTAAAATGTAATGGCTAAAATATCAAAAAAAAAAAATTTGTCTGTTTTACTTAACAGAAATAGGCTAATGGTTTAAACTAAAATGAATCCAAACTTTAGAGTTTAAATTGATAAAATTAAAAACTCAATGTTTATTTTGTTATAAAAGTCAAACACTGATTTTATTTTTTAATTTCTCCAAAATTCTCCTAGTAGTAATTTTACTACAAAATAACGTGACCTACATTAAAAAGTAGCGCAATACTTCTTAGAAGATTATACACAATACATTTCTCGAGGACTAAATCTTAACAAAATAAGACCTAGTTAATTTTTCAGTAGGAGAATGGATTAATCATTTCACCTTTGAATCTATAGTTCTCCTTTAGATTATTCAAAGTTCTATGAAAATTTGAAGATAAAAAGTTAATTTGAACAAATTCACCAAAGAATCACCTGGCATTAAAAATTAAAAATTGATACATAAAATTAAAAATATCCATTAAGATTAACATTAACCCATTTCATAACAATGCTACAATTGATCAACAGTCTCATATCTTCTACTCAGTATCTCTTTGATCTTTACAAAAGATGATATATTCAATATATATTCACAAATCCTAGATTCTGAATCTAGAGCATATGACATGGATACATGAATAAAAGGAAAATAAGACAAGCAATGAAACACCCTAATTGCTACAACTTTCCATGACGATACTTGATTACAAGAAAATAAATTTAAACTCAATACAAATAAAGCCCGAGGCTAAAAAATAATAATTACATCGAGAAACCAAAAATGAAACCTTAAGCTCCAAGTCCTCCCAAGTTACGTCCTTGGCGGAGGCATATCATCAACACCTGAAAGTTTTTTTCCACATGAGATAAGCCAAAACCTAGTACAAATACTCTAACACAGCATATGAATCTCATCAAAATTATAAGTTGAATGCACATGCATGCTATTTGTCAAACATTCCTCATTTTCAATCTCAAAATAATGCAATGCCAGATTAAATATCAATTCATGAAAAAAAATCTTTTGAAACAGAAAACAGGGTAGTGGATATAGGGCAGTGGATACAGAAAACAGGCTTTTGAAACAGAAAACAGGGCAGTGGATACAAAACACTAAGAATCTCTAAGTACGTGTCTACCAGTAGGCTATACAAGCACTACCAATGCCATTTTACCGGTGCTAACCAAAAGGATCGACACCTAATCACGCGAGTTTTTGGACTTTCACCAATGACACACATGCCAACATCATAACTACAACCACACCCTCTAACCTGATTCACTAAGGTACTTACCCATTTATCTCAAAACCGATACATTTACAATGTACAATATGCAATGATGCTCAATGCACAATGTATGAGAAATTAGTTTCAATTCAACCTAATCCTCATGTAATGTTTACAACAATCATGACTATCCTCCACCGATTGCCCAAAACAGATATTTCTATTCCATATATAAATTCAATTCAGAAGATACAATTTCATCAATTACAATAGGAGTGATACTACATTTCCAACTCCACCATCATCATCAACATAGACCTTGTTCCAATTTCACAATATTCAACAACATTTCCCATTTTCCTTCACAATTCCAAATATTCAAACTTCTGATGTGAAAACTTATGCATTTTTGTGAACACTTAATCATATTGTGAAATCACTTACGAAATTTGTCAAACTTTACTCATTTTTGTGTTATTCTAAACTTTTGATAACAAAACTAACGCATTTTTGTGAAAATTTACGCATTTTGTGAAATTACCTACAGAATTTGTGAAAACATACTCATTTTTGTGTTGTTTTAAATTTTTCATGTGAAAACTTACGCATTTTTCTAAAAACTTTCACACATTGTGAAATTACTTACGGCATTTGTCAAATTTACTCATTTTTGTGTTGTTCTAAATTATTTAAAACAAACACATGCATTTTTCTTAAAAGTTGAGCATTTTGTGAAATCACTTACGGAATTTGTAAAAACTTAGTCATTTTTGTGTTGTTCCAAACTTTTGATAACAAACTTAGGCATTTTTTCTGAAAACTTGCACATTTTGTGAAATCATTTACGAAATTTGTAAAAAATTATTCATTTTTGTGTTGTTCTAAACTTTCGATAACAAACTTAGGCATTTTTTCGAAAACTTACGCATTTTGTGAAATCGCTTACAGAATTTATGAAAACTTACTAATTTTTGTGTTGTTCTAGACTTTTAATAACAAACTTACACATTTTGTGAAATCACTTACCAAATTTGTGAAAACTTACTCATTTTTGTGTTGTTCTAAAGTATTTGAAGCACACTTACGCATTTTTCTGAAAACATACGCATTAGGCGAAATCACTTACAAGATTTGTGAAAACTTACTCATTTTTGTGTTGAATATTTGAAACACCCTTATGCATTTTGTGAAATTACTTCCGGAATTTGTGAAAGCTTACTTATTTTTGTGTTGTTCTAAATTATTTGAAACACACTTACGCATTTCTATGAAAACTTAAGCATTCTGTGAAATCATTTATGGAATTTGTGAAAACTTACTCATTTTTGCATTGTTCTAAACATTTCATAACAAGCTTACGCATTCTATGAAATCATTTATGGAATTTGTGAAAACTTACTCATTTTTGTGTTGTTCTAAACATTTCATAAGAAACATACGCATTTTTGTGAAAACTTATGCATTTTGAGAAATCACTTACGAATTTTGTGAAAACTTACTCAATTATGTGTTGTTCTAAATTATTTGAAATATACTTACGGGTTTTTGTGAAAACTTACGCATTTTGTTAAATCACTTACGGAATTTATTAAAACTTATCTATTTTTGTGTTGTTTTAAACTTTTGAAAACAAACGTATGTATTTTTGTGATAACTTGAGCATTTTGTAAAATCAGTTACGGAATTTGTGAAACTTACTTGTTTTTGTGTTATTCTAAACTTTTAACAACAAACTTGCACATTTTTGTGGAAACTTACGTATTTTGTAAAATTAGTTACAGAATTTGTGAAAACTTACTCATTTTTCTATTGTCTAAGTTTTTTTTATAACAAACTTACATATTTTTTTGGAAATTCACGCATTTTGTGAAATCATTTACGAAATTTGTGAAAGCTTTCTCATTTTTGTGTTGTTATAAACTTTTGATATAAAAACTTTTGTATTTTTGTGAAAACTTACGTATTTTGTGAATTCACTTACGAAATTTGCGAAAACTTATTCACTTTTGTGTTGTTCTAAACTTTTAATAACAAACTTATGCATTTTTGTGAAAACTTGCGCATATTGTGAAATCATTTGCAGAATTTCTGAGAACTTACTAATTTTTGTGTTGTTTCAAACTTTTGATAAGAAAACTTAAGCATTTTTGTAAAAACTTGCACATTTTGTGAAATCATAGGGAATTTGTAAAAACTTACTAATTTATGTGTTGTTATAAATTATTTTAAATAAATTTACACATTTTTGTGAAAGCTTGCACATTTTGTGAAAATCATTTACGGCATTTGTGAAAACATACTCATTTTTTGGTTGTTCTAAACTTTTGATAACAAACTTATGCATTTCGGTGAAAACTTGCGCATTTCGTAAAATCACTTACGAAATTTGTGAAAACATACTCATTTTTTTGTTTTAAACTTTTGATGTGAAAACTAACGCATTTTTGTGAAAATTTATGTATTTTATGAAATCACTTACAAAATTTGTGAAAACTTACTCAGTTTTGTACTATTTTAAACTTTTGATGTGAAAACTTACTTATTTTGTGAAAACTTATGCATTTTGTTAAATCACTTACGGAATTTATGAAAACTTACTCATTTTTGTGTTGTTCTAAACTTTTGATTTGAAAACTTGTGCATTTTTGTGAAAACTTTTGTATTCTGTGAAATCACTCACGAAATTTGTGAAAATTTACTCATTTTTGTGTTGTTCTAAACTTTTGAGTGAAAACTTACACATTTTTATGAAAATTTATGCATTCGGTGAAATCACTTATAGAATTTGTGAAAACTTACTCTCTCTTGTTTATTTATTTTTTAACTTTTGATGAGAAAATTTATGCATTTTGTGAAATCACTTATGAAATTTGTGAAAACTAACACATTTTTTTGTTGTTTTGAACTTTTGTATGAAAACTAACATATTTTTGTAAAAACTTATGCATTTTGTGAAATCACTGACGGAATTTATGAAAACAAATGTGAAACAAACTTATGCATTTATGTGAAAACTTGCGCATTTAGTGAAATCACTTAGAGAATTTATGAAAACTTATTCACTTTTGTGTTGTTCTAAACTTTTGATAACAAACTTACGCATTTTTGTAAAAACTTGCACATTTTGTGAAGTTACTTACGTAATTTGTAAAAACTTAATCATTTTTGTGTTATTCTAAACTTTTGATGTGAAAACTTACGCATTTTTGTGAACTTTGCGTATTTTTTGAAATCACTTACGGAATTTGTAAAATGTGACAATTGAGTTTTGAGGACTGCTCAAGTGGTCATTTGATCGCTCGAGCGAAGGTTTGTAGCTCTCAGTAGTTTTCTATTTTGCAGGCAAGACCGCTCGAGTGGTGAAGTGGTCGCTCGAGCGTAGTTTTCATGCTCCCAGTATTTGCACTATAACTCTGCAAAACTTCTGGAACCTCTTGTTTTTCGCTCGAGTGGTAAAAAGGTCACTCGAGCGATCCGTGCGAAAGTGTATTGTTCACTCGAACGATGAAAAGTTCGCTCGAGCGGTCTGGTCAGGACAGCTCACTTAAAAGTCAATCCAACTCATTTCTTTTTTACTTTTTCACAAACTCTCGCTTCCTCTCCCACCCATTTCGAGACCCTAGCCCCAAAATCACTTGGTTCCTTAGCATTTTGCCCTAGATTCACCCTTGATCCTTCAAGATAATTGAAGGGTAAGTCAAGTTCAAGATATTTACCCATTGTTTTGCAACTTAGAGGAGGCTTTGCTTGGATTCGCCCATTTCGCTTTTAATTGTGAGGTAGGGGTGTTCTTAACTTGTTATACCCTTAATGTGGAGTCCATATGTGGTAATTTCGTTAGCTACTCATTTGTAGATATATATATATATATATATGTATATATATATGTATATATGTATATGGGTATGGATAGTGTTTGCTAATAAGTGATTTGGAAGGATGTGCGCAATAATTCATGATTATGGATGGAAGTATGTCTATGTGACGCTCCAAATTTCTAGCCTAAATGATAATACAACAATCATGGCTCTTTGAAGGAAAACCAAATATAAATCTCTAAACATACATTCCATGATACAATAGTTCTTCATGCAATAATACATTAATCCAACAACAAGAAATAAACAAATAAATACCCCCAAGGGTTTACAAGTTTCCAAGGCTTGAGCCTGGTTACACAAAACCGTTATTGTAGACACCCCCATTTTTGACCGTCCTCAAGACTTGGACGTCACCGTTTGAACACTCGGTGATCATCCACGTTTGTGTTCATCTCGAGTTCCCGGAGGTCTCGGCTACACACCTTGCCTTAGGATCTCCCGACTCGACTGTTTTGTATTTGGTTTTGCACCAAACACTTGTGTTTTGCCTTGCAGGGGCAGGGAATGCCTTGTGAGGCATCCCCACACATCATCGGCCATGGCTAGAGGCCACCGGCCAGTGTTTTGTTGCCATCGGCCATATGTATGGCCGGTCGGCATTCTTTTTGGCCGATCAACCATTTATTTTGTCAAAATGGCATTTTTGGTTAGCCGATCACTGTTCATCTATTTTTGCAGATATTTCTATGCCGTGTGATGATAGGCATACACTAACTCCCCTCCATACACGTGTATGGAGGGATCTCCCTCTTGCCTAGCTTACTTGAGAAGCTTTACAAGAGAGAGCTCTATAAGAGGGAGCCTCTTCTCCCTCCATTAGGGTTAGACAAAAAAGAGTCCAGAGGAGCTCTGAGTTAGGGTTAGGTCTTGTGTATCTATTTCTATCTCTATCTCCCTTTCTTTTTGCCTTAAGGTGTTTTGTGCTTAGTTTTGCACACAAACACCTAGAGTTACACTTTCCTTGAGCTATTGAGGTACTAAGGAACTATTTTCAGAGGTTTTGAGCTAACGAAAGCAGCTAGAACTCCATCCTTGAAGGGGTCTACAAGGGTAAGTTTTTTATCCCTTTTTACCCCATTTTTGCACACTCGTTTTGCCTATCTTACAACTATTTTTAGACTTTGTGTATAACCTATAAAAGTTCTATTTTTAAGGGCTTTAAATAGTTGTTTAAGAGTGTTTTGTTGTTTGGGGTTGTTTGACCCCTCTTAGGGCTTGTTTGGCCCCGTTTTGTGCCATTTTGGTTGAACTCTGGGGCCACTTTGTTTGGGCCTCCTCACCACTGAAATCTTGAGGGATTTCAGTGATGAGGATGGTGCCTTGAGGTCCTAAGAAGGAGAGGGCCACCCCCCCTCTCCTTGTTTTCCTTGAAAAGGGCCACTTTGGCCTCACATGTGAGCATCTAGTTTAGGTTCATGTTGGCCATGTCCTAGCTGTTATTTGTGCTTATTTTGACATGTTATAGAACTATTTTATGTTGGTTTAGACACATCTTGCATGCCTTGCATACATGTCTTGTAATGCCATGTTTTGGCCTTAACATGCTTTAGGCTTTGACTCTTGTTCTAGCATGATTTAGGCCTAGCTTTGTAAAGCTTTTGTGCTTGTTTTACCATGTTGAAGTTCTATTTTTGGTTGCTTTGGTCGACCATGTCATGCTTAGTATAGCCTCTTTGCATTCTTGGCTTGTGAGCCTCAAGTACTTGGACCATTATTGCATGCTTTGCTTGTTTTGATTAGTTGGTTTGGCACCTCCCTTTCATGCAATTTCAGAGCTTATAATGCATGCCATATATCCATGTATAGCCTCTTTTAAGTGTGCTTAGAAGTTGCTCTTTATGCCTAAGTGTTGGTCCTTGTGTGCATGCATGTTTGCATGTCATTTTGCCTTCATTCTTGAGCATGTTGGCCACTGTTTTGGGCTTAGTATAGAGCTGCCCAAATTAGTTTAAGTCCGTAGTTCGCATGTTATTGAATGCTCACCTTGTGTGTTGTTGCATATTTGTGTGCTATTGCATGATTGAATGAAGTCACATGTTTGTTTGCATGCTTGAACATCCATGTTGCATCTAGCATGCTTGTTGGTTTGCATTACCTCATGCCTTGCATGCTTGTTTGCATAGGTCGTATGCCTAGTATGCATTGTGTATTACTTGCTTGCATGCTCACTTTGCATACTTAGTTCCACGTCTAGGTTGCATCACTTTGGGCATGCATGCCTTGCCTCTTGAATTGAGTATGATAGAGGTTGGGTTTCATTTGTTTGTTTGTGTGCATTTCATTTGAAATCAAAGTGCATAATTGGTTTCTTGGGCCATCACGTATTGAAATGCGCGATTGGTGGTCCGAGAACCAAGGACCATGTCCCTTTGAGTCACAAACATGATAAGGGATGTGTTGGTGCATACATTTGCTTGAAATGCCTTGCCTTGCCATGCCATGGTTTTCCCTCTGCTACTGTCAAAATAGGTTCTGCAGGAAGATTTGGCCGGTCGACTACTCAGAGTGCCGATCGACCAAAAATCTGTGGCTGATAGCTGCATTTGTGGCCGATGACTACCAACCCAAGGCCGGTGATGATTTCCCTTGGCCGGTGGCATTTCCTAGCATCCAGTTAGTACACCCTGAGACTTTGGCGATCTTGAGGAGGAAGCGAGCGAGGAAAGCAGATGACTTGTGCATGGTAGTGGCCTTTCGAGCAGAACCGAGCGCGCATGCATTGGACCCTCTTCCCGAGGCTACTGTTTGCTATTTTCTTAGATTAGTTAATTTGCTTAGCTAATTTAATTTGTCTGTAATATTTAATTAGCTTGTAGGTTAATTAATTGTATTATTCTTTTGGTCCCTTTGAGCAAGGGCGAATTTGTAATAAGTGTGGGTGCGTGCGTGTATGTCTTCCAACCCCCACCTCTTTCTCCCTTTTACTTACCTACTTTTGATGGTTAGTATTAGGCCATGTTTAATTTAGCATACCTTATGCTATGCATGCGTACATCATTCATCAGTATTGCATGCACCGGGCTCGACGCATCATGCTAACTGCATAAGTATTTCAAATCTAACTTGAATACGTGCATCGAATTGTTGCATTTCACATGCCATTCTAGGATTAGCCGAGCCTATCCTGATTGCATTCTGTATGTGTTGCATTAGGCACTTAACATGAACTAGGATCATGTACGATTACTAACTAGCTCATTGTTTTGGCACGGAGTACGACGTAAGTATTTTTGCTTTAGCATCTTGCATGAGTGTGAATGTTAATATGACAGCATGCTTACCATGTGGCTAAATGCTTATGTGATATAAACTGTCTGAATGCCTGTGGGTGAAGGTTGGATTGTTTGAGTTGGAACAACTCATTGTAATCCGTGTTTTAGCCTACTCGCGAGTAGCAAATTTTAAAACATTTTCCGAACGAACGGATATGCAATGCTTTGTTCCAAATTAGGCGATCTAGTCTATACTTTTGTGTTGTGCGCATCACATAGTAAGATTAGCTAATTAACCGGAATAAGAACACATAACGTTTTCAAAATTAGATATCATGGTTAGTAGAGGCGGTCTTCGGATCGGGCGAGAGGGGGTGCTCGTAGCTGACCTTCCCTGATCGTACCCAAGTTCCCGAGCCGAGGCAACTTTGGTGATGACGGACACGTGGCCTTTGGCAACGAGTCAAGGTTTCCTAAATTCTCCCAAAATAAAATATTTAGGTGGCGACTCTGTGTCTGGCGAAGCAGTCCATGTTTGGCACTTCTTTCTAAAAATCTATTTTTCAAAACGATTTGCCGGATTTGGACTCTTTGGTTCAGATTAGGAATCGACAACAAAATCGAGTCCAAACTGTAGAGTGAGGCCCTCGGGGCGTGTCTACAGTTTCTGGCGACTCCGTTGGGGATTTAAAGAGCTTGACTCGAACTCGTGATATCCTATTTTGATTTCACTTATGTGTTTCTTTGCATTACATGTGCATTGGTGCGCCTAGGACACCGTGTTTTCTATCTGCCATTCCTAAACGGTTTGCTGGAGGCTTGTCTTGTCAAGGCATGACCATAAGGCTAACCAGTTATGGGCTCTGACAGTATGGGAACACAAACCCCGGTTTTACCAAGGCACCCTTTTTGACCATTTGACCTAGTGCATATTCGGAATCCATAGTGACCATTCCAAGATAGGACAGGTTGCTTACTCGATGTTAGGTTGTTTGAAACCGCTACGTGCGTGGTGAAACCCTAGCTCCTGACAAAATAGGACAGGGAAACCCTACCCCAACATAGGGGTGTTTTGGCTCTCTCTTATTTGCTATGTGCTTTTAGAGTGTATCTCTACAGGAACGTACATACCAGTTTGCAAGTCTGGGGCATCAGGCCTGAGGGCATCGATGTCGATGCTTGTGAGAATCGATTATATCATGGTGTCGATTTGATATTTTGGGAACGATAATTTGAAACGGTGATCGATCGATTGGAAATAATTGTTTGGTTGTACTTCTGTCTGTTCTGATAAAGTTGGGCTGAAATGCTGCATGTTTTTTCCCTTTTTGTTCAGAGATTCAGTACAGAATAGCCAGTATTCTCCTTCGCTGAGGCAAGGCAGGTATCTGATCCGTCAGTAACCGTTCAGTTCAGTGGACTCATGACGACCCAAAGTTCAGAGGAAATAGTGGTTATGGCAGCCGCATTAGATCAAGGAATCACTCTGCAAAGTGAGACCAATGTTGATGTACCGCATCCGCCCAGGTCGCCTGTCGCGCACCCGATCTGGACCCCCCAGTTGTATCAGGCTCGGGATTCCACCACGCTCGAGTTGATGGGAATGATCGGTGACCTCCAGAGGTCTGTGGCTGATCTCACCTACGGGATGTCGGCTTCGCCACCAACTGCATCATATGTCGGGAATTTTGTACCGCAGGAGCCCCCGCTACTGGGACGGATTGTGATCGAGCTCAGTCAACCAGAGGTTGCCTCCAGCTACAACAATGACGTGTCAACAACAACTGGGTTTCGCTCTGATATAACAACCCAAACCCTCGATCAGGCTGAGGCCAGAGGTAAGAACAAAGTGGGAACAGATGCTGATCCTATTGAACAGCTGCTGTGGGCAGTTGAGGCTTTGAAAGCCGGGGGGATGAATAAGCAGCAAATATCCGCAGTCGTGGCCAAGACTATGGATGATGCTTTCCCCACTCCAACCAAGGAGAGTTTCCGTCAGGCGAAAAACCGAGATAGGCCCCGTCACGCCAGAGCAGTTCCAGTCATTCCCGGGAAAAGATCAGAAAGCCAAGGCAGTGCCTGCCGACCCTTTTGCTAGTGCGTCCAGCAAGAACACTCAGACTTCAAAATACCTGCCTCAAGGGCGCAGAGTCTTTCATGCCCTCTACATGCCTATGTCTAGGGCATTTCTAATTTTGGCTAAAAAGGGGCATCTTAAACCCCTCGAACCTCGGCCTCTCCCGAAGAATCTCCCTCTCACATGATGCTACCTTGTACTGCACATATCACCAACAATCCGGTCACAACACCGATGGTTGTTTTCGCCTTCACCATGAAGTGCAGGACTTGATTGACAATGAGGTCATCCTCCCACCTACCTCAGCAAAGCCTGTTACTGCTGAGCTGTTGGACTTTGAGGATACTGGAAGTATGTGATCGGGGGTTGGACCACCCGCAGGCGGTGTTCGGTGTATTTCAGATGTGGCGTCTGGCACACACTTTTTGAGCATCTGCGAGTGCCAATTTTTGTGGTTTTTGACTTAGGTGTTGAGTCAGTTCAGTGGTCTTGTTTTGAGTCTGTCTCTTCGTTTTGAGTCGGTTATTTTTGCTTAAGGGTCTGTCTTGTTGTAGCGAGTCAGTCCCATTGTACAGGATGTCAGGTGATTCAGGGGTTGTTGCCTCAAACACCATTTTGTTTTGTAATTATCCTTTTGTTTTCTTTTTGAGTCTGTCTCTGCTGTGGAGCCAGTTGCGACCAGGAAACCTGAATGAAACAGCTACGGCTATCATGTTTCCATGCTTACTGCTATTTTGAGCTAGTTGTGCCAGAGGATTTGATTGGAACAGTAGTACATTCCACCCGCTCTCTTGTGCCCTAAAAATCATTGGATTGACCTAAGTTTTTCAAAACCTTTTTTTTAACACTGCGGTGAAAACAAAGAGAAAGAAATTCGTCGGGATTTGCAAAACTTTGACCAATTGAGAGAAAGAGAGGCATTGTAAGCCCTTAATGATTGAAATCATGCTTGTTAGCGTAAATACTGAGAAGGACCCTGGCTTGATCCAGATTGGTTCCACATTGTCTTCAGCGTGAGCGATTTGTCGCTTTCTTAAAAACTTTCAAAAATTCAAAAAATATTTTGCGTGGTCCTGCGGAGACCTGTGTGGAATCACTCTTGAGATTGTGCAGCTTAGGATCGCTCTCAGCCTCAAGATTTGAGCCCTTGCTTCCAAACCTTGAACCACAATTCGGAGTGTTCAACGATCAACCATCAAGAGAGGCCTATGTGGCCAGATTCAAAGTAGCCCTCGAACAAGAGGCCAGAAAGTCAGACCTCATCAAAAGAAGCTTGCAAAGCTAGATCAAAAGCGCCCCTCGAACTAGGGGCAGAAATGTCCGATATGCTCGGAGAGCCGAAGATGGATCCTTCGGTAAATCAATACAACAGCCACTCTCCTGGATACGAATGGCTTCAAAACCCTAAAACCATTTGGCATGGACTTGTTACACTTTTACCCTTTGAGAGGCTCGCTGGGCCGAAAACCCGTAACGGCGACCCAGGCAAAAGTTGGAGCAAGAGAAAAATGCAAAAAAAAAAGAAGAGAAAAAAATGAAAATAAAGAAAATGAAAAGAAAAGATGAAAAAGAAAAAAGAAGAAAAGAAATGAAAAGAAAAGAAGAACAAAGCTCGCAAGGTCGAAAACCCGCAACGGGCGCCTTGGCAAAAGTTAGAGCCTAAAAAGTGAAGGTTAAATACCCGAGTGTACCTTAATCGGAACTACGTAAGGCTTGATTCCCATGTTTGGGATACGTAGGCAACTTCATTCTGAAGTCCAGCCCCCAACGCTTTCATAGCGACCATGTCCATATATTGGTTTTGACCATCTTTGTCTTCTCTACATCCGGAAGTTCGGTCGTGATCATCACCGGTGAGGATTGTTTACAACATGCTGCGGCATTATCCAGGCAAGGGGCAACTTTCTGTTGCCATGTAGTGCCATCCAAACAAGGGGCAATTTTCCATTGCCTCTGATCCGAGGTTGCACATCTCGAGAGTAAGCTCCGTGCTCGTTGAGCATTGACTGTTTGCAAAAATAGTTTTTGAAAATTTTTACTGATGTTGACTATTTTCTCGAAAACTATTTCATTTTCCAAAACTGGACCATTTTCTTGGACCCAAAAAGGAAAATTTTCAGCGCTCGTGGCCTGACTTGCATGATTTTAAATCAAAAATCGAACAAGTATGTTAATCTGACTCTCATTTTGGTCAAAACTGTTTCAGTAGAAAACCGAAACAAAAAAAAAAATGGTCAAAGCGATGAACTAGGGGCATAGTCGAGTCAGGCATTTTGTCTTTCCCTCGTCGTCAACATTCTTGCCAGAAAGGCACCTTATTTGCCAGAAGAGGGCACAACTGAGGTTAACAACAAAAGGGCTGAAAGCTCTCAACATCATCTAAGCAACGAGGTATCAAACCAGGTGCGAAGCACGAACTTGGGTGGATCAAGATACTCCATTCCCTCATCCGAGGCACCAACTAGACGTCCCTGGAGAAAATAGCCACGAGCTAACAGTGTTGGGCGTGAACCCACAACTTCCTATTCATCCATCAAACACCCTGGGGAGGGATGAAAAATGAGAGATTGAAGAATAGAGAGGTGTAAGTTGAGAGAAAAGTGAGCAAAAGGGTTTTGAGAGAAAAACTGAGCTTGAGGGCCGAGTGATGTGAGGATCACAAATCAGAAAGGGTGGGAAAATACCCGGAGGATCTGGCTCTTCGTGACTTGAGGTCTTTCTTTTTTGTAAACACGTCTGTGTGTCGTGTCTTTTGCTTTGTTTATCTCAACTTTTGTTTTGAGTCTCTCCTATGCGTGTCTCGTCATGATTAGGTCATGTACCTTTTGGTAGAATCTCTTTCACTGTGCTTCGTTGTGGGCTTAATACCCCGATTTGGGAAACCCCTTTTTCAATTTCAAAAAAACAAATCATTTTGTGTGCTTAGAGTGCAGTGCCATTCTCCACATTTGTGTAAAACAGATTTGGTTCTTTTGTAAAACTGCAAGGGTTCAACCCGGATCACTTGGAAACAGTGAATATATGGATTCCGGATTGCACCTGAGTATGTTTCAGCTTCAGCCGATTCTACCTTCGTGTTCCGTCTTGTCAGGTTGAACTGTATGTTCAAGATGGGTTGTATGGAGGTTAATCCCTAGCAGAGCATGAGCTGAGTGTTCGGACTGAGCAGTGGGTTGTTTGAGTTCTTTTGCCGTTGGCCGGTTCATTATTTGGTTATTATAATACAAATGTTTGATTTTCAGACAAGAGATCAATCTCATTTACATTGAGGTGTAACATGATGCAATGCGATGTAATGTATGAAATGTATCAATGTAACACTTTTTCAGACAAAAAGTTTATTTCATTTCATCATCTTTTCAAGTACAAAGTTTTGGAGAAAAAAAAAAAAAAAAAAAACCTGCCTGTGGCAGTACAAGGCACTCTAGCCACCAACAAAAAGAAAAATACAAAAAAAGAAAAGCAACAAAATCTGGATCAATGTCAAATGGTCTCAGGCCTAGAGGTCCGTCCTCGTCCTCTTCCTGGATGAAGGTCCATGAGCATCATCATTAGCGCCGTCATCTGGGCCCGAGTCAGTGCCATCTCCGGTCTCCTCCTTAGATGACTCCGCCTTCACATCCGTCTCGGACTCATCATCGTCAGGACCCAGCGCCCGTGAGCTACTCCCAACATGAGTGCGCCCCGCCTTGGTGCGGGGGAATACTCTGCTCTCTCGAATAGGAGCGGAAGGTCCAGCTGGAGCACCTTCTACAGTAGGAATCTGGAAGGGATGCTGAAAAGTACAAAAGGCAAACGCATCGGTATCTTTGCGCCAAAGCAGTCTGAATCACGAGAATCGATGTATGAGTCAGATGTGTGAATCTCGTGGCGGTGTATCGATGTAAAATACGATGTATGAGTGCGATTAATGTGAATCCGTGAAACGGTCGGTCACGGAATGCGATGTATGAATCTGATGTATCGAGATGTCATGAGGGCAGTGTATTAAGTGTTGTGTTGTGCATCAGATATGTGAAACAATTTATGTATGGTTTGAGGCTGTGATCAGAAAAACATACCGGAATACTGTAAATCGCCAGAAGGTCGAGGCTCTACTGGAGCATCCCCATCACCGAAGCGGTCAGCTCCAGGGACTGGCGAGTGTACTCGGAAGAGGCCTGCAAAGATGTTAGAAGTATCAGTATTCTGCGGAATATCAAATGAATTGAAATGAAATGACTGTGCGGAATGCAAAATGCAGTAGTATATACTGGAGGCAAGTCGTAGAACCCGACTAACTCATGATTAACCGGAGGAGGAGCGATGGGGATTTGGAAATCTCCCTACCCTTCTCTCGGCATGTCATCGTCATGGGCAGTGCTGGCCAACTAGCCCCCCGTCCCCTCCAAGCCCCACTCTTGCCGTGGACCCGAGCCATCCTCGACGCTCCTGCTCTTACTCCTACTCCTGTCCTAGCTGCTGGCGCCGCTGGCCTCTCTCTCTCAGCTCGTCGACCACCACTCAAGGGCCGCATGATGTAGGTCCAGACGTACTCCACGTAATCGCCCTCACCTCTATAACGCTTTGCGCCCCAGCTAACAGTGTAGTCCTTCATATGCTCGAGGGAGAACCCCTCCGTATGCCTCATGTGGGTAGGAGGCGGACCCGGAACTATCTGCTCCGGTAAACCTAGGGTCTGATGCAAGAAACGCTCACCCAAGTACCAAGCCCGACAGACCAGGCCCTCCAACAGAATCCTGAGGTGGGCAGTCTCCTCAGCGCCCTCGTATCGATCTCTCACCTCAGCTGGCAATGGAGCCCAAGGCTGCGAGGTGATCTGCAAGTAATATGCAGTTTGTTATCTGCCTGTTATTGAAAATACAGTGCAAAGCGAAGCTTAAATAAACTCTGAAGTTAAACATACCTCTGCGGCGGTGATGGTGCCGAAATAGCGGCGGAAGAAAATGAATGACTCCCGGGGTCTCCGCACGCTTCTCACATCAAAGCGATAGGAGAAGGGGACGCCAAGTGGGATCTCCACGTCAGGTACTGGAGCAAGCCTCGGTTAGTAGGTGTAGACCCACAACTACAGAGAAAATACCAGTATGCTTATCAGATAAAGCGAACCACGAATAATAAGCGAAATGGCGGAAGCGTATATTATGCGATTACATAGTGCAAAGTGTACGATGTGTGCGATTGATCGGTGTAAAGAAGAATATATGCGTGTGTGTAATGCGATACGGTGTGCGATGAGCAGTCTGAAAGTTTAAAGCATAAATGTAAAAAAGAGGAAGAAGATGTACCTCCCAAGCTACTTGATGGCAGCAGCTTGTCCCCGAGGCGGGAAGAAGAACTCATATAGCCATACAGTGTGGCCAAGCTTTGTGCCACCCAGTCGTGCGAATGAATCGCGTGCGTCCACGGTGCACTCAGCGCAAAGGGGCACGGTGTTCGCCCGGTCGGTGAAGAGGGTCGTCCCTAGCAAGAACACGAGGAAGCCGCACGCATACTGCTCCACCTCCTCCTGAGCCATCTGCGCCTCCTGAGCCAAAGCTGGCTGAATCCTGAAGTGGCTCTCGAACCACGAATATCTGACGAACCCTGCCCGGGCGAGGGGTGGTGAGTCTGCAGTCTGGTGGTGGCGTCCACTCGTCCATATCTCGGTATCAAGGATCGGATCACCCCTACCCGATCTTGGGTGAGCATCGAGAAATCAAAGGGAGTCATCGTCATGTCTCCCGTGGAGGAGAAGTGGAAGGAGTCGGTGGTGTCCCACCACCTCTCCACCAGAGCGGCAAGGAGAGGCCTGCACGTGATGAGTCGGGAAAGTCCTCTGCAAAAAATGCTGAAGCCGGCCTGATCAACAATATGAGGAACTGCGTCGGGCAGCTCCATATACCACTCTCGGGCAGTTACATTCCCATACCCATGGCAGGTATGGGAATCCCCCTGTATTAAAAAAAACAGTTGCGAAGCAATATTCAAAATACAGTCTTGAAGAGCATTCAGAATCAATACCGCGTGTGTGCACGTGTTCAGATTCAAATAGACATCGGGTGCCGGTGTGCTCGCAGTGAACTACAGCATATGATGTGTCAGTGTGTTGAGTGGTTCAGTACAGATACAGCTTATGTGTGCGTTTTCATATTCAAGCAGATATTGGGTGCCGGTGCGCTCGCAGTGAATTACAGTGTATGATGTGTCACACTGTTTGAGTGGTTCAGGGCAAGTGCAGCATGTGTGCGCGTGTTCTTATGCAAATAGATATCAGTGCAGATGTGTTCACAGAGAACGACAACATATAGTATAATTGGTGTATTCAAATCAAACAGTTGAATGCAGAATCGACTATGGCAGTAAGGGTTTCTTCTTTGCAGAAAATGAAACTGGGGAAAGAATGTACCTCGGAGGCGCCGTGTAACAGATGTGACTCTAGCTCACATAGTAGAAACTCGGGTGGCACGCCTTTCGCAAAGCTCCTAAACTGGCGCAGTCCATCGGGGAGCAGCACATGAATCGCCGGTCTGTAGGCCTCCGGATCGAACGGCCGGATGTGGAGTGGCAAGAGCTCGGCCTCAGGATCCATCTCATGATCCGGGGGAGTCCCACCCCGTGGAATATCGTCGGCCATCACAAAGAAGGTGAGAAAATGGCCAGAAGAGGGAAAACCGAGCGAGAATGTGAAAAGTCAATGGAAAGTCAACCCCGAGAGGGCGGAAAGTGGCCGGAAAAGCCGAAGTGTGGAAAAGACACGAAAACCAAGAAAAACTTGAGGGAAACAAGCCCCGAGTGGTGGAAATCGCAAAAGAGACATCGAAACAAAGTTTCAATCGGTTCAAAACGTTAGAAACGCGAAGGTATTTGCGAATCGAACAACGAAACGAGGCCGAAAACACAAGAAAACGGGAGAATGAAAGGAGAAAAAGGCTCTAGAGAGAGAGAGAGGGTGAGATTTCGACCAAGGCAAAGTGAATAAAATAGGATTTGAGGCCCTATTTTAAAAGACCCAAGGCCAAAAGACCAAACTGCCCCGATTCAGGCATTTTTGGCCGGTCGGCCACACTCTTGGCCGGTCGGCCACATATTTGGCTGATGTAATATTTTGATGGCCGATGGATGGCCGGTGACCTCCCCTGATGGCCGGTGAGCCTCCTACAACCTTGTTTGGGTCAGATCTGTAGTTTGGGACTATCATTGCTCAAGACAATGCAAGAAAAGGCATTTCCGAAGCTCAACCGATCTCCGTTTTGACTCCAGACCGTGTCCTCTGTGCATGGCACTTGAATACGGACGTGGTGTATCCTTTTCTCTTTCAAGATTCAAAAGTTTCCTCACACGTGTTGTAATGCACACAACTTGCATTGTTACACATTTTTCGGTCTGGTGAGACCTTAAACACACCCGGTCTGGCGAGACCTTAAATACACACGGTCTAGCGAGACCTTAAACACGCTCGGTCTAGGAGACCTTAAATCCTTTGAAGGTGCAAAACCTTTGTTGTTACGCATGTCTGCATGCGTTGTAGCACACATCATCCCTTGCATCGTTTTTCATGCCTACACGCGCTGTAACGCGCACAATTTGCATTGTCATGCATTTTTCCCCAGCAGACAGTCTAGGAGACCTTAAATCCTTCGAAGGTTCAAAACCTTTGGCGTCTGTAGTGTCATACATGATCCTCGCCACGCGTTGTCGCACGCACCTTACATGCGTCATCATGCATCTCAAAAACCGCGCATTGTTGCGCATTTCAAGTTCATTTGCATTGTCATGCATCTCAAAAGCCGTGCATTGTCGCGCATTTCAAAATCATGCATTTTCAGGCATTTCAAAAAAATCATGCGTTGTCATGCATCTCAAAAGTCGCGTCGTCGCGCATTTCGAAACCATGCATTTTCATGCATTTCAAGCGACATACGTTGTCGCGCATTCAAGTTCACATGCATTTCCATGCATTTCAAGCGACGCGTGCCGTCGCACATTCGAGTTCACATGCATTATCATACATTTGAAGCGATGCACGTCGTCGCGCATTCAAATTCGTAAACATTTTGAGCGGCATGTGCGGTCGCGGTTTCAAGATCATATGCATTGCCATGCATATCAAAAGACGTGCGTTGTCACGTATTTGCATCATCATGCATCAACATGCATCATTTGCACTTTCAAAAAAAAAACACACAATCATGCATTATCATGCATTTTCAAAAAAAAAAAAAAAAACAAAAAATGCATTGTCACACATTTTCCCTTTCATGCATTGTCATGCATTCATTTCAAAAAAAAAAAAAAAAACAAACAAAAAATGCATTGTCATGCATTTTTCCTTTCATGCATTGTCATGCATTCATTTCAAAAAAAAAAAAAACAAAAAATGCATTGTCACGCATTTTCACAATCATGCATTGTCATGCATTCATTTCAAAAAAAAAAAACACAAAACAACAACAAAAAAATGCATTGTCACGCATTTTCCCTTTCATGCATTTGTCATGCATTTCAAAAAAATCAAAAATAAAAAAAAATGCATTATCATGCATTTTCCCTTCATTTGCATCGTCTTGCATTCAAAAAAAAAAAAAGAGAACGAAGAAAAATATATATATATATAGTGCATATGTCATGCATTTGCATTGTAAATAGTGCATATGTCATGCATTTATTGTAAATATTGCATATGTCATGCATTTTAATTGTATATTGCATATGTCATGCATTCCACTGTAAATATTGCATTTACATTCCATTGCATATTGTATATATTGCATTGTAGCTTGCATGCATTCATTGCATCACCTCCATCTATGGCTTGCACCTTTCCATGTTGAGCTTGGTCTGGTATGTGCCCACACTTTTCGTATCGAAGCACAGTTCTGCGTGTGTACGCGCCTATTCCACACTGGTATGTTGGTTTGAGGGTTGCGGCACCTTTTCTGTGTTAGATGTAGTTTGTTTGTGTCCATGCCTTTCCTAGGCAAGATCTGGTTTGGCCCGCGTGCCTTATCCATTGTACCTTATCCATCCATGGCATATTGTATATATTGCATTGTAGCTTGCATGCATTCATTGCATCACCTCCGTCCACGGCTTGTGCCTTTCCTTGTCAAGCTTGGTCTGGTATGTGCCCATATTTTTCACGTCGAAGCACAGTTCTGCATGTGTACGCGCTTTGAGAGTTGCGGCACCTTTTCTGTGTTAGACATGGTTTGTATGTGTACATGCTTTTCCTAGACAAGATACGGCTTGGCCGCAGGCCTTTTCCACTACATCCATTGCATTCTCCCCAGCAGATTGCATTGTACATAGTTCGTCTTGCATGCATTCATTGTATCACTTTCATCCATGGCTTGCGCCTTTCCTTGTTGAGCTTGGTCTGGTATGTGTCCATACTTTTCACGTTGAAGCACGGTTCTGCATGTCTGCTCGCTTTGAGGGTTCCGGCACCTTTTCTGTGTCAGACATGGCTTGTATGCGTACATGCCTTTCCTAGGCAAAATACGGTTTGGCCCGCGGCCATAACCATTGTACATATTATATTGTAGTGTAATTTTGCATCCGATATTAGGATCATGTTCTTTCGTTAGCGGGTTATTTCCCTACTTATGTCATTCCACCCAATTACTTGTTCTTGTGTCCGTCTACATCACTCATAGTTCTGCATGTGTACGCGCTTTGAGGGTTGCGGCACCATTTCTATGGTAGACGGACTTTGCATCTCCATCATTTCTATTGACATTTGTGTGGTTTTGAACCGCTCATGATTTGATTATGATTCAATTGCATTGCATTATCGTTTGCATTGTTTATACATAGTTTTGTATATATTGCATATCATTTTGCATTCATTCCGCATTGTCATGCATGTTGCTAACAATATTGTACCTGGTGAGTTCTCTTTCTCTTTCAGGCACGATATTGTATGTACGGTTCGTTTGAAGCTAGTGCAACCAAACAAACCGCACAGGTATTGTATTCTCCGAGTGAGACGTATCGAGAATTGCGTAATTCTCTTACATCCTTTCTGCATTGTAGTGTAGTTGGATTTGTGTACGCTAGCTTAAAACTGTTGCATTGAGTGTGCTTCGTTGCAGCTTTCTTTGCATGATCATAAGTTATGCTTGGCCTCTTGCATTTTCAGTTGCATTTTGCCCCTGTGTAGACGTCCCCGAACGCCGCGGGAGGGTTAGGTCCCGTTCCGTTCGTATTGGGGTCACTACAGTTCGGACTCGATTGTCACGGTTCTTAATCTTGAACCAAAGAGTCCAAATTCGGCGAATCGTTTTGAAGAAAAACAGATTTTTTGAAAAGTAGTGCCAAACATAGACAGCTTTGCCAGATTACAGAGTCGCCACCTAAATATTTAAAATGGGAAATTTAGGAAACCCTGACTCGGTGCCAAAGGCTACATGTCCGTCATCACCAAAGTGGTCTCGGCTCGGGAGCTTGGGTACAATCGGGGAAGGTCAGCTAGGCCCGGTCCGAAGACCGGCCTCTACTAACCGTGATATCCAATTTTGAAAACTTTATGTGTTCTTATTCCAATTATTAACCTAGAATTACTATGTTATACGCGTAGCAAACAAGTATAGGCTAGATCGCCTAATTTGGAAATAAACATTGCATATCCGTTTGTTTTGAAAAACAGTTTGAAATTGCTACTCGCAAGTAGGCTAAAATACGGATTTCAACGAGTTTTCCAACTCAAGCAATCCAACCTCCACCCACAGGCATTCAAACAGTTTATCTCACATAAGCACTTAGTCGCATGGTAAGCATACTGTCATGGCAACATTCACATGCATGTGATATGCTAAAGCGTAAAATACTTACATCGTACTCCGTGCCAAAACAAGAAACTAGTTAGCAGACATGCATGTCCCTAGGTCATGTTAAGTGGCTAATACAACGCATACAGAGTGCAATCTAGACAGGCTCGATTATCCTAATCATGGCATGTTGAATGCGACAGATAACACGTATTCAATTTGGAATTGAAATACAATGCAGTTTGTATGATGTACCGAGCCCGATGCATGTCAACAAATGTATGGATGCACGCATGCATAGCATAAGGTATGCTAAAGTTAACGTGCCCTAATCTACCATCATAAGCAGGTAAACAAAAGGGAGAAAGAAATGGGGGTTGGAAGACATACACCCACTCACCCACACTTATTACAATTACGCCCTCACACGGAGGGACCGAATAAATATTACAAATCAATAATGAATAAATTAATTATTACGAAATTTCTATTTATCAAATTAAAAACATATGTAAAAGAAGGGGCTTCATACGCCTCGGATGTGCGAATGATGCATGCTCGATCCGACTTGCCGAAAAATCCGTGCCATGACAACTTTATACATTTCTCTTGCCTGCCTCTCCAAAAATTCCCAAAGTCCCGGAATACCTTCTACATGAGCTGCAGTACCCCACCGGCTGGGGGAAGTAACCACCGGCTGCTTAAATTGGCCACCGGCTTCTTGTAGAGTTTATCGGCACAAAAATGTGCGGTCGGCGTAAAAGTTCTGCAGAGGGCGGTTTGACAAAGAAGAAACCAAACCGGTGCATGGCATGGATTTTGAGCCTATGTAAGCATGGCCAATGCCTCCTATCATGCTTGGGGACTCAAGGAGGCATGACTCTTGGTTCTTGGGCCATCAATTATGCATCTTGATGCATGATGGCCTAAGGAACCAAGGTTGCACTTTAATGGTAATGCATGCAAACAAACAAATGAAATCCAAGGCCTTATCATGTGTTAGTCAAAGGTCTTGGTGACCAAGAATTGAGACGAGTTGCACCACTTGAAGTGTGAACTCTTCTCAATCCTATGCTTGGCTTGACAATCCCCAAGCCAAGCCATGGAATGCATGTATGCAACATAGCTCAAATCATGCAACAATGGGACTAAGATGCAAGGCATACCAAGTGTCATGCAACTATCACAATAGGCATGCAAAATGCTAGAGCATGCAAGGTATAAGTGGCATGCAAACATTGGCCAATCAAGCAATGGGACCAACCTATTACAACACTCGACGAACCAAGCACGCATCAAGCATATAATGAACATACAATGGTGGCCTTAACTTCAATGGGGCAGCCCTCAAACCACCCCAAAATAGTGGCAAAACAAGCCCTAAATGATGACCAAAATACGACACAAACATGCAAGTTCATGGGCCTAAACCTAAGACACCAAAAAGAGTATTTTACTACCACTTACACAGCCACTCATGACATGAATCTAACAACCAAAAACAGATTTTTAGTATGCAAAATGACACCCAAATCCCCTCACATGGCACCCCCAAAATGCATTAATCATGGGAGCTTACACAAGGCCTATTCTTAGGGATAAAAGGACACACCTTTAAAGCATGAAAGAGATGACAAGTACAAACATATGAGCATGGATTAGGGTCTGAAATAGCATGCCAAATGATCCCAAATCATCTAAATAGGCTATCCAATGCATGTACATGGATCACCTACCTAAGGCTTACAAGCCATTATGCAAAACAACTATGTTAAGCATGCTAAATATGACAAAAACAGTGGCCCACAGCCCTTATACATGGCAAAATGATGTTAGTATCTCCATGAAACTAAGCTAAAACATGCGAGAAAACATGGCCTCAAAGCATGGCATATTTCTAGGCATAAGAGAGCATTTCAAAGCAAACATAAGAGGCATGTTAAGGACCATAAAACCAACCTAAAACAGAGGCATAACATGTAATATGAACCACAAATATGCTCTGAAATGAAGCCAAAACCGACCATGTATACATGCTACTATTTGAGCCCAAAACAAAGGCAAACAAGGGGCCAAGGGGAGAGGGGTGTCCCTCCCCTATATGAGACTTGAAAATACCTTCCTCACCACTGAAAACTCACTGGTTTTCAGTGGTGAGAAGATCAAAAACACCAAGTAAACAAGGCCTCAAGAAAAGGCTCTAAAATGGCCAAAACAAGGCCTAAGAGGGTGAGACTTTACCCAAACCACGAAACAACCTTGATGAATGTTCTTAAGCAACGAAAAACAAGTCTTTTTTATGTTAAACACAAATCCAAAAACACAAAGCAAGAGGGGTAGAAAGCTAGTGCAAGAATGGGGAAACTAAAGTAACAAGCTCACCCTTGAAGATCTTTTGAAGAACAGGTGGAGCAGCCACTCTCTAGTGATCAAAGTCAGTCCAAAACTTCAACAAACCACCCTCTAAGTCTCTCAATCTCGAGCTAAGGTGTAATGGTGTGTGTAATGGTGCAAAAGTATGGTAAAACACACCTTTTAGGCTTAGAACACACACACACAAGGATGAGAGAGATGGAAAATATAGAGAGAGATATGTGAGCTCTGATTTTTTTAGTCTCTCAAATGGCCAACCTCCAAGCCAAGAAGACAAGGCCTCCTCTTATAGAGGAGGCAATCTTGTAAGCTTAGCCACCAAGCAAACAAGGGGTTCATCCCTCCATACACGTGTATGGAGGGGAAGAAAGCGGTACAAAGCTGTCTAAAAATATCTCCAAAAACAGCTGTAAAGTGATTGGCAGGGCAAAATGGTCATTTTGCCATAAAGAGTGCCGACCGGCACAATATAGTGCTGATGGAAACAATCACCAGCCGGTGGCCTCTAGCCACTGCCGGTGGTGTGTGGGGATGCCTCAGAAGACATTCCCTGCCCCTCAAAGGCAAAGCACAAGTGTTTGGTGCAAAACCAGACACAAAACGGTTAAGTTCGGAGGTCCTAAGGCAGGGCGCGTAGCCGAGGACTCCGGGAACTCCCAACAAACACAAACATGGATAATCACCGAGTGTTCAAGCGGTGACGTCCAAGTCTTAAGGACGGTCAAAAATGGGGTGTCTACAGTTGCCCCTCTTTGACAGAACTCGGAAGTCATAACAATGACGGGAGTGAATGTCAAAGCCCAGAGACGACCCATTTTTGACAAGGCCGAAGACTTGGACAAACATGCAAGACAAAACAAGGTATGCGCCCGGAGGCAGGGGCAAAATGCAGGACGATGCAAGAAGCCGAGCATAACTTATGATCATGCCAAGAAAGCTGTAATGAAGCACGCATGCAACAGTTATAAGCTAGCATATGCCAATCTACACTACAGTGCAGAAAGGATGTAAGAGAATTATGCAATTCTCAGTACGTCTCACTCGGAGGATACAATACCTGTGCGGCTCGTCCGGTTGCACCGGCCTCAAATGAGCCGTACATACAATATCGTGCCTGCAAAGAAAGCAAACTTAACAGGTACAATATCGTTAGCAATATGCATGACAAGCGGCCGAAAGTGCGTGACAATGCATGTAATGTGTACAGTAAGATAGTGGGATTGAACACATGTGAGTAAAGCAATGCACACGTGCACGCAATGTATACAGAAAGGAACTTGAACACATATCGGGAAAGCAAAGCACGCATACAATGCAATGTGTATAAAAGTGGAACTTGAACACATATCAGTAAAGCAAAGCACACATACAATGCAATGTGTATAAAAGTGGAACTTGAACACATATCAGTAAAGCAAAGCACGCATACAATGCAATGTGTATAAAAGTAGAACTTGAACACATATCAGTAAAGCAAAGCACGCATACAATGCAATGTGTATAAAAGTGGAACTTGAACACAGATCAGTAAAGCAAAGCACGCATACAATGCAATGTGTATATAGAGAAACTTGAACACATATCAGTAAAGCAAAGCACGCATACAATGCAATGTGTATAGAGAAACTTGAACACATATCAGTAAAGCAATGCACGCATACAATGCAATGTGTATATAGAGAAACTTGAACACATATCAGTAAAGCAATGCACGCATACAATGCAATGTGTATAGAGAAAGTTGAACACATATCAGTAAAGCAATGCACGAATACAATGCAATGTGTATATAGAAACTTGAAATTGAATATGGCAAACATGATGCTGGAATGCCACGTACTGCAACTCAGTATGATTGAAATGATTTAAAGAATTCACAAGATATGAAAGGATACGGGAAGGGACGTCCTTCGCATGTCCCGAGCATTGCTCACGAAAGTTGTGGTACGAGGTCAACTCGAAGCTCCATTTATGTTCTGAATGCGCAATTTCTTGGACTGCCTTGAGTGATAAGGGTGCCAAATCACACGATTGACCCGAACAAGGGCGCAAAAGGTACGATGATCGAAAGGGGGAGGTTACTGACGTCAAACCCAGCACTCTGCTACCTCGCTATTCTTCGCTTTACTTTCCTTTTACTAGAGTTTAAGCATTACCTTTGCCTCGGGTGTTTTATTTCCCAAAAGCGTGTGTTTTTTGTAAAAACATATGATGGAAACGAAACACCGCTTTGTTCAAAAGGTGTTACATTTGGCGTTGTTCTATGCATCGCATCGCAAAGGCATCACATAACAATGTGATCAAATTGAAGCTGTTTTGAAAACAAAGCATCGCATCGTAATAATCAGGTAGTAAACCAATTACAACTCGATAAGCAAAACAGGGGGACTCAGCAAACTAGCCAAATGCGAGTACACCTTGATAAACATTACAAAGATTCAAAGAGAGTGAAATACAACTCGATAAGCAAATATGCAACAACTCGATAAGCAAATGGGCGTGCCCTCGTAGGAATTGATCACCGGAGGGTATTGGAAGTAGTGGGATTTTCCAAATTCTTAGCATAAACAGCTCAGAGGGCAAGGAAGAGGACCACCGGCCGAGCAGAAAGGCTACCGGCCTTGAGGAATGGCCATCGGCCGGAAAGATGATCCACCGGCCAAAACAGATGGCCGGTCGGCACTTAAAATGTCAGCACCAGCAGAATGTTGACATCTGTCCTTCACTCAACCTTATCTTCTTCAAAAGGGTCTGAACTTCGTGGTTTCCTTCATTTTCACACTGATTTACTCCAAATGGAAGAATTTCTTGCCCAAAATCTCGCAACTTGGATTAACAACTTGGATGGCTCGGAAAAGCTGAATTTCCGGGCTTTCGGCATAAACGCACTATTCACTTTGCGCACCTGCTGCATTTTCCATTCCTCCATGCCGCGGCAAGGTTACGGAACCCGGTAACATGTCTTTAGCTTTAGCGGGCAAGAGGTGTGTCCCACTTTTGAAGATTTCCAAGCTCTAATGGAATCTGGGCGTAATGAGGAGATCCTGCCCCAACTTCGTTTTGGCCATGCTCAAGCCTTAGGACAAATGTGTGGGCTCTCAATGCCCGATGCTCGTTCTTTGATTTGTGACGGGACATTAGATGTTCCGAGCTTGGTTTGTCGTTTTTCTGAGACTGGTGATCGCGGCGACCATCACTGGCAAGGTTTTCGGCGACACGCCCTCTGTCTATGCCTGCTTTCCCATTTTCTGTTTGTCTCTGGTTTCGGAGGGCCCAGTGTTCGGTTGATTGAAGTTGCCCAAGGCTTGAAGGAGGGCAAAAGTTGCATTGCCATGGTCCTGGCTGAGACACTGCGGGGCTTAGACGCCTTTTATCGTCGAGAGACGATCAGATTAGCAGGGAGTCCACTATTACTGCAGGTAATGTTTCCCACCCCATCTCACATTTTATGTTTGCTCACATCACTCGGCCCTCAGGCTCAGTTTTTCTCACAAAAACCCTTTTCTCACTTTTTCTCTCATCGTACTTCTCTCTATTCTTTATTCTCTCATTTTTTTTATCCCTCCCCAGGTGTGGTTAATGGATAAACTAAAGGTTGTGGACTCTTGCCCAGCATATTCAGCTCGTGGCTACTTCTTCGGACAACACCTAGTTGACGCCCTTGATGAGGGTTGGTGGTTTGAATGGATGTGCAGTTTGTCCGCAGACCGCATTGCTTGGCGGTGCCCTTGGCTCAACCTCCCAATGATGAGTTATAGCATGACCCGTCAACCCGGGATCCAATTGATTGGCTTGACTCACTGTGTCTTCTACTTCCCATTCCGTATCCTGCGCCAGTTTGGTCATGATCAGACTTGTCCGCCGGAAGGGATAGAGTACCCGGCTACATTCCCAATTCGAGGCGCACAGCTGGCCCGATATGCCACAGCATGGAGGACGAGAGAACTCCTGGCCCCCGCTCCCACTTTCAGCTGCACTTTGTCTGATGAGTGCTTGGATTGGCTTAATGAAGAGGCACAGGAGGGGCCCACTTTGGCATCAGAGGCTTCGACCAGCTCTGGGAGGGGGCGCAGGGACATTTGACTTGACCATGCCCCGGATTTATTGCTTTATTAGTACTTTCAAGTTTTCTTTATGCATGTAATAAAAAGCAACTTCAATTGTATGCAAGAGCAAGAGAACTCTATTTGAAATCAATGAAATTGAAGGTTGTGGTACTGAAAATTTTCCGTTTTGGTCCAGAAATGGTCTTAGTTGTAAAAAGATTTATTTGCACAAAGTCATCTTTATTAAAACTCTTCAAAACTATTTTTGACATGGATCAGAACTGGACACACCTGAGATCTGTCGCTGAGATGTACAAACCCGGATCCTAGCAACTGGAAAGTTGCCCCTTGTCTGAATGGTACCGCGGCACTTGTACGGCAATAGAAAGTTGCCCCTAGTCTGAAAAGCACTGTACCGGAGATGGCGATAAATGTTAATGGACAAAGATGACCAAGATGATCAAATGGACAAAGTTGATCGGGGAAAAGTTTATGGCTGAACTTCAGGACGAAGCTGCCTACGTATCCCAAAGATGGGAATCAAGCCTTACGTAGTTCAAGCTTGGGTTCACTCGAGTATTTTCACTCTCCTTTTGCACTCTAACTTTTGCTAAGGCCGCCCTTTGCGGGTTTTCAACCTTGCGAGCTCAGTTTTTATATTTTCTAATTTTTTGTGCTCTGAATTTTGCCTAGGTCGCCCTTCCGGGTTTTCGGCCTAGCGAGCCTCTCAGGGGTGATATTTCTTCAATTTGTCTATGTTGATCGGTTGGGAGAACTCTAGGCCATCTAGGTCCATCAGAACCACAGCTCCACCTGACCAGATAGCCTTGATGATTAGGGACCCGTCCAATTTGGTCTGAACTTACCTCTTGGGTCGTGGATGGGAGCTCGGTTGTCTTTGAGCACCAAATCTCCTTCTTTCAAATTCCTGGACTTAACCTTCTTGTTAAAAGCCCGGGCGATTCTGCGTTGATATCCTTGGACATGGCATGTTGCTTTTTAATCTTCTTTCATCAAAGAGCATGAGTTCTCGAATCATGGCCGCTAATCTGCCATTTATCTCGACACTCACCAAGATTAGTAAAGACGGAACCTCAATCTCTATGGGTAGAACGGCCTCCATCCCATATACCAAGGAATACGGAGTTGCCCCGGTAGAAGTTCTAATTGAAGTTCGGTAGCCCCACAGAGCAAACGGCAACTTATCTGGCCAGTCCCGATAGGTCTCCACCATCTTCTGCAGTATGTGTTTGATGTTTTTGTTGGCGGCCTCAACTGCTCCGTTGGTCTGCGGCCGATACGTGGATGACTTATGAAAAGCCACATTATACTTCTCCAACAAATCAATCACCTCCTTCTTGAAGTGAGAACCATTGTCCGAAATGATCTCATTCGGGACTCCATAACGGCAGATAATGTTGTTTCTGATAAACTTTGCGACATGCGAAGCCTTCAACACGGCATAAGATTGGGCCTCAACCCACTTTGTAAAGTAATCTATTGCTACTAAGATAAACTCCTGCCCATTCGACCCCTTCGGGGTAACAGCTCCAATCACATCGATCCCCCAAACTGAAAATGGCCATGGCGACGTCATGTTGTACAGCTTTGACGGCGGTATGTTCATGCGGTTTGCGTGAATCTGGCATTTGTGGCATCGCCGAACAAAGCCGATACAATCTTCCTCCATGGTAGACCAGTAGTAGCCTTGTCTGAGGATCTTTCGTGCCAGCATCACCCCATTCATATGTGCCCCACATTCTCCTCCATGGATGGCCTCCATCAGGCGCTTCGACTCTTCGGCTTCCACACACAGCTTGTGCATTCCCAGATGACCTCTTTTGTACAATTTACCCCCGCAGATAATAAACTGAACAGCCATTCTTCTAATTGCCCTCTTGTCCTTGGCATTTGCCCCTGATGGGTATGCCTCCTTTTCCAAGAAGTTCCATATATCGTGATACCAAGGGTTGTTATCCTGCACTTCATCTATGGCAGAGATTGACTCGTAGGCAGGTGCAAATTTCTGGTCAATGATGACTGGACGCATCCGGACCCCAGATAGGATGTCTATCATGGAAGATAGAGTTGCTAGCGAATCTGCAAACCTGTTATTCTCTCTCACTAGGTGAGTGAAATTTAGCTTTTCAAACCGAGGGATTAACAAATCCAAGGTCTGATGGTAAATTATCATCTTCTCCTCCTTGACTTTCTAGTCTCCTTTCGCTTGAGAGACAACTAGGTTCGAACCTCCAATGACGTCCAATCGCCTTGCCCCTAGTTCTAGGGCAGCTTCTAAACCGGCAATACATGCCTCATACTCTGCCTCATTGTTTGAGACTTTGAATCGAAGCCTGAATGCTAAAGGGATACGGGAATCATCAGGCGCTATCAGCAACACTCCTATCCCGTACCCGTATTGATTTGACGCTCTGTCAAAGTACATCGTCCAAGTTTCATCTTCGATGTGCAGAATATCTTCATCTGGGAATAGGTACTCAACCGCTTCATCCCCTTCAACCGGGTGTTCGGCAAGGAACTCTGCCAACGCTCTCCCTTTTGCCGACTTGCGCGTTACATACTTGAGATCAAATTCGGAGAGCAACAGCACCCAACGAGCTAGCCTACCCGTAAGTGCTGGTTTCTCGAAAAGATATTTGATGGGATCAAGTCGTGAAACCAACATTACAGAGTGAGCTAACAGGTAGTGCCGCAGCTTCCTAGTAGCCCATACCAAATCCAGACATGCCTTCTCCAGCGGAGTGTAGCGGTCTCGTAATCCAAAGATCTTCTTGCTCGATAGTAGATGGCCCTTTCCACTTTATCTTCCGACTCTTGTGCGAGCATACTGACCCATTGTAGTCTCGATTCGACAGATACAATATCAACGGCTTCCGGCTTTGGTGGTGACAACACGGCGGATTCTCAGAGATACTCTTTAACTGCTCAAACGCAGCTTGGCATCGGCCGTCCCAATGGAACTTCTTTCCTTTCTTGAAGACCAAAAGTGGTTCACAAGTTAAGGTTAGTTTTGAGATAAACCGCCTTATGAATTGCACTTTACCCGTAAAAGCCTCGCACCTCCTTTTAGGTCATTGGTGGTGGCATTTCTAAGATGGCCTTGATTTTGGAAGGGTCGACTTGATGCCCCTTTGTGTAATCAGAATCCCAAAGATTTTTCCCATTGTAACACCAAATGTGCATTTTGAGGATTCAACCATGCCTAAATTCCCTGATCCTTTGGAAAAACTTTTGCAAGGCGGTGTAGTGGCCCTCTCTTTCTTTGGACTTGACAATCATGTCGTCCACATACACCTCAACCTCTTTATGGATCATATCATGTAATATTGTGGTTGCGTCTGTTGATATGTAGCCCAGCGTTCTTCAAACCAAACGGCATTACTCAGAGTAATATGTACCCCACGGGTGGTAAAAGGCTTTCTCCGGTCTTCGGGTGCCATTACTATCTGATTATAGCCTGAAAAGCCATCCATGAATGAGAGCAAAGCATGCCCCGCTGTGAAATCTACCAATTCGTCAATATGTGGCAAGGGAAAGTCATCCTTCGGACTGGCCCTGTTCAAATCCCTGAAATCCACACATACCCGAATTCGCCATCCTTCTTGATCGAACAATGTTGGCCAACCAAGTCGGGTATTCGGATACCAGCAGGAAGCTGCGCTAACTGCGCTTGGTGACCTCTTCCTTGATCTTAATGGCCCAATCATGGATCCTCCCGAAGTTTCGCTTGATGTCGGCCTCGGGTCAAGAGGGATCCGGTCAGCATAATCTCAGATCGATTCGGCATGTCTTCGTAGGACCACGCGAAAACATCTTTGAAATCTTTTAATAAAGCGACTAAGCGCTCACGTTCCTCCGAAGACAACGTGGACCCGATCTGGACCAGCCGCGGGTCCTTCTCAGTACCAACGTTTACGGTAGTGATTTCATCCATTAAGGGTTTAACAAACCTCTCTTGCTCTTGTTCAATTAATCATTGCAAAACCGGAGGAACTTCGTCCTCATCGTTTTCATCAAAATTTTGAAAGTCCTGATTTAAGCAATAAACCAAAGGCACAGAAAAGTACTCGGAAACCACAGTTACCTCATTCTCATTATGTACTTCCAAACCGTCCAATTCTTCTGTTACAACAGACTCAAAAGAGAAAGAAAAAGACGACCTGGACAGGACTGTGGCATCCGGGTTATCACCCCCAGGAATACCGGACTCAGACTCAGACAGCTGAACCTCGATTCACCCATAAGACTCTGGAATCAGATTCCTACCACTACGACCCGGTGGTGCTTGACAAAAATCCTCCTCAGATCGCCAGTGAGGAGGGTGCGATGGATGCATCCAAAATAGCTGATGGTAGGCTCGCAGCCGTTTCATCTCCGATCATGGACACCAAAGAGTTATCCCCCAAGTGCACCTGGTCGATCAAAGGATCTGAAAGTAGACATGCCGGTGCTACCCCCATTTCAAACTCTGTGCCCGCAGATTCCATTTCCTTACTATACTCAGTCTCAACTGTTGGGTCTGTCTGCTTTTCGACAACATCATCCCCAGATAACTGTAGGTCAAAGAAAATTTCGAATCCTGGCACACGTTTCCTCTCTACATTCAACCATGGCTCCGGAAAACCACAGAATGGAAAGTCTTCCCCCTCCCGGACGAAGCGTCCGTTCAAGGTACCCTGAATGGGCCGATGCATCAATTCAAAAGGTTTTCCCACCTGTTTTGCTTTGGTTCTTCCTGCAATCTCTTTTCCTCTTCTTACCCAATCTTCCTTGGTGGGCAGATAACCCAAGCCGAAGGTATGAGGGTTGTGCGGCACTTCGGCCAACGCTGCAATGCCCTTACGGCCACTCTTCCATAATCCCATCCCGGGGATGTATTGGAGCTTGTTCATGAGATACACTGCTTGGGCACTGACATATATCCCTTCATTAGCGGCCATGATATTCTGTACGACCTGAGCCTCGGCCAAGGTAAAACCTGATATGAACACATCTTCCATGCCGTGCTCGATTTCTAGAACAGGCGTGGATACTTCTGGTGGTGGATGGATTGATGAATTCCCAAAGACGATGGCTACTCCCTTCCCGTAGGAGTATTTCACCATTTGATGCAAAGTAGATGACACTGCCTTCACTTGATGCAGCCACGGCAGCCCCAAAAGCAAATTAAAAGTTGCGGGAACTTCTAGGACATGGAAATCTATCTCGTGTCATCCCGGCCCAACCTTTGTCTAAACTCTAACCATTCCCATTACTTCTCTACTTGTGTTGTCGTACGCCCGGATGACCTGGGCTGTTGGTATGAAATCTATAGTTTTCAAGCCAATTGCATACGCCGTCCTTGCTGGGCAAACATTGATGGCAGACCCGGTATCGACAAGTACCACCGGTATCCACTTATCTCTACATTCCACGGAAATGTAGAGGGGTTTATTGTGATTTGCGCCCTCAGGCGGTAGTTCTTTATCTGAAAAGGTCAACGCCGGGGAGCCTTCTCCCGGGAAGACCAGTCCAACCAGCTGCTCTGGTGTAGTCTCTATGGAGAGCTTGGCCTTATGCATGGCTGTCAAAACAGCCTGCCTGTGTACTCGCGAGGCCATGAGCAGTCCCCAAATGAAGATGTCTGCTTGTATCTTTTTCAGCTGCTTGAGAACGGCTTCTTCCTCAAGTTGCTTCTCCTTTTGCTTCTCGGCTTCCCTATCCTTCCCTGAGGCCTCTGGTTGATCCAAATGCGGGGGTTTGAAATATCGCCCACTTCTCGTCATGTGGTCGACCTCTCCTAGGTACCAAGTGTTATCAGGTTGGTTATTCCCCCAATCTTCATCCGTGTGGGCAAGACATAGGTCCTCATCTTCCCACCACATTCCATCAGCGGCCGACAGACACCTGTCCGGCTGTGGTATGACTGTTCTTGTGCTCGCAGCACCTTCTATCCATCTGCCTGTAGTATTCTCATTTCCTGTGCACACAGCAATTTCAACTCCCACATGGGCCTTTGCTTTCCTGATTCTTTCGGAATCTTCAAAACTTACTAGTTCTGACGTGACTGATTGTTCAATCATCTCCGTACTCAAAATATTCCAATCTCGGGCGAAATTCTTGACACCGGCGCCCCCCAGCGACGTGTTCTGCTCTTCGACCCTTCCGGCCGTCGCTGCTATTCTTATTCCTGCTGAACTCTGCCCTGCCTGAAATTCTTCTACCACATCGGACTGATCGTCCAACCACCCGTTAGCTTCTACCGAATCCTCATAATCGAACCACGCAACTACTGCGTCTTCTGGGTATTGGTCACTGTAAAATTGGAGATTGGCCAGGTCCTCCTCCACAGCTGTTACATCATCTGTTCCCTGTCCCAGACTATCCCCTTGGATCATACACAGCTCTCCCCCTGTTGGCAATTCTATCCCGGGCCTATCCTGGCCTATCGATGAAATGTAGTCACTCGGACTGTATGTCTTACCCATATAACTTCCAGATTCCGCAGACTCTGACTCAACAACTCTTTTTTTCTTCGGGGTCTCCTCTCTCCTGTTCTCGGCGGTCACCACCACTGGCTTAGGTTGGGTCATGGAGATATCCATCATGCACAAGTCGGTGCAATCGGGAAGAAGCACCTCCGGTTTAGGCAGGTGGGCAGGTGTGATATAGATACTAGGGTCGTAGGACACGGCCCCGGTATGGATGAAATTAAGTCTTTTGGGTGGTGGAGCTTGCTTATGTGCAGGGAGGGGATTTGTAGTAACATTGGGCTTCTCGAGAGGCAAAATCACCCCGTTATCGATAAGGTCTTGAATTTCATGGCGTAATCGATAGCCCTGGTCGGTGTCATGACCGTGTTGTTGGTGAAATGCACAATACTTGGCTGGGTTATGGGTAGGAGGGAGTTTTTCTGGTAGGGGCCGCGGCTCCAAGGGCTTCAGGTGCCCTTTTTTGATCAAAACCCCCAGAGCTTTGGATAGGGGCATATATAATGGGGCGAAGGTTCTGGTGTTTCTGGGTGGGTATTTGGTTGTTTGCGGGTTGCTTCCGGACGCGCCGGAAAATGGCGAAGCTGCTGTATTTCTTTGTGGGGGGGGTAGTGGTGACCATGCCTACTTCGGAGGCTCTCGTAGTAGATGCGCCACTCGGGCCTGCATTAGTGTTGCGGTTGAAGGTCCTTCGAGGTTGCTCCCGATCATTATCAATCCAGCCTTGCTTCAAGGCATCTTCAATCTGCACCCCCATTTCATGTAGGTCAGAAAAAGTAGGGAAGGGGACTACTATCATCTTTTGCATCAACTTCGGCTGTAGATTGCGCACAATCATTCGAATCTGGTCTTTGTCCGTAGGCCTCAAGGTCATCATCGAAGCCTTGGCCCTCCATCTGGTTATGAACTCTGAAAAACTCTCCTTAGGCTCTTGCCTAGTTGTCTCGAGATCACGGGTCGTAATCTCAATCTGTGTGTTGTATGAGTACTGCGCGATGAAGGCCTTAGCCATTTCGTCCCAATTTCTCTTGACGTCATCTTCTAGCTTGGCATACCATGCGGATGCCACACCTGACAGGGTCCGACCAAATAAAGACAACTTCTGGAGTCTACTGAGGCCCATTGGCCTTAGAACGTCTGAAAACAGTCTTAAGTGTACCATGGGGTCCCCGGACCCATCAAATCGATCAACATGAGGCATTTTGAATCGTTGGGCAACGTCACAAGGCCAAGCAGTAGCCATCTTCAATGTCGGGGATAGTCTTGACCCCTTGGGACCTCTTGAACAACTTTTCAAGCTTGCTCAACTTTAGTGCAGTGGGATCAGTCTCGAACTCAAAGGGAGAGTCCGGTAGATTGGTAGGTGTTTTTGATAGCTGAGGTTGGATTTGAGGTAAGGTTGGAGGTGGGGGTGGTCTGTGGCGACTCAGACGTCCTGAACATTGGTTGTCTCCGACGTTAGGAACTCTGGTGGGGAAGGAGCTTGATGCGGCAGATGTTCCGGTTTCTTTATCCACCGCAATTGTCTCGCTGTTCTCACAATCTGGCTCGCTGTTCTGGCGAAATCTTCGACGACGGACGGCATCCTCGCGCATTGCTTTCATGCTCTCTTGAAGGTGGCGCACCATCTCCTCCAAACTAGCCATGTTATCCCGCTCGTTGGATTCTTGGTATATATTCTCTCTGTCGGTGACACGTAATCCCGATCCCTACGAACAGTGGGGTAGATAAAGCCCTCGAATCGATCATCGATGTCCTTCGCCTTCATCGACCTCCGTTTAGTAACCGGGGGTAGTGAGTAGTACACTGGTTGTCCGTCTATCAGATCCTTAGATCGAAGGAGTCGACGGCCTCTAACCCAGGGTGCTTGGGGGATATCTATCGGGTCGGTAGCAATCGTGCTCAACTACCTAATAAAAAGATAAATAAAGCATATAAATAAACAGACAATTGGACAGCACAACGATACAAAATAAACATACAACACATGGTTTGGATAACACGCTGAACCCAATACACTGTTCCTCAAATACTGATCACTGTTTCTGAATCATTGCCCCAATGTCTGAATCTTGTACCCACAGATAACTGATTCCCCAAAATACTGTTACTGGTGCCCTCAGGCTTGATACCTAATCTTGCAAACTGACGTGTGTGTTCCTGTAGAGATACACTCTAAAAGCACATAGCAGATAAACGAGAGCCAATACACCCCTATGTTTTGGTAGGGCTTCCCTGTCCTATTTTGTCAGGAGCTAGGGTTTCACTATACACGCAGCGGTTTCAAACAACCTAATATCGGCTGAGCAACCTGTCCTATTTTGGAATGGTCACTACGGATTTCGATATGCACTAGGTCGAATGGTCAAAAAGGGTGCCCCGGTAAAACCGGGGTTTGTGTTCCATCTTGGCGAGCATAGCCGGTCAGCCTTACGGACATGCCTTGACAAGACAAGCCTCCAGCAAACCGCTCAGGAATAGCAGATGGCCAACATGGTATCCTAGGCGCACCAATGCACATGCAATGCAAAGAAACACATATGTATAGTCAAAACAGGATATCACGAGTTCGAGTCAAGCTCTCTTAGTCCCCAGCAGAGTCGCCAGAAACTGTAACAGGTCCCCGAACGCCGCGGGAGGGTTAGGTCCCGTTCCGTTCGTATTGGGGTCACTACAGTTCGGACTCGATTGTCACGGTTCTTAATCTTGAACCAAAGAGTCCAAATCCGGCGAATCGTTTTGAAGAAAAACAGATTTTTTGAAAAGCAGTGCCAAACATGGACTGCTTTGCCAGATTACAGAGTCGCCACCTAAATATTTAAAATGGGAAATTTAGGAAACGCTGACTCGGTGCCAAAGGCCACATGACCGTCATCACCAAAGTGGTCTTGGCTCGGGAGCTTGGGTACGATCGGGGAAGGTCAGCTATGAGCACCCCCTTTCGCCCGGTCCGAAGACCGGCCTCTACTAACCGTGATATCCAATTTTGAAAACTTTATGTGTTCTTATTCCAATTATTAACCTAGAATTACTATGTTATACGCGCAGCAAACAAGTATAGGCTAGATCGCCTAATTTGGAAATAAACATTGCATATCCGTTTGTTTTGAAAAACAGTTTGAAATTGCTACTCGCAAGTAGGCTAAAATACGGATTTCAACGAGTTTTCCAACTCAAGCAATCCAACCTCCACCCACAGGCATTCAAACAGTTTATCTCACATAAGCACTTAGCCGCATGGTAAGCATACTGTCATGGCAACATTCACATGCATGTGATATGCTAAAGCGTAAAATACTTACATCGTACTCCGTGCCAAAACAAGAAACTAGTTAGCAGACATGCATGTCCCTAGGTCATGTTAAGTGGCTAATGCAACGCATACAGAGTGCAATCTAGACAGGCTCGATTATCCTAATCATGGCATGTTGAATGCGACAGATAACACGTATTCAATTTGGAATTGAAATACAATGCAGTTTGTATGATGTACCGAGCCCGATGCATGTCAACAAATGTATGGATGCACGCATGCATAGCATAAGGTATGCTAAAGTTAACGTGCCCTAATCTACCATCATAAGCAGGTAAACAAAAGGGAGAAAGAAATGGGGGTTGGAAGACATACACCCACTCACCCACACTTATTACAATTACGACCTCACACGGAGGGACCGAATAAATATTACAGTCCGAATAATGAATAAATTAATTATTACAGAAATTTCTATTTATCAAATTAAAAACATATGTAAAAAGAAGGGGGCTTCAGCCCTGCCTCGGGATGTGCGAATGATGCATGCTCGATCCGACTAGCCCGGAAAATCCGTGCCATGACACTGTTGCTTCTGTTTCTACTGCCCTGCCTCTCCAAAAATTCCCAAAGTCCCGGAATACCTTCTACATGAGCTGCAGTACCCCACCGGCTGGGGGAAGTAACCACCGGCTGCTTAAATTGGCCACCGGCTTCTTGTAGAGTTTATCGGCACAAAAAATGTGCCGGTCGGCACATTGTCTTGCGGTCGGTGAAAGTTCTCGCAGAGGACGGTTTTACGAAGACAAACCAAAGATGCATGGCATGGATTTTGAGCCTATGTAAGCATGGCCAATGCCTCCTATCATGCTTGGGGACTCAAGGAGGCATGACTCTTGGTTCTTGGGCCATCAATTATGCATCTTGATGCATGATGGCCTAAGGAACCAAGGTTGCACTTTAATGGTAATGCATGCAAACAAACAAATGAAATCCAAGGCCTTATCATGTGTTAGTCAAAGGTCTTGGTGACCAAGAATTGAGACGAGTTGCACCACTTGAAGTGTGAACTCTTCTTAATCCTATGCTTGGCTTGACAATCCCCAAGCCAAGCCATGGAATGCATGTATGCAACATAGCTCAAATCATGCAACAATGGGACTAAGATGCAAGGCATACCAAGTGTCATGCAACTATCACAATAGGCATGCAAAATGCTAGAGCATGCAAGGTATAAGTGGCATGCAAACATTGGCCAATCAAGCAATGGGACCAACCTATTACAACACTCGACGAACCAAGCACGCATCAAGCATATAATGAACATACAATGGTGGCCTTAACTTCAATGGGGCAGCCCTCAAACCACCCCAAAACAGTGGCAAAACAAGCCCTAAATGATGACCAAAATACGACACAAACATGCAAGTTCATGGGCCTAAACCTAAGACACCAAAAAGAGCATTTTACTACCACTTACACAGCCACTCATGGCATGAATCTAACAACCAAAAACAGATTTTTAGTATGCAAAATGACACCCAAATCCCCTCACATGGCACCCCCAAAATGCATTAATCATGGGAGCTTACACAAGGCCTATTCTTAGGCATAAAAGGACACACCTTTAAAGCATGAAAGAGATGACAAGTACAAACATATGAGCATGGATTAGGGTCTGAAATAGCATGCCAAATGATCCCAAATCATCTAAATAGGCTATCCAATGCATGTACATGGATCACCTACCTAAGGCTTACAAGCCATTATGCAAAACAACTATGTTAAGCATGCTAAATATGACAAAAACAGTGGCCCACAGCCCTTATACATGGCAAAATGATGTTAGTATCTCCATGAAACTAAGCTAAAACATGCGAGAAAACATGGCCTCAAAGCATGGCATATTTCTAGGCATAAGAGAGCATTTCAAAGCAAACATAAGAGGCATGTTAAGGACCATAAAACCAACCTAAAATAGAGGCATAACATGTAATATGAACCACAAATATGCTCTGAAATGAAGCCAAAACTGACCATGTATACATGCTACTATTTGAGCCCAAAACAAAGGCAAACAAGGGGCCAAGGGGAGAGGGGTGTCCCTCCCCTATATGAGACTTGAAAATACCTTCCTCACCACTGAAAACTCACTGGTTTTCAGTGGTGAGAAGATCAAAAACACCAAGTAAACAAGGCCTCAAGAAAAGGCTCTAAAATGGCCAAAACAAGGCCTAAGAGGGTGAGACTTTACCCAAACCACAAAACAACCTTGATGAATGTTCTTAAGCAAGGAAAAACAAGTCTTTTTTATGTTAAACACAAATCCAAAAACACAAAGCAAGAGGGGTAGAAAGCTAGTGCAAGAATGGGGAAACTAAAGTAACAAGCTCACCCTTGAAGATTCTTTGAAGAACAGGTGGAGCAGCCACTCTCTAGTGATCAAAGTCAGTCCAAAACTTCAACAAACCACCCTCTAAGTCTCTCAATCTCGAGCTAAGGTGTAATGGTGTGTGTAATGGTGCAAAAGTATGGTAAAACACACCTTTTAGGCTTAGAACACACACACACAAGGATGAGAGAGATGGAAAATATAGAGAGAGATATGTGAGCTCTGATTTTTTTAGTCTCTCAAATGGCCAACCTCCAAGCCAAGAAGACAAGGCCTCCTCTTATAGAGGAGGCAATCTTGTAAGCTTAGCCACCAAGCAAACAAGGGGTTCATCCCTCCATACACGTGTATGGAGGGGAAGAAAACGGTACAAAGCTGTCTAAAAATGTCTCCAAAAACAGCTGTAAAGTGATCGGCAGGGCAAAATGGTCATTTTGCCATAAAGAGTGCCGACCGGCACAATATAGTGCCGATAGAAACAATCACCAGCCGGTGGCCTCTAGCCTTGGGTGGTGTGTGGGGATGCCTCGAAGGCATTCCCCGCCCCTCAAAAAGCACAAGTGTTTGGTGCAAAACCGCACAAAAGCGGTTAAGTTCGGAGGTCCTAAGGCAGGGCGCGTAGCCGAGGACTCCGGGAACTCCCAACAAACACAAACATGGATAATCACCGAGTGTTCAAGCGGTGACGTCCAACTCTGAAGGACAGTAAAAAATGGGGTGTCTACACCCTGCCTTCGGGCGCATGTCTTTATTGTCTTGCATGCTTTGTCTAAGTCTCCGGCCTTGTCAAAAATGGGTCGTCTCTGGGCTTTGACACTCACTCTCGTCATTCCTATGAATTTCGAGTTCTGTCAAAGAGGGGCAACTGTAGACATCCCATTTTTTACCGTCCTCGAGACTTGGACGTCACCGTTTGAACACTCGGTGATCATCCACGTTTGTGTTCGTCTCGAGTTCCCGGAGGTCTCAACTACGCGCCTTGCCTTAAGATCTCCCGACTCGACTATTTTGTGTTTGGTTTTGCACCAAACACTTGTGTTTTGCCTTGCAGGGGCAGGGAATGCCTTGTGAGGCATCCCCACACATCATCGGCCATGGCTAGAGGCCACTGGCCAGTGTTTTGCTGCCATCGGCCATATGTATGGCCGGTCGGCATTCTTTTTGGCCGATCGGCCATTTATTTTGTCAAAATGGCATTTTTGGTTGGCCAATCACTGTTCATCTATTTTTGCAGATATTTCTATGCCAGCTGTGATAGCTGGCATACACTTTGCTCCCCTCCATACACGTGTATGGAGGGATCTCCCTCTTGCCTAGCTTACTTGAGAAGCTTTACAAGAGAGAGCTCTATAAGAGGGAGCCTCTTCTCTCTCCATTAGGGTTAGACAAAAAAATGTCCAGAGGAGCTCTGAGTTAGGGTTAGGTCTTGTGTATCTATTTCTATCTCTATCTCCCTCTCTTTTTGCCTTAAGGTGTTTTGTGCTAATTTTGCACACAAACACCTAGAGTTACACTTTCCTTCAGCTATTGAGGTACTAAGGAACTATTTTCAGAGGTTTTGAGCTGGTTTTGAGCTAAGGAAAGTAGCTAGAACTCTATCCTTGAAGGGGTCTACAAGGGTAAGTTTTTTGTCCCTTTTTACCCCATTTTTGCACACTCTTTTTGCCTATCTTGAAACTATTTTTAGACTTTGTGTATTTCCTATAAAAGTTCTATTTTTAAGGGCTTTAAATAGTTGTTTAAGAGTGTTTTGTCGTTTGGGGTTGTTTGAGCCCTCTTAGGGCATGTTTGGCCCCATTTTGTACCATTTTGGTTGAACTCCGTGACCACTTTGTTTGGGCCTCCTCACCACTGAAATCTTGAGGGATTTCAGTGATGAAGATGGTGCCTTGAGGTCCTAAGAAGGAGAGGGCCACCTCCTCTCTCCTTGTTGTCCTTGAAAAAGGCCACTTTTGCCTCACATGTGAGCATCTAGTTTAGGTTCATGTTGGCCATGCCCTAGCTATTATTTGTGCTTATTTTGACATGTTATAGTACTATTTTATGTTGGTTTAGACACATCTTGCATGCCTTGCATACATGTCATGTAATGCCATGTTTTGGCCTTAACATGCTTTAGGCGTTGACTCTTGTTCTAGCATGATTTAGGCCTAGCTTTGTAAAGCTTTTGTGCTTGTTTTAGCATGTTGAAGTTCTGTTTTTGGTTGCTTTGGTCAACCATGGCATGCTTAGTATAGCCTCTTTGCATTCTTGGCTTGTGAGCCTCAAGTACTTGGACCATTATTGCATGCTTTGCTTGTTTTCATTAGTTGGTTTGGCACCTCCCTTTCATGCAATTTCAGAGCTTATAATGCATGCCATATATCCATGTATAGCCTCTTTTAAGTGTGCTTAGAAGTTGCTCTTTATGCCTAAGTGTTGGTCCTTGTGTGCATGCATGTTTGCATGTCATTTTGCCTTCATTCTTGAGCATGTTGGCCACTGTTTTGGGCTTAGTATAGAGCTGCCCAAATTAGTTTAAGTCCGTAGTTCGCATGTTATTGAATGCTCACCTTGTGTGTTGTTGCATATTTGTGTGCTATTGCATGATTGAATGAAGTCACATGTTTGTTTGCATGCTTGAACATCCATGTTGCATCTAGCATGCTTGTTGGTTTGCATTACCTCATGCCTTGCATGCTTGTTTGCATAGGTCGTATGCCTAGTATGCATTGTGTATTACTTGCTTGCATGCTCACTTTGCATACTTAGTTCCACGTCTAGGTTACATCACTTTGGGCATGCATGCCTTGCCTCTTGAATTGAGTATGATAGAGGTTGGGTTTCATTTGTTTGTTTGTGTGCATTTCATTTGAAATCAAAGTGCATAATTGGTTTCTTGGGCCATCACGCATTGAAATGCGCGATTGGTGCTCCGAGAACCAAGGACCATGTCCCTTTGAGTCACAAACATGATAAGGGATGTGTTGGTGCATACATTTGCTTGAAATGCCTTGCCTTGCCATGCCATGTTTTTCCCTCTGCTACTGTCAAAATAGGTTCTGTAGGAAGATTTGGCCGGTCAACTACTCAGAGTGCCGATCGACCAAAAATCTGTGGCTGATAGCTGCATTTGTGGCCGATGACTACCAACCCAAGGCCGGTGATGATTTCCCTTGGCCGGTGGCATTTCCCAGCATCCAGTGAGTACACCCTGAGACTTTGGCAGTCTTCAGAGGAGCAGAGCAAGGAAAACAGAGGCAGTTTGTGCATGGCAGTGGACTTCTGAGCAGAACCGAACGCGCGTGCATTGGACCCTCTTCCCGAGGCTACTTTTTGCTGTTTTATTAGATTAGTTAATTTTCTTAACTAGTTTAATTGGTCTGTAATATTTTAATTAGCTTGTAGGTTAATTAATTGTATTATTCTTTTGGTCCCTTTGAGCGAGGGAGAATTTGTAATAAGTGTGGGTGCGTGTGTGCATGTCTTCCAATTCCCACTTCTTTCTCCCTTTTACTTACCTGCTTTTGATGGTTAGTACTAGGGCACGTTTAATTTAGTATACCTTATGCTATGCATGTGTGCATCATTCATCAGTCTTGCATGCACCGGGCTCGGCGTATCATGCTAACTGCATAAGTATTTCAAATCTAACTTGAATACGTGCATCGAATTGTTGCATTTCACATGCCATCCTAGGATTAGCCGAGCCTATCCTGATTGCATTCTGTATGCGTTGCATTAGGCACTTAACATGAACTAGGATCATGCACGATTACTAACTAGCTTATTGTTTTGGCACGGAGTACGACGTAAGTATTTTTGCTTTAGCATCTCGCATGAGTGTGAATGTTAATATGACAGCATGCTTACCATGTGGCTAAATGCTTATGTGATATAAACTGCCTGAATGCTTGTGGGTGAAGGTTGGATTGTTTGAGTTGGAACAACTCATTGTAATCCGTGTTTTAGCCTACTCGCGAGTAGCAAATTTTAAAACATTTTCCGAACGAACGGATATGCAATGCTTTGTTCCAAATTAGGCGATCTAGTCTATACTTTTGTGTTGTGCGCATCACATAGTAAGATTAGCTAATTAACCGGAATAAGAACACATAACGTTTTCAAAATTGGATATCATGGTTAGTAGAGGCCGGTCTTCAGATCGGGTGAGAGGGGGTGCTCGTAGCTGACCTTCCCCGATCGTACCCAAGTTCCCGAGCTGAGGCAACTTTGGTGATGACGGACACGTGTCCTTTGGCAACGAGTCAGGGTTTCCTAAATTCCCCCAAAATAAAATATTTTGGTGGCAACTCTGTATCTGGTGAAGCAGTCCATGTTTGGCACTTCTTTCTAAAAATCTGTTTTTCAAAACGATTTGCCGGATTTGGACTCTTTGGTTCAGATTAAGAACCGACAACAAAATCGAGTCCGAACTATAGAGTGAGGCCTTCGGGGCACGTCTACAGTTATTCAAACCCACATACATACAGCCCTTGGTTTACACACGGAGTCACAGCAAAATGAGAGTCTCGTATTCTCAACACACATTTCCTTGCCTTTAGTAAGGTGGCATCACCACATTTTTTCCTGTTCAAAATCCTGTAGCGTGAGCATAAAGCCCAGTAGGAAATCCTTAACAAAGTATATACATTCTATACAAGTCTCAAGAGATGAAATGCACATGCCATGCTATGCCCTTTTGAAAGAAAATCACATCTTCATCTTTGAAAACCATCATGCTCAATGATGTCATGCAATTTCAAGCCCGAGAGAAAACCGCGGAGTCAAGGGTGAGTTTCCTTACTATAGAGTTCTTGTGGGCCAAACCAGATGAGTTCCATGGTGGTCCCGAGCCCAAGAAAGTGGATGAGTGGCTCGAACAAACTGTGAAAACATTTGAGATGCTTCATATCGAAGATAGTGAACTAAGAGTGACTCTAGCGAGTTACTACCTTAAGGGAGATGCGGGTCAATGGTGGAAATATGCCAAGGATAGAGTGGAGCCGACATGGGAAGCCTTTGCGGTTATTTTCCAAGATAAGTACATACCTCCCACTACTAGGGAGAGATTAAGGAATGAGTTTAAATATCTCAAACAACTCGACATGCCCGTGGCTGAGTTTGAGGCGGTCTTCTCTAGTTTGTCCAGATTTGCACCAGAGTTGATGGCAACGGAAGAGCACCGTTGCATTGAATTTGAAAAGAAATTGAAAACAAAAATTATGTACAAGCTTGTCAGAAATATGATTCAGGAATATGACCGTCTTGTGGAGACGGCCACACACGTAGAAATTTCTATACAAGCCGAGGAGGAGAGACTTTGGAGTTCGAGGTCTAAGGGCCAAGAGTCTCAAGGAGACTATAGGTAGAACAAGAAAAGCAGGAACACCTATCCATCCCAATCCCAACCACAACAATCTAGATCCATTTTTCCTTTGCCTAGTGCGGGTCTGGGAAAAAGTGCATCGAGTAGCTTCTCGTGTTTCACGTGTGGCCAACCGGGTCAGAAAGCCTTCTTATGCCCACAAAAGAGATGAGAGAAGTTAATATTACCACCACCTAACCGATCTCAAAGTCAGTCTCAGTCTCAGAATAAAGGTCGAGGGTTTAATTGTTATCAGTGTGGTCAGCCGGGGCATATGAAGAGAACTTGCCCACAGTTGGGAGGCACATCTAGTGCATCAGGGTCGAGGCAGACTCAGAGCCACCAACAGGCTTAATCAATCCAAGCTTCGCGAGTTAATCAAGGAGCCACTTCAGCTCAGTCAGTACAACAGGCCTATGCTCCAAGAGGGGAGCAAGTTAATCAGGGGCCATAGGGGCGCGTGTATGCTCTTACCGTGCCAGAGCGGTTTCCAGAATCCTTAGTTGTGAGAGGTATTTTTGTTGTGTGTAATTCTTTGGCTAATGTATTGATAGACACGGGTGCGTCTCATTAATTTATATCTGCTGCATTTGTTTCTGCATTAGGGTTAGAGGTAGCACGGTTAGTGCCTCCACTCAGTGTAGAGCCATCTGTTGGGGGTACAATTGATTTAGACCGGGGTTGCCGTGATTGTGAAATAGAAGTTGCCAAGCATCGACTTCTATTTGCTTTTGTGTTGCTAGATATGTTGAGTTTTGATGTCATTTTAGGCATGGACTGGTTTCATTCTTACCAAGCTATGATTGATTGTTACCATCAGAGAGTTATGGTGTACACTTCGAGCGATGATCATTTCTATTTTTTGGGGAACCGAGTTGATAGAGCCTTGTCGCCAGTTGTTGACCCTCATAGTAGGAGTAAACTTAGTGGCCTTCTTGCAACTGTCTTGGATAGTGAGAGTGACGGGGCTCATGTTGAGTTACCAAGGGTAGTTTGTGAATACCCGGATGTCTTTCCAGAAGATCTTACTAGTTTACCACCGCACTGGGAGATCGAGTTCTCCATTGAATTAGTGTCTGGCTTGGCACCGATTTCCATGTCACCGTATAGGTTTGCACCTGCCGAATTACATGAATTGAAGATTCAACTCCAAGAGCTTTTAAATGAGGGCTTCATTCGTCCTAGTACATCACCTTGGGGAGCACCGGCTCTCTTTGCGAAGAAGAAGGATGGATCGTTGCAGTTGTGTATTGATTACCGCAAGTTGAATAGAGTTATAGTTAAGAACAAGTATCCTCTTCCCAGAATAGATTATTTGTTTGACAAACCTAGAGGGTCTCGTTGCTTCTCAAAAATAGATTTCAGCTCGGGATACCATCAGTTTAGAGTCCAGGAGGAGGACTTTCAGAAAATGGCCTTTCGTATGCGTTATGGCCATTATGAATTCCTAGTAATGTGTAATAACCCGACCCTCGTATGTGTTTTTGGTATATTTTTAGTCCCACATTCTATGCATTTAAATGCTTATTGTGAAATTTTATGTGAAATTAAGTTTAATTAAGTGAATCCTATAATTATGGATGCATATCTGTCTAATAAGGGAAAAATCTGTCACAATTACAATGTCTGAATTAGAAATTGAAGGCCTTAGAAGCTTAATAGTCTGAAATTGATTTTGCATTTGAGATCGGCATGATTTTTAGAGCATAATATGATTTTCTATAAAAATTTGATTTGGAACAATTAAATTGATTGAATTTCGTCTTTATTCACATTGTATACATATATATCCCTAAACATTTGGCTTGGTAATTCTTACCTCAAAATATCTCCTGAGAGAGGGTAGGAAGAGGAAAGTTAAAGAAGAAGAGGAGAAGTTCACCTAGGGAGGAAACTTGGGGAAATTGTGAGGATTGGTAGAGATTTGAATCAAGGTATGTAAACTTCACCTTATATAAGCTCTTTCTTGGATTTGAGTAAGCATGTCTTTCATGTGTGAAAGCTAGGGTTTATGTTTGAAGCTGTGTGTGGTAATGGTTTAATTGGAAGGCTGCACATACCACATGGTTGTCTTGGGATCTAATTTAAATTAAATAAAGAACTTTCATTTTGCTTCCTTGTTATTTCATGTGGAAACCCATCTATGTGCTAGGTTATGTGATTAGGTGGCTATATATATTATATATATGCATATGTATATAACTTAATCTAAAACAATTGGAACTTTGGAGAGAGTGGATTGTGTATATGAATTTGAGAGTATTGAAAGCTTGATGAACTTGTGATCTATATTTATGTGTTGTTGATCCATATTTTTACAATAAACTACTTTATTTTAAGCTTTCTACATGCTTACCAAAGTTGGGTTGTGCTTGAAATTCAGACTGCCCAAACAGGGGCCACGGCCGCACGTGCGGAGGTCATGGTCGCACGTGCGGAAGCACCACCCCACGTGCGGAGGTCATGGTCGCACGTGTGGACAAGACGGAAAAAAAATGGGAATTTCATTATTCGCTACGTAGAGTAGGTACCGCCGGCGGCTCACTCATCACGTGCGGCCCAGGTCGAAAAAATTTGCCTACTTCGTTTTGCGTGCTTGATCCTCTGATATTATTAAAATATTTTTTTGATAATCTTACAATGGTTGTAAATTCGTTCGAAGCGTAATGACTCAGAAAATGATTTAAAAGAAAATGAACTAATGTGTAAATTGTCTATGTGTGTAGGACACACTCCAGGAGGAACCAACGCTCCGCCACAGCACTGTAAGTAATAGTGCTATAGATGTACATTTATTTACCGTTAATAATTATTGTTATTAGCGTTCTGTTCTTCGTAAGTAATCACGTTAACAAGTATGTTGATTAGGAATTGGTGTGAACTTATGTAAATGTTGGAAGTATCTGTGTACATCTGTATCACTCGGGACGTACCCCGCTCTGTTGATATCTGGGCCTATGGCCAATCTATAAACTCTGTTAAGCCTATGGCCAATCTGTAAAGTCTGTCCGGCCTAAGGCCCTCTATATATCTCTGGGCTTAAAAGCCACTCCGTCTAAAGACTGGGCCCAAGGCCATTCTGGAAATAATTAAAGAATCAGATTAATCATATGTCCTCTGCATTTATATACGCGTTGACATGTATTATAATTCAAGTTGATCATTGAATGATTTAGATACTATTATTCACTGAGCCTGGCTCACTCTGTAATTTTGTCTGTTTATGTAGGTAACCAATCTGGAGGTCAGTCTTAACGCTGATGCTCGTCTCTCTTTTGTCAACCTCAGTGTCTCCAGGCACTTAGATGAAGCCCGTGCATTTTTGTGAAGTTTTGTTAAGCTTTTGGCTTTGCACTCTAATTGTCTGTCTAAGGTTGAAATGTATATAACCCCTTCCTTCACCTATGTTTTGTTATACGCCCAATCATGGGGTTGGGTTTGTATATGTTCATGTACATAACTAAGTTCTCAGATGCATGTCACTGTATGTTCATTTACCCTATGCAATGTTTGTGATCCTGGCATAGTAGAGGTAGCTCAATGGATATTGTTTTATGTTCTTCTTGATATTAATGCTTCCGTTCAGGCCCCATAATTTATGCCAACAGAATTTGTGTCTGTTTCTGAATAGGTCATGCCCAAACTTTTAGGGGCGGGTTTGGGGCGTGACAAGTGGTATCTCACACACTGATCCATTGAGCCTTAGGATGTCTAGAAAAGACTTAGGCATCATGCATGACATTCTGAAAGTATATGAAAAGATAGATGGCAACGTTAATTGTAATCTGCTAACGCTAATGATTATGATCTATGATTATTGTGTATTTCTTGTATACATTGTAATTGATTATCATGTAGAATATGGTGAGAACAAGAACCGAAGATCCGGAAGATGCCACCTCTGCACGGTTGGATAGAACGGAAAGAATGATTATGGAAATGGCGGAGACTTTACGACAACTACAGCAATAGCCACAACCACAATCGCCACCACCACCGGTACCTCCACCTGTGGTACAAGATTTCCAAGCTGAGGACCGAACCATTTCACTCACAAAGGAGTTTTAAAAAGATGAAACCGCCATCGTTCAAGAGAGGAATAGAACCAATGAAAGCTGAGGCATGGGTATTAGGAATAGAAAAGTTGTTCGAAGTATTTCCTTGTATTGAAGCCCAAAAGGTGCAACTTGCTGCCTTCACTCTTGAAGACGAAGCACGGAGATGGTGGATGCTTACAAGAACTATACACCTAGGCTTGACATGGGACAGATTCTTGGAACTGTTTTACGACAAGTATTTTCCTCAAAGTATGCGAGATAAGAAGGTGATAAAATTTGAAACTCTCAGACAAGGGAATAAGACTGTTGCAGAGTATGAAGCTCAATTTGCAGAATTAGCTCGTTTTACACCTCATATGGTGGATACAGATTATAAAAAGGCACGAAAAATCGAAGGGGGATTACGGAGTGCTATCCTAGACCAAGTTAACATGCTGAAGTTGCCTACCTATGTTGATGTGTTGGAAAGGGCTATTATAGGGAAGGGAAATCTTGCTACTCAGAACCGGATTTCTGAATAGAAGGGAAAGAGACAGAACAATCAATGGTTAAAGGGGTCAATTACTCCACCAAACAAGAAGCAAAATTCAAGGATCTCCAGCACTACCACTCCTACTTGAGATACGACCCTTGTGTGTTCAGAATGTGGAAAGAGGCACTGTGGGACTTGTTACCGATTGTCTGGAGCATGCTTTCGATGTGGCAAAACGGGTCATCTGATAAAGGATTGTCCTCAAAGGAATCAACAGAATGGCAATAAAATTGTTACAAGTTCAATAGGGTCTACACCGACTACCAGCACCAAATCAGTTGCCAAACTTGCTAACAATAAAGATACTGCAAGACAAGGTAGGGTGTTCGCATTGGTTCCGGGGGATGTGCAAAATGCCGCGACAATAGTATCAGGTATATTTATCATTCACGGTCATTCTGCTCATGTATTGTTTGACTCTGGTTCTACCCATTCCTTTGTGTCAAAACTATTTGCTCAACATTTAGATAGATCTGAAGAAGTATTATCCTATATGCTATGTGTGTCTTTACCTTTGGGAGACTCTATGATTTGTACTTCTGTTTGTTTTGCTTGTGAACTCTTAATTGGGGATATCCAAGTATATGTCAATCTGTTACCTCTTGATATAACTTATTTTGATATTATTCTGGGAATGGACTGGTTGAGTGAATATGGTGCAACTATAGACTGTCTGACTAAGCAAATCAGTTTCCACCCTCCGGGACAATCAGAATCTACTTTTCAGGGACATGGTGTGACCTCTCCACCTTATTTGATTTCTGCAGCAAAGGCTTGTAAATTAATTCAGAAAGGGTGCCAGGGGTATTTATGCAGTATTTTGGAAGGGCAAGTGATGAGCGGGAGTACTGACCAGATTCCAGTTGTTTGTGAATTTCCGAATGTCTTTCCGGAAGAATTACCGAGGGAGCTAATAGACTGTGAAATCGAGTTTACAATTGAAGTGGCACCGAACCCAACCTATTTCGAAGACTCCGTATAGAATGTCACTAGCTGAAATGAAGGAATTAAAGATTCAGTTACAGGATTTACTTGATAAGGGGTTCATTCGCCCGAGTGTGTCTCCTTGGGGTGCACCAGTTCTATTTGTGAAAAAGAAGGATGGAACACTCCGATTGTGTATCGATTACAAGGAACTCAATAACGTAACAATCAAGAATAAGTACCCATTGCCACGGATCGATGACTTGTTTGACCAGTTGCAAGGGGCACAAGTCTTTTCTAAAATTGATTTACGGTTCGGATACCACCAATTGAAAGTCAAAGCTGATGATGTTGAGAAGACAGCTTTTCAAACCCGATATGGCCATTATGAATTTCTGGTTATGCCCTTTGGAGTTACTAACGCACTAGCAGCATTTATGGATTTGATGAATCGCATCTTTACGCCCTATCTGGATGAGTTTGTAGTGGTATTTATCGATGATATCCTTATATACTCAAAGAGTGCAGAGGCTCATGAGAATTATCTTCGTTCAATCCTTCAAACACTTCGAGAAAAGAAACTGTATGCAAAGCTGAAGAAATGTGAATTCTGGCTACAAGAAGTGGCATTTCTGGGGCATGTTATAACAAAGGAAGGAGTCTCTGTTGATCCACACAAAATTGAGGCGATCGTGAATTGGCCAACTCCTACCAATGTGACTGAGGTGCGTAGTTTTATGGGATTAGCCGGGTATTACAGGAGGTTTGTTTAGGATTTTTCTAAAATCACTGTGCCACTTACACAATTGACTCAAAAGGGAGTTGCATTTGAATGGTCGGAAAAGTGGGAATCTGCTTTCCAGGAATTGAAAATGAAGTTAACTACCACTCCGGTCCTTGCCTTGACATCTGGTATTGAAGGGTTTGTGATCTACAGTGATGCTTCTCATAAAGGGCTACGTTGTGTGCTTATGTAGAATGGAAAGGTTATTGCTTATGCTTCACGTCAGCTCAAACCCCATGAAAAGAATTATCCCACACATGATCTTGAGCTAGCAGTAGTAGTTTTTGCTTTGAAGATATGGCGACATTATCTGTATGGCACTACTTGCGAAGTCTACACTAACCATAAGAGCCTTAAGTACCTGTTTACTCAGAAGGAGTTGAATATGCGACAGCGGCGATGGTTAGAGCTTATTAAAGATTATGACTTGCAGATCCATTACCACCCTGGTAAAGCCAATACAGTTACAGACGCGCTTAGTCGAAAGAATATGGGGAATTTGGCAAATTTGTTTACGGAGCAAAAGGAGTTAATGATTGACTTACATAAAATGAACACAGATCTTGTGGTATATGAACAGGAGGCCATAATAGCAGCAGTAATGGCCCAACCGACCTTACTTGAAGAGATCAAACAACGTCAAACGGAAGATGGAACTTTAAGGAAGATATGTGATAAATTAGAGACAAAACCGAAACCGGGATTCAATTTGGAGAATTCAGTGCTCAAATTTCAAGACAGATTATGTGTTCCCAATGTGTCAAAATTCAAGAAAAAATTGATGGGAGAAGCTCATACCTCGAGATTTTCATTACATCCTGAAAGTACTAAAATGTATCGGGACTTGAAATGAAATTTTTGGTGGCCAAGTATGAAAAAGGAGATCGCAGAGTTCGTCTCTAAATGTTTGCAATGTCAGCAAGTAAAGGCAGAGCATCAGAGACCAGCAGGATTATTGCAACCCCTCCCAATCCAGGAATGGAAGTGGGAACATCTGACCATGGATTTTGTTGTGGGATTACCCCGGACTCCTCGGGGTATAAATTCTGTATGGGTCATTGTGGACTGATTAACTAAGTTCGTTCACTTCCTACCGGTGAAGACTCAGTATAATGCAGATAAACTAGTTGAGATTTATGTGAATGAAATTGTGAAACTTCATGGTGTCCCGATCTCAATTGTGTTGGACAGGGATCCAAAATTTGTTTTAAGATTCTGGCAAAGTCTGCAGAAAGCAATGGGTATAGAATTACGGTTTAGCACAGCTTTTCATCCTCAAACAGATGGTCAATCTGAGAGAACGATACAAAACACTAGAGCATATGCTCCGAATGTGTGTTCTGGATTTTCAGGAAAGTTGGGAAACCCATCTACCATTGGTAGAATTCGCATACAATAATAGTTACAATTCGAGTATTGAGATGGCACCCTATGAGGCTCCGTATGGAAGACCAAGTCGTTCCCCCATGTGTTGGGCCAAAATTGGAGATAGATCATTGCTAGGACCCGAGATTGTTCAATTGACAACTGAAAAGGTTAAAACTATTCGGGAAAGATTAAAAACTGCTCAAAGTAGGCAAAAGAGTTATGCGGATAACCGACGAAGGAATTTGGAATTTGAAGTGAATAGTCATGTGTTTGTGAAAGTTACCCCAATGAAGGGACATCTGCGATTCGGAAAAAGGGGTAAATTAACACCCCGATACGTTGGTCCCTTTCAAATCTTGGAAAGAGTGGGTCCGGTAGCTGACCGAGTTGCCCTTCCGCCAAATATGAGTCAAGTACATAACGTGTTCCATGTCTCTATGCTTCAAGGATATCTTTCGGATCCGTCTCATATCATTGATTACCACCAAATCGTTCTGGATGATAAGTTAGCATATGAAGAAAAGCCAATTCGAATTCTGGACTGACAAATGAAACAGTTACGGAATCGAGAAATTCCGATGGTAAAAGTTGAATGGCAAGAACATTACAGAGCCGAAGCAACTTGGGAAAAAGAAGAGGAGATGCAACACTAATATCCGCATCTGTTCCTATCTTGAGGTAAAACAAGTTTGAGGGACCAAACTTATTTAAAGGGGGGAGAGTGTAATAACCCGACCCTCGTATGTGTTTCTGGAATACTTTTAGTCCCACATTCTGTGCATTTAAATGCTTATTGTGAAATTTTACATGAAATTAAGTTTAATTAAGTGAATCCTATAATTACGGATGCATATCTGTCTAATAAGGGAAAATCTGTCACAATTACAATGTTTGAATCAGAAATTGAAGGCCTTAGAAGCTTAATAGTCTGAAATTGATTTTACATTTGAGATCGACATGATTTTTAGAGCATAATATGATTTTCTATAAAAATTTGATTTGGAACGATTATATTGATTGAATTTCGTCTTTATTCACATTGTATACATATATATCTCTAAACATTTCACTTGGTAATTCTTACCTCAAAATATCTCCTGAGAGAGGGTAGGAAAATGAGAGTTAAAGAAGAAGAGGAAAAGTTCACCTAGGGAGGAAACTTTGGGAAATTGTGAGGATTGGTAGAGATTTGAATCAAGGTATGTAAACTTCACCTTATATAAGCTCTTTCTTGGATTTGAGTAAGCATGTCTTTCATGTGTGAAAGCTAGGGTTTATGTTTGAAGCTTTGTGTCTAGTAATGGTTTAATTGGAAGGCTGCACATACCACATGGTTGTCTTGGGATCTAATTTAAATTAAATAAAGAACTTTCATTTTGCTTCCTTGTTATTTCATGTGGAAACCCATCTATGTGCTAGGTTATGTGATTAGGTGGCTATATATATTATATATATGCATATGTATATAACTTAATCTAAAACAATTGGAACTTTGGAGAGAGTGGATTGTGTATATGGATTTGAGAGTATTGAAAGCTTGATGAACTTGTGATCTATATTTATGTGTTGTTGATCCACATTTTTGCAATAAACTACTCTATTTTAAGCTTTATACATGCTGACCAAAGTTGGGTCGTGCTTGAAATTCGGACTGCCTAAACAGGGGCCACGGCCGCACGTGCAGAGGTCATGGTCGCACGTGCGAACAAGAGGAAAAAAATGGGAATTTCATTCTGCTTTTTTGCCGCTCGTGCGGGGAAGGAGTACCACACGTACGGCCCACTTCCGCACGTGCGGAGGGGACTACCGCACGTACGGCCCAGGCCGGAAAAATTCGTCTGCTTCGTTTTGCGTGCTTGATCCTCTAATATTATTAAAATATTTTTTTGATAATCTTAGAATGGTTGTAAATTCGTTCGAAGCGTAATGACTCAAAAAATGATTTAAAAGAAAAGGAACTAATGTGTAAATTCTCTATGTGTGTAGGACACACTCTAGGAGGAACCATCGCTCCGCCACGGCACAGTGAGTAATAGTACTATAGATGTACATTTATTTACCATTAATAATTATTGTGATTAAGATTCTGTTCTTCGTAAGTAATCACGTTAACAAGTATGTTGATTGGGAATTGGTGTGAACTTATGTAAACGTTGGAAGCATCTTTGTACATCTGTATCACTCGGGTCGTACCCCGCTCTGTTGATATCTGGGCCTGTGGCCAATCTGTAAACTCTGTTAGGCCTATGGCCAATCTGTAAACTCTGTTAGGCCTATGGCCAATCTGTGGAATCTGTTAGGCCTATGGCCAATTTGTAAAGTCTGTCCGGCCTAAGGCTGTCTGTATATCTCTGGGCTTAAAAGCCACTCCGTCTAAAGATTGGGCCCAAGGCCATTCTGGAAATAATTAAAGAATCAGATTAATCATATGTCCTCTACATTTATATACGTGTTGACATGCATTATAATTCAAGTTGATCATTGAATGATTTAGATACTATTATTCACTGAGCCTAGCTCACTCTGTAATTTTGTCTGTTTCTGTAGGTAACCAATCTGGAGGTCGGTCTTAACCCTGATGCTCGTCTCTCTTTTGCCAACCTCAGTGTGTCCAGGCACTTAGATGAAGCCCGTGAATTTTTGTGAAGTTTTGTTAAGCTTTTGGCTTTGCACTCTAATTGTCTGTCTAAGGTTGAAATGTATATAACCCCTTCTTTCACCAATGTTTTGTTATATGCCCAATCATGGGTTTGGGTCTGTATATGTACATGTACATAACTAATTTCTCAGATATATGTCACTGTATGTTCATCTACCTTATGCAATGTTTGTGATCCTGGCATAGTAGAGGTAGCTCAATGGATATTGTTTTATGTTCTTCTTGATATTAATGCTTCCATTCAGGCCTCATAATTTATGCCAACAGAATTTGTGTCCGTTTCTGAATAGGTCATGCCCAAACTTTTAGGGGCGGGTTTGGGGCGTGACATAATGTCTTTTGGGTTAACCAATGCGCCTGCTTCCTTTATGGATTTGATGAACAAAATTTTTTGGGAATACTTGGACCGTTTTGTGGTCATCTTTGTGGATGACATATTGATTTATTCAACCTCCGAGGAGGAACATGAGACTCACTTGCGGGTAGTGCTGGGTTTACTTAGTGAGTACCAATTGTATGCCAAATTTGAGAAATGCGAGTTTTGGTTGACAAAGGTGAAGTTTTTGGGACATGTAGTGTCTAGAGAGGAAATAACTGTGGACTCCTCAAAGATAGATGCCGTATAGGATTGGGAACAACCCAAGAATGTTTTTGAAATCCAGAGTTTCTTGGGATTAGAGGGGTATTATCGACGTTTTGTAAGGGACTTCTCTAGACTAGCTGCACCTTTGACTAGGTTAACTAGAAAGGGTATCAAATTTGTGTGGAGTGAGGCATATGAAAAGCCATTCCAAGTGCTTAAGACTAGATTGACTACCGCACCGGTTTTGATAATTCCGGAAAGGGATTTGAATTACACTGTCTATTGTGATGCGTCTGGGGATGGACTTGGTTGTGTCTTGATGCAAGAGGGAAAAGTCATAGCCTATGATTCACGACAATTCAAAACTCATGAGAAAAATTATCCCACCCATGATCTAGAATTAGCAGCGGTGATTTTTGCTTTGAAAAATTGGAGACATTACTTGTATGGTGAGAAGTTTGAGGTTTTCTCCGATCATAAGAGTCTAAAGTATTTGTTTTCTTAAAAAGACTTGAATTTACGACAACAGAGGTGGATGGAATTTATGGAGGATTATGACTTTGAGTTACACTATCATCCAGGGAAGGCCAATGTGGTGGCCAATGCTTTGAGTCGGAAATCTGTGAGTAGTCTGGCAAGTGTGGCCATTTGGGAATGGGTTATGCTAGGTGAAATTGGCAAGTTTGATTTGCCCTTGGATGAGTCTAGCGAGAGTGCTACCTTATTTACTTTGACTGCTCAACCTACCTTGATTAGTAAGGTCATAGAAGCATAACAAGGGGACTGTTAAGTAAAGTCTATCCAGGTTAAAATTTCCAATGGGAAGGAAGAGAAAGGTTTGAACATTCACTTTGATCTGAGTGTACGTTACCTAGAACATTTGTTTGTACTAGAATCTTGTAGAGAGTACTTCGGGAGTTCCATCACTCACGCCTTGCGGTACACCTAGAAGGCACTAAAATGTATCATGATCTTAGTAGTCAGTTTTGGTGGAGGGGTATGAAACGGGATGTCACTTTATTTGTATCGAAATGCCTTACTTGTCAACAAGTGAAGGCCGAACACCAAAGACTAGCAGGTTTGTTACAACCCTTACCGATAGCCAAATGAAAATGGGAGCGTGTTACCATGTATTTTGTAGTTGGGCTTCCTAGAACACAACGGGGCAATGACGTCGTTTGGGTGATTGTTGATAAGTTGACTAAGTCTACCCTTTTCATTCTGATGTGCACCAGCGACTTAGTTGAACGCTTGGCAAAGTTGTACATTAGAGAGATAGTTCAACTTCATAGTCACTGTGACTATTGTGTCGGATAGGGATCCTCGTTTTACTGCCCGGTTATGGAAAAGTCTTTAAGAGGCGTTGGGAACTAAGTTGACTCTTAGCAGCACTTATCATCCTCAAACCGATGGACAGTCGGAACGTACCATTCAGATTTTGGAGGACATGCTTAGAGCTTGTGTCCTTGATTTTAAGGGTTCTTGGGAAAGGCACTTACCATTGATTGAGTTTGCTTACAACAATAGTTACAAAGCTAGTATTGGGATGGCACCATTTGAGGCCTTGTATGGCCGACCTTGTAGATCACCGGTTTGTTGGGCCGAAGTGGGTGATGCACCATTATTGGGTCTAGAAATTGTTAGAGAGACAACCAAGAAAGTTGTTCTCATTCGGAAGAGGTTAGCTACGGCCCAAAGCCGACAAAAGAGTTATGCCGATAAGAGGAGACGACCTTTATCTTTTGAAGTTACTGACCATGTGTTTCTAAAAATCTCACCAAGGCGGGGTTTAATGAGATTTGGTAAGAGTGGTAAATTATCTCCAAGGTTCATTGGGCTCTTTGAGATCTTAGAGCGAATTGGGGAAGTGGCATACCAGTTAGCTTTACCGCCAGACCCTTCTCATGTGCTTGATTGGGTTGACTTGGAGGTAGATGATGATGCCTCTTACGAAGAACGACTGGTTCAAATATTAGATACCCGAGAGCAAGTGCTACAGGGCAAAACTATACCGTTGGTAAAGGTGTTGTGGAGACACCATGGGGTTGAAAAAGCGACGTGGGAACGGGAGGCGGAAGTTCGCTCTAAGTATCCGGATTTGTTTGAAAATGCTTAAGTTGTTTTTCCTTATAATATTCCTTAGTGTTTGGGGGAAATATGTTAAAATTGTTGACCACATGTTATTATGTTAAGCATGAAGTAGTTACGGATTGTCATTTCTTTGCTTCATGTTTACGTTAATGTGGATGGATTGTGAAATCACTTACATAATTTGTAAAAACATACTCATTTTTGTGTTGTTCTAGACTTTTGCTGTGAAAACTTACGCATTTTTGTGAACTTTGCGCATTTTCTGAAATCACTTACAGAATTTGTGAAATGTGAAAGTTGAGTTTTGAGCATTGCTCAAGCAATCATTTGATCACTCGAGCGAAGGTCTGTAGCTCTCAGTAGTTTTCTATTTTGCAGGCAAGACCGCTCGAGTGGTGAAGTGGTTGCTCGAGCGTAGATTTCATGCTTCTAGTATTTTCACTGTAACTCTGCAAAACTTCTAGAACCTCTTGTTTTTCGCTCAAGCGGTAAAAAAGTCGCTCGAGCGATCCTCGTGAAAGTTTACTGTTCACTCAAGCGATGGAAAGTTCGCTCGAGCGGTCTGCTCAAGACAACTCACTTAAAAGTCGATCCAACTCATTTCTTTTTCACTTTTTCACAAAATCTCTCTTCCTCTCCCACCCATTTCGAAACCCTAGCCCCAAAATCACTTGGTTCCTTAGCATTTTGCTCTAGATTCACCCTTGATCCTTCAAGACAATTGAAGGGCAAGTCAAGTTCAAGATATTTATCGATTTTTTGCGACTTGGAGGAGGCTTTGCTTGGATTTGCCCCTTTAGCTTCTAATTATGAGGTAGGGGTGTTCTTAACTTGTTATACCCTTATTGTGGAGTTCATATGTGGCAATTTCGTTAGCTACTCATTTGTAGATATATAGATACGTATATATGTATATGGGTATAGATAGTGTTTGCTAATAAGTGATTTGGAAGGATGTGGGCAATAATTCATGATTATGGATGGAAGTATGTCTATTATTGAGGATTAGTGTGGTTGATGATGGAAATTAGTCTCTAATTCATGAAATAGAGGAAACCCCTAATTTTCTACAAATCCTAGTTTTGAAACTTGCTTAACAAAGAGGGGTTTTGCTCAATTGATTTTTAAAACATGAAATTGGATATGTTTATTCAACTTTGAGGTTGAAATATGAATTATTGGATTGTTGTGATACTAATGTGTATGAATGGTTAGAAGAGTTAAAAGGAGGTTTTGCCCAATTGGCCTCTAGAACCTAAAATTAAGTGTATTTACTTGACTTTGATGTTGAAAAGTTAGACTTTGAGACTTTTACACCAAAACGGAAGATGATGACGGTTATGAATGGGAGAATCTTCTTATTATTGACATTTGTACTACTAAATTGTTGTGCATTGAAATCATTTTAGGGGAAAATGTGTAGCGATCCCGATTTTGACCCGGTTAGCTTACTGCTTTACACGCTCGAGCGGACCATGTTATATCAGTCCGTAAGGGGAGATTTCAGATCACTTTTTCAGTTCTCTCTCTCTCTAAAAACCCTTTCCTCTCCCTTCTCTCTATATTTCCCTACGCCAAATTGGATCAAAACCTTGATTTCTCAAGATCCATTATAGTTCTGCCATAGGTTCTTTATCAAAGTTGGTTAACTTCTCGAGGGTTTCATTCTGTGCAGTGAAGATGGAGTTTTCGACACCGTTGATTTTGGGGGTTTCATCTCATTTCTTCTTCAAAACTTGAGGTAAAGATTTTCTTAGAGTTATATATATATATATTTGTAAGATCTATATGCTTTTTGAAATCATCTTTCGATAGCTTTGAAAATTGATTGTTGATTCAAGAAGTTGAGCGATTTTGAAATTGGGTTTGTCTCTTGTTCTTTTAAAATGATCTTACAGGTTTTGATCTTCGTTGATTGAACAAAATATGATTTTAGAAAGTTTTCTTTCAAAAGATTTGAGTTGTATAATTTTGGTGAGAAAACCTAGAATTCGGAGATTTTTTTTTGAAAGACTGAAAATCCATGAATGATATTGTTATATTTATTTTGTGTGTCAAAATAAATGGATTTTTGGAAAATTTCTTATTTATATTTATGTAAATGATGAATTTCAGGGAATATGAGAATTGTGGTTCATTTTAGAAATTATCGTTCAAAATGTTGAAATAGTCTTGAAATGACTAATTGTTGAGGATACTTGAGAAGAGGGAATTGTTTTATTCCTTGCATGATGAATTGGAATGAAAGTATTTATATTCATCTTGTGTTATTGGCATATTAATTCATTTGATTACATTAGACTTTGAAAGTTGATTTGAAAACTTAAATTGAGAAAAGAATGCTGAGAAACAAGTTTTCATGGGATGGTTTTGGGGTAAATATGTTCGTAAGTCTCGATAGGTGGTGTAGATGATATCGAATAAGTTGGCCTGAGAGTCCGGGGTGAAAGACCGAAAACCCACGCAGATAGGTGTCGAGCCTTCCGGTTAATACAGGTAAAAATGACAATTTGGTAGTACTTATATAGTCTATTTGCAGACACCGACCTAGGGATTACCAAAGTCATATTTACCGCTCTTGAAATGAATTATTAAATTTTGAAGAATTAAAATTGCATGACATCATTGAGCATGATGGTTTTCAAAGATGAATATGTGATTTTCTTTCAAAAGGGCATAGCATGGCATGTGCATTTCATTTCTTGAGGCTTGTATAAAATATATATACTTTGTTAAGGATTTCCTACTGGGCTTTATGCTTACCCTACGGATTTTTATGCAGAAAAAGATGTGGTGATGCTGCCTAACTAAAGGCTAGGAAATGGACTAAAGGCTAGGAAATGTGTGCTGAGAGTATGAGACTCTCATTTTGTTGTGACTCTGTGCGTAAGCCAAGGGTTGTATGTGTGTGGGTTTGAATAACCGTTTTGTGTAACCAAGCTCAAGCCTTGAAAAATTGTAAACCCTTGGGGTTGTTTATTTGTTTATTTACTTGTTGTTGGATTAATGTATTGTTGCATAAAGAACTATTGTATTATGTAATGTAAGTTTAGATATTTACGTTCAGTTTTCCTTGAAAGAGTCATGATTGTTGTATTATCATTTGGGCTAGAAATTTGGGGCGTTACAAAATGTGACTTTACAAATTCATGCATCATATGCATTATTAAATACCTTTTATACTATAATGATGATTTGAACGGTGGAAAGTTGAAAGGGGGTAAATAGTCTATGAGCCCAGGTAGTAAGTCTGGTAGTTTTGAGTTGTGTCTTGTATTTGGTACCCGCGTGGGTAGTCAAGGAGCCCAATTTCCCTATCTGCACTTATCGTTGGACGAATGTAGGAAAATATGTTTGGGTGTCCACGATCTCGCCATTTCAAGAGTTGGCAAATGTGGAAAAACATGGTTTTGGGTGTCCACGGCCCCGCCGTTTCTGGAGTCGGTAAATGCAGAAGGGAAAATTATTTTTTGGTGCCCATCACCCTACCCTTTTTGGAGCTAACAAATGTGGGACTATTTTAAGAATACAAAATCTATATCTATGTATGTATTTGAATTTCGAGTCTTACTTAGAAGGTCATAGTATATTTACTACCCTGTCAGAATTCCAGAAATGTTTACTTAACTTACATTTTGCACAGTCTTGCATATGGGCTTTGATACATATACATAATACAATAATTATAGAAAGATGCATTGCATGATCATGTGTCTTCCAATTAATGTTATGACCTGTTAAGTTCATTACCTATTGAGCTTTTGCTCACCTCCAAACTAACAATTTTTAGGAAATGAAGCTAAAGTGCTCCGTAAATGAAAGTTTGGATTAAAGAACACTTTTGGACATGAAAGCTTGTGTTGAATCAAGTTTTGCTTGTGTTAGAGATAGTTCTCTAAACGACTATGTGTAGTCCGATAATTTGTTGTAACAAGGATAAAAAAAAAATTGTTAAATTTTTCCTTACTCATAGAACTGTTTTATTTTTGGTTGTAAGTGTAATGAACAATCATTGTAAAGTTTTGGAAACAGTTCAAAAGGGAAGGAATGTTGTTTATGTTACATCCTTCTATATGGTTTTGTTGTATTGCCGATTTTGTATTGGGAATGCTCGAAAGATGAGGGGAACAAGAGGGTGCGTTTGTCAGGGCGTTACAAATTGGTATTAGAGCTAACTGAGTTGAATACCTGGAGCTTGTGAGAAGTTGCTTTACCACATAGGGCTATTGTGTTAGTACGGGACGTTAGTTTGCCTTGTGTGTCTTATCTGTTGTGTGATTATGTGGGTGTGGAGTTAATCTCTTAGGATATGACTTGTGCCTATTGCAGTCATCGAAATCGTTTTGGAAAGGCACCTGATCAATGCTTTTTCCACTGGGAGGTCCTTGAGTGCCATGGGACTAGTCGGCATCTTGAGGAAGAAACTCATATGTGCTTTATGTGTTAATGTGACTAGGTGGTGTGCTTTATGTGACTTAGATCTCTGCATACGCGTGTGTTTAAGTCATTGGTGACATGTGGGTTAACATATAGTGTATGAATTATGAGTTAAATCCTTATTCCTTACTTCTATAAAGGATGTATGGACGCAATAGATGTCGCGACAAGCCACACAGAGGTAGTCAGGATATGTTGACTCGGCAAGATTTACCTTACCAAGAAGAAGGGGTAGGGCAAAACGACGCGGCCGTCCCTCCAGCCCAAGATGCAATGAGGGTATTAGCCCGAGAGATGGCAGGGGCTCTCCGAGAGTCCATAGAAATACTCTGAGCCAAGCAAGCGGTGAGGATGATAGATGACGAGACTCGAACATCTTTCTTGAAGAAGGAATTCTTATGTCCTAACCCCGCAAAGTTTAGTGGTAAGCCTGATCCCATGAAGGTGGATGAATGGCAGGAACAAATTATTAAGTCCTTCAAGATTCTGGACATTCGTGATGGAGAACTTCGGGTAGCACTAGCAACCTACCAACTTAAAGGCAAGGCCGGTCAATGGTGAAAGTCTGTTAAGCATAGAGTAAAGCATACTTGGGAGGCATTCACTCACGCCTTCCAAGCGAAGTTTTTGCCTCCTATGGCTAGGGAGAGGTTGAGAAGCAATTTGAGAAACTCTAGTAGTTGGACACCCAAATGGCAGAATTTGAGGCCAGTTTTACTAGTCTAGCGCGTTTTGCACCCAAGCTCGTGGTGACTGAGAAGCGCCGGTGTTTTGAATCTGAGAAGAGATTGAGGCCCAAAATCCTAACAAAGGTGATGGGTAATATGTATCGGGAGTATGATAGGCTGGTGAAAGTCGCCGCTCATGCAGAAATTATGTTAGAGGCGGAGGAAGCTAGGCAGAGGCATAAGAGGTCAAGCTACACAAAATCTAAGGGTGATTCTAGATCATTCGATAAATCTAGGGGTTCATTTTCTTCTTTCCCGTCTATGCCTCAACAATCTAAGTCATCGAGGTCTATTTCTATAAGCAGTTCTAGAACTACTGGTCCTATAAATGTTACATATTTTCGATGTGGCCAGCAAGGTCACAAAGTAGGTGAGTGCAAATAGAATCCTAGTCATCAGCAACCAACTCGTTCTCGGAAGGGGCCAATTGCCTACATGTTACCATTGTAAGCAATCGGGCACATGAAGAGGTCTTGCCCACAGCTAGTCGGGATGGAAAATGCTTATGGATCCCAAAATTATGGGGGTCGTCTGGCAGGCCAAGGTCAACTATAGAATTATCAATCGATTCAGTCTGGACAGTCTTCCAGGGCAGTACAAGCGGCCACATCAGCACAGTCAACACAATCAGCTAACATTTTGAGAGGAAATAGAGGTGAATAGAGACCCCAAGTGCGAGTTTATGCAGTCACTGCTTCTAACCAATCATCTAGACCATCAATGATGAGAGGTACTTATCTTATTTATAACACTTGGGCCAATGTATTGATAAACACGGGAGCATCTCATTCATTTATCACATCAGCATTTGCATCCACGTTGGGCTTAACAGTAGAACAACTAGTCTTCACTTATGGCTGAGTCACCAATCGAGGGGTCAAGTTGTCTTGAATCGAGGGTGTCATGGGTTTGTAATTAAGGAAGCTAAATGTCAACTCCCTTTTAATTTGGTAATATTGGAAATATCGGGGTTTGATGTTATTCTTGGTATGGATTGGTTGTCCTCTTATCGGGTCGTCATAGATTGTTATCGCAGAAGGGTTATGGTATGTACCATTGGCAGGGATTATTTTTATTGTCTGAGGGATAGAGCCGAGAGAGGGTTGTCATCATTTTATGACCCACATAGTCGAGGCAAACTCATTTTTCTTCTTGCAACTATTGTAGATAATGAAGGTAGTGCAGTCTGTGGGATATTTCCTAAGGTAGTTTGTGAATATCCAGATGTTTTTCCTAAGGAACTCACCTAGTTACCAGCTCATCGTGAGGTAGAATTCTCTATAGATCTGGTACCTATTAAAACACCCATCTCTATCTCGCCATATAGATTTTTCCCTGTAGAGCTACTTGTCTTAAAGGAGCAATTACAAGAATTGCTCGACAAGTGTACACCTTAGCACCTCACCATGTGGGGAGCACTGGCTCTTTTTGCTAAGAAGAAAGATGGATCGTTGTGATTATGCATCGACTATCATAATTTAAATAAAGCCACGATCAAAAACAAATATCCCTTGCCCCGAATAGACGATATTTTTTACCAACTTAAGGGTTCGCGTTGTTTCTCAAAGATAGATTTAAGATCGGGTTATCATCAATTGCAAGTGAAAGAAGAGGACATCCCTAAAACGGCCTTTCACACACGATATGGCCACTACAAATTCCTTGTGATGCCATTTGGTCTAACCAATGCTCCCACAACATTTATGGATTTAAGGAATAGAGTTTTCCAAGATTATCTTGATAAGTTTGTAGTAGTCTTCGTGGACGATATTCTTATCTATTCACCTTCTGAAGAAGAGCACGAAAGGCATCTCCATATTGTTTTGCAATTGCTTTGAGAACACCGATTGTACACTAAACTTGAAAAGTGAGAATTTTGGCTTTCAGAAGTGAAGTTTTTAGGTCATGTGGTCTTAAGAGAGGGACTCACGGTGGATTCTTCGAAGATTGAAACAGTGTTAAAGTGGGAACAACCTAAGAGCATTTTTTAGTGTTATAGTTGTGCGATAAATGTACTAAGTGAGATTATTGTGCGATGGATGCACAGAAGGATTGGTTTACAAAGCAATACATACTGACTAACAACGCATGTTCCATACAAGATAAACAAACGATGTATGATGTTAATTGAAAGCATGTTCTACGTATGAGGCAGGCATATTCTATGCAACATTGAAAGCTTATTCCATGCATGAGACAAGCAATATTGAAAGCATATTCTATGCATGAATAAAGACCACATTCTACGAAACATTGAAAGCATATTCTATGCATGAGACAAGCATATTCTATGCAATATTGAAAGCATATTCTATGCATGAGGCAAGCATATTCTATGCAATATTGAATGCATGTAGAGGGAAACGAGCAACACTCAGCGTAATGCGTCATGTACATTATGAGATGAGTATAGGGTACTCTACCACAACCTATTGAAATGTACTACAGAGGGAGGCAACTCAACAAAACTCTGTTAAGTCAATAGCAAGAGTAGCCAATCACGCAGTTCACAGCAACCCATATGTATGAATATGTAGGCCTAAAGCACATGCATTAATCAGAGGGAATATGGAAATCCCCAAGAGAGTTTCGAAATGGTCAGAGACAGTTTTCGAAAGTTGAATCATATCAGAATCTTCATGGGGGTAAACCCACCCTAATCTAAGGGAAAGTGCCCAATAGATGACTTTGGCAAACTGAGAGATAGGTTGGATCTAAGCCCCTTGTTCAATTGATGACCCGATCAGATGCACAGAAAATTGCCCCTAGTGTCCAGTCACTGGCCACTGTTTTCACCATTCTGTAGACACAAGTAATAGGGATCATCAGATCCGTTGTCAACCCATCAGACTCATGTTTTTCTTCTGACACATTGAGAAACTCACTCCAGTCCCCTCTAAAGAAGTGATAGATTCTTCATGTACACTGATCATAAATGTGTTGCCCTTTGCATGGGCACTCAGCTCGTTTATGAATTCCACGCATGGACTTGTTTTCGAGTTTGGAGCGAACATTTGTGTATGGAATTTTGACCATGCCACTCTGTTGAACTTTTTCGAACGACAGACTTGCTAGGATGACTCGATGAAGAGCGCTTTTTGACAACACAACAGACACGTTATGGTGACTTGATGAAGAGCGCATACTAAAACAAACACTGGGCGCGACACAACTAAATTCACAGCTAACCCAAAGGCATAAAAAAAAGACTCAAGATAACTGATCATTCATAGTGCCCCTAGTTTCACTTATGCTCCTTTCAAACTCAGTTTCACAAAACTCGAGTTTCGATTCCATTTTTTTGTTTGCTCAAGATAGAGATTCTATTGATAAGTTCAAGTATTGAAAATTTCTCCACTTGTTGATTCAAGCTAGTTCTTTGTTACCCAGCACAAGTATATGATATGCACAGCAATCGGTGTAGCTCATGGATTGATGTGAAGCTGACGACGTGAATTGGGCAAGGTGATTGAGTTGAGACAGAATGAGATGGATATGATTGAGACCGAACTTCCGGATGAAGTTGCCTACGTATCCCAAGAATGGGAATCAGGTCAACGTAGTTCATGGTTGAGGTTCCCTCGGGTGTTAACACTCTCCTTTTACGCTCTGACTTTTGCCAAAGTCTCCCCTTCGGGGTTTTCAACCTTGCGAGCTCTATTTATTTGATTTCTCATTTTTCATGCTCTAACGTTTTCCTAGGTGGCCCTTTCGGGTTTTCGGCCTAGTGAGCCTCTCGAGGATAATGTTACAACATTTGTGGTGAATGTGGTGAATTTGATCAATGGTCACCCCTGCCCTAATCACTGGAACTGACTTCGCCTTGATTTGAGCTTGGTTCTCCACTCTCTTATGCATGCCTTCTTCTTTTCTCGTGCTCCATTTTGAAGGTTGGCTCTTCTTGCACTGTGGCACCTCCTCGCATCGGCTTCCCCGAATTCAAACAGAAGTTCCCTTCATGATTGGATTTCATTCCAATGGATGCCCCTGGCTTGATGATTAAGTTCTTTTCTTTTCTTCTTTCTTTTCTTTTCCTTTTCTTTTCCTTCTACTTTTCTTTTTTTTTTTCTTTTCTTTTCTCTTTATTTTTGGTTTCATTTTTTTATTTCTGTTCATTTCTTTTCTCTTTGAAATAATGAAAACACCAAGGGGAGAGATTCTATGATTTGTGAGGTCTGAAAGTCGCGTTTGCATTTGTAGATCTGAAAGCCGGTTTGTGCTTACCAACATGATCGCCTAATGACGAAGAGAATCCCTAGGACAGTATAGGATACCGCACACAATTCTGAGCCTATCTTCGCCAGTTTAGCAAAAGAGAGAGCTTAAGATTTTTTGAAAGCATGAAAGGCTTTGTGCCGACAAGTCAGAATTCATTCAACTCAGTTAGGGGATCCTTCTCAATACTCGAGTTTATTAACAGAATTTCATTCAGAAAACAAATTCAAGTCTTCTGTTATTTACAAAAGGTCACACATGCATCATTATAGGCACAATAAAATGATCAAAAACTTGACTCCCATTTTCTTATAAAGATGAAGACCTGAGGGTACACAAGAGTGACTAAAAGGAAAAGACTCAACTGGCGCAACAACGTAAGAAAGGCAAAAAATAGCACTCACAACAAAACTATTTACAAGACACAACTCAAAACAAGACAAAGCATTTCTGAGACAAAAAGGGGATTTCCCTTCTCAAAGTCCATCCGCAGAATTCAAAAACAACTTTAAGTAGCCCACAGGAAGGTCCAGACCTACCGTCAATACACATCCACACCCAAAAGGATTGATTTCAGACTTTTAACCTAGTTGAGACTGAGGTTCCTCATTCCAACCAGCAGTGTTGGCAGCACTGCTTCATAAATCTTCCACACATCTAAATCAATTGAATTTTCTGTCTCTTCAAAGATATCGTTCCTTTTGCTCGGATTGGAATCAGAAGATTTTGGGATGAACACAATGGGTTTGGGCTCATTAGCGGGTATGATATGTTGGCTAGGGTAATGATTGGCCATTGGCAAGCTGTTGGTGGGTTTCATGTTATGGAATGGGTTATTGACAGCTTTGGGATTGTCAGGTGGGGTGATGACCTTCTTATCAATCAGGTCTTGAATTTCATGGCGAAGGCAAAAGCAACGATCTGTACGATGACCGTACTGTTGGTGAAATATGCAATATTAGGTAGAGTCGTGTATAGGTGGAAGAGACTTATGGAGAGGCCGAGGATTAAGCAGCTTGAGATACCCTTTCTCCATCAGTACGCTCCGTGCACAAGTTAGGCTCATATGAAGTTGGGTGAAGGTTCGTTTCAGGGAGTGGGAAGCACTAGGTTTAGAAACATTGGCAAAAGGAGTACCGAGTGTTGGTCGGGTATCCATAGGCTTGGGACTGGAATTAGGATGGGTGTTTCTGGTAGGGAATCCCTTTCCGTTATTTTCCCCCTGATTTAAAATGCTCTCAACCTGAGCGACAACAGTGTACTCCACCGTTTTTGCAACAACTGTAAGCAATTGTTGTTTGTTCAGCCCTTTTACCTTCAATGCCTTGATAGCCCACCGATGTTGTGCATAAGGATCAATACTTGTCCCAGCTTTGTTCTTGTAACTTGCTTCAATTTGGCCAAGGGGTTGGAGGGCTATATCAAAGCAAGACCCATTTGTGGTTGATCTATCATCACCCAGACTTGGGATAGTTTCGGATTGGACCTTTTCAATTGCAGCTTGCCCCAAGATTGAGGAGCTTGGTGACGGGATCGAAACCCCAAATGTTAAATCTACCACTGTTCCTTGAAGGTCTTCAATCATTCCCAACATCTCAGCAGTAGTAGGTTCACTCATGTTACGCCCTTGGCATACCTCAACTAGATTGGGTGCATCCATCATACACAAATCAATACTTTCTAGAATGAACACCTCAGGGTTAGGTAAATGGGCCGGGGTGATGTATATGCTGGGGTTGAAGGTAGGTGGTAGTGTATAGATGAGGTTAAGGTAAGCAGGAGGTATTTGGTAATTGTGGTCTGGAGGTGGAGCTATCATCTGGTTGTCGATGAGACTCTAGACCTCATGACGAAGGTGGTAGCAACGATCGGTGCCATGACCGCGCTGTTGATGGTAGACACAGTATTTGGTAGGATTATGTCTAGCTAGGAGTGGGTCAGGAAGTGGTTGGGGATCAAGGGGTTTGAGATACCCTTTTTTCACCAGGAGTTTTAGTGCGGTGGTTAAGCTCAAATAGAGGGAAGTGAAAGTTTTGCCTTGAGCTCGGGCTGGGCTGGCCATTTCTGGGCTTGTATTGGCAAAAGGGGTGGCTGTGGCGACTGTATTGATTTCAGTGAGTTTGGGAATAGTGCTACTACTAGCATTGAAACTCCCGGCAATCACCTTCCTCGTCGGTTCACTTGTTTTGAGAATGCTCCCACTGTTGAACGCACTCTCAATCTGCACTCCTAATTCATGCAAAGTTTTGAAGGTGAATAGTAGACAAACTATTAACTTCTGCAACAAGTTAGGCTCAAGGTTCTGCACGACTATTCGCACTTGGTCCCTCTCAGAAGGGCCATCCGCCATCTGTGCTGCCTTTGCTCTCCACCTTACAACAAATTTCGCAAAAGACTCTGTAGGATTCTGACAAGTTGCTTCAAGCTCTTGAATAGTCACTTCAAGTTGGGTATTGTAAGAGTACTGATTGACAAATGCCTCAGCCAACTTTTCCCAGTTCTGCTTCATTGGATCCTCCAACTTGGTGTACCAAGTGACTGCTATACCCGACAGGGTTCTCCCATACAGAGAGAGCTTTTGAGGCTTAGTCAGACCTACCGGCTTCAGGATGTCCAATAAAAGCCAGATGTGTACCATAGGATCTCCAGACCCATTGAAACGGTCAATGTATGGCATTTTGAATCTATCTGGGAGTCTTACGGCAGCCTCAGTGTATCCATCCTCAATGTCGAGAATGGAATTAAGTCCCTATGCCTTTTTGAATTGTTTCGCAAGATTAGCAATTTTTACCGAGGTCAGGTTGAGATCATTAACATCAAGGGGTTAAAGCCGCTCATTAGGTTGCACCAGGGGTCTGAAAACTCGAGCTTGAGCCAACCCTCCTCGAGGATCTGGACCTTGCACATTTTAAGTTAGCGGAGGTGGGTCAAAGTTCGACTGGGGGTCCAGGACTGGATGTGTAGTAGATGCCCCAGATGGGCATTGCATTTCAGCATTGGTCTCAACTTGTATAGCAATTCCCTGGTTTAGGGTCGTTCTCATGGCCACAGTTTCTTCTGGACTCTGAGCCATCACGGGTCTGTTGAGTTGGATAGGTGTAGCCTAAATGCTGACCAACAAGGATTTCGACCTGGTTATACCTGATGTATCTGAACTAGATTAGTTTAGACAGGTTTGACTTGATTGGGCTTTTTCAGAGTGGGCCTTTTGACATTGGCTGGATCTTTTCTAAGCAGACCCTTGGCGGATCAGATGGACTGAGCCTTTGTTGAGTGGGTTTTTTCTGGGATTGAATAGACTATGATGGGTTAAGGTAGGTACTACTCCTTCTCTATCTCAGACAAACCTAGCATTAAAAACAAATGCACCATCAGATCAAAATACCGGGTATGCTGGTCAAATCAAAGCAAGATACAATTTTTCTGGGTTTTGGTTCTGGTATATTTCCACCATATCAAACACAAACTCCTGGATTTTGACCCAAATCTGATTCTGATATGATCCTCAAAGTTTGAAAAGGACCTCCTCAATATTAAGACTCTCAAAGGATTGTATCACACATACCCTACGAGTTCACACTTTGCATAAAAGCACTCAAAAACACCCCTATGAGAGGTTAGGGTTACCCTGTCCTAGTTTCGTTAAGAACTAGGGTTCACTAAGCAAACATGCGATTTCAAACAATCCTGCATTTGGGTGAGCAACCTGTCCTAATTTGGAATGGTCTCTATGGCTTCCGATATGCAACTAGGTTGAATGGTCAAAAAAGATGCCTCGGCAAAACCGAGGTTTGTGTTCCCATCGTGGCAGAGCCCGCAACCGGTCAGCCTTATGGCATGCTTTTCCAAGCAAGCCTCGGGCAAACCATTCAGGAATAGCAGATGGCAAACACTGCGAGTTAAGCGCACCAATGCAAATGTAATGCAAAGAAACACATAAGTGTAAACAAAACAACATATCATGCGTTCGAGTCAAGTTCTCTAAATCCCCAGTAAAGTCGGTAGAAACTGTAGACCACCCAAACTTCCTCCGCGCGCCCTCCTTTCGGAGAGGCGCGAATTTGGGTTCTAGCTACTACAGTTCGGACTCCTGTCACGGTTCTGAATCTAATCTCACAAAGTGCAATGTAAGACTGATAAATCACCAAAGAGTCCAAATCTAGCAATTGTTTTTGGAAAATCGATTTTAATCAAGAAGTGCCAAACATGGACTGCTTTGCCAGATTACAGAGTCGCCACCTAAATATTTTGTTTTGGGAAATTTAGGAAACCCTGACTCGTGCCTAAGGCCATGTGTCCGTCATCACCAAAGTTGCCTTGGCTCAGGAACTTGGGTACGAGAGGGGAAGGTCCTGAAATGAGCACCCCAGCTTGCCCGATCAAAGGATCGGCCTCTACTAAACATAATATGTTGTTTTATAAACCTCATGTGTTCTTGTTCTGATTATTAGCTTAACTTACTATGTGATGCGCACAGCATACAAGTATCGACTAAAATCGCGAGAATTGGAACAAAACAACTCATGTTTGTCTTTTGAAAATGGTTTGGAAGTGCTACTCACAAGTAGGCTAAAGCGCGGATTTGCCACCCTCAAGTGGGCTTAAAACAACATGATTTTGCCACCTCGAGTGGGCTTAAAACTCACAATCATCGAGTTGTTCCAATTCAGGCAATCAAGTATTTACCCACAGGCATTCATACAGTTAATCACCTAAGCAAGTAGCCTCATGGCAAGCATGTTGTCATAGCAACACTCACACTCATGCAAGTATGCTAAAGCGTAAACACTTACAGTGTACTCTGAGCCAAAATAGAAAACTAGTCAGAAAACAATGCATGATCCTAACTATACAAGATGCCGAATGCAACACTTGCAAAATGAAACTAAACAGGCTCAGCTGTCTAAGGGGGCATATGAATGCAACACTTGATAACATGCTTTGAAACACGTATTCAAGTAAGTATTGAATACAATGCAGTTTGAATGATGCGCCGAACCCGATACATGCAAGACAAATGAATGATGCATGCATGCAAAACATAAGGTATGCTAATTGAAATATGCCCTAAACTAATCATCAAAAGCTGATAAGTAAAAGGGAGAAAGAACTGGGTTGGAAGACATGCATCACACACACGCACACTTATCACAACAAAGCGCCCTCTCGAAGGAGGGTCCGAATAAATAGGCTAAGCTAAGCTAAGTTAAGCTAGCTAACTAATCTAATTAAGCTAATAGACTAATTATTACAAACCATTCGAATAACTAGTAAACTACTTACTATTTATTACAACACTTAATTAATTAGCAACTAATTAATTAAATTACAAATTTAAGCTAACTAACAAGTGAAGCACCAAACTATACTACCTCAGCTCTGTTCCAAGAGGTTAAAGATGCATGCTCGGTTTCTACCCTGAAAAGCTCTCCGGTTTGCTCTTTAGAGGCTCTGTTTGCAGGGTGTCTTCAAGAACTTGTTGCTGAAACTTACCCAAACAATGCTGGGGAGTGCACCAATGGCCTGCCGGCCATGAGAAGCTGTTTCTAACCCCTCTGCTGGCCAGGAGTGGACCTCTACCGGCCAACAATGAAAGGGTGCCGGCCATCAATGTGGCACTACTGGCCATTGGTGTGCTGCGACACCAAACTGCAACAGAGCACAAAACAGAGGAAAAGAGAGGGTCTCCCAAGAACGTGTATGTACTATGTCCCTCCTTATCATCTCAAAACATCAAGGGAGAGGCACTATTGGATCCAAAACCATCAACCAAGCGTACAATGCATGATGGCCAAAGATCCAACTTGCACACATTTCAATAAATCAAGAGAAACAATACTCTAAGACCACCACCTTATCATGGATAATCAAAGGCAATAGAGACAAAGGGAATTGGCTCATTTTCATCACTTCAAGTATGAAATGAACCAATTCACCTTGTGTTCAATATAACGTCCAATTGAACACAATGCAATTCAAATGCAACATACTTATCTTGGCATATTTTACTTGATTCAATTCTTGTTTACATATTTTACATTACCAAGTCATTCTTTAGTTGGCTTGTCCAATGTGAAAGTCCTCTAATGAGAGGGAGGTCAATCAAAAGATGACTTCAGACATGGGAGAGACCATGCTTTTGACTAGGAGGAACCCTCAAAAGAGAGTTAAAGCAATTTAAGCATAAGTCTCAATCGGCTTAAACATAACCTCAAGACTAACCAATCCCCAAAACAAATCTAAAGTGAAGAAATGAGGGAGATGGCAAATTTTTTAGTGCTAAGGTGGCATGAAAAACAAGACTCTAACATGTAAAAACTTCATGTACAACATGCCAGAAGGCTTAAGCATTAAAACTAGTGAAGAGCTTTACACTAGGACTATGCAAAATCAGTCACAAAGCACCAAAACAGCCCTAGACAGACCTAAAGCATGCCAAATCAGTGGCTAAAACATGAAGAAACTCAGGCACAAAAGCAAGAGAAATATGCTCATATGATGGCTCACAAACAAGGCACAAAGCTCAACTCTCAAAAAGCACTCAAAGAGTGATTTAAGTGGAAGTATGGCAAAGATATAAGCTTTGAAATTACATACCAAATGATGCCATATCATGCAAACATCACAAGCAAAGCATGCTAGAGGCCCTAAAACTCAAAGCTAGTTAAGGCATTCACACTATAGCTATGCAAAACATGAGCCATATGACCAAGACAGCCCAAAATAGTCCTAAAACAACCTAAATGGAGTTCTAAAACATGCTTGAAATAAGCTAAGAATGGCTAGACTTAGAGGCCAAAACAATAGCACATGTTAGGTAATTTAGCACAATTGCACAACAAGCATACAAAGCAAGCTTCATATGATCAAGACCACTCAAAACAGAGTTAAAGCATGCCAAAACATGAGTAAAAGCATGCTGGAGTATAGCCAAAATAAGCTAGAACAATAGGCCAAAACACCAAGTATGCTAGGCTAGTGAGCAAGATTGCACTAGAAGTGAAAAAACCAAGCAAGAGGTGACCCCACCAACCAAAATTAGAGTTAAAGCATGTCAAAATAACACCAAAAACATGCTTCAACTAAGCTACAAAAGAGTAGAAAGATGGGCTAACTCATTAGGCATGTTAAGCTAGTAAGCAAGATTACACTACAAGTGTAAGATGCAAGCAATGATTGGCCAAACCAACCACAAAAAAAGTTTTAAAATGTTAAAATAAAACCCAAAACATGCTCAAACTAAGCTAAGGCAAGTCACAAAAACATGCTACTTTGCAAGGCTAACTAGGCATAGCATGGAGAGACAAGGAGCGGAAGCCACCCCCTCCTATTTGGAACCTCAAAACAAGCTTTCTACCACTAAAATTCCTCTAGAATTTAGTGGTTTTAAGGCCAAAAGAGATTGACTCAAGAGCCTTTAAAAGAAGGCTCTAAAGGCTTTGCAAGCCAAAGAGCAAAGGGTGGTAACCACCCCCTAACCACACAAGGCTCAAACCAACACTTTTAGGACTGAAAAACAGAGGAAAAACAAAGGTTTTTGTAGTTCAACACCACCCCAAAAACAGCCCCAAAGTAGTTGAAAACTATGGCAAAACAATAGTGCACAATGAGCTTAAAAGGGATAAGAGGTTACCTTTCAAGCACAGCAGCAAAACAGCCCCAATTCTTAGCTAAAACAACCTTTTGGAGCTCAAACAAAGTCCCAAGCTACCTCAGCCCAAAGGTGATCAACTTTTGTTAAGGAAGTGTATGCAAATATGTAAGGAATTCTCACCTTTAAGCCTAAAACAAGAGGAGAGACAGAGAATTCTAGAGAGAGGGAAGAATTTGCTCACAAATCTTCTAGAGAGAGAGGATTTTTAGAGAGAGAGGCTCCCAAAATTCCTAAGCCTTCAAAATGTTCTAACCTTGCAAAATATGAGATATAGCCTCCATATATAGCAAAAATATGAGCTTGGTCGAAATATCTGTGCCGGGGCTTGTGTAGAACAGCTGGAGGGAAAAGATATGCAAAATATCTAATTTTTTTACATCATTGGCCGGCCAGCCATCACTGATGGCCGGCACTGCATCATCCATGGCCGGCACCCTTCACCAGTGGCTGGCAGAGAGAAATTTGCTCTGCAGGTCCAACTTCAAACGGGAATATCTCCTTCATCTGGACTCCTTTTCAGGTCATTCTTGTGTCCAAATTGAAGCCCCGGAAGTATGCTTTCCAATGGTGGAAGCCTTGCATCAAAATTGAAACTGTGCAAAAAGTTATGACTATTTTGCTGAAACTGCTCAGTTTCGATCCTACCCGGATTCATGCCGAACTTCTCCCAAACTAGTTTTCTTCTCTCCTCTCCCATTTTCTTCAACTCCAAACCCATAAACAAGGTGTTTTGAAAGATTTTTCAAAGATTTCATCTCTCTTTCATTCATTTCCACTTTGTCGTTGCTCGGTTTATCGAAAAGAACAACATTTAACAAAGTGCGAGCGTCGGAACATCGTAGGAACCTATTTTCAAAAATATTTTGAAAGAGAGGGTTTTAATGTCTAAAAACCAGTCAAAATAGTTTTGGTCCAAAAAGGGGTGTGAGGTTGGTATTTGACTCTCCTCTTGCTGAAGAAATCGAACCTTTGCACTGCACAACTTTCATCACCATGTAAGCAATTAGTGACGCCCAAGTCTTAAGGGTGGTCAAAAATGGGGTGTCTACAATTACCCTTCTTTGACAGAGCTCGAAGTCATGAAATGACATGAGTGAATGTCAAAGCCCAGAGACGACCTATTTTTAACAAAGCCAAAGACTTGGACAAACAAACAAAATGTAAATGCAGTTGGTTGAACCCGAAGGTTGCCTACGTATCCCTTGGCAAGGAATCAAACCAGCGTAGTTCAGGGGCAAGATGCAAAATGATACACAATTAAACAATGTAAATGAAATACTGTGTAATGGAATAATCAAACCGTAAGTAGTGCAAAACCACACAAATATCATAAAGGGATGGAATGCAACATCAAACTACGTTTAACATAGAAAAGGTGCCGGAACCCTCAAACCATAATTCTCTTTGGTGGAGTAGGCGTATGCACAGGCAGAACTATGTGTTTCGCAGAAAGAGTACAAGATACAAGTAATTAAGGTGGTATGATATAAGTGAGGAATGATCTGCTGTGGAAAGATCATGATCCTAAATGCTGAATGCAACAAAACAAAGTACAATGCAATGGATGCAATGGATGAAGTGAATAAGGCGCGCAGCCAAACCATATCTTGCCTAGAAAAGGCATAAACACAAAACAGACCACGTCTAACATAGAAATGGTGCCGACACCCTCAGACCACAATTCTCTTAGTGGAATAGGCGCGTACACATTAACACAGAACCATGCTTCAACAAAGGAAAGTATGGGCACATACCAAACCAAGCATAACATATAAAGGGTGCAAGCGATAAATGGACGATGCAGATATGATGCAATGGATGCATGCGATAGATGCTATATACAATGCGATAGATGTAATAGATAATAAAATGCAATGTCATAGCTAAAAAGTGAAAGTACCTTACAGGGGCAATTGGCGATGACTCACCTTATGCTGTTGGGGATCTTCCTCTTCTGCATCTTGCATTTCCAAACTACAGGTACTAGTTTTCTCTCTGGTTATGTTCGCAACTTTCCCTATTCTCCAACAGGGTGACAGACTAGGTTGGTTCAGTATCCAAAATCAAGGCACATACCCGCTACCTCAACCTATGGGGCTTCCGTACAGATTTCAAACCGAGGATACACCCCTGGGTATTTAAACCAGACTCTAGTCTCGGAAATCCCGAACCTTTGCGTTCTAGGCATCATCCATACGAACTCTAGTTTCCACCATCTCAGTTGATCTCCTAGGAACTCACAACAAACACAGGTAGGTGGCTATACCAGACCACCGGAAGTCGCTCAGGAACGACAAATACCAAAGGAATTGTACCTTTAGAGGATTTAAGGTCTCCTAGACCAGAAAGTGCACAAGATAGTGCGAGGCAGAGCAGCATGATTTGAATTTGCACAAGATAGTGTGATGGGCTAAAAACGCGAGTGTAAAGTGCACAAGAAAGTGCGATGCGCAAGAAAGCGTGAGTGCACAAAAAAAAGTGCGATGCGGAAGAAAGTGTGAGTGCACAAGAAAGTGCGATGCGCAAGAAAGCGTGAGTGCACAAAAAAAAGTGCGATGCGCAAGAAAGCGCGAGTGCACAAAAAAATGCGATGAAATGCATGTTCTATGCAAGTAAGGTGCACAAAAAAGTGTGAACAAAACAAATAGTTGTGCGATAAATGTACTAAGTGAGATTATTGTGCGGTGGATGCACAGAAGGATTGGTTTACAAAGCAATACATACTGACTAACAACGCATGTTCCATACAAGATAAACAAACGATGTATGATGTTAATTGAAAGCATGTTCTATGTATGAGGCAAGCATATTCTATGCAACATTGAAAGCATATTCCATGCATGAGACAAGCAATATTGAAAGCATATTCTATGCATGAATAAAGACCACATTCTACGCAACGTTGAAAGCATATTCTATGCATGAGACAAGCATATTCTATGCAGTATTGAAAGCATATTATATGCATGAGACAGGCATATTCTATGCAATATTGAATGCATGTAGAGGGAAACGAGCAACACTAAGCGTAATGCGTCATGTACATTATGAGATGAGTATAGGGTACTCTACCACAACCTATTGAAATGTACTACAGAGGGAGGCAACTCAACAAAACTCTGTTAAGTCAATAGCAAGAGTAGCCAATTACGCAGTTCAAAGCAACCCATATGTATGAACATAAGCATAAAGCACATGCATTAATCAGAGGGAATATGGCAATCCCCAAGAGTTTTGAAATGGTCAAAGACAGTTTTCAAAAGTTGAATCATATCGGAATCATCATGGGGGTAAACCCACCCTAATCCAAGGGAAAGTGGCCAATAGATGACTTTGGCAAACTGAGAGATAGGTTGGATCTAAGCCCCTTGTTCAATTGATGACCCAATCAGATGCAGTGTCCAGCCATTGGCCACCGATTGGGTTTATGCTCCTTGTTCGATTGATGGCTCGATCTGATGCACAGAAAATTGCCCCTAGTGTCCAGTCACTGGCCACTGTTTTCACCATTATGTAGACACAAGTAATAGGGATCATCAGATCCGTTGTCAACCCATCAGACTCATGTTTTTCTTCTGACACATTGAGAAACTCACTCCAGTCCCCTCCAAAGTAGTGATAGATTCTTCATGTATACTGATCATAAATGTGTTGCCCTTTGCATAAGCACTATCTGCTCGTTTATGAATTCCACGCATGGACTTGCTTTCGAGTTTGGAGCGAACATTTGTGTATGGAATTTTGACCATGCCACTCTGTTGAACTTTTTCGAACGACAGACTTGCTAGGATGACTCGATGAAGAGCACTTTTTGACAACACAACAGACGCGTTATGGTGACTTGATGAAGAGCGCATACTAAAACAAACACTGGGCGCGACACAACTAAATTCACAGCTAACCCAAAGGCATAAAAAAAAGACTCAAGATAACTGATCATTCATAGTGCCCCTAGTTTCACTTATGCTCCTTTCAAACTCAGTTTCACAAAACTCGAGTTTCGATTCCATTTTTTTGTTTGCTCAAGATAGAGATTCTATTGATAAGTTCAAGTATTGAAAATTTCTCCACTTGTTGATTCAAGGTAGTTCTTTGTTACCCAGCACAAGTATATGATATGCACAGCAGTCGGTGTAGCTCATGGATTGATGTGAAGCTGACAATGTGAATTGGGCAAGGTGATTGAGTTAAGACAGAATGAGATGGATATGATTGAGACCGAACTTCAAGATAAAGTTGCCTACGTATCCCAAGAATGGGAATCAGGTCAACGTAGTTCATGGCTGAGGTTCCCTCGGGTGTTAACACTCTCCTTTTATGCTCTGACTTTTGCCAAAGTCGCCCCTTCGGGGTTTTCAACCTTGCGAGCTCTATTTATTTAATTTCTCATTTTTCATGCTCTAACGTTTTCCTAGGTGGCCCTTTCGGGTTTTCGGCCTAGCGAGCCTCTCGAGGATAATGTTACAACATTTGTGGTGAATGTGGTGAATTTGATCAATGGTCACCCTTGCCCTAATCACTGGAACTAACTTCGCCTTGATTTGAGCTTGGTTCTCCATTCTCTTATGCATGCCTTCTTTTCTCTTGCTCCATTTTGATGGTTGGCTCTTCTTACACTATGGCACCTCCTAGCATCGGCTTCCCCAAATTCAAACAGAAGTTCCCTTCCTGATTGGATTTCATTCCAATGGATCATAGCTTATTGGATTTCATTCCAATGGATGCCCCTGGCTGGATGATTGACTTCTTTTCTTTTCTTTTCTTTTCTTCTTCTTTTCTTTTCCTTTTCTTTTCCTTCTACTTTTCATTTCTTTTTTTTCCTTTTCTTTTCTCTTTCTTTTTGGTTTCATTTTTTTTATTTCTGTTCATTTCTTTTCTCTTTGAAATAATGACAACACCAAGGGGAGAGATTCTATGATTTGTGAGGTCTGAAAGTCACGTTTGCATTTGTAGATCTGAAAGCCGGTTTGTGCTTGCCAACATGATCGCCTAACGACGAAGAGAATCCCCAGGATAGTATAGGATACCGCACACAATTCTGAGCCTATCTTCGCCAGTTTCGCAAAAGAGATAGCTTAAGATTTTTTGAAAGCATGAAAGGCTTTGTGCCGACAAGTCAGAATTCATTCAACTCAGTTAGGGGATCCTTCTCAACACTTGAGTTTATTAACAGAATTTCATTCAGAAAACAAATTCAAAAACAAATTCAAAGTCTTTTGTTATTTGCAAAAGGTCACACATGCATCACTATAGGCAAAATAAAATGATCAAAAACTTGACTCCCATTTTCTTATAAAGATGAAGACCCGAGGGTACATAGGAGCGACTCAAAGAAAAAGACTCAACTGGCGCAACAACGCAAGAAAAGGCAAAAAATAGCACTCACAACAAAACTATTTACAAGACACAACTCAAAACACAACTCAAAACAAGATAAAGCATTTCTGAGACAAAAAAGGATTTCCCTTCTCAAAGTCCATCCGCATAATTCAAAAACAACTTTAAGTAGCCCACAGGAAGGTCCAGACCTATCGTCAATACACATCCACACCCAAAAGCATTGATTTCAGACTTTTAACCTAGTTGAGACTGAGGTTCCTCAATCCAACCACTAGTGTTGGCAGCACTGCTTCATAAATCTTCCACACATCTAAATCAATTGAATTTTATGTCTCTTCAAAGATATCGTTCCTTTTGCTCAGATTGGAATCAGAAGATTCTAGGATGAACACAATGGGTTTGGGCTCATTAGCAGGTATGATATGTTGGCTAGGTTAATGATTGGCCATTGGCAAGCTATTGGTGGGTTTTATGTTATGGGATGGGCTATTGACAGCTTTGGGATTGTCAAGTGGGGTGATGACCTTCTTATCAATCAGGTCTTGAATTTCATGGCGAAAGTGAAAGCAACAATCTGTATGATGACCGTACTGCTGGTGAAATGTGCAATATTGGGTAGAGTCGTGTGTAGGTGGGAGAGACTTAGGGAGAGGCTGAGGATGAAGCGGCTTGAGATACCCTTTCTCCATCAGTACCCTTAGTGCACAAGTTAGGCTCATATGGGGTTGGGTGAAGGTTTGTTTCGGGGATAGGGAAGCACTAGGTTTAGAAACATTGGCAAAAGGAGTACCGGGTGTTGGTTAGGTATCCATAGGCTTGGGACTGGAATTAGGATGGGTGTTTCTGGTAGGAAATCCCTTTCCATTATTTTCCTCCTGATTAAAAATGCTCTCATCCTGAGCGACAAAAGTGTACTCCACCATTTTTGCAACAACTGTAAGCACTTGTTGTCTATTCAGCCCTTATACCTTCAATGCCTTGACAGCCCACCGAAGTTGTGCATAAGGATCAATACTTGTCCCGGCTTTGTTCCTGTGACTTGCTTCAATTTGGCCAAGGGGTTGGAGGGCTATATCAAAGCAAGACCCATTTGTGGTTGATCTATCATCACCTAGACTTGGGATAGTTTCGGATTGGCCCTTTTCAACTGCAGCTCGCCCCAAGATTGAGGAGCTTGGTGACGAGATCGAAACCCAAAATATTAAATCTACCACTATTCCTTGAAGGTCTTCAATCATTCCCAACATCTCAGTAGTAGTGGGTTCACTCATGTTACGCCCTTGGCGTACCTAAACCGAATTGGGTGCATCTATCATACACAAATCAATACTTTTTGGAATGAACACCTCAGGCTTAGGTAAATGGGCCGAGGTGATGTATATGCTGGGGTTGAAGGTAGGTGGTAGTGTATAGATGAGGTTAAGGTAGGCAAGAGGTATTTGGTAATTGGGGTCTGGAGGTGGAGCTATCATCTGGTTGTCGATGAGACTCTAGACCTCATGACGAAGGTGGTAGCAACGATCGGTGCCATGACCGCGCTGTTGATGGTAGACACAGTATTTGGTAGGATTATGTCTAGCTGGGAGTGGGTCAGGAAGTGGTTGGGGATCAAGGGGTTTTAGATACCCTTTTTTCACCAGGAGTTTTAGTGCGCTGGTTAAGCTCAAATAGAGGGGAGTGAAAGTTCTACCTTGAGCTCGGGCTGGGCTAGCCATTTGTGGGCTTGTATTGGCAAAAGGGATGGTTGTGGTGACTGTATTGATTTCAGTGAGTTTGGGAATAATGCTATTACCAGCATTGGTACTCCCGGCAATCACCTTCCTTATCGGTTCACTTGTTCTGGGAATGATCCCACTGTTGAACGCACTCTCAATCTGCACTCCTAATTCATGCAAAGTTTTGAAGGTGAATAGTAGAGCAACTATTAACTTCTGCAACAAGTTAGGCTCAAGGTTCTGCACGACTATTCGCACTTGGTTCCTCTCAGAAGGGCAATCCTCCATCTGTGCTGCCTTTGCTCTCCACCTTACAACAAATTTCGCAAAAGACTCTGTAGGATTCTGATGGGTTGCTTCAAGCTCTTGAATGGTCACTTCAAGTTGGGTATTGTAAGAGTACTGATTGACAAACGCCTCAGCCAACTCTTTCCAGTTCTGCTTCACTGGATCCTCTAACTTGGCGTACCAAGTGGCTGCTATACCCGACAAGGTTCTCCCATACAAAGAGAGCTTTTGAGGCTTAGTCAGACCTACTGGTTTCAGGGTGTCCAAGAAAAGCCGGATGTGTACCATAGGATCTCTAGACCCGTCAAAACGATCAATGTATGGCATTTTAAATCTATCTGGGAGTCTTACGGCAGCCTCGGTGTATCCATCCTCAATGTTAGGAATGGAATCAAGTCCCTGTGCCTTTTTGAATTGCTTCTCAAGATTAGCAATCTCTACCGAGGTCAGGTTAAGAGCATTAACATCAAGGGGATAAAGCCGCTCATTAGGTTGCACCAGGGGTCTGAAAACTCGAGCTTGAGCCACCCCTCCTCGAGGATCTGGACCTCGCTGTAGACACCCCATTTTTGACCGACCTCAAGACTTGGACGTCACCGTTTGAACACTCGGTGATTATCCATGTTTGTGTTTGTTTGGAGTTCCCGGAGTTCTCGGCTATGCGCCTTGTCTCAGGATCTCCGAACTCGATATTTTGTTAATGCGGTTTTGCACCAAACACTTGTGTTTTGCCTTGGAGGGGCAGGGAATGCCTTGTGAGGCATCCCCACACACCACCGGCACTAGTTAGAGGCCACCGGCTAGTTTTTGTTGCGACCGGCAATATATGTTGCCGGTCGGCACTCTTTGTTGCCGGTCGGTAGTCTTTTTTGCCAAAATGACATTTTTGGCTAGCCGACTACTATTCATCTGCTTTTTCAAATATTTTAGAACAGCTGTTTGGCATTTTGTTCCCCTCCATACACGTGTATGGAGGGATGCTCTTCTTGTTAGCTTTTTTGACAAGCTTTACAAGATTGGTTGCCTATATAGGAGAGAGTCTTCTCTTGGCATTAGGGTTAGACATTTTAGAGAGGAAAACATTGCTAGAAACTCTGGTTTTAGGGTTAGAACTCATATACATTCTATCTCTATCTATTCCTCTTTTGAGTGTTCCAGGTGCATTTGTTCATAGTATTGCATACAAACAGCTACCATTACACCTTTCCTTGGCTATTGAGGTTCTAAGGGACTATTTTCAGAGTTTTGGGGCTGGTTTAAGCTCAAGGAGGCAAATTGGGACTCCTTTGTGAAGGTGGTCTTCAAGGGTAAGAAACTTCCTTTTATTCCCCATTTTTGCATCCTATTTCTACCTATCTTAGAGCTATTTTGTGCTTAGTGTTTAATACAAAAAGTTCTATTTTAAACCCTCTTGATAGTTTATTAAGAGTGTTTTGTACTTTGGGGAAGTTTGACCCCTCTTAGGCCTTGTAAGGCCCTTGTTTTGTGCTATTTTGTGCAAGTTTCGAGACTTTGGTGTTTGGGCCTCTTCACCACTGAAATCTTGAGGGATTTCAGTGGTGGGGATGGTGCCTTGAAGTCTCCAAAAGGAGAGGGCCACCCCCTCTCCTTGTTGTCTTTGAAAGGGACCATTTTTGCTCTCTTAAAGAAGTCTTTGTTCAAGAGTGTGTTGAGCATGCCATGGCTGTATTTTATGCTTATATTGCCATGTTATAACTTTTTATTAAGTTGGTTTTGGTACTCCATGCATGTTTAGTATAGTTGCCATGTAATGCCTCCTTGATCCCTTAACATGCCTTAGGATGTATGCCTTTGTTCGAGCATGTTTTAGGCTTAGACTTGTGAAGCTTTTGTGCTTCTTTTGCCATGTTTTAGGTCTGCCCATAGTTGTTTGGATCGATTTTGGCATGCTTAATATAGCTCCTTTGCACTTGTGGCTCGTCGGGCTTGTATGCCTCAAGTATGTGAATGTGTAGCATGTGTTGATTGCATCATTTTGGTGGTTTGGAACCATCCAACATGTAATTTCAGTCCCTTAGGCATGCTCATATGCTTGCCTTAGTTGCCTCTTTGTTGCTTTGAGAGCATGTGTTGTATGCCCTATGTTTCGACCATTGTGCATGCCTTTGTATTCAAACCATTTAGATGCCATCTAAGTGGTCCTTTGGGCTTGATTTTGTGTGCTAAAACTCTAATTCTAGTTGCTTAAGTCTTGCCATGTTAGGTCTTGTCAAGTGTAGTTCAATGCCTCTTGGCTCGCCTCAAGTACTTGGGCCATTTGCATGCTTTTGTTTGTCTTGTGTGAGTTGGTTTGGCACCTCTTCTAACACGATTTAAGAGCTTAACTCGCATGCTAATTGTTCATACTTGTGCCCTTTTAAATGTGTTTAAAAGTTGCCCCATTATGCTTTAAGTATTGGACCATGAGTGCTTGCATGTGCGTGTGCATTTTGGTCTTCACTTCCTTGCTTTTGGCCACTGGTTTTAGGCCTATTTAGAGTTGCCTAAGTCATGTTTAAGTCCACTCCTTTGCTTGGTTTGCATACTTGCCTTGTATGTGTGTTTGCATACTAGCATTCTTGTTTGCATCCCATGTTGCATACTAGTTGACATGCTTAGGATTGCACACATAGACATGCATGCCTTGTCCCTTGATTTGGTGATGGGAATTGGGCCCCTTTATTTGTTTGATTTTCATTTCATTTGAAATTGAAGTGCACACTTGATTCTTTTGGGCTATCATGCATGGAAATGCGTGATTGGTGGTCCGAGAATCGAGGCACATCCTCCTTTGAGTCACAAACATGATAAGGAATGTGTTTGGTGCATACATTGCTTGAATTGAGCTGCCATGCAAATTTTGCCCTCTGCTGCTATGAGTTGCAAGTTCTGCAGGAACTTATTGTCGGCCGGCAGTATTTAGTGCCGACCGGCAGTCAATCTATGGCCGGTGGATTCATTTTGTGCCGACAACCACAAATTCACTGCCGGTGATCATTCTACTTAGCCGGTGGTGATTCCCAGTATCCAAAGAGGCACCCTTGAGACTTTGGCGATCTTGAGAAAAGCAGGAAAAGCAGGCGAGCTAGGCATGGCGGTGCAATTCGGCGGAATCGGAACGGCGCATGCATTGAACCCTCTCCCCGAGGCGGTTTACTGTTTTTCTTAGCATGGTTAATTTGTTAATTAATTAGGCAATTTGTAATATTTAATTAGCTTGCGTAGTTAATTAATCTGTATTATTATTTTGGCCCCTCCGAGCGAGGGCAAATTTGTAATAAGTGTGCGTGAGTGGTGTGTATGTCTTCCAACACCCACTTCTTTCTTCCCTTTTATTTACCTGCTTACGATGGTAGATTAGGGCATGTTTATTTTAGCATACCTTATGCAATGCATGCGTGCATCCATGCATTTGTTGACATGCACCGGGCTCGGTACATCATACAAACTGCATTGTATCTTCAAATCTAACTTGAATACGTGCACCGAATGATTGCATTTCACATGCCATTTTAGGGTTAGCCAAGCCTATCCTAATCACATCCTGTATGCGATGCATTAGTCACTTAACATGAACTAGAACATGCATGTTTGCTAACTGGTTTATTGTTTTGGCACGGAGTACGATGTAAGTATTTATGCTTTAGCATATCGCATGCGTGTGAATGTTAACATGACAGTATGATTACCATGTGGCTAAATGCTTATATGAGATAAACTGTTTGAATGCCTGTGGATGGAGGTTGGATTGCTTGAGTTGGAAAAACTCGTCGAAATCCGTGTTTTAGCCTTCTTGCGAGTAGCAAATTCCGAAACTGTTTTCAAAACAAACGGATATGCAATGTTTGTTTCCAAATTAGGCAATCTAGTCTATACTTATTTGCTGTGCTCATAACATAGTAATTCTAGGCTAATAATTGGAACAAGAACACATAACGTTTTCAAAATCAGATATCACGGTTAGTAGAGGCCGGTCTTCGGAGGCCGAAAAGTGCTCATAGCTGACCTTCCCCGATCGTACCCAAGCTCCCGAGCCAAGACAACTTTGGTGATGACGGACACGTGGCCTTCGGCACCGAGTCAGGGTTTCCTAAATTTTCCATTTTAAAAAATATTTAGGTGGCGACTCTGCATCTGGCAAAGCAGTCCATGTTTGGCACTACTTTTCAAAGAATCTGTTTTCTCAAACGATTTGCCAGAGTTGGACTCTTTGGTTCAGATTAAGAACTGCAACAAACAAAAAAGGGAGTCCAAACTGTAACGTAGTGAGTTCCCTCGCGGGACCTGTTACAATTTCTGGCGACTCTGCTGGGGAGTTTAGAGAGCTTGACTCAAACTCGTGATATCCTGTTTTGACTACATTTATGTGCTTCTTTGCATTGCATGTGCATTGGTGCGCCTAGGACACCGTGTTGGCCATCTGCTATTCTGGCGGTTTCTTTGGAGGCTTGTCTTGTCAAGACATGACCATAAGGTTTGTCGGTTATGGCGCTCTAAGATGGGAACACAAACCCGGTTTTAGGGGCACCCTTTTGACCAATCGACCTAGTGCATATTCGGATCCATAGTGACCATTCCAAACTAGGGAGTTGCTTACCCGATATAGGTTTTTGAAGTCATTGGTGCGTAGTGAAACTCTAGCTCCTGACAAAATAGGACAGGGAAACCCTACCCCAACATAGGGGTGTATTGGCTCTCTTTTACATGTTATGTGCTTTTAGAGTGTATCTCTGCGGGGAACGCATGTATCAGTTTGCAAAGTTTGAGCATCAGGCCTGAGGGTACTAGTATCAGTGTTGTTGAGAATCAGTTATGTCTGCGGGTATCAGTTCAGTTTTGAATAGTGATTACGGGGAACGATGATCGATAGTAGAAATGCGATTGTTTGGCTACACCCGTGTTTGATCTGTTTGGGGCTGAAATACTGCTTGTTTTCCGTTTCAGTTCAGAGATTCAGAGGGTCGATCTAGAACAGCTAGTGTCTTCTCCTTGCTGAGGCAGGACTGAGCATAACGCAGAATTCAGAAGAGGTCGTGGTCATGACGGCCGCATTGAGTCAAGGAATCACCCTACAAGGTGAGGCTAATATTGATCTGCCGTATCCACCTAGGCCGCCTGCCGCACATCCAATTTGGACCCCTCAACTATATCAGGCTCGCGAGCCTACTACATTTGAACTAATGGGAATGATAGGTGATCTTCAAAGATCTGTGGCGGATCTTGCCTATGGGATGTCCGTTTTGCCACCAGCCGCACCATATGCCGGAGGCTTTATACCCCAAGAGCCCCCGCTATTGGGACGAATTGTAATTGAACTCAGCCAACCGGAGATGACCTCCAGCTATGGCAACGATGTATCAAACCAAATTCTAGATCAGGCTGAGGCCAGAGACAAAGGTAAGATGAAGCGGATCTGAGCCCTATCGAACAACCGTAGGCGGTAGAGGCTTTAAAGGGGGAATGAACAAGCAGAGATATCTGATTGTGTCAAAAGGCATGGAGGATGCTTTCCCACTCACTTTGAGGGCGGTTCGATCAATCGAGAGAACCGGATAGGCCCGTCATGCCAAAACAGTTCTTCCCGCTCCCAACCTTGCATCCGGAAAGGATCAAAAATCCAAAGCCGCACCCGCCGATCCGTTCGCTAGTGCATCTAGCAAGAGTGCTCAGGCTCCAAAGTACCTGCCCCGGGGGCGCAGGGTCTTCCATGCCCTCTACATGCCATTGTCCAAGGCACTTCAAATCCTTGCCGAGAGGGGACACCTTAAACCCCTGGAGCCTCGGCCTCTCCCGAAGAATCTCCGATACTCATGACCACCTTTCGATCTTGTCGTACCACCAAAGCGAGCCATGCTACCGATAATTGTTTCTGCCTCCGTCATGAGGTGCAAGATTTGATTGACAACGAGGTTATCCTCCCTCCCACCTCAGCAAAGTCCGTCACCACCCAGTTGTTGGATTTTGAGGACACAGATACCGCGAGTATGTAATCAGAAGGTGAACCGCCTGCGGGCAGTGCCTGGCACATTTTTGGATGTGGCGTTTGGCACGCATTTTTGGGCATCTGTTAATGATTAATTTTGTAAATTCTGACTTGGGTGTCGGGTCAGTCTTTTGTTTTGTCTTAAGTCTGTCTCTCTGTATTGAGTCAGTCTTTTTGCTTAACAGGGTCTGTCTTGTTGTAATGAGTCAATCCCTCTTGTATAGAATGTCAGGTGATTTCGAGGTTGTTGTCTCGAACATCGTTTTGTAATTATCCTGTTGTTTTTCCTTTTGAATCTGTCTCGGTTGAAGAGCCATTTATACCAACAAATCTGAATGAAAGAGCTATGGCTATCACGTTCCGTATTTGTTGCTATTTGAGTTAGCCGTGCCAGAAGATGTGAATGGAACGACAGTACATTTCGCCTACTCTCTTGTGCCTTAAACATCGTCAAAATGACCTAAGTTTTTCATAAAACCCCTTTTCGAACACTGCGGTGATGAAAACGAAGAGGAAGTAATTTCTCGGGTTTTGTAAAATTTTGATTATTTTGAGAGAAAGAGAGGCCTGCTAAGCTTTTAATGAATGAAATCATGCATGTCGGCATGAGTACTGAGAAGGATCCTGGTCCGATCCAGACTGGTTCCACACTATCTTCAGCGCGAATGATTTGTCGCTTTCCTAAAAACTTTCAAAAACAAAATGTCTTGCGCGGTCTTGTGAAGACTTGTGTGGAATCGTTCTTGAGATTGTGCAGCCTAGGATCGCTCTCAAACTTCAAGATTCAATTTATCTGTTCAAACCTGGAGTCCGTTCAAAACATTCAGTGCCATGAAACGCCTGTGTGGCCCATTTTGAAGCAGCCCTCGAGCAAGAGGCACCAAAGCCAGATTAAGAAGATCAGAGCCCACCAGGCAAGGCTCATGAAGTGGCTGTGATGGACTTTTCTGCAAATCAACACAACGGTCATTCTCCTGGACACAGAAAGGCTTCAATCTCAAAACCATTTGGCATGGGCTTGCTACACTTTTACCCTTTGAGAGGCTCATTTGGTGAAAACCGGAAGGGCGGCCTGTGCAAAAGTTAGAGCAAAGAAAAAGAAAAAGAAAGATACAAAATAAGCAAAAAGAAAAGAAAAGAACAAAGAATAGCAAAAGAAAAGAAAGAAAAGAAATGAAAATGCAAAAGAAAAGAAAAGAATAGAGAGAAAGAAGAAGAAAAACATTTCGCAAGGTCGAAACCCGATTGGGCACCTTGGCAAAAGTTAGAGCCTAAAGGTGAAGGTTAAAATACCCGAGTGTACCTTAACTTAACTACGTAAGGCTTGATTCCCATGTTTGGGATCGAGGCAACTTCATCTTGAAGTCCAAATTTCAACGCCCATAGCGTCTCAGTCCATGTCATGGTTTTGATCACTTTCGCCTCCTCCGAATCCGATGTCTCGATTACGGCAACCTGGGATTACGTGACCAGCTTCCTCTTGAAGTCCAACCACCAACACCTTCCAGGTGACTATGTCCATATATTGATTCAAACCGTCTTCGCCTCCTCCGCGTCCGAGGGTCCGATCGTCATCAAAGAGGACTGGCTTACAGAATGTCGTGGCATCATCCAAACAAGGGGCAACTTTCTGTTGCCATACAATGCCATAAGTTGCCCTGAGTTACTGTCCAAACCAGGGGCAACTTTTCGTTGCCTTATCTCCCTCTAAGCCAAGGGCAATCTTCCATTGCCTTCGATCTGAGGTTGCATATCTCGAGGGTAAGTTCCGTGCTCGTTTGAGCATTGACTGTTTGCAAAAATAGTTTTTGAAAATTTTCACTGAGGTTGACTTATTTTCTCGAAAACTGTTTCATTTTCAAAATAGGATCATGTTTGGACCCAAAAGGAAAATTTTCAGTGCTCATAGCCTGACTTGTATGATTTTCAAATCAAAAAATCGTATAAGTGTATTAATCCAACTCCCATTTTGATCAAAACTGTTTAAGGAAGAAAACAAAAAATGGTCAAAATAACGAACTAGGGGCACGATTGAGTCAGGTCTTCTGTCTTTCCCCTGTTAACATACTTGCCAAGAGGGCGCTCTATTCACCAGAAGGAATAGCCGTGAGCTAACAGTGTTGGGCGTGAACCCACAACCTCTCGTTTACCTATCAACCACTATGGGGAGGGATAAAAAATGAGAGAATAAAGAATAGAGAGGTGTAAGCAGAGAGAGAAGTGAGAAAAGGGTTTTGAGAGAAAAACCAAGCATGAGGGCCGAGTGATGTGAGTATCACAAATCAGAAAGGGTGGGAATAATACCCGGAGGAATTGGCTCCTCGAGATTTGAGGTCTTTTTGTAAACATGTCCGTGTGTCGTATCCTTTTGATTTGTTGGTCTCGATTTTGGCTTTGAGTCTTTTTCAAGCATCTGTTGTTATGATAGGTCGCGTGCCTTTTGTTTCTTTGTTTGAGTCTGTCTCGCTGTGTTCTGTGGTAGGCTCGACACCCCGGTTGAAAACCCTTCCTTATTTCAAAAAAAATCGTTGTTTGTGCTCAGAATGTTGTGCCATTCTCTACATTCGTGCGAAGCAAGAGAAGGAAAGGGAAAATTTGGGACATCCGGGTGTGTTTCAACTGCAACCGTGTCAGTTTTGTGATCTGTCTTGTTAGATTGGGTTATTTGTTCAGGGTTTGCTGTGTGCAGAATGAACCAGGTGCTGTGTTATGGGCTGTATACAAACCAATCCCCAGTAGTGTATGGGCTGTATTGTCCAGGTTGAGCAGTGGTTTGTACGAGTTGTTTGCTGTTTGTTGGTTGGTTATCCGATTATCATAGTGCAAGTGCTCAAATTACAAGTATTCACTTTTCAGACAACAGATCAATATCATTTACATTTGAGGTGTAATATGATGCAATACAGTGCAGGGTATGAAATATACACAAATATAAACACTTTTTCAGACAAAAAGTTTGTTTCATTTCATATCATCTTTTCAAGTACATAGTTTCGAAGGAAACAAAATCTGCCTGCGGCAGTACAAAAGTACCCTAACTACTAGCAAAAGAGGAAAATGCGAAAAGGAAGAAAAACAGCAAAATCTGTATCAGATGTCAAAAATGGCTCCGGGGCCGTCAATCTGTCCTGGTCCTCTTCCTGGACGAAGGTCCAGGAGCGTCATCAACAGGGGCACCACCAGGGGCATCGCCGCCTGAGCTCGAGTCCGAGCCATCACCGGTCTCCGCCTCATCTCGCCTCGCACTCATCATCCGGAACTGGAGCCCGTGAGCTGCTCCCGACATGAGTGCGCCCTCCTCTGGTGCGGAGATATACTCTGCCATCCCGGGTAGAAATGGGAGGTCCAGTCGGAGCACCACTCACCGGAGGAATCGGGAAGGGAGGCTGAAAAGCAAAAAAGGCAAATACATCAGAATACTGTGAGCAGTGAAACAGTGCAAAATACAGCGTATGAGTACAGTATGTGAATGCCGTGAGCAGTGAATCAGTGCAAAATACAGCGTATGAGTACAGTATGTGAATGTCGTGAGCAGTGAATCAGTGCAGAATATAGTGTGTGAGTACAGTGTATCAGATGCCGTGAGCAGTTTATCAGATATTGTGTTATGCATCAAATTATGTAAAGCAGTTTGTATATGGTTTGAGGTCAGGTCAAAAGAACATACCGAATGTCAGAGGGCGGGAGATCGAATGTCCGCTGTAGCACCCCCATCATGGAGGCATTCATCTCCAATGACTGCCGGGTGTACCCAGAAGACGCCTGCAAAAGTATCAGATACATCAATATTCTGTGGAATATCAAATAAACCGAAATGAAATGACTCTACAAAAATGTAGTAATACATACCGGGGGCAAGTCGGGGACACCGACAAGCTCGTGATCAGCCGGTGGAGGAACAAAGGGGATCTGGTAGGTCACCCCGTCCTGCCCTCGGAAAGTCAATGAAGCGGGCAGAATAGGCCAACCGGACCCCCGCCCCCGCTGGACTCCGCCCCTGCCACGGACTCGGGCCCTCCTCGACGCTCCCCCTCTAGCCCCCGCTCCCGCTCCAGCCGCTGGCACCGCAAGTCTCTCTCTCTCTGCTCGGTGGCCGCCGCTCAGAGGTCGCATGATGAAGGTCCAGACGTACTCCGAGTAGTCGTCCTCGCCTCTGAAGTCGTCTGCCTCCCAACCAATGGTGTAGTCCGCCATCAGCTCGGCAGTGAACCTCTCAGTATCCCGCATGTGCTCAGGAGGGTGCACCGGGACTATCTGCTCAGGTAAGCCTAGGGTCTAGCGTAAGAAACGCTCACCCAGGTACCAAGCCCGGCCGGGCCTCGGCGAATCCGGTAACGTGAGGTCTCATCGGCACCGGCAAACCGATCCCTCATCATCGCTGGCAGTGGAGCCCACGGCCGCCAGGTGATCTGAAGATGAAATACAGTTTGTTACCTACTGTTATTGAAATATGTAGTGGAAAGGCGAAACCTAAATGAACTGCAAGTAAAACATACCTCGGCAGGGGTGATGGTGTCGAAGTAGCGGCGGAAGAAGCTGAATGTCTCCCGCGGCCTCCGGGTGCATCTCCCGTCAAAGCGACGCGAAAAAGGGACGACCAGAGGGGTCTCTGCATCGGGTACGGGAGCGAGCCTAGGAAAGTAGGCGTAAACCCACAACTGCAAGATAAATACCAGTGCATTTATCAGATAAAGCAGAATACAGAATAGAAGGCAGAAATAGCAGAGCAGTGTTGTGCAGTGTATTGTGCAGAGTGTACAGTGTGAGCAGTGTACAGTCAGTGTAAAGCAGAGTATGTGTGTGCCGTGTGTACAGTATACAGCAAGTGTAAAGCAGACTACAGTGTGTGCAGTGTGCAGAGTACAGAAAATATAGAACTGAAATGAAAGGCAGAAAAAGAAATGTACCTCCCAAGCACGCCAGTAACCCCCGAGCAACTGTCCACTGCCGCGGGAGGCTGAGCTCATATATCCATAAAGGGTGGCCAGAGCGGCGCCACCCCAGTCATAATGTAAAATGTCTCTGACATCCACCAGTGCGCTGAGAAGGCAGAGAGGCACTGTGTTCGCCCGGTCGGCGAAGATGGTCGTCCCAAACAGGAACATAAGGAAGTCGCGTGCGTATCTCTCAATGGCCTCTGGGGTCATCGGAGCTGCATCAACGAGGAGAGGCTGGACCCGGAACTGCACCTCGAACCAGGAGTACCGGACGAAGCCGGGACGCGCGAGAGGCGGTGCCGCGCCAAGTAAGTAGACCTGAGCCGCGGTCCACTCATCCATGTCAGTGTCAAAGGGGATCGGATCACCCCCTACCCCGATGCCGGTGAGCATCGAGAAATCATAAGGGGTCATCGTCATGTCCCCGGTCGCAGACAAGTGAAACGAATCGGTGGTGTCCCACCACCTCTCCACCAGGGCGGCAAGAAGAGGTCTGCATGTCGTAAGCCGGGAGAGTCCCCTGCAAAAGGCGCCAAAGCCAGCCTGGTCTACGATGCGGCGAACTGCGTCGGGAAGCTCGGCGTACCACTCGCGAGCGACGGTATTCCCATACCCGCGGATGGTATGGGAATCTCCCTGTTTTCAAACAAGTAATTGCGAAGCAATATAAAATGTACAGTTTTGAAGAAACAGTCAAAATCAGTGCAAATTTGGCATGCGTGCATATTTTCAGATTCAAACAGATACCGGGTGCCAGTGTGTTTATAGTGAACTACAACGTATGATGTGTCAACATGTTTGAGTGGTTCAGTGCAAATTTGGCATGCGTGCATATTTTCATATTCAAACAGATACCAGGTGCCGGTGTGTTTATAGTGAACTGCAACGTGTGATGTGTCAACGTGTTTAAGTGGTTCAGTGCAAATGTGGCATGCGTGCATATTTTCAGATTCAAACAGATACCGAGTGCCGGTGTGTTTATAGTGAACTACAACGTGTGATGTGTCAACATGTTTGAATGGTTCGGTGCAAATGTGGCATGCGTGCAAGTTTTTCAAATTCAAATAGGTATCGGGTGTCGGTGTTTACAGTGAAATACGGTGTGTGCTGTGGTTTGAGTGGTTCAAGGCTAGTGCAGTGTGTGTGCGTGTGAGTCTTAAACAGATAATCAGTTGCAAACGCATTTGTAATCAACTACAATATACAGTATATCAGTGTATCGGAACTAAGCAATTAAAGAATGCAGCCAGTTATGATAATTGGCAGTTAAACATTCTATATCGCGGAAAGTAAAGCAGAGAAAGAAAGTTACCTCGGAAGCGCCGGAGGATAGGTGGGAAACAGGCTCACGTAGCAGCAGCTCGGGGTCCAACGCCATGTCGAAGCTCCTGAACTGGCGCAGTCCATCGAGTGGCAGAACATGGATCGCCAGTCGATAGGTCGCCGGGTCGAATGGGCGCTCGTTCAACGGGAGGAGCTCAACCTCAGGATCCATCTCGTGATCCGAGGGAGTCCCACCGCGTGGAATGTCATCGGCCATGACAAGAGTGATGAGAAAATGGTCGGAGAATGAAAATCGGGTCGGAATACGAAGAGTCAACCGAAAAGTCAACCCCCGGGAGGGTGGAAAATGGCCGGAAAGGTCGGGATGTGAAAAGGCACGGAAATGAAGAGGAAATCGAGGGGAACAAGTCCCAAAAAGGTGAAAATGGAAAAGGATGTGCCGAATTGAAATTTCAATCGGTCGAAAACGTTCGAAACGCGATGAACTTCGCGAATCGAACGACAAAAAAGGCGCGAGAACACAAAGAAGTGAGGAAATGAGGAGAGAAAAAGGCCCTAGAGAGAGAGGGTGTGATTTTCGGCTAGAGGGAAAGTGAAGAATAGGGTTTAGAAACCCCATTTTAAAAGACCCGAGGCGAAAAGTCGAATCTGCCCCGACTCAGCAACTTTTTGCCGGTCGGCAACATTTTGTGCCGGCCGGCAGAATATTCTGCCGATGGAATTTATTTGCAGCCGGTGGACAGCCGATGGCCTCCTAGCCCAGCCGGTGATGTTCCCACAGCCTTGTTTAGGCCATATGAGTGGTTTCTGGTCTTCATAGCCCAAGAAAGTGCAAGAAAGTGTATCTCCGACGCTCAACCGGCCTCCGTTTTGACATCGGACCGTGTCTTCTGTGCGTGGCACTCAAATTCATGCAATGTTGTATCCTTCGGTATCCTTTTGCCTTTTACAAGATTCAAAAGTTGCCCCGCGTGCGTTGCATGCATTTATCATGTTGTCTGGTACGTTGCGTCGCGCCGTCATGCACATCCCTCATGCATTGTCATGCATTTTATTACGAACGTTGTCATGCATTGTCATGCACCTCAATACATACATCACCTCGCACATTATTCGTGTTGTCGTTGCCTCGCACATCATTCGTGTTTTCGTGCATCTCCTTGTTTTGCATTATCATGCATTTCAAAGAAAGGAAAAAGAAAGAAAAAACGTGCGTTGTCGCGCACACGAGTTCATTCGCATTGTTTTACATATTCGTGTGGCACGCGTGTCACACTTGCATTGTTTTACATATTCGTGTGGCATGCGTGTCACACTTGCATTGTTTCACATTTCGTGTGGCATGCATGTCACACTCGCATTGTTTTACATTTCGTGTGGCATGTGTGTCACACTTGCATCATTTTGCATTCTTATGAGGCATTCGTGTCTCATGTGTTTCATTTATTTCATTTACATCATTTTTCATTCCGTGTTGCATGCATGTCACACTTGCATCGTTTATCATTCCCATCGGCACGTGTGCCTCTCCATTTTCATCGGCACGTGTGCCTCCCTTGCATCGGCACGTGTGCCTCACTTGCATCGGCACGTGTGCCTCCCCATTTTCATTGGCATGTGTGCCTCCTCACTTGCATCGTTTATCATTCCCATCGGCACGTGTGCCTCCCCATTTTCATCGGCACGTGTGCCTCATTTGCATCAGCACATGTGCCTCTCCATTTGCATTGGCACGTGTGCCCCATTTTGCATCGGCACGTGTGCCTCCCCATTCCCATAGGCACGTGTGCCTCACTTGCATCGGCACGTGTGCCTCCCCATTTTCATTGGCACGTGTGCCCCATTTGCATCGGCACGTGTGTCCCATTTGCATCGGCACATGTGCCTCATTTCCATCGGCATGTGTGCCCCATCTTCATCGGCATGCGTGCCTCGTTTCCATTGGCATGTGTGCCCCATCTTCATCGGCATGCGTGTCTCATTCCCATTGACATGCGTGCCCCATCTTCATCGGCACGTGTGCCTCATTCCCACAGGCACGTGTGCCTCTTCATTTTCATTGGCATGCGTGTCACCTTTTCGTTGGCATGCGTGTCGTCATTTGCATCAGCATGCATACCCCATTTGCATTGTCTTACAGTCCCTTTTTATACACATTGCGTGCACGTGTGCATTGCTTTACTGATATGTGTTCAAGTTCCTTTTTTATACACATTGCGTGCACGTGTGCATTGCTTTACTTATATGTGTTCAAGTCCCTTTTTATACACATTGCGTGCACGTGTGCATTACTTTACTTATATGTGTTCAAGTTCCTTTTTTATACACATTGGATGCACGTGTGCATTGCTTTACTTATATGTGTTCAAGTTCCTTTTTATACACATTGCGTGCACGTGTGCATTGCTTTACTTATATGTGTTCAAATTCCTTTATATACACATTGCGTGCACGTGTGCATTGCTTTACTTATATGTGTTCAAGCTCCTTTATATACACATTGCGTGCACGTGTGCATTGCTTTACTTATATGTGTTCAAGTTCCTTTTTTATACACATTGCGTGCACGTGTGCATTGCTTTACTTATATGTGTTCAAGTTCCTTTTTATACACATTGCGTGCACGTGTGCATTGCTTTACTTATATGTGTTCAAGTTCCTTTTTTATACACATTGCGTGCACGTGTGCATTGCTTTACTGATATGTGTTCAAGTTCCTTTTTATACACATTGCGTGCACGTGTGCATTGCTTTACTGATATGTGTTCAAGTTCCTTTTTTATACACATTGCGTGCACGTGTGCATTGCTTTACTGATATGTGTTCAAGTTCCTTTTTATACACATTGCGTGCACGTGTGCATTGCTTTACTTATATGTGTTTAAGTTCCTTTTTATACACATTGCGTGCACATGTGCATTGCTTTACTTATATGTGTTCAAGTTCCTTTTTATACACATTGCGTGCATGTGTGCATTGCTTTACTTATATGCGTTCAAGTTCCTTTTTATACACATTGTGTGCACGTGTGCATTGCTTTACTTATATGTGTTCAAGTTCCTTTTTATACACATTGCGTGCATGTGTGCATTGCTTTACTCATATGTGTTCAAGTTCCTTTATATACACATTGCGTGCACGTGTGCATTGCTTTACTTATATGTGTTCAAGTTTCTTTTGTATATACACATTGCGTGCATGCGTGCATTGCTTTACTCACATGTGTTCAATCCCACTATCTTGCTATACACGTTGCATGCGTTATCACGCACTTGCGATTGCATTGTCATGCATGTTGCTAACAACATTGTACCTGTTAAGTTTGTTTTCTTTTCAGGCACGATATTGTATGTACGGTTCATTTGAGGCCGTTGCAACCGGACGAGCCGCACAGGTATTGTATCCTCCGAGTGAGACGTATTGAGAATTGTATAATTCTCTTACATCCTTTCTGCATTGTAGTGTAGTCTGGTCTATGCTAGCTTATAACTGTCGCATCGTTAACCGTTCTGACTTTCTTTGCATGATCATAAGTTATGCTCGGCTTCTTGCATTTTATTGCATTTGCCCCGCTTTGGCATACCTTGTTTATCTTGCATGTTTGTCCAAGTCTTCGGCCTTGTCAAAAATGGGTCGTCTCTGGGCTTTGACATTCACTCCCGTCATTGTGATGACTTCCGAGTTCTGTCAAAGAGGGGCAACTGTAGACACCCCATTTTTGACCGACCTCAAGACTTGGACGTCACCGTTTGAACATTCGGTGATTATCCATGTTTGTGTTTGTTTGGAGTTCCCGGAGTTCTCGGCTATGCGCCTTGTCTCAGGATCTCCGAACTCGACTGTTTTGTGTCTGGTTTTGCACCAAACACTTGTGTTTTGCCTTGGAGGGGCAGGGAATGCCTTGTGAGGCATCCCCACACACCACCGGCACTAGTTAGAGGCCACCGGCTGGTTTTTGTTGCGACCGGCAATATATGTTGCCGGTCGGCACTCTTTGTTGCCGGTCGGCAGTCTTTTTTGCCAAAATGACATTTTTGGCTAGCCGACTACTGTTCATCTGCTTTTTCAGATATTTTAGAACAGCTGTTTGGCATTTTGTTCCCCTCCATACACGTGTATGGAGGGATGCTCTTCTTGTTAGCTTTTTTGACAAGCTTTACAAGATTGGTTGCCTATATAGGAGAGAGTCTTCTCTTGGCATTAGGGTTAGACATTTTAGAGAGGAAAACATTGCTAGAAACTTTGGTTTTAGGGTTAGAACTCATATACATTCTATCTCTATCTATTCCTCTTTTGAGTGTTCCAGGTGCATTTGTTCATAGTATTGCATACAAACAGCTACCATTACACCTTTCCTTGGCTATTGAGGTTCTAAGGGACTATTTTCAGAGTTTTGGGGCTGGTTTAAGCTCAAGGAGGCAGCTGGGACTCCCTTTGTGAAGGTGGTCTTCAAGGGTAAGAAACTTCCCTTTTATTCCCCATTTTTGCATCCTATTTCTACCTATCTTAGAGCTATTTTTGTGCTTAGTGTTTAATACAAAAAAGTTCTATTTTTAAGCCCTCTTGATAGTTTATTAAGAGTGTTTTGTGCTTTGGGGAAGTTTGACCCCTCTTAGGCCTTGTAAGGCCCTTGTTTTGTGCTATTTTGTGCAAGTTTCGAGACTTTGGTGTTTGGGCCTCTTCACCACTGAAATCTTGAGGGATTTCAGTGGTGGGGATGGTGCCTTGAAGTCTCCAAAAGGAGAGGGCCACCCCCTCTCCTTGTTGTCTTTGAAAGGGACCATTTTTGCTCTCTTAAAGAAGTCTTTGTTCAAGTGTGTGTTGAGCATGCCATGGCTGTATTTTATGCTTATATTGCCATGTTATAACTTTTTATTAAGTTGGTTTTGGTACTCCATGCATGTTTAGTATAGGTCCCATGTAATGCCTCCTTGATCCCTTAACATGCCTTAGGATGTATGCCTTTGTTCGAGCATGTTTTAGGCTTAGACTTCTGAAGCTTTTGTGCTTCTTTTGCCATGCTTTAGGTCTGTCCATAGTTGTTTGGATTGATTTTGGCATGCTTAATATAGCTCCTTTGCACTTGTGGCTCGTCGGGCTTGTATGCCTCAAGTATGTAAATGTGTAGCATGTGTTGATTGGATCATTTTGGTGGTTTGGAACCATCCAACATGTAATTTCAGTCCCTTAGGCATGCTCATATGCTTGCCTTAGTTGCCCCTTTGTTGCTTTGAGAGCATGTGTTGTATGCCCTATGTTTCGACCATTGTGCATGCCTTTGAATTCAAACCATTTAGATGCCATCTAAGTGGTCCTTTGGGCTTGATTTTGTGTGCTAAAACTCTGATTCTAGTTGCTTAAGTCTTGCCATGTTAGGTCTTGTCAAGTGTAGTTCAATGCCTCTTGGCTCTCCTCAAGTACTTGGGCCATTTGCATGCTTTTGTTTGTCTTGTGTGAGTTGGTTTGGCACCTCTTCTAACACGATTTAAGAGCTTAACTCGCATGCTAATTGTTCATACTTGTGCCCTTTTAAATGTGTTTAAAAGTTGCCCCATTATGCTTTAAGTATTGGACCATGAGTGCTTGCATGTGCGTGTGCATTTTGGTCTTCACTTCCTTGCTTTTGGCCACTGATTTTAGGCCTATTTAGAGTTGCCTAAGTCATGTTTAAGTCCACTCCTTTGCTTGGTTTGCATACTTGCCTTGTATGTGTGTTTGCATACTAGCATTCTTGTTTGCATCCCATGTTGCATACTAGTTGACATGCTTAGGATTGCACACATAGACATGCATGCCTTGTCCCTTGATTTGGTGATGGGAATTGGGCCTCTTTATTTGTTTGATTTGCATTTCATTTGAAATTGAAGTGCACACTTGATTCTTTGGGCTATCATGCATGGAAATGTGTGATTGGTGGTTCGAGAATCGAGGCACATCCTCCTTTGAGTCACAAACATGATAAGGAATGTGTTTGGTGCATACATTGCTTGAATTGAGCTGCCATGCAAATTTTGCCCTCTGCTGCTGTGAGTTGCAGGTTCTGCAGGAACTTATTGCCGGCCGGCAGTATTTAGTGCCGACCGGCAGTCAATCTATGGCCGGTGGATTCATTTTGTGCCGACAACCACAAATTCACTGTCGGTGATCATTCTACTTAGCCGGTGGTGATTCCCAGTATCCAGAGAGGCACCCTTGAGACTTTGGCAGTCTTCAGAAAATCAAAGCAGGGAAAACAGAGGCAGGCTAGGCATGGCAGTGCAATTCCGAGCGGAATCCGAGCGCGCATGCATTGAACCCTCTCCCCGAGGCGGTTTACTGTTTTTCTTAGCATGGTTAATTTGTTAATTAATTAGGCAATTTGTAATATTTAATTAGCTTGCGTAGTTAATTAATCTGTATTATTATTTTGGCCCCTCCGAGCGAGGGCAAATTTGTAATAAGCGTGCGTGAGTGGTGTGTATGTCTTCCAACACCCACTTCTTTCTTCCCTTTTATTTACCTGCTTACGATGGTAGATTAGGGCACGTTTATTTTAGCATACCTTATGCAATGCATGCGTGCATCCATGCATTTGTTGACATGCACCGGGCTCGGTACATCATACAAACCGCATTGTATCTTCAAATCTAACTCAAATACGTGTCCCGAATGATTGCATTTCACATGCCATTTTAGGGTTAGCCGAGCCTATCCTAATCACATCCTGTATGCGATGCATTAGTCACTTAACATGAACTAGAACATGCATGTTTGCTAACTGGTTTATTGTTTTGGCACGGAGTACGATGTAAGTATTTATGCTTTAGCATATCGCATGCGTGTGAATGTTAACATGACAGTATGATTACCATGTGGCTAAATGCTTATATGAGATAAACTGTTTGAATGCCTGTGGGTGGAAGTTGGATTGCTTGAGTTGGAAAAACCCGTCGAAATCCGTGTTTTAGCCTACTTGCGAGTAGCAAATTCCGAAACTGTTTTCAAAACAAACGGATATGCAATGTTTGTTTCCAAATTAGGCAATCTAGTCTATACTTATTTGCTGTGCGCATAACATAGTAATTCTAGGCTAATAATTGGAACAAGAACACATAACGTTTTCAAAATCAGATATCACGGTTAGTAGAGGCCGGTCTTCGGACTGGGCGAAAGGGGGTGCTCGTAGCTGACCTTCCCCGATCGTACCCAAGCTCCCGAGCCAAGATAACTTTGGTGATGACGGACACGTGGCCTTCGGCACCGAGTCAGGGTTTCCTAAATTTTCCATTTTAAAAAATATTTAGGTGGCGACTCTGTATCTGGCAAAGCAGTCCATGTTTGGCACTACTTTTCAAAGAATCTGTTTTCTCAAACGATTTGCCAGAGTTGGACTCTTTGGTTCAGATTAAGAACCGCAACAAACAAAAAAGGGAGTCCGAACTGTAACGTAGTGAGTTCCCTCGCGGGACCTGTTACACTTGCACATTTTCAGTTAGCAGAGGTGGGTCAAAGTTCGGCTGCGGCCCAGGACTGGATGTGTAGTAGATGCCCTAGATGGGCATTGCATTTCAGCATTGGTCTCATCTTGTATTGCAATTCCCTGGTTTATGGCCGTTCTCATAGCCACAGCTTCTTCTGGACTCTGAGCCATCACGGGTCTACTGAGTTGGATAGGTGTAGCCTAAATGCTGACCAACAAGGATTTCGACCTAGTTATACTTGATGTATCTGAACTAGATTAGTTTAGACAGGTTTGACTGGATTGGGCTTTTTCAGAGTGGGCCTTTTGACATTGGCTAGATCTTTTCTGACCTGACCTTTGGCAGATCAGATGCACTAGGCCTTTGCTGAGTGGGTTTTTTCTGGGATTGAATAGACTATGATGGGTTAAGGTAGGTATTGCTCCTTCTCTGGCTTAGAAAAACCTAGCATTAAAAACAAATGCTCCATCAGATCAAAATACCGGGTATGCTGGTCAAATCAAAGCAAGATACAATTTTTTCGAGTTCTGGTTCTGGTATATTTCCACCATATCAAACACAAACTCTTGGATTTTGACCCAAATCTGATTCTGATATGATCCTCAAAGTTTGAAAAGGACCTCCTCAATATTAAGACTCTCAAAGGAATGTATCACACATTCCCAACGAGTTCACACTTTGCACAAAAGCACTCAAAAGCACCCCTATGAGAGGTTAGGGTTACCCTGTCCTAGTTTCGTCAAGAACTAGGGTTTACTAAGCAAACATGCGATTTCAAACAATCCTGCATTCGGGTGAGCAACCTGTCCTAATTTGGAATGGTCTCTATGGCTTCCGATATGCAACTAGGTCGAATGGTCAAAAAAGGTGCCTCGGCAAAACCGAGGTTTGTGTTCCCATCGTGGCAGAGCCCGCAACCGGTCAGCCTTATGGCATGCCTTTCCAAGCAAGCCATCGACAAACCGTTCAGGAATAGCATATGGCAAACACTGTGACTTAAGCGCACCAATACAAATGCAATGCAAAGAAACATATAAGTGTAAACAAAACAACATATCATGCGTTCGAGTCAAGTTCTCTAAATCCCCAGTAGAGTCGCTAGAAACTGTAGATCACCCGAACTTCCTCCGCACGCCCCCCTTTCGAAGAGGCGCAAATTTGGGTTCTAGCTACTACAGTTTGGACTCCTGTCACGATTCTGAATCTAATCTCACAAAGTGCAATGTAAGACTGATAAATCACCAAAGAGTCCAAATCTGACAATTGTTTTTGGAAAATCGATTTTAATCAAGATGCCTAACGTGGACTGCTTTGCCAGATTACAGAGTCGCCACCTAAATATTTTGTTTTGGGAAATTTAGGAAACCCTGACTCGTGCCTAAGGCCACGTGTTTGTCATCACCAAAGTTGCCTCGGCTCGGGAACTTGGGTACGAGAGGGGAAGGTCCTGAAATGAGTACCCCCGCTCGCCCGATCAAAGGATCGGTCTCTACTAAACATGATATCTTGTTTTATAAACCTCATGTGTTCTTGTTCCGATTATTAACTTAACTTACTATGTGATGCGCACGGCATAAAAGTATAGACTAAAATCGCGAGAATTGGAACAAAACAACTCATGTTTGTCTTTTGAAAATGGTTTGGAAGTGCTACTCGCAAGTAGGCTAAAGCGCAAATTTGCCACCCTCAAGTGGGCTTAAAACAACATGATTTTGCCACCTCGAGTGGGCTTAAAACTAACAATCATCGAGTTGTTCCAATTTAGGCAATCAAGCCTTCACCCACATGCATTCATGCAGTTAATCACTTAAGCAAGTAGCCTCATGGCAAGCATGTTGTCATGGAAACACTCACACTCATGCAAGTATGCTAAAGCGTAAACACTTACAGTGTACTCCGAGCCAAAACAGAAAACTAGTCAGAAAACAATGCATGATCCTAACTATACAAGATGCCTAATGCAACACATGCAAAATACAACTAAATAGGCTCGGCTATCTAAGGTGGCATATGAATGCAACACTTGATACATGCTTTGAAACACGTATTCAAGTAAGTATTGAAATACAATGCAGTTTGAATGATGCGCTGAGCCCAGTGCATGCAAGACAAATGAATGATGCATGTATGCAAAGCATAAGGTATGCTAATTGAAATATGCCCTAAACTAATCATCAAAAGCTGATAAGTAAAAAGGAGAAAGAACTGGGTTGGAAGACATGCATCACACACACGCACACTTATTACAATAAAGCGCCCCCTCGAAGGAGGGTCCGAATAAATAGGCTAAGCTACGCTAAGCTAAGCTGGCTAACTAATCTAATTAAGCTAATTAGACTAATTATTACAAACCATTCGAATAACTAGTAAACTACTTACTATTTATTACAACACTTAATTAATTAGCAACTAATTAATTAAATTACAAATTTAAGCTAACTAACAAGTGAAGCACCAAACTATGCTGCCTCAGCTCTGTTCCAAGAGGTTGAAGGTGCATGCTCGGTTTCTGCCCCGAAAAGCTCTCTGGTTTGCTCTTTAGAGGCTCTGTTTGCAGGGTGTCTTCAAGAACTTGCTGCTGAAACTTACCCAAACAATGCTGGGGAGTGCACTAGTGGCCTGCTGGCCATGAGAAGCTGTTGCCGACCCCTCTGTCGGTCAGGAGTGGACCTCTGCCGGCCAATAATGAAATGGTACCGGCCATTAGTGTGGTACCGGCCACTGGTGTGCTGTGACACCAAACTGCAACAGAGCACAAAACAAAGGAAAAGAGAGGGTCTCCCAAGAACATGTATGTACTATACCCCTCATTATCATCTCAAAACATCAAGGGAGAGGCACTATTGGATCCAAAACCATCAATCAAGCATACAATGCATGATGGCCAAAGATCCAACTTGCACACATTTCAATAAATGCAAGACAAACATGACTCTAAGACCACCACCTTCTCATAGATAATCAAAGGCAATAGAGACAAAGGGAATTGGCTCACTTTCATCACTTCAAGTATGCAATGAACCAATTCACCTTGTGTTCAATATAACGTCTGATTGAACACAATGCAATTCAAATGCAACACGCTTATCTTGGCATATTTTACTTGATTCAATTCTTGTTTACATATTTTACATTACCAAGTCATTCTTTAGTTGGCTTGTCCAATGTGAAAGTCCTCTAATGAGAGGGAGGTCAATCAAAAGATGACTTTAGACATGGGAGATACCATGTCTTTGACTAGGAGGAACCCTCAAAAGAGAGTTAAAGCAATTTAAGCATAAGCCTCAATCCCATGGCTTAAACACAACCTCAAGACTAACCAATCCCCAAAACAAATCTAAAGTGAAGAAATGAGGGAGATGGCAGATTTTTCAGTGCTAAGGTGGCATGAAAAACAAGACTCTAACATGTAAAAACTTCATGTACAACATGCCAGAAGGCTTAAGCATTAAAACTAGTGAAGAGCTTTACACTAGGACTATGCAAAATCAATCAGAAAGGACCAAACCAGCCCTAGACAGACCTAAAGCATGCCAAATCAGTGGCTAAAACATGAAGAAACTCAGGCACAAAAAGCAAGAGAAGTATGCTCATATGATGGCTCACAAACAAGGCACAAAGCTCAACTCTCAAAAAGCACTTAAAGAGTGATTTAAGTGGAAGTATGGCAAAGATATAAGCTTTGAAATTACATACCAAATGATGCCATATCATGCAAACATCACAAGCAAAGCATGCTAGAGGCCCTAAAACTCAAAGCTAGTTAAGGCATTCACACTATAGCTATACAAAACATGAGCCATATGACCAAGACAGCCCAAAATAGTCCTAAAATAACCTAAATGGAGTTCTAAAACATGCTTGAAATAAGCTAAGAATGGCTAGACTTAGAGGCCAAAATAATAGCACATGTTAGGCAATTTAGCACAATTGCACTACAAGCATACAAAGCAAGCTTCATATGATCAAGACCACTCAAAACAGAGTTAAAGCATGCCAAAATATGAGTAAAAGCATGCTGGAGTATAGCCAAAATAAGCTAGAACAATAGGCCAAAACACCAAGTATGCTAGGCTAGTGAGCAAGATTGCACTACAAGTGCAAAAACCAAGCAAGAGGTGACCCCACCAACCAAAATCAGAGTTAAAGCATGTCAAAATAACACCAAAAACATGCTAGAACTAAGCTACAAAAGAGTAGAAAGATGGGCTAACTCATTAGGCATGTTAATCTAGTAAGCAAGATTACACTACAAGTGTAAGATGCAAGCAATGAGTGGCCAAACCAGCCAAAAACAGAGTTTAAAAATGTTAAAATAAAGCCCAAAACATGCTCAAACTAAGCTAAGACAAGTCACAAAAACATGCTACTTTGCAAGGCTAACTAGGCATAGCATGGAGAGACAAGGAGGGGAAGCCACCCCCTCCTATTTGGGATAAGAGGTTAAAAAGGATAAGAGGTTACCTTTGAAGCACAGTAGCAAAACAGCCCCAATTCTTAGCTAAAACCACCTTTTGGATCAACTTTGGTTAAGGAAATGTATGCAAATATGTAAGGAATTCTCACTTTTAAGCCTAAAACAAGAGGAGAAAGACAGAGAATTCTAGAGAGAGGGAAGAATTTTCTCACAAATCTTCTAGAGAGAGAGGATTTTTAGAGAGAGAGGCTCCCAAAATTCCTAAGCCTTCAAAATGTTCTAACCTTGCAAAATATGAGATATAGCCTCCATATAGCAAAAATAAAAGCTTGGTCGAAATATCTGAGCTGGGGCTTGTGTAGAACAGCTGGAGGGAAAAGATCTGCAAAATATCTGATTTTTTTACATCTTTGGCCGGCCGGCCATCACTGATGGCTGGCACTGAATAATCCATGGCCGGCACCCTTCACCAGTGGCCGGTAGAGAAAATCTGCTCTGTAGGTCCAACTTCAAACGGGAATATCTCCCTCATCTGGACTCCTTTTCAGGTGATTCTTGTGTCCAAATTGAAGCCCCGGAAGTAAAATTTCCAATGGTAGAAGCCTTGCATCAAAATTCCAACTGTACAAAAATCTATTCCTATTTTGGTGAAGCCGCTCAGTTTCGATCCTACCCGGATTCATACCGAACTTCTCCCAAACTAGTTTTCTTCTCTCCTCTCCCATTTTCTTCAAATCCAAACCCATAAACAAGGTGTTTTGAAAGATTTTTTAAAGATTTCATCTCTCTTTTATTCATTTCCACTTTGTCCTTACTCGGTTTACCGAAAAGCGTAACATTTAACAAAATGCGAGCGTCGGAACATCGTAGGAACTTATTTTCAAAAATATTTTGAAAGAGAGGGTTTTAAGGTCTAAAAACCAGTCAAAATAGTTTTGGTCCAAAAAGGGGTGTGACGTTGGGATTTGACTCTCCTCTTGCCGAAGAAATCGAACCTTTGCACTGCACAACTTTCATCACCAAGTAAGCAATTAGTGACGCCCAAGTCTTAAGGGCGGTCAAAAATGGGGTGTCTACAGCGCACAATTCAAATTTTGGAAGATATGTTGAGAGCATGTGTATTGGATTTCAAAGGGTCATGGGAGAAATATTTGCCACTAGTCGAGTTTGCCTACAACAATAGTTTTCAGGCTAGTATTGGGATGACAAATTTTGAAACCCTGTATGGACGTGCTTGTAGGTCATTGTCTATTGGGCGGATGTAGAAGATTCACCTATGCTTGAACCAGAATTGGTTCATGAAACGACGGAAAAAGTAGCTATCATTTAGAAAAGGTTGATCACGGTGCAAAGTTGGCAAAAGAGCTACGCAGATAAGAGAAGACGACCCTTGTCCTTTGAAGTAGCTGACCATGTGTTTTTGAAAATATCGCCTAGAACATGTTTGATGAGATTTGGCCAAAGTGGGAAGCTATCACCTAAGTTCATCCCTTTAATATCATTAAACGAGTGGGGAAGGTTGTTTATCGCCTTGCTTTGCCCCCACAATTATCTATGTAGCGATCTCGATTTTGACCTGTCTCTTTGTGGTGTTCCGGGCTCGGGTTGGTATGGTTTTGAACGGTGTTACGTATCTTAGTTCCCTGTATTCCCCTTATTTTGGTTATCAGGTTGTAATGGTGTGGTTGGAATAGGTAATGTCTCCAAACCTTTAGATGCGAATCCAACCCGAATTGTGCCTTGTAGAGTTGTATGAGAAGTTAATTCTTTCATGTTTTGCCACTTCGCTGAGTATGTCGGGGATCGAGCTGCTTGGTCAGCTCGCAGGGATCCAGGGGGCAGCGCCCTTTGGCGGCTTCGGGGTAGCGCCCTCGAAGTAAAAATGCAAAATGCATTCAAAGTTGCTTGTCCGCTCGAGTGGCCCTTTATGCGCTCGAGCGAAGAATGTTTGGTTCTAGAAGTTTGACCTGTCTGCAAAAGTACTAGGAAGGTGTATTTGACGCTCGAGCAGGGCTTTTCATGCTCGAGCAGACCATGTTATATCAGTTCGTGAATCTGATATTTCCAATCACTTTTTTAGTCCTCTCTCTCTCTTTCTCTCTCTCTCTCTCTCTCTAAAACTCTCCAAAATTCCAGATCTGGAGCTTCTCTCTCTAGAAGTCATCTTCTCTCTTTGATTTCTACAAATCGAATGGGATTTAGACCTAAGTTCTTCACCAAAGTTGGTTATCATCTCGAGGGCTTCGTTGTGTGTGGTGAAGATCGAGTTTAGGCATCATTGATTTTGGGGTTTCATCTCAATTCTTCTTCAACACTTGAGGTAGGGATTTTTTTAGAGTTATATATATATATTTGTAAGATCTAGATAATTTTTGAAATCATCCTTCGATAGCTTTGAAAATTGATTGTTGATTCAAGAAGTTGAGCGATTTCGAAAGTGGGTTTGTCTCTTGTTCTTTTAAAATGATATTATGGGTTTTGATTTTCGTTGATTGAAGAAAAGATGATTTTGGAAAGTTTTCTTTCAAAAGATTTGAGTTGTACAATTTTGGTGGGAAAACCTAGAAATTTGGGATTTTTAAAAGAGATTGGAAATCCATGAATGATATTGTTATATTTATTTTGTGTGTCAAAATAAATGGATGTTTGGAAAATTTCTTATTTATATTTATATGAATGATGAATTTCATGGAATATGAGAATTGTTGTTCATTTTGGAAACTATTGTTCAAAACATTGAAATAGTCTTGAAATGACTGATTGTTGAGGATACTTGAGAAGAGAAAATTGTGTTATTCCTTGGATGATGAATTGGAATAAAAGTATTTATATTCATCTTGTGAAATTGACATATCAATTCATTTGATTACATTAAACTTTGAAAGTTGATTTGAAAACTTGCATTGAAAAAAGAATGTTGAGAAACAAGTTTTCATGGAAAGGTTTTGAGGTAAATACATTGGTAAGTCTTGATAGGTGGTGTAGATGATAGTGAATGAGTTAGCCAGAGAGTCCAGGGTGAAAGACCGAAAACCCGCACGGATAGGTGTCGAGCCTTCTGGTTAATACCGATAAAAATGACAATTTAGTAGTACTCGTATAGTCTACTTGCAGACACCGACTTAGGAATTACCAGAGTTGTATTTACCGCCCCTTGAATTAAATTGTTAAGTTTTGAACAATGGACATTTCATGGCATCATTAAGCATGATGGTTTTCAAAAGATGAAGATATGATTTATTTGCAAAAAGATATAGCATAGCATGTGCATTCATCTCTTGAGACTTGTATAAAATGTATATACTTTGTTAAGGATTTCCTACTGGGCTTTATGCTCACCCTACAGGATTTTTGTGCAGGAAAAGATGTGGTGATTCCGCCTAACTAAAGGCGATGAAATATGTGTTGAGAGTACAAGACTCTCATTTTGTTGTAACTCTGTTTGTAAGCCAAAGGCTGTATTTGTGTGGGTTTGAATAACCATTTTGTGTAACCAAACCTAAGCCTTGGAAACTTGTAAACCCTTAGGGTTATCTATTTGTTTATGTTATTTTGATTTGAAGTGAATGCATTATCGCCTGAAGATTATTTGTATCATGTAACGCAAGTGTGGGGATTTATTTTCAGTTTTACTTTAAAGAACCATAGTTATCGTATTATCATTTGGGTATAAAAATTGGGGCATTACAATCTAGAATACATGACGTGTTTCACATCTCAATGCTTCGCAAGTATGAGCCCGACCCATCCCATGTCTTAGACTAGACGAACCTTGAAGTAAATGAAAATGTTTCCTATGAAGAGAGACCAACGAAGATTTTAGATTCTCAAGAGCAAGTTTTGAGAGGTAAAACTATACCTCTAGTCAAAGTGCTATGTCACCATCATGGGGTAGAAGAAGCCACTTGGGAAAGGGAAGCAGGCGTTCATAAAAAATATCCTGATATGTGTAATGATGTATGATTTTGATACTTCTTATTTCAATTATATTGTACTATGATTGGTGAATCATGAACAAGTCTTGTGTTGATGTTATGTGGAGTAATTATAAGAGGCAAGTAAATTTTGATCCTTGTGATGACATTACGATGAATAAAGACGTAGTAAGAGTGGTAATTATCTATTTTGAGGATTGTTAGAGTTGTTTGAACAGGGACTATGATAATTTTGGGGGCGAAATTCTTTAAGGAGGGTAGGTTGCGAATATTGAGTTTTGAGGACTGCTCGAGCGGTCATTTGATTGCTCAAACGAAGGTTTGTAGCTCTCAGTAGTTTGCTATTTTGCAAGCGAGACCACTCGAGCGATGAAGTGGTCGCTCGAGCATAGATTTCATGCTCCCAGTATTTTCACTGTAAATATGCAAAACTTCTGGAACCTCTTGTTTTTCACTCGAGCGTTAAAAAGGTGGCTCGAGCAATCCCCGTGAAAGTGTGTTGTTCACTTGAGCGATGGAAAGTTCGCTCGAGCGGTCTGGTCGAGACAACTCACTTAAAAGTCGATCCAACTCATTTCATTTTCACTTTTTTAGAAACTCTCTCTTCCTCTCCCACCCATTTCGAAACCCTAGCCCCAAAATCACTTGGTTCCTTAGCATTTTGCTCTAGATTCACCCTTGATCCTTCAAGATAATTGAAGGGCAAGTCAAGTTCAAGATATTTACCGATTGTTTTGTGACTTGGTGTAGGTTTTGCTTGGATTCACCCCTTTAGCTTCTAATCGTGAGGTAGGGGTGTTCTTAACTTGTTTATACCCTTAATGTGGAGTTCATGTGGTAATTTCGTTAGCTACTCATTTGTAGATATATATATATATATGTATACACATATATATATGTATATGGGTATGGATAGTGCTTGCTAATAAGTGATTTGGAAGGATGTGGGCAATAATTCATGATTATGGATGGAAGTATGTCTATTATTGAGGATTAGTGTGGTTGATGATGAAAATTAGTCTCTAATTCTTGAAATAGAGAAAACCCCTAATTTTCTACAAACCCTAGTTTTGAAACCTGTTTAACAAAGAGGGGTTTTACTTAATTGATTTTTAAAACATGAAATTGGACATGTTTATTCCACTTTGAGGTTGAAATATGACTTATTGGATTGTTGTGATACTAATGAGTACGAATCGTTGGAAGAGTTAAAAGGGAGTTTTGCCCATTTCTACATAAACAAACGCCTCCCACCTAAGAATGTCTAAGGGCATGTCATATGTTTGCAAAATCAGCAAGTCTGGGAATCCAGATTTCGGGCCCAGATTTATGCCATGAATTGAAGTGTGTGGTGGAGATTGAAATAATATTCTGTTTAAATAGTCAATACCATTAATATGGAGAAATAATGTTCTTATTGACATTTTATACACAATTTTTCACGAGAGTGATGATATGGCGGTGACATTATTGTGGTTGAACGTTATTTCAGTGGACATTTTCTTCTAAAATGATAAGCTCCAATGCAGTCATATTCAGTGATGGAGTGAAGTTAAATTGTGGAATGAGTTTGAAATCTTGTGTAGAAATTGATCATGTTAGAAATATTGCTTCAAAATAACAATCAAATGGTTGAAAAGATTGTAGATGAATCACTTTTAGGTTTGAAAACTTGTTTCGTAATAACTGTTGGGTTCTTGCAAAGATTGTGGAGGAATTGATGGAGTTTGAAATCCTAATGCAAAATAACAGTCAGGGAAATCCTAATCCTAATCCTAATGCTAATGCAAAATACCGAGTGGGTCTGCCCAAATTGAGGCCCTTGCCTTTTGGCTTGCAAGAAATAGTGTGATTTTCAACCATCTCCAAATCTGCTGGGACAAACTAATTGATGAAATCGAGCTCCAGGTGGCTTTTTGGTCCAAATCTCACTCGGAATCACGTATTGAAATAATTTTTTAGGCTAAATTATCTTTGGAATCACGTTTTGGCACTATTATACCATGAAAAATTAAAACAATTTTTCAATTTATACAAAAACAAATCATAGAATTGAATACAATCCTCTCAAATAGATGTAAGACCAAAAAAAAAAATGGAATCCACTTTATGTAAGTGGGTTGTGTTTAATTCTATAATTAATTTCTTTTTTAGTAACTTTTTTAAAGTTATAATCTTAAAGAAAATTTATGCAAAAAAATCATATGAAAATAATGTGACAATTGTCTACAAAAATTATGTATAATTTTTCTATTTCTAGAGTGTTAATCTAATTAATAATTAGTGTTCCCTCCAAATTAGTCGAAATAAAATTTTCAACTCCTTTTGACGTGGTGTTTACTTCATGTCATGTGATAGTGACTTTTGAAAACAACTAAGCTCATATCTCTAAACATTAATCTCATTTTGTGGTGAGGACTGCAAGGTGAGGTAGCTAATAGATTGACAAAACTTGTTTTAGTTAATTTTTTTTTTTTTTTTTTTATTAACTGATAATAGTAAGTAAAATAATATTATTATTATATTTAATATTCATTTTTTTAAACCGGCCGGACCCCCTAAGATATGCCTTACGTGGGCAAGATATGCATTTTAGGTATAACAAACAAATATGGTTAGGTTTAATTGGGTTCCTATCATTTTTAATACTAATATATTTAATATTCATTTTTTTAAACCGGTCAGACCCCTAAGATAGGGGTGAATAGCGGATATATCGATTCGCTCAAATCGACCGAACCGAATGGAACCAATTCGCCACATTTTGAACGGATGCGTGATAATGAACGGATGGTTGTGGATTGATTTTTTTCAATCCGCCTAATTTTGAACGAATGGGGGATTTGAGATTCATTTGGTCTCAACCGAACTGTCAAACTACGAGCACCGCTACTAATTTGCAAGGCTTTGTATTTTTAATTTGTTTAGATATTCTGCTTGTATTTTCAATTGAAAAATAGTTTTCAACCTGAACATATTTTTTAATTGAAAAAAATAAATATATTATTTATCTATATTTTTTTATTTTTAAATCTAACTCTGAAAATAATAAATAAAAAAGATGATATACGCTTGTTGGTTTTTGTTTTCAAAAACAGATATAGATGTAACAATACAATAGCATACAATCTCTATTACTGTTCATGGTTTTGGTGGTTTGAATTGTTTTTATATTTGAAGAACCACTTATTGTAATACTTTATGTAGATAAGACATGCTGTTATTGTAATATGTGGATGAGGCATGCAGTGATTGTAATATTCTAAAGTTTCAAACTTGCTTTCTTTGGATAAGGCATGCACTGATTATAATACTTTTTTAAGTCGTTGACTATAATATTTTTTTTTTTTTTTTTTTTTTTGAGGAAGTACACAAGTTGAATTATGTTAAAAATTTATAAAATTTTAAATCGCAAAACCGATTCGCATCCATCTGTCAATCTGCCAATTCACTCAATCCTCATCTGTCGGATTGGCAGACGGATGCGAATTGATTTTCTTCTATCCACCAATCTAGTAGACGGATGGCGGATTGGAGATTTCGTAGCCGCAACCAACCCCCGCGTACCCCTACTCTAAGATATGCCTTACGTAGGGAAGATATGCATTTTAGGTATGACAAACAAATATGCTAAGGTTTAATTGGGAATCCTATCATTTTTAAATTAAATCCTAATGAGGATCACGTTTTTTTCATGTTTTTTTTTTTTAATCAACAAAAATTGAACTTTATTGAAATTAACATAACCAATAAAGAAGAGGAAAGTGCACTAAACATCATAGCAAAACTTCATAATCCCAACTAAATTGACATATAAAAAAAAAAAAAAAAAAAACTCGAATCATATACTAGCACATATCCGACAGTTGGTGAGGATCTGACAGAAAAAAGAAGACAAACAAAACAAGGCAAACAAGAACTAACCAATCAAATCACTAAGAGATAAATTTCTTTGTTTGCTGATTAATAATAATAATAAATAAATAAATAAAAGAAAAAAATATCTTCTATTAGGATAATGTGGCAATTGGGTTTTTTAACAACAGCATTCAAACCGATCATAGCATTCTATACAAAAAAAAATATTATATAATTTTTTCTATTTATACAATATTATAATAGTGTTCCTTTCAAATTAATAATAAAAAAAAAACAAGTATATGAGCACAAAAACAGGAGGTGTTACCAAAATTTATTCTAAGTGTAGCATTATTGAAGTGTAATCTCCACAACAAATAGAATAAATTTAATTCACTCCATAATTTTTATGGACATGTTTATGTGTTTTCTCTACGTCAAAATAGATTATTGTATATACTTAGTGCAAGCAATTCAATTTTTGGGGCCAGATCATGAGAAAATTTCTTGTGAATTTCCTAATCCCAACCCAAATAGTCTTCCATTGAATAGACCAGAGAGAGAATTAGTTATGGTGCATATAAACTAATGCTTCTAACCGCTGAAAATAATCGTCCGACATTTGAAAAGATTGTGAAGGAATTGTTTGAATTTGAAATGCAGCATCAGAATAATTATCGAGTACTTGAAGGGCATATTGTAGACATTCCATTTTTGACCGACCTTAAGACTCAGACGTCACCGATTGAGCGCTCGGTGATGTTGCATATTGTGCTCGTTCAGGAGTCTCAGAGTCGTGGCCGTGCGCCCTGCCTCCGGACTTCCGAACTCTCTTCTGTGCCTTGTCTCGGTTTGTGAACCAGACTCGGTTTTCTCTGTTTTCTTTCCTGAGGGGAGGGAGAGGTCCCCTAGACCATCTCTCAGTGGCCGTGGGCTACATTTCGTGGCCATAGGCCATTTTGCCCATTTCGGAGCCGTCAGGCCGTGTGCCTCGGTTCGGGACCACCCAACCATCTCCGATTTCTCCGATTTCTGGCATACATGTCATTTACTCCCTTTCAAGGGACACTGGGGTCTTAGATACTCACTTCGTGGCCGAACACCACTTTCGGTGCTTAACGGCCGGTTTTCGGGACCTCGAACTGCGTGTTTTGGTCCCCGAGCATTCGTTTTGCATCGGTTTTTGTTCATTTTTGGCAGGTACCTCTGTTTTGTCATAAGGAAGGTCACTGGGGGGTGGGATCCTAGCAATTGTCTCAGCAACCAGTTATGCTCTTCCGGTGCCCCCCGGGGCCCGTTTTTCTCACTTCCAGGCTAATGTTGAACACCCTAGGGCCATTTTCTTCGAGCCGAAACCACATATTTGTGTTGTACACACATGGGAGGACCCTAAAAAATGGTGCTCGGCCAGTAATTATTCTTTTCATTTTTGAGCCTCTCCTAGGGTTGGATTGTTGTTTCTCCTGGTTCAGAGTTGCCAGATTCCAACCACAGGGCCTTGAAGAGGAGACATGGGAGGACACCAATGTATAGAGCTCGACCAGCAATTTTCAGTTTCCATTTTTGCCCCTAGCCGGCCGGCTAGGGGGGGTGGCCGGCCGGCCACCTCCAACAAAAGTGCCTGGCCGGCCATGCTCCTTGAAACCTGTGCTACACAGCTGTATAGCTGTTTCTCCAAATATCTCTTTGAATCCGGGGGATATTTTGGAGGGAAAAGCTTAGGTGCATTTCCCTCCACCTTTACACCCCTCCTTTTGTCCATATAAGGCAGCCAAGAACTTGTCCCAAGGGTTAGAAAATTGGCTCTCAAGCATACATACACTCCTCTATCTCCATTTCTCTAAAATCTTCAAGTTTTGGTGCCTTTTGTTCATCATCATCAAGCACTACCATCACCACTCCATTTCCAGCAACAAGAAGAGGTTCTTAGAGGCTTAGAAGCAACATTTCTCAAGTCAAGAAGCAAGGAAAGAAAGGTCTTCAAGGGTAAGTCTCAATCCCTCTCTTTTACACCATTTTCTTGCCTCTTTTCTTAACCCTACTAACTCACTGTTTTGAGCTCCGACCAATACTGAAAGTGGTCCTCTTTTGAGCTATTATTGATGTTTGTTTAACGGCTCAACCCTATTTGAGCCCTCCATCTTCCACTTGTTTCAATATCCTCTTATATGCCATTATTTTGCATTGAATATTTGGCCTATGTGTGATCTGATTTGGAGCATCTCATGAACTGATATTGTGTCTATTTTGAGCCCCTCTTCAACATTGAAGAAGGGATCAACCTTGTTTTCATGCTCCATATGCCACTTGCTTTGAATCCATGTTTAGCCCTTGTTTTTGCATGCTATTTCTAGCCCATGAGTGATCTGTTTCCGAGCATAATATAAACTTTGAGTGGGCCTATTTTGAGTCCCTCTTCAACATTGAAGAAGGGCTCAATCCTGTTTGGCCTCTCTATCATGCACTTGCTTCATAATCTCTCATATTTACCGTAAGTTTGCATGATTTGTTTGACCTACATGTGGTCTGTTTTGGAGAATATCATGAACTGTGAGTAAGCTTATTTTGTGTCCCTCTAAAACATTATAGAAGGGACCAACCTTGTTGGGGGTCTCCATGTTGTGCTTGTCTTTATATCTCTCTTTGGCCCTCATTTTTGCATGCTTTTTAGGCCTATCTAGCTTCTGTTTTCGGCCATCATTAGTACTGAAAATATCCATATTTTGTCCTTCTTGTCATGTTTTGTTAAGGGTCCAAGGCTGTTTGATGAATGTAAAGCATACTTCATGTTTTGGCCTTTGTTGGCTTCATTCTTGCATGACATTTTTAGCAAGTTCGCATACTGATTTGAGGGTTGTCATCTACTGTAAATGTTCATATTTTTGGTCTCTCTTCAATGTTGTAGAACTGTATTTTTCAGTTTGAGCATTGTATCTATCACTTGCTTTATTATTCCTCTCTTTTCCCCCATTTTTGCATGCTATTTTTGCCATACTTGTGATTGTTGTTTGGCCATACTTTGTACTGGAAAATGCTAGTTTAGGGACTGCATAACATCTGTCTTTACACTTCATGTCCATATTGTGCATGTTCGGCATAGCTGCAAGTCATTTCGGATACTTAGCATAGCATTTCGGGCATTGGGTGTAATTTTGCTACAATTCGGGGGCTATTTTTGCATCATTTTGACTGCTGAAATTTTCATTTTCCATATGCCATATGCCACGTCTCATTTCGTATGCCATTTCATGCCTTAGGGCCATTGCCTCGGTTTGCGTGCCCGCGTGCACGCATTTTGAGGCACTTTAGTTTCATTCGACGGCCTCTTATGTGAGTGTGGCTGAGGCTCCCTCATGTTAGTATAAGTCCAATTTGCATTTGGCGTGCCATTTCATGCTTTAGTACCATTGCCTCGGTTTGCGTGCCCGTGTGCACGCATTTCGAGGCATATCACTTTTATCCGACGGCCTCTTATGTGAGTGTGGCTGAGGCTCTCTCATGTTAGTGTAAGCCCATATTGTATTGTTTATGTCATTTTAGCATCATTGCATTCCGTATGCCATTACCTCGGTTTGCATGCCCGCGTGCACGTATTTCGAGGCATCTCATTGTCATAGCATTGTGCATGCTAGGATTGTATTTTGTTTGCATTCATGCATATCATGCATATCGCATCGTGTTCGGGATAGGAGTTAGCCCGGGCACGGGAAACGAGGCACGTTCCGTACTCCGAGTGACGGAACGGGTCTCAATTCCCAAGTCACCGACACTCCGGATCATCCATGATGGAGTTAGGTTTTTGTTGTAGCATTCATATGCATTCATCCTATATTGAGTTGTGCAATCCGACTCCTCGGCCATTATGCATCGATATGCGTGATTGGTGGCGCGAGAATCGAGGCATGCATATATTTGTGCAAATACATTGCTATGCCCCTTTCCTGCTCTCTGTTGCAGCAAAAATGAAGAATCAGCAACTTTTCGGAGTCTAGCACGCATTTCGAGAAACATCGCAAACAGAGGCTAATTGGGGCATCCTAGTGGATTTCCGCGCAAAGCAGCCCAACATGCATCATTTCATTATCCAGAGTGAGTCAAGCGCCCCGGCTTGCATGCCGATTCTGACTTTTAGTTAATTTGATAATTAATTAGGAATTTGTATATTTATTATTTCGGACTGTATTATTCTTTTATTCGGACCCTCTGCGCGAGGGCATAATTGTAATAAGTGTGGGTGAGTGTGATGTATGTCTTCCAACCCCCATTTCTTTCTTCCCTTTTATTTACCCGCTTGTGATGGTTAGATATAAGGCATATTTCAATTAGCATACAGTATGACAGCATGTTTGCATCATTCATCTGTTTTGCACGCACCGGGCTCGGCGCATCATACAAACTGCATTTGTATTTTAATTCCGAATTGAATACGTGATAGCTGTTGCATTCCATATGTCATGTTTAGAATAGCCGAGCCTGCTATAATTGCATTTTTGCATGTGTTGCATTAGGCATTGCTGTATACTTAGGATCATGCATGATTTCTAACATAGCTTCTATTTTGGCTTGGAGTACTCGGTAAGTTTTATGCTTTAGCATCCTTGCATGCGTATGAGTGTTACCATGATAGCATGCTTGCCATGAGGCTATATGCTTATGTGATATAACTGCCTTAAATGCCTGTGGGTGGAGGTTGAGTTATTTGGATTGGGACAATTCATCAAATGTTTGTTTTAAGCCCACTAGATAGTGGCAAAATCATATTTTCTAAGCCCACCTGAGGGTGGCAAATCCGCGTCTTAGCCTACCTGCGGGTAGCACCATCAAACCATTTTCAAACAAACAAACATGAAATGTCTTGTTCCAATTCAGGCGATTCAGTCTATACTTGTATGCTGTGCGCATTACATAGTAATCTAGGCTAATAACCGGAATAAGAACGCACAATGTTTTCAAAAATAGATATCATGGTTAGTAGAGGCCGGTCTTTGATCGGCGGCGAGGTGCTCAAGTGACCTCCCCAATTCGTACCCAAGTTCCCGAGCCGAGGCAACTTTGGTGATGACGGACACGTGGCCTTTGGCACCGAGTCAGGGTTTCCTAAATTTTCCATTTTAAAATATTTAGGTGGCGACTCTTTATCTGGCGAAGCAGTCCATGTTTGGCACTTCTTTCAAAAAAATCTGTTTTCAAAACGATTTGCCGGATTTGGACTCTTCAGTTCAAGATTGAGAACCGTGACATTTGAGTCATTCGAACTGTAGTGACCCAATATCGAACCAGAACGGGGGGGACTCGCACTCTCTTCCCCCGGGATGCGTTCGGGGACGTCTACACATATTTAATTGATAGGATTAGAGTATGTGATTGAAATTATTAATCCATGAACCCAATAATTTTGTGTTTGTTTTGAAATTTTGTTTCAGGATTATTAATTCAATAGGTAATTAATCTAACAATTTTGTAGGATTATTAGTAATGGGGTTGGGGTGTAATTATATATCCTAAGTTGAGAAATAAAATAAAAAGACTCTTTTACCCTTGACTAAAAATTAAAACACTTATTATTTTTATATAATTTCATATTTTAGAAAGCTAAAAATAATTTTAAAAATTTTAAAAATATTTTTTTATATTTATTTTATCAAATTATTTTATGTTTTTAAAAAATTAAAAAAAAAAAAAACCAAACATGGCCTTTCTATTTTTATTTTGCTTTTATTTATTTATTTATAATTTTTTTCAAAACCATGTTTATGAATAAATTTTGATAAAGTAAAGATTGTGAATAATCATTGATGGAGGGTAAGATTAGAAAAAAAGATAAATATAGTTGTAATCCTACATTCATATGTTTTCTTATCCAATGCAAATCAAATAATGAACAAGAGGATAATTTATCTTATTAATTCAATTGAATAGTAAATAACACATTAATTTGTGGAGGAAATGCTTGAGTAAGAATTGCTCAAGCTTGAAATCCTACTACAGAATTGAGTGGGGAGATTTCCATCTGTTAGTACGGCCGAGCAAGAATAACGCCCGGCGTTACAGACTACGCGGCGCCGAGCTAATGGGGCAGGTGTAACGGCCGAGCGATTCGCCTTGTTCGGTTGACTAGGTTGACCGGCAACTCTTGGAGGCCGAACTGAAGACCACTAGGTCGGTCGAAGTCTGTAGCGGAGATGCGACCGGGCTGAAGGGCTGACCGGGCCACGCCGAGGATGCGGCCTGGCCGGCATGCCATTAACCGCCCAGCCATGGCGAAGCTGTTGCGCGTGACCGTGATTGGAGATGAAACGGTTGGAGGCCGGCACGCCTCGCAACCGGTCGGTCGCGATGAACCGGACGAGGGTAGCTCGGCATTTGCAGTTCAGTTCTCGCCTGGTTCCGAGTCATATGCTGACGGAATATAGCGCGGATGTGCGATGGTAATTTTTCAGAAGTGTGTGGCCGATCGTGGTGCCTCGGTCAAGGGTGCCACCTGGGCCAATGGTGTGAAGGAGAGGACATATGCTCCACGAACGCCTCAATACCGTTAGGCAGTTCTGCATGTACTGAAAGGAGGACAGAACCTTTACACGTGTAGAGTTATGAGACGCGAGCACTGCCACCTGTCCAGGGAAGGACAGCAGAGGTAGTGCGCGCACAATCTCGGAGCTGCGTGGGCAGCCTAGATATAGAGAGAGAAGGCGAGTGCCACAGGTATGCGAATTCACTCTCACAAATTCTCTCTCTCTTCTCATTGTCTTCTTGCTCACTGAACTGACTTGAGCGTCGGAGGGTTTTTCCGGCACACCACCGCCGGGCAGCTCACCATTCTTGTGTTGCAGAGACAGACGCCGTTACCAGGAGCTCGACGTTCAAGGTGTATGGAGAGTCGTGGATATTTCGCCCCCGTACAATTGGCGCCGTCTGTGGGAAAAGTTGATAATCAACCCTTGTTCTTCGAGCTTTTTCCAGCCATTTCCATGGCCAACAACGAAGAAGTCCCGCTGTCCGTCGTCGATGGTGCTACTCCGGAGTATATCCGAAGAAGAGAAGGCCTTCCTAATGTTCCAGCCATGGCGGGCCTGGAGACTTCCTCGCGAGGAACGCGCGACAAGCGTGGGAGGAGTTCAGATCGTTCGCAGAGTCCAGAGGGCCGCCGGCGCCGGGGGGAGTCCCGTGAGGAGCGCCTGGAGCACAAACTCAAGGATCAAGAAGCCCTCATTCGGAAGATGGCAGCGGAGATGGAGCTTCTGAAGCGTCAAGTGAGGGGGAAGGGTGTTGCTGGAGAGGGCAACCTCAGTGAGCGCACCCCCTCCCCTCGTTCTAGCAGTCGCCGCCAGAGGAGGACCCATTCAATCTCAATCACCAGGAATTATGGGGTTGGAGATTCTGACCAGCGAGAAGACAGATCTGTCACGCGCGACAGCACCTATCACCCCTCGCGCCCATCATCGACGATGCGATACTCTGCCTCATCCCGTTCTAGGGATCTCAGGGACGTGTTGGAGGAGAGAGCGCGCCGTCGGGAAGCTCAGAGGGTGCCTGCGCTCCAGAGGTTGAGTGCTCCAGTCCGTTGCAGTGAAGAGGTGGCGATGCCAGCGCCCAAAGTGATAGCCAATGCTCTGGTGGACAAGGAGCTAGCGAGACTAACAGCCACTCCATTGTCACCAGAGATCGAGAGCACCCCGCTCCCTGCCGGATTCCACCAACCGAAATTTACACTGTACGATGGCAAGACGGATCCGTACATGCATGTGAGTCATTACCGGCAAGTAATGGCTGGCCACCGACGGAACGACGCCTTGATGTGCCTCATTTTCCCAGCAAGCTTGGGAGAGCTGGGCTTGAAGTGGTTCGAGAGGCTCCCGGAGGGGAGTATCGAGGGGTGGCAGCAGTTGGCGGAAGCCTTCGTTACCAGATTCAAGACAAACACCCGAACGCCGAAGGAGGTAGACCATCTCCTGGGCGTCAAGATGGAATCGGGGAACTCACTGAAGGCATACAACGCAAAGTATTGGGAAACCTACAACGAAATCCTCGACTGCCCTACCAATCTGGCAATCACTCAATACAAGAGAGGTCTCCCAGTCGGACATAGGCTGAGAGACTCACTCACGATGCATCAGCCGACCACCATGGAATCTTTGATGCAGCGGATCAACGAACACATCCGCGTGGAAGAGGATGCCGCCTCAGTGACCGAGAAGGATAATCCGGTCGCGGTGGACAGAAGAGTAGCGGGGAAAGTTCACTCGGTCGGGCAGGAGGAAAACCGCCCTAGTGACCGATCGAAAGATCAGCGTCGGGGGACCGGCCAAAATGATAGAAACAAAGGCCGCAGAAGTGACCGAGCTGATGCACCCCGCGACGCAGCAGAAGATGCCAAGAGGAAACTGAAGGCACGGACGGGGATTACCACGGTCTTTAAAATCCCCATCTACCGCATTCTGAGCGAGATCCGTGGAGAGCCTTTTGTTCGTTGGCCAGCTAAGTTGGGGAGTGCGCAGCGTGGCTTCAATCCAAAGTATCGCTGCACTTTCCATGACGAACGGGGGCACCGAACAGAGGACTGTTTGCCGCTCAAACAGAATCTGGAGGAGTTGGTGGCGGCGGGACATCTTGACCAGTATATTGATGGGGGAGTCAAGGCTGCGCCAACCGGTCAAACCGAGCCGAACGGAATGGCCGCCTTAGAGGCCCCCCCACAAGGAGTGATCAATGTCATCCATGGCATCATTGAACCGGCCAGAGTCTGCGAGCTTAGAGGGATGATCAAGAAGGCCGAACACATGAGGGAAGTGCTCTCTGTTCAGCCCGCTGTGAAGAAGGGGAAAACCGAAGAGAAAGACGTCCTCACGTTCTCAACGAAAGATCTAGAAAGGGTTCAAATGCCGCACAACGATGCCTTGGTAGTGACCCTACGCGTCAAGGACTTTGAAATCAGAAGAATTTTGATCGACCAGGGAAGTTCGGTCGAGATCATGCATTATGACGCATTTAAGCAAATGAAGTTGGAAGACAAAGACTTGGCACCAGCGACATCCCCTTTGGTCGGCTGCAATTCACAAATGAGGGCCGATTGGGAAGATTATTTTATCGTCAAAGCGGGTCGGTTGTAAAGCAAGTGGAATTCGGGTGCTCAAGGTTCCGCTAACTTACAACTTGATTTTGGGTCGGTTGCACGCCATGCAAGCGTCGCTTCAACCTTCCACCAAGTCATGCTTCCAGGCATCAAACGGGCAAATAGAAGAAGTTTGGGAGATCAAGTGATGGCGAAACAAAGGTTCTTTGTCAGAAATGGCGTAGAAAGCAGCCCAAAGGGTTTTTCCAAATGATCGAGGGGCCTGAGGGAAAGGAGGTCCTTGAAGATGTGGAAAGGAAGGCCGAGGAAAAATCGGTTGAAGATTTGGTAGAAGTGCGCATCGATGAGAATGATCCAACTAAGTTCTTCCTTTTGGGATCGTCATTGTCCAGTGCCGAACGGTCAGAATATGTCAACTTCTTGGTTTCCAACTTGGAGGCTTTTGCGTGGACGCCTTACGATATGCCTGGCGTCGACCCAAATTTCATTTGCCACCAGTTGAATGTCTTCCCTGATGCACGGCCGGTTATTCAAAGGACACGCCGCTCTGCCTTGCACCATGCTGAGGTGGTGGCAGAGGAAGTAAAGAACTTGTTGGAAGCTGGAGCGATAGAAGAAGTGCAATACCCCCGGTGGATTTCCAATACGGTGGTGGTTCCAAAGAAAAATGATAAATGGCGAGTCTGCGTGGATTACAAGACTGTCAACCGCGCATGCCCAAAAGATAGCTTCCCTCTCCCTCGGATCGACCAGTTGGTGGATTTAACCGCCGCCATCGAGGTTTAGCTTGGATGCGATCGCGGTTATCACCAAATAGCCATGTACAAGCCGACAGGAGATCACGCCCTTCACCACCCCCAGAGGCTTATATCACATAAGGTCATGCCATTGATCAAGAACGCCGGGCAACCTTCCAAATGGATGGTGACAAAATGTTCGCCTCTCTTGGGCCGCACTATGGAGGCCTATATAGACGACATGGTGGTGAAGAGTAAAGAGAAGTCTCAGCACCTTGCCGACCTAGCAGAAATGTTCGCCATACTCAAATGCCACAAGCTTCGTTTGAACGCCTCCAAATGCGCCTTTGGTGTTGGCACTGGGAAGTTCCAGCGTTTTCTAGTCACAAACCCGGAATTGAGGCCGACCCGTCGCAGATCAAAGCCATACAAGAATTGAGCGCCCTAACTCCACGAAGGACGCGGCAACATCTTGCGGGATGGCAAGACCTTGAATAGATTCATCACCGGTCTTCGGATCGCAGGTGCCCTTCTTTCGACCTTGAAATCCAAATTCTTCCGATGATGAGTGTGACCGCATACCGGCCGACCTGAAGGTTTATCTTTCCTCGGCGCCTATCCTGGTCACTCCTCAGCCGGGCGAAGAGTTGTTCCTTTATTTGGCGATTTCTCAACACGCGGTGAGCGCGGTATTGGTTCATGCTGAAGGCATCCAACACCTACCAATCTTCTATGTGAGCAAGACTCGCTTCCACAAACGAGATACCTCCTTAGAGAAGTTGGCATTGGCCACGATGATGGCGCCAAGAAAGCCGCACATTATTTCCATGCCCGTACAATAGTTGTGGCCGACCGAAGTTTCCGCCAAAGTGCTCTTTGAGAAGGCAGACTTCACGGAGAATCCTAAAGTGGGCCGTGGAATTGGGGCAATATGACATCAAGTTCGCATCACAGACCGCGACATTAAGGCACAAGCACTTGCGGATTTTGTGGCGGAATTTGCCGTGAACGCACCTCGCTTGCCCGATCGATTTGGTTGATGCGGATTTAGCACGACCCATGGTTTTGGCAACAAGTGTTAGCTCGCCTCAGGAAACAGAGCAAAATACAACCGGTCAACCTAAGGTCCACGGTTCGACAGCAGGCGAGAACGGCCGGGATAAGGAAAGAGACCAGATTGAACCGACCAGGGACTTAGATTTGAGAAGTTCCCAGAACCCCTCCGATTGCTGGAAGCTATTCATTGGCGAAATGTGGAAGCTCTTCGTTGATGGGGCCTCCAACAGACATGGGGTCGGGCTAGGAATTGTGCTAGCCTCACCGGATGGGCTCGTCGTAGAGCAAGCAATTACGCTCGGCTTCCCAGCTTCCAACAATGAAGCGGAGTATGAGGCTCTCCTTGCCGGGCTGAAAAGTGCATTGAGAATGAAGGTCACAGCTCTTATGGTGTTCAGCGACTCCAAGCTAGTGGTCAATCAAGTCTCAGGGGAATATGAGGCCAAGGATGAAAGAATGGCCAAGTATCAAGCGTTTGTCCGAGAGGAGATCAAGAAGTTCTCTGCGATAAGGGTCGAACAGATCAACCGAGAAGGAAATAGCACGGCCGATGAACTGGCTGGTCTCGCTTCCACTCAGACAACCTTTCCCAATCCCTTGATGATTGAATTCTTACCTCGGCCAAGCATTGAGGAAGTAGAGGCGGCTGAGGTACTCTGCACCGACTTGGGACCTTCCTGGATGGACCCCATCATCGCCTTTTTGAAAGACCGAACTTTGCCAGAAGAAAAAAAGGCGGCCCACAAGATCCGGGCAAAGTCAGAGCGGTTTTGGCTCTCACCTTCCGGCGCCTTGTACAAAAAATCTTTCACGGGGCCATATTTAAAGTGTGTCCACCCCTCTAAGGTGGAAGCCTTCCTCTATGAAATTCATGAGGGCATCTGCGGCAGCCATACTGGAGGCAGGTCTTTAGCATACCGAGCAATCTCGCAGGGCTATTGGTGGCCGTGCATGCAGGCGGACGCGCAGAAATATGTTCGCAAGTGTGAGAAATGTCAGAAATTTGCTCACCAGATCCACCGGCCAGCGAGAGAGTTGCTCTCTTTCACAAGTCCTTGGCCGTTCGCGCTTTGGGGATTGGATATTGTTGGACCGCTCCCAGTTGCACCGGGCAATCGCAAGTTTTTCATTGCCGCCACTGACTATTTCACCAAGTGGGTGGAGGCAGAGCCACTAGCAACTATCAAGGAGAAGGATGTGAAGAAATTTGTCTGGAAGAATGTGATCACTCACTTCGGAATTCCCAGAGCCTTAATCTCAGACAATGGTACTCAATTCGATGGGAAACTCTTTCGCGGGTTTTGCGAGGAGTTGAAGATTGAATTCTACAATTCGACGCCGGCCTATCCCCAGTCAAATGGTCAAGCAGAGGCCTCCAACAAGACCATCCTGGACGGCTTGAAGAAACGGCTTGAGAAAGCTAAGGGTAAGTGGGTTGATGAGCTCCCTAATGTGTTATGGGCATACCGCACTACACCGAGACGATCTACCGGGGAAACACCGTTCGCTCTAGCCTATGGCATGGAGGCAGTCATCTCACTGGAGATTGGCATGCCAACCATCCGTTCAGAGAGTTTCCAGCCGGATTCGAACAACGAAGTTATGGCGCTGGAATTAGACCTAGCTGAAGAAAGGAGAGAGCGTGCACTAATTCACCTAGCCGCCTATCAGCAGGAGCTTTCTAAAAAATACAACAAGGCAGTGCATCCCAGGCTGTTCAAAATTGGGGATTGGGTGCTGAGGAAGGTGCTTGGCAACACGGTGGTCCCTGGCGAAGGAAAACTTGGTGCAAACTGGGAAGGACCATACAAGGTGGTTGGCCTAGCTGGCAAGGGGGCATACCATCTGGAAGATTTGGATGGCAAGGCTGTCCCTCGACCTTGGAACACTGCCAACCTTAAGGCCTTTTACTTTTAAGATGTAATTCGCTCTCGTTAAACTACTTGCTCTTGTTTAACTTTTTTAGACCATTAGCCTTTCGGCACTACCTGTAAAAAAGATAGCATCGCCTTTGCAATGTTTATGTAATGAAAGCTAGTCCTGTTGATGTTGCTGTATTGCATTGTTTTTTACATCCTTGTACCTGAAGAGAACCGGGCTGTTTTCCTCGGAATGGGAGCAGACCGCGCAAACAGTTGCGCATGGAACAATGCGCATTCTAGCTGAGCTGGTTTTGCTCGCCCGGTGGGAATGTTGGCGGCATGACCAACCTGACTGAAACATTGGTGAATTGCCCAATGTCGTAGCCGAGCGGATTTTGCTCGGCCAACGTAACATATTGGTGACTTGCCCAATATGGGAAACGAGCTGATTTTGCTCGGGGGAAACGGCAACGTTGATGTCTTTTCCAGCAATTGCAAGGCCGAGCTGAGTTTGCTCGGCCGAAAAGAAGTAATGGCAAATTGAGCAAACTGGCGTGCGAGTTTTTGCTCGACCGGACAATCATTGCCAGCAAAGTGGGGCCGAGCGGATTTTGCTCGGCCAAATCCTAGATGTCATCCTATTTAGAAATAAAAGGGATTGCAGGGTGACGTGAAGACATATGGTTTGCGCGGTTCAGCCGATCAAAAAGTTTAAACAAAATTTAGCAGAGGAAATTCAAACATACGAAAGCCGATCAAGAACAACAGTTGTGCGGGCAAAATAGTTCATCTTTCATTGATCAGGAATTTAATACATGGAGGGGCCTTGCCCGGTTACATAGCACAAAAGAAAGGAAAACAAGAAACAAAAAAGTACAAAGGAAAGCGAAAGGTGCCATCTTCAGTCCTGGCCAAGGTTTTGGTCGGCCTCCTCCGCTAGTGCTCGGCGGGATCGTCGTCTGTGCCTTCCACCGAGACGACCTCCCGACCAATCACTTCATCCTCAGCATTTTGGGATGCTTCGGCTGCAGTTTGCTCGGCTTCTTTCTCGGCGGCGGCCTCTTCCTCTGCCTCTTTCCTCGCCTCCGCTATCAGACGCTTTTGCTCGGCTTGGGAGTAGGCAAGCATGTAGACCGGGATATAAGCAGAGGGAGGGTTGATGAACATCTCCGAATCCTGGCCAAGGCCAACTTTTTCCACGGCGGCTTTCGGCCAAGATTGGAAAAGATGTCCTAGCTTGACTTAAGCGCTCATAAGTCTTCTCCCCCTGCTTATACCCACGGTCCTCTGCCTCGTCGACCGCCTTGTCCAGGGCATCCTTGTGGGCATCCCTCAATTTGCGAAGCTCGGCCAGGTACCGAGCCTTGGCCTTCTTCTCGGCCTTTTTCTTGTCTTCCTCAGCCCGGTCGAGTCTCTGGCGCAGCTCGTCCCGCTCGCCCATGACGACCATGTGCTCGGCCTTGAGCCTGTCTACCTCGGCCTTGAACACCTTGTTTTCAGTGATAGCATCACGGAGGCTTTGGCGAAGAGAAGCCATCCGCTCGTGTGCAAGGTAGTTCTTTTGTGCGGCCTGCAAACAGAACAGATTATCAGTATCTAAAAACCGAGTAGAAAAACCGAACAGAAAGTTCAAGAAAAAATATTGAATTTACCAGCACGATGGATTCTGCCGCTGAGCGGAGGACCTTCAGGTCGGTTAGCTCCTCATGCTTCTTCATGTCACCGGGCAGGATCAATCCCCTGGTCAAGTTGAAACCGAGCGAGATGTCCTTGTCCTCGGCGACAGAATCTGCGGCGGAGACTGCTCGGCCCTTGTAGGTGAACTCCGGCGCCCAGACCGGGGGGGCAGCAGGGGCCTTGCCTTTGGTTTTGCGGGCAAGTTGTTGCTCGGTCTGGTCGCCGAGCTCGGTAGAGGCCATTTCGGTGGAATCCTCATCCACAAGGCTCTGACCGGCGGCCTCCCTCATCTGCTTCTTCTTTGGTCGGTCAGCAGGTCGTTCGCTGGCCAAGGCGAGCACCGCCCCTTCCTTTTGTCCGGCTGGAGTTAAAGATCCTCCCCCGGTTGCTTCTGGCGTTGGGGACTCGCTTTCGTCCCCGGTGATCATTGATTTAATGGCTCTGATTTTCGCCATTTCTTGCTTTCGTGATGGTTTGACGAGTCGACCGGTGGAGTGGGATCCGGTTCGGGGTTGGCTCATGTGAGTCGGTGACCACGCCTTTCTTGGGTGCTTGGTAGTTGTACGTCTGCTCAAAACCGAGCAAGTCTGGCGACTCCCTCTCGGTTGCAGGAATGCGCAGCAACACTCTGATTGCCTCTTGGTTTGGTCGGTTGTAACGCGCGGCCAAATTCTTGTCTGCAAAAAGAGCAAAAGTGTTAGACCGGTGCAATGAAGAGCAATTAAGAGAAGAAAAATGGTTGTACGGTCAACCGGGCTCCTTACCAGCTCTACCGAAGTGTTTCCTAATTTGCCAGCCCGGTATGGGTGCCTCTAGGTCTTCATAGCGACCGGACACCCACAAAAAGTCATCGTCATTGGACTCTTTGTCCGGGTTGCCTTCGATGAGTTTTGCTCGGCCCTTCTTTACTTTAAGGTAGTAGCAAAACCCACCCTTATTTGAACTGAGGCTGTATTGATGAAAAATTTCCGCGAGGCCGAGATCGAGACCGTGCCGTTGGTTCAGCTCGGCGACGCCGTTTATTATTTTATAGGTGTTGTTGGAAACCTGGGTTGGGCAAAGCCCTGTCTGCCTCAAAAATTCGCAGATCAGGGGTTGGACCGGGAAGCGAAGTCCGCCCTCTATTATTGATACCACGGTGAAGGGGCACCGTTCTAGATCGCCCCACGGAGTTTCTCCCTTCTTGCCGAGCTCTAAGACTACATCTTCAGGGATGTTGAATTCTTCCCGAAATTCCGCCATTGCCCCGGGCGAGCTAACCCTAAATCGGTATTTTCCCATCTATCTCTACCAGATTTACTCTACGGTATCTCGGTCAAAATTTGGTAGTGGTTGCTCGGACTTTGAGCTCCACGAACGATGACGCTGGAATGGTCGGTCCTACTTGTTCTGCATGTTGAAAAAGATATCCAAGGGTTAGCACGGCATACATTGCTCAGCCCTTAATGGAAATAGCTCTAAAAGGTTCTAGGTGTTCGTAGGCCTCCTTCACCCATCAGCATGACTAATTTAGCCTTCCTATTTTTGATGCTGGTTCCTACTCGGTCTAGGAGTTTTGATCGGTTGGATTCTAATGGAGGTTTTTGCTCTGTCGAGCCCAGATCAAGGAATTGGCTTCTGATTTCAGGTCTTTAGCCCGGGTAAACCTATCAGCCGGTCTATGGTGTATATAGCTCGGTTGTGGCCTCAGTGCAAAGCCACAAACAGCTTTTTGCTCGGTTACGGCCCCAATTTTGGATCAAAAGAGTCTTCTGCCCGGTTTTGCCCAGAATTCATCTGGTTCATCTTGTTCTTCCTAGGCTAATGGCTCATTCGAGCTACCTATGGGAAAATGGGGGCACGAGGGCCCCCTCTTCCCTTCGTTTCCATTTTCCTAGGGTGTGAAGCATCCAAGCAAGGAAAAACAACCCTCAAAGCAAAAAAATACCAAGCACAGTATGCAAAAATGAAAAACAAGCTTGAAAAACGGGAGTGAAAATGCAAGAGGGAGGAAGAAAGGGCTTACCAGGAAACGGAGGAGGGCCTCGAAAGCTCGAACACGTCGAAGATGGCAAGAACGAACGAGCAAGGAAGCAGCAATGGCGAGAGAGAGAGGCAGAGAGAGAGAGGCCGATTTAGGGTTTCGCAAAGGTGTGAAGTGAGGGTTTGAGACCCTCGTTGGAGCCAAAAGGAAAACCCCCAAGCAGGCCGCTTTGAAATTGCGATGCTGACAATTTGTATGCGACCCAATGAGGTGATGTACGTGGCTCTGGCGAAATTTGTCGTCTGGTTGTACGACTTTTGATGGGACTGCTTTGATCATCACCGGTCAATTGGGATTGCTCGGCAGCAAAAGTGTTCCCAGTTCAATCATTGCACGGCGGCAAAGCTGCATACGATAGCTCGGTCATAAGGTAAACCCAATCACGATGGCTCGGATGGGTTTAAGGGGCAATTGAGTGGGGAGATTTCCATCTGTTAGTACTGCCGAAAGAAGAATAACGCCGGCGTTCTGAACGCTGTGGCCGAGCTAATGGGGCAGGTGTAACGGCCGAGCGATTCGCCTTGTGCGGTTGACTAGGCTGACCGGCAACTCTTGGAGCGAATCAAGACCACTAGGGTCGGTCGAGAGCGGAGATGCGACCGTCAAGGCCACGCCGAGGATGCGTCGCCAAGATGCTATTAACCGCCCAGCCATGGCGAAGCTGTTGCACGTAACCGTGATTGGAGATGAAACGGTTGGAGGCCGGCACACCTCGCAACCGGTCGGTCGTGATGAACCGGACGAGGGTAGCTCGGCATTTGCAGTTCGGTTCTCGCTTGGTTCCGAGTCATATGCTGACGGAATATAGCGCCGATGTGCGATGGTAATTTTTCAGAAGTGTTTGGCCGGTCATGGTGCCTCGGTCAAGGGTGCCACCTGGGCCAATGGTGTGAAGGAGAGGACATATGCTCCACGAACGCCTCAATACCGTTAGGCAGTTCTGCATGTACTGAAAGGAGGACAGAACCTTTACACGTGTAGAGTTATGAGACGCGAGCACTGCCACCTGTCCAGGGAAGGACAGCAGAGGTAGTGCGCGCACAATCTCGGAGCTGCGTGGGCAGCCAAGATATAGAGAGAGAAGGCGAGCGCCACAGGTATGCGAATTCACTCCCAGAAATTCTCTCTCTCTTCTCATTGTCTTCTGGCTCACTGAACTGACTTGAGCGTCGGAGGGTTTTTCCGGCACACCACCGCCGGGCAGCTCACCATTCTTGTGTTGCAGAGACAGACGCCGTTACCAGGAGCTCGACGTTCAAGGTGTACGGAGAGTCGTGGATATTTCGCCCCCGTACAAGAATGATGGTCAAGTGTTTGAAAAGATTGAGAAAGAATTGCTTGAGTTTGAAATCATGCTTCAGAATAACTGTCAAGATTTTTTTGTAGGATTCCTCGAGAGCTTGAAAGGATTTTGGAGGAATTGCTTGAGTTTTAAATATTTCTTTAGAATATACCTAGATTGCCTAAAAATATTGATTGTGTTTGCAATATTGCTTCAGAATAACTGTCGAGTGCTTGAAAAGATTGTGGAGAAATTGCTTTAGTTTGAAATCTTTCTTCAAAATATATCTTGAGTGATTATGAAAGAATTAGGAGAAATTAAAAATCAGGAGTAATTTGAAAAATAATTATCAATTCATGAAAAAGTTTATGATTTTAATTGTTGGTATTTATAAAATTTACTAGTGATTGGTAATTATTTTTTACAAATATTACTGATGTGATATTTCCCGAAAGAATTACTTGAGTTTGAAACCTTTCTTCATGATATATGCTGTTTAAAATTTTAACAATCAATTTCTTGAAAATATTTTGGAGGAATTGTCGAGTTTGAAATCCTACTTCATAATGACCTTCTAGTCCTTTAAAAGATTATTGAGGGACTGCTTGAATTTGAAAATTAAAAGCTAGACGATGGAAGCGTAAGAAATGGTCTGAAAAATGGTTTGGAAAAAAATAGATTTTTTTTTAAACTTTGGTATAATTTTTAGGATGCGCCAAAGTTTGCAGGTTCATGTGGCAATGCGTTCTTTGTCGTGTAACGATTCACGTCGTATATTTGATTGCTCAAAACTATTATTGGGTGAATGAAAAATTGAAATCAAAGTGAGCTCCATGGAAATTGTATGTTGGTGAAGTTTCCATAAAAAATTGGTTAAGATTTATCCCACATTGTTTTGGTGGGCAAACTGGGTGTACATTTATAAGCTTTGAGTTTGGAACTTAGGATAGACCCCAAGGGGCACTCAAGTTTTGTAGAGGGAGATGTTATGGACAAAATGAGCTAAATCCATTGGACCCAAAACAAACACACGTGCGCCGCCACCACCGGTCGGTTAGGCAGGTGTGAGGTTGGGTTGGACTTGTCTGGGCCAAAAACATTTAAATTTATTTATTTTTTATTTTGGAAAATAAATTCTAACATTTTGAATTCAAATTTCAGTTGGAAAAATTCAAAATTTGACTTGCACCTCTTCAAATCTTTTTGTACAGGTTCCATACCTATCTGAACAGGTTCATATCTGTTCAGTTCAAACCCAAACAGGTTCATACCTATTGAGTTCAAATCCGAATAGGTTTTCTATTTGTTCAACATCGCTCAATGTGTTTTTACCGTTCTCTTGTTAGTGAATAGTTTGTAGTCTGCATCGCTCGTTGTAAATCATTTTATCCTGGGAAATAAACGTCCATATTCTATGAGCACCCTAGAAAGGACGAATCTGTCTTAATGACACAGTGTTGAACACTGGACTTGATCAAAATTTTGTTTGATAAAATAATAACGCAAGTAATTAGTTTACTTTTCTGTTTTATTATTTTTTTTTTTTCAGATTCTAATTTTGTTTTTGTAACAAAATAACAATCTGTTTTTTTTTTTAATTATTATTTATATATACTGTTTTGATTTTTGTAATCAAACAGTCTCTCTCCTCTCTTTAATTTTTCTTTAAATACTGGAAGATTGTCAAACAAGAAGAACAAAGTTAAAAGTTTTAAGGCAAGTCTGATTTGAAGTTTTGAGTAATAATTAATTAAGGTTTTAGCCACAAAAGTTTTGGGGACAAAATCATTTTTTATGAGCCAAATATTTTTGTTACTAAAAGTTTCATTATTATATTTTTAGAGTCATAATTTGGACATTAGTGATGAAATACCTACGGTTGATTTTGGGTTTATTTGCAACACAAAATTTTGTAACATTTAATACCTACTGTCCAAATTATTTTGTGTTTATTTGCAACATTTTCAAAATTTTGTCTCTAAAAGACCTACTGTTGATTTTTCAAATGACCCTTTAGCGACCATCCTTGTAACGATAGGAATTAGTCCTCAAATATTTTTTGCAACCAAATTTTGATTTTTTTTAGACAAAAATTTAGTCCCTAAAACTTTTGAGTAGGAATGTAAGAAAAATCAATCAAATCGATTGAAACGGATCGAACTGATCATATTTGGTCTTTTTATTAACAAGAGTTGGTCCTTATAGTTTTCTCATTTAATTTTTTTCAATTTTTTATTTGATACCGATTTAAGCACATTGTGCACCGAACTAAACACTTCAACATATATTGTATATGTATATATATAACATAATATAATTATATAATGATACTAATGAGTATAATAAATTATTAACCTCAATTAATTAAAATTATCATCCCTATATTAATAAATCATTACTATATATAATTTTAACTCTTACTCATTATTTTTTGTTTGTTTTTTTATTAATTTAGGAATTAAAAAGTATTTATTAAATAGATAGATTGGATATGTTTGAAGTGGTGGACAAATAGCCAATCTAATATTTTTACATAGATTAGTGACTATAATAATTGCTCAATTTGAAAGGTCTTAAACCAATTAAAACCGGGATTGGGGACGCTGCTGCGCGGGGTGCGCAGCAGCATCTGCTGTGTGTGGAAATGGGCCTATTTTGGGGGCCATTTTGATCATCCGAACCGTTCACATTTTAGAATACATCAAGTAGAACATGCCTGCAAAAAATCAAGTTAATCGGATATCGTTTACTCATTCATCTACTCATATTTCTATCTACAAAAATAAATAATAATTGTGATTTAAAGTATTAAAATGAATACAAATGTGAGTGGATGAATAGGTAAACTATATCCGATTAACTTGATTTTTTGCAGAGATGTTCTACTTGATGTATTCTAAAATGTGAACGGTTTGGATTATAAAAATAGGCCCCGAAATGGGCCCATAATCGCTGCACAGCAGATGCTGCTGCACACCCCGCGCAGCAGCATCCCCAAATTCAATTAAACCACACCGACTCAAATCATTTCAATTGGTACAGTTTGGCGCAATTTGATGAGAGAATTGATCTGTATCGGTACTCAAAATAATAAAATCAACATTATTAATTCCGTGAAAATTTTTATTTAAATACTGATCATACCGAAACGATTACATTCGTACTCTTGAATAACTTTTCTGATATCCTAATTTCTTTCCTTGGAAAAAAGCAATTTTTAGCAGTATTTTCATTGTACTATTTTTCCATATAGTCATTCATTCACTATCGACTTCTGGTCCAAAATGCTACCTTTTTATTTTATTTACAATCGGGTCTGAATCAGTTTATGTATACTTCAATTAATCTAGTAGGTGAACTATGGCTCCAATGAGTTAATAACAACTACGGAGAATTGAATCCAAAATTTAAAAAGAATACACCCCCAAGTCCCAAACTAACCCATTAAGTAACCCTTGGTTGTCCAAAATATTACTTAATTACAGTTTATTTCATCGTCTATACTTACAAGCTGACGTGGCATAAGGTCCTAGCATATTGTGTTGGAAAAAAATAAATCAAGTGCCGTTTTATTTATTTATTTATTTATTTTTATCTTTGTTATTTTGGATTTTTTTTAAAGAGTAATTAGTGTTACTTTAATTCAAAAGTTAGATTTACATTTTAAATTTAATGATAAGGTTATAAAGTGTGAAAGTTTTTTCTTCCCATTCAAATATGTCCCTAACTTTGGGTGTACAATAAGCTCAAGGATTGGTATGATAGTTAGAGTATGAGTTTGGGAGCATGATCCTTTGTCTCCGGTTTAAAATTTCGTAGGTGTAAATAATTTTTTAGATTTAATCCATACATGTTTTTGTCTTAATTTCAATTAAGACCATCGCAAGTAAATGATAAGATTGATCTTCCAAATTAGTCGATCCAATGGACCGAATATCGAGTTATCAATAGAAAAATTAAAAGAAAAAAAGAAACTTTGGCTGTGTGATGAATCAAGTACGCCTTTCTAATAGAATCAAAATTGATCACAAATTTCAAGCAAAGTGGTTTATATGCCAGTAACGGCGTAAAACTTAGGGAACAATTTTTGTCGATTAAAGAAACGAATAAAAATGATCAATACAAAAAGGTGGCAGTAGGGAGGGTCTTTATTCAATACAAAAAGGTGGCAGTAGGGAGGGTCTTTATTGCCAGCCTCAAACCCAGAAATCCTAAATCATTTTTCGCCCAAAGTACTACCCAAAAGATAAATAAATATAAGAAGATAATACGATGCTGGATAACAAAAGTTCAGTTTCCGTCCCAACTGGAACTAGTGTGAGGGATGATTGCCATATCAATGAGCAAGCACTTGAGATGCTTGCAAAGGACATTGAAAAAAAATTGGCTGAAGGTGCACACAAATCTGAATCCAAATCTTCTCCGGCTTGCATTTACAAGGTGCCCGAGCAGCTTCGTAAGCAGAAAGAAAGTGCATATACCCCTCATTTCGTCTCTATTGGGCCTCTTCACAGCAAAAATGAACAAATTAAGAATTCGCATGTGCAGGGTGTCAAACTGAGTTATGCAAATTCCCTCTTTGGTCGAAAAATATTGCCCAAGAAGGAGGGTAAATCAGAGGAAGACGGTAAAAAATCCACGCCCCTGGAGGAATGTGTACAAGAAATGAGCAAGTTATTAGAAAGGGCCAAGAAATGCTATGCGGAAGAAGTTGAGGATGTGCTGGATGTAGAGATGTTGGTGATTGATGGTTGTTTCATACTTGAACTTCTCTACAAGTTTAAACATACGGAGTTCAACATACGCAACGATCCTATTTTCGACATACATCTGATGCCCATCTTCCTCCGAAATGACTTGCTACTACTCGAGAACCAGCTTCCTTTCTTTGTCCTCCAGAAGTTGTTCGACCTCACTGTGGCTCGTATTGATCCTGCGAAACGTATTTATCTTACTGATTATGTGGATTCTTTTTTTGACGACATGTTGAATTCAGAAGCCAGACGAAGAAGAGCACGAAAGAAGAGGAAGAACAGCGAAGAATATCATCATATCGTCCATATTCTACAGAACCTGGGGTATTTCTGTTCTGTTGATGCAGGAGGAGAAAACCAAACTGGTCTCAGCAAATTCATGCCATGTGCATCTGACCTTGAATATGCAGGAGTCAAATTTGTAGTCGGTTCCAAGGTCTCCTTCAGTGATGCTAGAGGTCCTTCCAGATTGTTTGGTACAGTTTATTTTGAAATCCCAAGTTTGTGCATTTATGATACCATTGAACCAGTCTTGAGAAACCTCATTGCTTTTGAGCAGTGTAATTGCCCTGGGGTTACTCGTTTCTTCACATCATATGCATTCCTTATGGACACACTCATAAACACTCCCAACGATGTCCAAGTGCTTGAAAACGCTGGAGTCATACGTAACTATCTCGGCACCAGTAAAGATGTCACCAAGCTCTTCAGAGACCTCCTCGATGAAGTTGTTCTCGGGGAGTCCTGTTTCGAAAAATCAGTAAGTGCTGCTACTGACTACAGCAAGCGTTGCTGGCCAGATACTATGGCACGTCTCAGACGCAAGTACTTTTCGAATCCGTGGTCATTCGTAGTTTTCTGTACTGGCTTATCACTTTTGGCATGTCAGTGTTTCAATTCCTGCGTCATAATATCCTTAAATAAATAATGCCGATCACGATGAATATTTTACCTTGTACATGTATAAGCAAGGATTTCTTGTCTGCAAAAATTCATATCCTCCTGTTCTAAATCACTTATAATTATTAGATTATCTGAAAATTTCAAGATATATTCAATGATTATGAGTGATTTAGAATATGAAGATAGGAATTTTTGAAGGAGCAAAGATCCTCTAGAGTTTTTTTTTTCTAAAATTTTCTAGAGTGGTGTATTGTATGGTTGAGATTTAATGATAAGTCACATCAATTTTTTAGTATTAAATCTCAACCACACAATATACCACTTTAAAAAAATTTAAAAAAAAAAAAACTCTAGAGAATCCTTGGTGTTTTTGAAGACGGTATCCTTGGCTATTGTATTCCCACCATTATAATATGTTGTATTATTATCTAGATCAGGTCAAGTCAATAAGTCACCCCTTACTTGCTAGTTTCAACAAGAATTGTACTACCAGCTAGAATATGCAAGAGCATATCTTCTTAAAAAAATAAAAATATTTAAATGAATTACACTAACAGTTTCTCTAATTTAAGATTTGTGTCACTTTAGTTATGACTTTTTAATTGTAATACATTTAACTTTAAATTTTGAATCTATTTTCAAATAAAAACAATTAAAGGTATTGTTACTCCATTTTAAGGGCAAAGGTGTCATATGACTTATCTTATATGTTGTTTGAAATATAGTGATTTTTTTTTTTAATGAATAATGTTGGAACTTTTTTTTATTATAAAGTTCTCGTTGGTTTGGTTTTCCAAATTTTTTTTTAAGAAACTAAAACTTAAATTGGTGAAAAATAAAAAATAAAAACACGTCATTTTTATATAATTTTAGTTTTTGAGAGGGTAGAAATAATTTTTTAAAATATTTTTTTTGATATTTATTTTCATTAAATTAGTTTTTATTTTTTCAAAAGTTAAACATGGAGACAACTTTAATGTAATAATTAAACCAATCCATAAAATCAAAAAAGAATAATGCTTGAGACCCCCTTTTGGGGGTCACCCCCTCACCCCCCCTTTGCCATGTGGCGGGTGGTGATTGAAAGAGCAGGAAAAAAAAAAGAAAAAGAAAAAGAAAATGTAATCAATGAGAGAGAGAGGGGGTCAAAGGGGGTGGAGGGAAAAGGGAGGATGAATCATTGCTCATCAAAAAATACAAAATTAAAAACATTTTATATATTAAACGTATCGATTATACATTAAAAATCTAATAACCATCCATCATATAATAACCATCAAAAAATATATGTTAACAACAAATACAACCATCTATTACTTGATAACATTCAAATAATATCAATAAAAACAACCACCCATTATATGATTATCATCCAAACATATACTAAAAATTAATTTGGTAAGGAAATTAAAAAAAAATGTCAAAGATTTTTCATTTTTATATAATTTTATCTTTGACGTGTAGAAATAATTTTTAGAAATTTAAAAATATTTTTTTGACATTTATTTTTATTAAACTAGTTTATATTTGAATAAATTGATGACTTTGCTTGTAAACAATTTTCTCCACATTAATTAATATGTGTAGGATTTATGTCTTTGTGTCTAATAGTAAAAATTTCATATATGTGGGATTCATGTCTTTGAGCATTCATTTTTTATTGATAGTAAAAACTATTATTCGTGGGATTGCTCATACAGATGGTTTCACCGAACCATGTAAATTCTTCTTATTTCATGTGTTAAATTCTCTGTCTCTATCTCTCTTTCTCTTCTTTATATATGTTCTTGAAAAATTTAAAATTTTTAATATATTGATTCGTAATTATATTTTAATTTAAAACACTAATAACAATCACAATCAAATAATTAAGATAAATCGGCAAAACAATTTAACGTGGAAAAGCTACAATTAGAGAACCTCTAATTGTGATAAAAAATAACGGACCAAAGTCACAAAACAATCCACTATGAAGATAAAAAGGAATTACACACGTGTACCCTCAATTACCTAGCAAATACGCGCTCGAATTGAACCGATTCCGAAGTGCCTCTCCCACCACCATCTTCTCTACGGAATTTTATTATCCAACGTTGAATCCATAACGTTGAAGTCGAATCTATAACGATGAGTCATTTCAGAATCCATCAAAGTTTCAGATCCAAATTCCCTAAAATCCACCGAAAAATACCTTTCTCTTTTGTGACTGAAATAAAAAAACAACCCTTGATGTTTGACAATCTATAATTCATTAATTAATCAATTACCTTCTATACACCAAGAAAACTCATATAAAATAGCCTCCAATAGAAAACACTTTATCTTTTCTCTCCCTCTCTCTCTAAAATTTTGGACGGCTCGAATCCTAAAAATAGCAAACTATGCACTTTATAGTAAATTGAATCGTGAAGACCACTTGAGTTCACACTTCACCGCTCGAGCGATGTGAGTACAAACGGTGCAAAACATATAGGCCGACCGTTCAAGCGCAACACTTCACCGCTCAAGCGATAAAACTTACTTTCCAGAAATTCAGGCACTCTGCAAAAGTACTGGATGACGCCATTCCTCGTAGATAGTCAGCGAAGTGGCAAACATAAAAGCCTCAAATATCATAAACTCCTCTGCATAGATACAATTTGGATTGGATTCATATTTAAACACTCACAACCTTACAGAAACAAAAGAGTGAATAAAATTACAACTCGAAAACTTTTTGTCAAACGGGATTGTCAATTATAAAAATCTAACAACTCTAGTTTTTTATTTATTTGTATCGGTGAAAATTAATTATTATTTATTAGTTATTAGATTAGCACTTATGAAAATTAGCCTCCTTACCTTTGCAAAGCAGTAAAAATTTACCTCTTAATTCAACCCCTACGAAAATTGAACCCATAATCTTGCCTTAGAAGAGTCGTTGACTACTCGTTCTAGAGGCTCTCCTCACAACGTTCTGTATGAATAATACTATTCAAAAAGCACTATTGCAAGTATTTGTATTACTTTCGTAATAAATAAGTAAAGACGTACAAATAGAAATTCCGTATACAATTCATAGTCAAATGATAGGCCCTTTTAAATAGAAATGTATAAAATATCACCAAATTCATTAAAATTGTCTAATTCATCTCGATTTATATCGATTCATCCATTAATTATGGATTAAATTTTAAAATTTATAATTTACTTTCAAAATTACTCTGCTTCGCCATAGTTAATACATATATATTTTTTTTAATTTCTAATGAAATATCAAAGTAAAATTGAGTGTGAAAAAAAATTAAGATATAAAATTTATTACAAATTAGTATTTATATATATGAAAAATATTATGTAAAATTAATTTGTATTATATATATGAAAAATATTATGTAAAATAGTATTATATATTATGTAAATATTTAATAATTATTTTAGAATATTTTTCGATCAACTAGCTAAATGAACCATCCCAAATCACTCAAACTACAATTTGATTATTTATTAATCCATCATTCATAATAAATTTATAATTTTATTTTTAAACCACCCAAATCGCACCAGTACTCCCTTACTTTTTAAGTTAATCTTATAGAGTAGTAATAACTACTCTAGCAATAATATGGTAATAGTGGTTTAAGAGACCAAAACACAATCATTAGATAGTTTAAAGGTGGTTTAACTTCGCAATGATTGCATTTGCGGCCCTTTCACCACCATTGCAATCATTAGATAGTTTTTTATGCTTCTTGCACCATCTCTTTTCTACTCTATTGATGTAATGATTTCATTATGCATTTGATTTCATCAATAGAATAGCTTTCAATTTATATATATATATATTATTATAGAGGATACTAGTTGCAAGCTAAAACATTACTTATCATAATTTATAGTTTCAAAAATGTTATTGTCACATCATTTAGGTTAAATTATTATGTTTGTAGATCACTTTTTCTTTTCCAAAAAAGTCTGTATCACCAAGTATAAGAAAAATAACATTCATAAAAACAAGTATAAATAATTTTCACAAAAATGATGTGGCAATGACAAGTGATTACTTTGTTATTTGGATGGAAACTCTTTCAAAATGCTAAGTCCCAATGCAGTCATATTAGTATGTATATAATTAAATTTATTGGTATATGAAGAAAGAGATAAACTAAGATTACTCTTATTAAAGAAGATTCATTGTCTATTTATACAACAATATGTAACTAACTCTCTAACTCTAACAGACTAACAAACTTAACCAACTCCACTTGATGAGTTACTAACTTTACAAGTCTGTGAGACATTATGCATGACAATCAAGTAAATGGGATGAGCTGCCTTGGATGCTTTGCATTGCTCTACTCGAGGAGACTGCAACTGCACTAGAGGAGTGAGTCTAGCCGCTGTCAGTTGTTGCTGCTGAAACTGGTCTAATGGTTTAGACTCGGACTTAGCTATATGGAGTTCATTCTTGATTGATATCTTATCATCCCCCATCAAGCTTATGGGAGCTGGAAGGAGCATAAGCTTGTCCTTCAGATAACGAAACCTAGAAGCAGATAAAGGCTTGATAAACAAATCTGCAATTTGATCAGTGGTAGGGATGTATTGAAGAGCAATCTTCTTAGCAATAGCCACTACAACAAAAGACAGATTTGGCGACTAACTTTTTAGTCGCTAAAGGTCCAATTTTGGTCACCAAAACCTTTTGCCAACTAATATTTTTGATCACTGTAACGCTCCGAAAATTGAGCAGGATATATCTATTTATGCAACAAAACCCACATGATAGACAAACACATATATATAACTAACTATTCCATACATCCATTTTCATTAAATCCTAAATGCCAAATACATGCTATTCACATCTCAATGCCCCAGTTCCAATCCCAAGCATACATTTTACAACAAGTATGAAATAGAAGCCAAACAAATAATAAGTGCCCTACAGGCTTACAAATTTATCTAATAACATTCTTCGTTACACAAAAATGGAGTTTTAACTCAACGCAAATACAGCCCTGGGCTTATATTTAACAAATAACGATAAAACAAAAATAAAGCCTCCACTCCGAATCTTCCCAAGCCAATGCCTTGGCGAAGGCATAGCACTTGTATCTGAAATGGTTTCCCTTATAGGGTGAGCCACAGCCCAGTAGAGATATATTACACAACATATGAACCATGACAAGACATGCCATGCTCATGATAAAACAATTTATCTCTCTTTTTATAAAGCATGCAATGTTGAGATGCAACAACAGATATAAAATCATTTCCATTTTAAACCATATATGTTACATGAATATAGGCTCTGTGAATCTCTATGTGAGTGTCTGCAAGTAGGCCCTAATGCACTACCACTGTCATTTTTAGCAGTAAACTGGAAGGCTCGACACCTAACCGCGTGGTTCTACACCCCCTACCCAAATTCACCAAGTATTCATTTTTTTGCAAACAAATACATTTCCAAACATTTCTCAAAAGCAGATACATTTCCAATGAAATGAATGTAATGCAATGTCCAATGCAACAAATGAGGAATGTGGTTCAATTTACCTAAGTCTCATGCATTTCTACAACAATCATGGCTATCTTCTACCGATAGCCCAACACAGATATTTCTAAACAGATATTTAAATAATTAAATTCCAAAAAAAAATTCAATAAGTACAATCTATTCCACATCTCATCAAATATGAACAACTATATTAGTTTTCATATCACAATCATGTCCGGTAACTTCTCAAGGCCCATTTCTAACCGTGTCAGTTTTATTCCAACGGATACATTAAACAAAATAATACCGTTAATGCCCAAGAAAACATTATTTTCTTTCCAAAATCATTCTCTAAGCATTATTCAACTATGACATCCTATTTTGATCGAAAGCCCTAAAATTTAAATGTAATTCCTTTGTTTTCTTTAAAAATGTTCTTTTGGCCACAAACTAAAAAAATTTCAAAACCAATCGAATCGAAGTCCGTTTTTGTTCAAATTTAAAACATAATTCTTTCATAACTTTATAAACATATTCCAAGTTTACACTTTCGCAATTTGGGCATCAACTTTTTATTTTTCTCAAAATTTCTCTTTTAAGCAATAAAACACAAATTTTTCAAAAATTCTAATTAAATTATATAGAACTCTAAACTCCATATAATCAAGTAAAAGTGCATAAAGAAGTGTAAGAAAAATCCCTACCTTTAGAAGAGAAGATGAGAAAAGCCTCAAAAATCAATCTTCCCGAAATTCAATCTCTACCAGTTAAAACGATGTCCTCAACATGCTCATCATTTTGGTCTAAAGGACTACGGTGAGATTCTAACTCCAAATGTGGTGGATCAAGAGTTTTGTGTCTTGAAAGTTAAAAAAAATAAAAATGAAAGAGAGAAAGCAACAGAGAGAGAGAGAGACAGAAAGTGTCTCTGCCAAAACAACCAAAACAAAATAAAGATGAAGAAATAAAGAAAAGGAGTAAGGGAAGAGGGATGGGGGTATCCCACGTGGGTTGCCTCCTTTATTGCTTCAATTTATTATGTATATATATATGCATCTATCTATCTACACATACATCTATACATACATATATATATATGTATATATATATGTATAGATATATTAAAATTTTATTTCAACATCTTAATATTTTATAATAAAATGATATAATTTTTTTCTCATTACAAATATACATTTCGTTTGGTAGTACACACCATAAATATTCACAATTTTCTCATAATAACAATAACAAGTAATTACAGATGACACATAATTTAATCAATTGGATCTAAAATGAATGAAGTTTAATAATCCAAAATAAATTTTCGATTAAGACTAGACTATAAATATTTTAGATGGACTTAAGATGGTCCCCACTGTTTATAAAATTAAAAAGGACCAAACAGTTACGTAAAACTTACATACATAAATCCAAATTAATATGTTATAGGTCTTAAAACGCAAAACTTCACCAAAATTCTGCTAATCCGTCAATTTTGGAAAATAAATACCCATCGTTTAAATTCTGATTTTTTTTTTTTTTTTTGGGGTCTTTACAGTTGCCGCCCTTGTCGTTGAAAGATGGTCGATGAAAGTAATTGGCGACTAAAAAAAATTTTTGTCGCTAAAAGCACACAATTGGCGACTAATAATTTAGTCGCTAAAAATGTTTCAACTAAATTTAACATGACATTTTCCGTGACTAATATTTTTGGTTGCTAAAACCTAAATTGTTTAGCTACTAAAACTTTAGTCGCCTAAGGTCTAACATTTTCTGTTTGGCTAGTAATATTTTAGTCGCCAAAAGCATTTTTCAGCGACTAATATTTTTTTCGCAAAAGCTTAAATTGCTTAGCTACTAACACCTTCGTCACCTAAGGTCTAATATTTTCTGTTTTGGCTACTAATAGTTTGGTGGCCAAAAGTGTTTTTCCTCTTTTTTTTTTTTTTTTTTTTTTTTGCTACTAAATTATTAGTCGCCTAAAGTCTTATTTGTTATGGCTACTAAATATTTAGTCACCAAAATATTTGTTTTCATTTAATTCTTTTTTTTAGCTACTAACTATTTAGTCGGCAAAAATATTGACTTTAGTTTTGGCTACCAATTTTTTAGTCGCTAAAACATCATTTTATGTTTTTTTTTTTTTTTTTTTAATTTTGTCTACACCCATAACCTGTATATATTCCATGCAACTTGTACGATATATACAAACTGGCTTATACATATATTATCACCCATTCAACTACATCCATTTCACTTCCAACCATCTTAAAATTAATACCTTCAAATGTCAATAATTCCATACAAATTAAATACATTCCAATTTAAAATAATAATTCCATACATAACATAAATGATCATAGGGAAATTTCATCCTCCGTATATAAAAATATATTCACTACTATGCCAAATGACAATTTGGCATGGTACAAAATACCATGGTAATATGTACCATGACAAAAGGTAATCAGTAGATCACGGCATAAATTATCTATTTGAAGGCAAAAGTATTATGTACCCCACCAAAAGTATTCTATACAATTAATACAAATTTACACAAAAAGTAGAGGATGACAAAAATGCAAGAGTTTACAAAAGTGTAAATTGTTATTCGTCCACAAAAATGGAATATCCACAACTCCATGCCAAAAGCCATCTACAAAAATAAATAAATAAATAATACACCAATTAGTTCCATATATAGCATTTGAGCATAATGTCACACCCCTTGCAACTGTGATAGAACTTTATCCTAACATTCGTAATTTGATATTAGTTTAACAATTTATTGCCTCATTACTTTTCCTCCAGCAAGGTTACTGTAGCTTCTGATTTCTTCCATCGCCAAAACATCATTTGGCGTTCACTGTTTGGCAGGGTTTACAAAGGTATGTATGCAAGTAGTTATTTGCCTAAAGGTTGTCCGGCTTGAGAACTGCCAATTCACTACAATATGAATTAATAGTCATAATCTAAACACAATACCAAGTTGGGCATCAGATGTATATTTTATTTTATTATTACTTTGTTTAGTGGGCCAGGGATGGATTATTTGAAAAATTGGTTCTTCATTACACTCTCCCCTTGAACTTTTGACTGCTAATACTCAAAGCTTTGAATTTCACAAAAGATTTGGCTAAGATTTGGCTAAGAGAACCCAGGAAAGAGTATAGAGACAGTGTTTGATTCGATGGAGGTGGAGGATGATGAAAGCCGAGAGCTATTACAAATGTGAGATTCACAATTGATGGATATTGTGTGGATTTGCAACCGTTTCCCGAATATTGATCTAACCTATGATGTGGTTGATGGTGACAATATAAGGGCTACGGATGATGTCAGTTTGCAAGTGACCCTTGAATAGGATCTTAAGGGCAGGACATAAGTGGGACCCGTTGATGCCCCTATATATCCCAAAACCAAAGAAGAATGATGGTGGCTTTATGGTTGGTGACATCAAAAGTAACCAAAAGTAAGCTTGCCATCAAAAGAGTTTCCTTACAGAAGAAAGCCAAGGTCAAGCTTGATTTTGCTACTCCTGGAGAAGTAGGAAAGAAGACCTATACCCTCTATTTCATGTGTGATTCTTATATGGGTTGTGACCAAGAATATAGCTTTGCTCTTGATGTCAGAGAAGTAGGTGCTATTGAAGATGACAATGGAAGAGAATGAGTGACATGCTTAGAAGATTGAACTCCTTTTGCTTTTGTACCGTTGTAAGTTTCCTAATGTGTTATTCCTATTATTGCTAGACCCGAAATATGTTGGCAGGTGATGCATCATTTGAGTTGACTCTTGTACTTAAAATGGTTGAGATCGTCTAAAATTTGTTGCTGTCAAAGCCTAATTTGTAGCCTTGCATATTTTCCCATTTATATTAGCTCTTCAATTTGTGATGCTCAACTTAGGGGTAAACAGAAAAGAACAGCAATATGCAACAGTTTGCATTATTGTTTTAGATTTAGTCACTTGTGTTGCTCTTTTTCTATGTCTCTCTTTTGCTTTGTGTTTCAACAACTGTTATAGTTTTCCTGTCTTCCGAAATGGGAAAATTGTAGACCACTCAGGTTTCTTGTTTTGTTATTGGTTTCAGGTTCATGCTTTGAAAATTTGATTTTACAAATATCAAAATCCAAATGATAGGTTTTTGGTAATAGTAATGTGTGATCTTTTGTTGATGATCACGATATGACAAAACTATTTAGTTTTATGGTGATTGTTTTGTTATACTTGGAATCCTCTTTATTATGATAATTTGGATGTGGACACATAAAAGCCGAGATGTCAAGATTTCATAGCTTGAATTTATAGGGAAATGAAGATAAAGTAGACATTAGACACTTAAGGCTTTTTTACTCCAACTCCCAACTTATGTGAAACCTAAGTTCAAGGCATTTTTCAATTAAATTAAATGAATCTATGTCAAACCTAGCTTGTACTTTAACATTATAATTCAAAAAACATGAAAGTTGGCAGAAATTTTGTACATATTACCTTAATTTTTTTGTGAATGATAAAGTATCCTACAAAAATTATAATTCAAATTATCAAAATAAGACATGTAGTGAGCTAGTAAAAATGAACAATACCTTCCGATCCGATAGCCAAGCCCTTTGGGTGACCCAAACATGTTGACCTAAATCAACCCATAACAACAACATTAGCAACTGGAATGAGAAAACCAAACAAACAAGCAGAGCACGAAAGCAGCAGAATTAAATAAAAATATTTATATATTAAAAAAATTCAAATCACTTTGTTAGTGAGCATGGTTTACCTTATCAACTGAACCAGTAACAACCAAGTCACCCTCAGGTACAAATTTAACACTAGTAACTTGCAAAAAGAGCAGAGGAAAAAGGAACGACAAGTGTGCTTAGCCAAAAGATTTTCATAAGTAGATTAAACTCAAACAATAAACAAATGAAAGGAAAGTATTAGACCTTCTTTGAATGACACCATTAAGTGTAGATAGAATCTCTCATGATGGCCGATCAAAGAGTACAACACTTGTATCAGCCCCACCCGTTGATATAATATCCTACACACCACCAAAGAAAATGCTTAAATATAATCTGTGGGATTTCAAAGTTTTTTTTTTTTTGGTGAATAAGTCATAAAATAAAAACAGAAAAAAACAAGATTACAAGGGGAATGCCCTAGGCCCTACAGAACTATACAAAGCAAAAGACAAATAGCAAAACCAAAATAAAAGGCTAAGACAAAAGGCTAGCATCTAGACACAGAGCAATCTAAAACTCTTAAACCCATACTTCTATTCAAAAACCATATCTAACAAAAATAGGGACCCTAAACAAAAAACAAGATACAAATGGAAAAAGAGCACAACTAGATAACACAACAACACAACATAATGCAGTGTATTAGCTCAACAACAAACCAAGCCAAAAGAGCATGGCAGATCAGCAACAGATCAGCAAACAGGTCAGCTGAGTAGTAGACAGATCAGCAGATCAGCAGAGTAGCAAGACATTGCATTGCAGGAGACAGATAGCAAACGTGGATCTGTACAAATTCGGTATAATAAAGACACCAACAATCCTATTTGAGAACATAAAAAAGGGCTGGCGCATATTGGCAGCTTGGCCCTCTTGATGTCCTTCAAGCTCTCACCGAACAGAGTAATCTCCAACACACCTCAGCACTACCTGTGAACACCAATAAGGATAAACAGACCCTGCAAGAAACTGTGCCCAGATCTGTAACAAGACTCACTTTATGTAACCTCACAAACTCAACCCATCTATAGGCACTCAAGCTCAGCAAAGATTAGATAAGCACATAGGAGAAGAAGAAAAATAAAGAAAAAAAGCTCTCCAAGAATGTAGATCTCTTTTACACAAGTACCAGCTTAGTCACCTGCAGGTACAATAGTTAGAAACAAATTATAACTGGTACTCACATCACTCAACCCTCAAGTTCACAAATTGATTTTATATTAGACAAGGAAACAGGCACTACATTGTTACATAACTGCATCCAATAGTGGAGCTTTTTGCAAATCTATTGCCCTTCTATAAAGTCCCTACAGATTATTAAGAAACCAATGAGAAAAAATATACATATATCCTTATACATGCTAAAACCCTAGTCATACCTCAAAATTAGAACAACAACACGTTTAATTATGAGATCAATTCAAGAGAGTTGATAGATCAATGGAGCCATGTCAAAAGAGTTCAGCTGACATCATATGGCAGAGGATTGCTCCACCAGACCCAAGTTTAAAGTAATCCAAATCATTTAGTTATGTGAGTAAACATTCTATTTTTCTTCACAGCGCTTACTTGAACAACTCAAGTCTAAATTAAACTCATGTTCCTCAATGCCAATATATCAAAAACATAGCTTCTATTAATTTATGGTCTTCATTTTAAATAATAAAATGAGTTTCCTAAAATGATTAAATCACACCCCTTGGTCAAAAAAACACCCCTTGTGTACGGATCCAACTGTGAGATCATGAAAAATAAAGTCATTGTAAGAACTCAAAGAAAGTTTGGTGAAACAACAAGGTGGATAGCATGTTACTTCTTCTACCCTCTTGAATGAAAATCGAACTTGAATGCTCCAACATTGCTTTATGCCGAAGCATGAGAGAAATATATTGAATTTGTTCATTTGTTACAACTTCATTGCATCATTTGTACCTTTAATTTGTTCATTAGTTGGCTCATTTTATTTTTTTCGACATTTTAGAGAAATCTATTGAATTGGATATTCAAATATGCACAATAATCATAACAAGGACAACATAATTTAGAAGTCCTTGAACTAAATACAACACATAATTAATGTAAAGAAACTTGCAAACGTAAAAAAGAGAAATCTCAACAAATATACGGAAAGTATAGAGGTTCTAACCAATTAATAGATATTTTAATCACTTTGTTTTGATGCAACTTTGTTTCTAGCTTATGACATAGAAATAGTATAAATAGTTAGAAAAAAAAATAGTAATCTAGAACCTGAGAATGGGGAGACTTTTGGATCCTAATTTTTTATTTTGAACTGTCAGTTTGAAAAAAAGTTAGACCAAACATATTATAGTCTAACAATACATTTTAAAAAATATAGAAAAAGCACAACAAACATAATCCATTTGTAAGGTGGATAAACCCAAGACCTCAACAACTAAGACAATAATACCGTCAAACACCAACACCCTTTTGAAAGATTAATTTGTAAATACTAATGTAGTAATTAGACAAATGGATTAGTTATGTAATGTTGCTGTCAAATATGAATCAACCATAGGTCTCTCTCTATGATCAATAAATTCCAGATGTTCATGGAGAGAGTGACATGAAGGGTGATGAGTGAGTGAACTACTTTCTTGTCTATGATTCACAGACTCTATATTGATGGACATTTGTAGTTTATTTGATATTAATTCTACATCACAAGATGATTCATGATCAAGAATATAGTCTTAATCAATCATAGTAAGTTCTTGAATTTTGTGATTTATTTTTTGGGATTAAATTAGGATTAAATATGGTGAATACATTAAAACAGAATTTATCATTAAAAATGGAAACTAGTTCTGAAAACTAGAAACCAAACTTGTTGTAGAGTCTATTTTTGTTTTAAAAATGGAAACTAGTATTCATATATAATTTACTAAATTCTAGAAAAAAGATGATTTCCAATGTTTTGTAATCAATTTTTCATTCCTTCTTCCCACCTCCGTCTAGTCTTCAAAATTAGTTACCCATATTATTGAGTACAAAATTTGTAATTTGTTTTCTATTACGCTTCCTAAACGTAGGTGGTTAGATAAAGTTGCCATTGAAGAAACATCCAACTCCTCCATGAGTAGTCCAGAAGAACAAGAAAGTAAAGTTTTCTAGCCAAACAAACATAAAAGCATAATAGTAAAAGTTTGAAATTCGTTTGGTTTCTAAAATTTTCTCAACATACAAACAAGAGGTTCAAAAACTAAATAAAATTTAGCAAACAATCTAGAGAAATGTTTAGATCAAGTTTTAAAGCCAAAGCAAATCAAGATTTAAGTTGCTTTATTAGCAAAGAAAAGCTTTATTTGAATCAAAACATTATACAAAATAGAGTACATAAAGAGAAACACCACATAATACAAAGCCATGTGCAATGCAGCAGAGTAGAGAACTAAACTAGACAAATGGTTGAACTTATCTGTATTTCAAGACCAAAATAGAACAAATGAAAGCAAGATATATGCCCTCAAAAGCAAAAACACACCAAACCTCCGAAATGCATCTTATTCATAGGCTAATAATAAACTTAAGTGCTTAATTAACAAGATAGATTTGTAATTTGCAAGCATCTTATTCAACCCAAGTGGTATTTCCAAACTTTCTCCATGAAACCGATTAAGTAATTAAACAGGTAGCATACGAGTACAGTGGTAGTGGTGCTATATCATGTAAAACCATATCCCATAGCTCACTATAAAAAAACAACAAGGAGATGTGCATCCAGTTTATAGCTTCATCCAAGAAACCATAACTTGAAGACACAAAAAACAAAAATTTAAAAACCAACAAAATAAAAACAAAAAATTGTTTATATAAAAGTTCAAAATATTTATTTATTTAAAATAAAAGGAAGGGAACTGTAAACAAATAAAAGATCAACTAGCAGTGTGACTCAACAATAACAGTGCCTACAAACAACCAAACATTACTCACTAATTTTCAAGAGAATTGCAGTAAAAAGATGTACAGCATCAACATTTCAACAGTACAATGAGCATCCCAGTATAAACAAAACCCAAATCTCTTACAACTCACACATTAAGCTAATATATTTCTAAAATCAAATTAAGCTCATAAGATTGAATTTGGGATTTTTGTCCAGAAATTAACACAAACCCTATAGCAAGTGTAGGAAATCAACACAAAATGAACACAAAAATCTGGATTTTGAGTTAAGAAATCAACACAAAATCAAACAACAAAAATCATATAAAACCCTAGAGCTACATGCGAGAAATGGAGAAATAGAGGAAGGGAGAGAGGGAGGGAGAGAGAGAGAGAGAGAGAGAGACCGAGATAGACAGAGAGAGAGAGAGGGAGATCGACAAAGAGGGATCGAGACTGAAAACAACAGAGAGGGAGAGACTGAGAGCGATAGAGCAAGAGAAAAATACCTGTGATTAAGTGGCTCTGGTGATTTGCAGGTGGCGATGTGCGGCAGTGGCGAGCGTCGGTGGTGAGAGGGGGTGAGGTTTGGTAAGAGCAAAAAGTGTTTAAGACAGAACAGTGTATATCGTGTGTGTGAGAGACAGAACATACAGTGTATATATATCGGGCGCCAAAATCAATTACTTTCCCTCTTAAAAAAAATTCAACCTTTAAATTATATTTTTGTCACCAAATAGTGCTGAATAACGACTAAAGCTATTTTGCAGCCAATGATTAATTAATAGTGACTAATATATTGGTAGCCAAAAGTATCATATGGCTACTAATTTTTTTTTTCGTCAGCAAAAATTAAATATACAGCTACTAAATTTTTTTTGTCACCAAAAGGTGTAAAAAATGTCCATAATATTTGGCGACTAAACTATATTTTTGTCAACAATTAATCTTAATCAGCAACTAAACCTACAATTAGTAGCGTAAAATATAAACTTTTGGTGACTAATTATTATTTAGTAGTCGATTACTATATATTTAGTGACTAAATTTTGTTTTAGTCGCCAAAAAGAAAATATATCTCGACTAAATTCAAATAGTAGCTGAACTGTGAACCTTTGGTGACTAATTTTTATTTTAGTCGCCAAAAGGTATATTTTTGGTGGCTAAATTTGTTTTGGTCACCAATTTTGGTCGCCAAATGTGTATTTTCTTATAGTGAACTCTTTCCTTGAAAAAATAGCAATCAATTTTGATATGCTTGGACCATGAATGAAAGACAGGATTAGAGGCAAGAGCCATAGTAGAAAGGTTATCACACCAAAGAATGGGAACAGAAGAGGGAGAAATAGAAAAATCAATCAACAAATGTTGAAGCCAAGTAAGTTCAACAGCAGTGTTGGCCAAAGATCTGTATTCAGCCTTGGTGGACTATATCAGGTCAATTGTTCTTCATCTACATTCTTTCCTCAAGCTCATAAAACTTGCACGACTACTTCTGACTCTGAATTGATGATATGGCATCAAAGACTAGGACATATCTCTCATGAAACATTTCAACACTTAGCCTCATAGCTGCCTTCTTTACTTGGTTTAAATAAAACCTTGTCTTGCATTGATTGTAATATTTCTAAAATGAACAAACTACCTTTTACATTATCCAATTCCACTGTTAACTCTCCTTTTGCACTAGTGCATAGTGATGTATAAGGACCTTTTGCTTCTAACAATTCACAAATAAGAATCTATGTACTGTTCATTGATGATTTTTCTAGATTTACTTGCGTCTATCCTTTACTTTATAAAAGTGAGGTTTACTTCAAATTTCTTGATTTTAAGGATTATGCTGAAAATCAATTTCATACATCTCTTAAAATCTTCAAAATAGATAATGGGATAGAATTTGTCAACAAAAGAATGGACTCTTTACTAACATCTCAGGGCATTATCCATCAAACTAGTTGTTCTTACACTCAATCTCAAAATGGCATAGCTGAAAGGAAGCATAGACATGTAACTGAGATAGCTATTTCCTTTCTTCATCATTTTTATTTACCAATGAAATATTGGTTTCATGCTATTGCCATTGTTGTTTTTCTCATCAATAGAGTGCCTAGTTCTATTCTTGCTCATAAGTCTCCATTTGAAACTTTGTTTAACAAGTCCTATGATTTTTCCTATTTTAAGATCTTTGGTGTCAGCGTTTTCCATGGCTTCAGTCTTGTACTTCTTACAAACTCCAACCAAAGTCTCTCTTTTGTGTATTCATTGGTTATCAGCCTACCATCAAAGGCAATCGATGTTTAGATCCCCAAACTGGTAAAGTCTATGTGTCTAAGCATGTCCTATTTAATGAAACATGTTTTCCTTTTTTCTAACACTTCATCTACTCCTATCGTTTCTTCCCCTTTCCCATCTCTTAGCTCTTTCTTTTAGTTCTTGGCTTCTCCTCCTTCTTCTTTCCTTACTTTTTCTGTATATGTTCCATCATCTTGCTCATTGCCTTTATCTCTTCCTGAGTCTGTCTCTCCTCCACCTCATTTCATTCTTATTACCTCCATTAGTATTGATCTCTCTTTTCAGTCTAATCCACCTCCAGCACCTCTCATACCCCTCGTTTTCCCTCTACACTTAACTCTCATTCCATGACTACCAGGTCCAAAGCCATAAATTTTGTTTGTCTCCGGTTTCCACCACTAATCTTTCTTCTAAATTACTTCATACTGAGCCAAGCACTGCCAAAGAAGCTCTTCAGTCTCCTATTAGGTTGCTTCCATGACAGATAAATTTAAAGCTCTTCAAGCTCAAGGTACTTGGACTTTAGTCCCTCATTCCTCTTCTAAACTGGCTATTGGCTGTAAATGGTTCTTCTGTATTAAGAGGAACTTTAATTGTAGTATTGTTAGATACAAAGCCAGGTTGGTTGCTAATGGGTATTTGCAGCAAGAAGGTATTGATTTTCAAGAAATATTTAGCCCAATGGCTAAATAACCCATAATTCAGATTTTCCTCTGTATCGCTCTTGGCTATAATTGGTCCATAAAACAGTTAGATATCTCAAATGCATTTCTTCATGGAAAACTCGAGAAGGAGATGTACATGGTCTAGCCTCAGGGGTTTGTTGATTCCACATGTCCTTCTCAAGTTTGCAGACTCAACAACAAGCTTCATAAGCTTAGTACTCCAGTTTTTTTTTTTTTTTTATCATTTTTGCTTTCTCAAGGTTTCACCAATAGTTCCTCAGATACTTCTCTTTTTATTCACAAGACTTCTTCTAGTCTCACTATGCTTCTCATCTATGTGGATGACATTCTTTTAACTGGTAGTGATTCTACTTTCATTGCTCATCTTTTTCATCAAATGCATTCAGTTTTTTCCATGAAAGAGCTAGGTGTTATTTCTTATTTTTTGGACATCTCTGTTACAAAAAACTCCACAAGGTATTTTCTTTCCCAGCATAAGTATGCTTCAGAACTTCTTTTGAAGGCTAGTTTGACTAATTGTAAGCCTTGTTCTGCTCCTATGTCCAGAAAGCCTTATGTGTCCTCATCTGATGCCTTTCCTTTTTCTAACCCATCTCTTTATAGGAGCATTGTTGGTGGCCTTCAGCATCTTACCATAACCAGACCTGACTTGTCCTTGGTAGTCAATCAGGTTTGTCAACACATGCATGCCCCAACCAATGCTCATTTTCAAGCTGTCAAACACCTTTTGAGATATGTTAAAGGTACTCTGATACCATGAAGAAAGAGATAAACTAAGATTACTCTTATTCAAGAAGATTCATTGTCTATTTATACAACAATTTGTAACTAACTCTCTAACTCTAACAGACTAACAATCCTAACCAACTCCACTTGGTGAGTCACTAACTTTACAAGTTTGTGAGACATTATGCATGACAATCAAGCACATGGGATAAACTGCCTTGGATGCTTTGTAGTGCTCTACTCGAGAAGACTGCAGCTTCACTAGAGGAGTGAGTCTAGTCCTGTGTTGATGTCTGCTACTGATGCTACTATCGCTGAGACTGTTGGAACAATCTTCTGTGTAAAATAAATAATGAAAAAAATCAAACAAATAAAAATAAATCACTTACAGAATTTATTTACCGAACTGAATTAAAGCATAGAAGAGCCAACTGTTACTAATGGCTCAAAGAAAATAACATTGGCATGCATTGCGACTAAATCAAATTGGTGATATTTTGCTAAGAATTCACCATTTCAAACGCATGCAAAGTAATCAAATTTTGAAACACACATTAAAATTTGAAGCGTGTAAATTTATTTTAATTATGTTTCGAAGCCTTATAAACTCTCCCAACAGGTAGATACTACACATTCGAAGCTTTTAAAGCTTCTAAAATATGTCGTGAGCACCTTCAGAGCAATGTTTTGGTTCTTTTTTAACAAAATTGAATCATGTTGTATGATAAAAGAACCTTCGAATGCGTGTAAATTGATGTACAACTCTTCATGAATTCGAGGTGCCTCATTCTGAAAGAGTTGCGGGGGGCAATGTTGGCACCATAAATCTATTATTATTATTATTATTGATAAATTGCAAGACACGTGGCACTCTCATACTTATTTGGAGGTTATGAGAAGTTATGTGGAGGATCATAGAGCATAATGTGGAAGAACATGGAGGACAAAGTGGAGAATATGGAGCATGAATTGGAGGTTAAAGGAAGTTATGAAGACATGGAAAGATATGTGGCATTGTGAGAATGAAGATAGAAGAGTGGGTAATTTTAGATGGTTATTGGGTAGTTATTACTGGAAGTTTTTTCCTACAAATATTTGCCTATAAATAGTCATTCATGGCTACATTGTAAAGACCCAAACTCAGGTCCAAAAATCACTTTATTTACTTCTTATTTCCTTCCAGTTTTTACATTTTCAGTTCTTTATATTTTTAGCACTTCAATTCCTATACTGCACTTCATTTCCTAGGAGTAGTTTCAAGTAATCGTCGGTGTAAACCTTTTTAAGGTTGGGTCAGTTCATTGTAAGTTCCTATTTACTCAATGAAACTTAGTTTCTGAATTGTTCTGTACTTGTTATTTTAAATTTCTCCTAAAACAAGCCACCAGTGAAAGTTCTCTTCATTGAGACTGAAAGAACTTCAACACAATCGTTTGATAATTGGTTGACAATTAAAATTCTGTAAGAACTGATTAATCCTTGCTGGCATGCTTAAATTTACACTATTAACCTTCGAAAGACAAAAAAGTCAACAACTGTTAAGAAAACTAAGGAGAAAAATTGTCCGTTATGAATGGGAAAAATTCTTAGTTTAAAAAGTATGTACAAAATCACAAACTTTAAAAATTGAGGAATCATATCAGACGGATGAATTTTGAATTGAAATTTTTACAGTAGATTAAGTACATATTGAACCCCATATCATAATTTTCTCAAAATGTTTGGGAGTCAAAATATATATTAACTGGTGCATTCAAATTTGTCCGAAAAATTGGTGTAAAACAGTAATTTCGGAAGTGTCGTTCTCTTTGGGTATAAATTTGAAAATTATCAAATTAGTGTCATTAGAGCCAGTTATGAGTCTAGTTTCTTAAATTTTTTTCCTTGCATTGATTGTTCTTGTATACTAAGAGAACCATTAATTTCTTTAAAGTGCTGTAGAAAACAACCTATTTAGATATAATTAATTGTAAATAATTGTTTTGATAAGCAAATCAAGTAAAACCAATTGGGTTTGAAACTTAGGATATATTAGTTGATATTTGGAGGGTTTTGGAATTTTTTGAATAGCGTAGAGTGAGTTTTTAATTTTCAAAATTAGCGAATAGATTGGAAAAACTTGCTTAAAATTCTGTTTTATCTTAAAGTTACTTTTAATTAAGTTTCGATTTGAACCCATGTCTTGAGTAATTTGAGACCTTGAAGAACATGAACTTAGGCATTATTTAAGAGTAACAGTGAGTGGAGTTGAGCTGTTTTAGTTCGCTTTAGTGTGGGGAACTTAGTTTGTTATTCTTTTCAGTATTTTTAAATTAGTAGTAACGTGTAGTTTTTATACTTGGTTCAGGGGCACTAGTTGGACTTTCATACTCTATTTGAGGATTATATTATTTCATTTTTAGGTGAGTAGTTGCATGCTACATAATTTTATAAATATTCCCCTACCATGAACTGTTGTTAAATTAAATTGTTGTTTCAAAACTAAATTGTTTTGATAAATTATTATATTATCAATGGAATTAAATTATTTCTAAAACATGTGTAAACTTAGCATACTGTAAACTATTTGTTATGGTCTCATGTTTATAATGGTGAACTGCCATGTTTTAAGAAACTGAATTGTATTGATTATTGGGACCATTTGTATATAAAAGTCTAAGGAAATTATTCCATTGTGTGTGGTGACTTTGGTCACTAGGGAACAGATTCGGGTTGGGCTGTGATGACTCTAGTGTTCAACAATTGTAAGGAAAAGACCTAGGCTAGGCTAGATGACTTTCAATCAGATCGTCTTAGAGAAAAGGCTCGGATTGCCACCCCAAGGATGACTCTTGGTTCGATATTGGATCCAACGGGCTTATTGCCTTGAGAACTGCATGGCATGTTACTTGTTATTTTTAGTACCCAGAAAATTATTGATGATCACGTTGTAATCTGTTTTAAGTGGAGAATGCCATTTGTTATGTTCTTGAGAGACATGAATATTTTAACTGTTGAACTGTGGAACTGTGGAACCTTCTTTTTGAAAAGGATTGTCTTTATCAAAACTGTATGTCAATCTAGTTTCTATGACATATATCTTATTTTGGAATTGAACCATGTTTTCAAAACTGTATTTACTATCCATATTTCTACTCACTGAGCTATCAGCTGACTTGTGTCGTTTGGCAAACTTGGCTTTTTAACTTTTTTGATTTTTTTAGCCTGGGGCTTTTTTGTTCGTTTGGTTTTCTTGTTTGACTTTTTTGGCTTTTTTGCATTGGAATGACAAAATTGCCCTCCACTTGGAAATGATGCTTTTTTGACTTTTTGTTTGTATATGAGTCAATTTGGTAATTTTGCATCAAAAGTTAAGTGTTCTGTCATTTTGTGATTTTGTGACTTTTTTTTGTCCTTATATGCTTATTTAGTCCCAATATGTTTACCAAACCAAGGCTTAGTAGTTTATCATTTTCAGGTGATAGAAGAACTTAGAGTGGACTCATGGCATAGCGGGGACTCGATTACATGGACCTCTAGGACATTCATTATTTTGTTTTAGCTTGTTATATTGATTTTGTGCATACATTGTGGTTTGATTTTATTTAGAATTATTTTATTTTGTGGGCGGTTTGTGTTTCATTTGGTATATATTTTTGGAAGTTGATGGCTAGTTTTACCATTTATACTCACAACTTGTCACTGGATTGGGTTTTGATTTATTCATTTCTAGGCTATCATCACATTTATTCTTTGTGATTTTGGGTTCATGTTTAGGTTTACATGTGCCTTGGGCTAAGTCCCTGTGGGCCACGGCCGATCATGCTTGGATTTGGGGTGTGACAAAATCAAAAAATTAGAATAAATTAATTAAAATTCAGCTAAGGCTAATCAATATTAATTAAATACCACTAATTAAGCCTATAAAAGGCTAATTGATTCAAGGACCTTCCTTATACACTCCACAAGCCATCCTTGAGCCTCCAAAAAAGTAAAGAGAGAGTATGAGGGAATTTGAGATCAAAGAAGAGAAAATGAAGAATTGGTGGAATTTGAAGACAATTTGGAGCTTTGAGTTAAAATCACACTTGAATTCAACCTTAGGTACGAATTACACTCTTAAACTTTGTATTTAAGACATGAAGTATATGAATTCAAGAGAGTTAGGTGGTTAAATACAAGAATTAAGATAAGATTGAAGGATTAAAGCTCAATACATACATGCATGTATATTTCATAGCATTTGAGGTTGCTTTCCCAAAGAATTCTTGCATGCATGTAATAATCCTTGCTTTGTTTTGAAAATTTATCATGTGACATACCATTTCATCCTAATTGTTCATGATTTAAAGAGTCTGAGCTCAAAACAATACATGCATTTGCTATACATTAAGTTAAAGGTTTGGTTTTGAAGAATTCACTTGCTTTTGGGCTTTGATTTTGTGAATTGAACTTCATTTCATTTTTTTTACAAGTTTCTAAGTGTTTTCTAAAATTTTGGCCCAAAAGAAAGAGTTTTGATGTGTTAACCTTGTGTTTTGAACTTCTAAGTGTAATCTAGAATTTTCAAAATTCGTAGGGTTTGCTCGAGCAATGGTTCCTTCACTCTCAGTACTTTGCAAGCTCTTAGTACTTTTGCAAAAATTGATGATTGGCTCGAGCGACCAAAAAACCGCTCGAGTGACCACCATTTATTTTTAGTCTTGGTTCGAGCGACCAAGAAATTGGCTCGAGCGTGAAATGAGAGCTTCCAGTACTTTTGCAGACTTTGCAAACCGCTTAAGCGAACAAAGGTGCGCTCGAGTGAACTGTCATGTTTTCTAAAATTTTGCAAAGTGTTTCAAAGTGCATAATTGCATCCTCATTTCATCTTAGACATTCTTAAGCCATGATTTAGGCTACAATAATGAGGATAAGGGTTAGAAACACACCTAAAAAGAAATGCAATAAGACAAGTGTTTACAAAGCGTGTGTTTCAATGTATATCTGTTATGTGTTTGTCTAGGTCACAGGTTACTGTCTGTTTGATTCGCATGTTCTGCTTCTACAGCTATCTGTGAGTAACAGCCTTGTAAAGATATGTTCAATTATAAATATCTAACGAATACGATAAGCTCTATTTTCTAAAATGATATTTTCTGTATAGATGAATGATTGTCCAATTTCTAAAATGTATCGTGACATCCTTAGCATCATGTGAATCTGCATCTATTATCTGTTACTTGGTACTAGGGATCTCTGTGGGTTCCAATCATGGAACTATTTATGAAACCTATATGGTTATCTGTTACGATTGTGCACAATTATTTGTCTAATATGAATATGGGTCTTAATGACCACTTGCTCTGTATATGGGTCTTTATGACCAATCTGATCTGTTTAGCACTAATGGATGTACCACGTATGATTGTTTACAAATCTAAATAAGTATATGAATCTGTTTTTGATCTAAATTCTAATTTATCATTCATAAAACCTTTACTCTGTTATTATTCACTGGGCTCCAGGTCATTATTTTATATTATATATGTAGGCGACCAGGTGTGTGACCAGGCTTGAGACTTCTAATTTGGATTTGTTTGTGTCAGCCAACTCGTGCGCCTTCCGATAAGGTCCCTGGAAGTCTTTTGTGAACCATGTGAACAAATCCTAAGTTGAGAAATCTAGAAATCCCCTAAATATTGATTTGTGATTATATATCAATTTTAAGCAGTAAATATCAATCTCAATCAAACAATCAAGACAAATTGACATAATGATTTTAACGTGAAAAAATCAGAATTTGAGCTCCTCCAATTGTGATAAAAAAACCACGGGCCACAACCACAAAACAATCCACTAAGAAGACAAAAGGAATTACACAAGTATACTCTCAATTACCTAGCGAATCCATGCCCAAATCGAACCGACTCCTATATCCCTCTTCCACCACGATTTTCACCTCGGAATTGTCTTGCCCAACATTGAATTCACAATGTCGATGTCGAATCCACGATGATGAGCCACTCTAGAATCCACCAAAGCTTCAAGCCCAAATTCACCGAAACTCACTGAAGAACAACTCTTTCTTTTGTATTGAATGAAACAAACAATCATTTGATGTACACTTCTCAAACCATGAGATAAACTCAAACAAACATCAAAGAAAATAGCAAAGAAGCTCCAGATGAAAACCCTAATACCCAAGAAGAAGACTTGGAAGTCGTACTCTAAAATCTGACTGAATCGCACCTTTTATAGCAAACTGTTCCGCGATCTCCGCTCGAGCGCAAAAATGGCCGCTCGAGCGGATCTACACTCAGGCGCAAAAATGGTCGCTCGAGTGGGAAAAAACAACTCCCAGTATTTTTGCAGGCGAGTGAAACTTTTGAACAGATTGCATCTCAGCTCGAGCGCTGGAATGGCCGCTCGAGCGGAAAACCAACTTCGAATGCAATTTTGCATTTTAGATGAGCTTTGCCTCTCGACCTCGCTTTGAGTCGCCTCAGACCGAGAGGCGCCCTAGACCCCCAGTGGTGGTAGGCAGCTCGATCTCCCGACATAGTCAGCGAAGTGGCAAACATGATAGGATTAAGATCGCACTCCTCTGCATAGGCATAATTTGGGTTGGATTCGCATCTAAAACTCATAGCCTCACTGAAATAAAAGACCGAATAAAATTACAACTGAAAGGAGTTTTGTCAAAAGGGATTGCCAAGAATAAAAAACCTAACATAAGTTATTTTATTTTCTTCTGTTTATTTTGTATGTAGGGCTAAGTCCCTTTTTATTTATTTGTACTAGTGATGATGCAAGTATGACATCATAATATATGTAAATATAAAGTTAAATTTTCTATCCCATATAAGACCGCACAACTCTATGGACGTTGTATATCTATTATTTGCTTCCACTAGCCCCTTAAGTTGCTAATCTATTTCAGAGACCTTCAGTAATCTTAGGATTACTTGCTGGTTATGATGCTAAACCTATAGGGGCGAGTTTGGATCGTGACAGTGAGAATAAAAGCTGACTTTTTGACTTTTATTGAAAAAAACATACAAAAAAGTAAAGAGGTAATATGACTCAAAAAAGCTAAAAATGTCAAAAAGCTAACTTTTAACTGTGTTATCAAAATAGGCATTTTAAGGTGCAATTTAGCGTCTAATGAAAACTGAAGTAACCATTCCAATGGAAATTGAAATAGCTATAGTGGGCTCAGGGAAAGCAATCAGGCTCTATCCAAGTCAGGTCCTGGTAGGAAAAGGTTTAGGGTTGATTAAGAATTGATTGGGCTCATAATCAAATGCTAAATAAACACAGAGAATAACAGCTATTTTATTGAGGCATTTCATCAAACAAGTTAATGTTGCATACTTAACCCATTACGACAAAATTGGGCTTTAGCGGCGGTTTTTTATCGCCAAGAAGCGTGAAAACCGCCGTTAAAGCCATTAATTGCAGATAATTCTGGTTTCGTTATCACGCTTATGCGATGTCGGAAAAAGTACAACCGTCATAAAAAGGTAAATTACCGTCGTTAAAAGTTGACCAAAAACGGCGGTTCTTTACTGCCGTAAATAGGTTCAAATTTTTCAAAAAATAATTCTTTCTTCTTGCACTCCCCAAATCTTGAACCCTCAACTTCTCATCCACCCACACTAACCACTCCACCACAGCCACTCTTCTTGAAATATATTTCCTAAATAAATATTTAAACGTTACTTTTACTTTATTATAGATGGTCATATTCAACCCTAGCCGCGTGTGGTCACCACTCACACCGGAGTTCACGAGCTCGTTGACAAAGACCGCCGCCATTATTAACAATGTAATGAGAGGGCTTTAGCGGCGGTTTCATTACCGCCGTTTAAAAATGGCTTTAGCGGCGGTTTTTAAACGGCGGTTTCATTACCGCCGTTAAAGGGTCATTACCGGCAGTTTTGTTAACGGCGGTAACGAAAGCCGCCGTTAAAGATACATTAACGGCAATAACGAAACCGTCGTTCAAAAAACAGTCGTTAATGTCCTGTTTTAACGTAGTGACCCGCTTTTTCATTACACAAAGAAACAATTTAGGAATTCAGTAGATATAACAAGAAAATATGGCATGAACTCATTCAATGATAATCAAACCTGTCTACACAGTTGTTGCAAATGGAGCAAGAAGAAGCACGTGGTGGACGATATGGCAAACAAGTATTTTATGCAAAATGTCATTGCTGGTGCCCTTATTAGGAATGTAGATAAAAATAGCGATGCCCCATTAGGACCAAAGATCAATCTTCCACCGCACAAAAATGAAACTTGTTTGTTATGTTATTTTTATTTTTTGGCAAATTACAATATTAATTTTTTTTTAAATTATACATAATTTTTTTGTTAAAATTTTTTATTTAACAGAATTAATTAGAAAAATAAAATTTTTAACTGTTCTCTTATATAATAATAAAACTATTAAATTATTAATTAAAATAAATTTCTGACATCATTAAAAATAATTAATTAACTTAATGATTTATTTTAAAAATAGATCATTTGTTATGAAATTAAAAACTTCAAGAGGTGTAATTTTTAGAATCACGAAGAACAATTTGTATTTTAAACAAACCTAAAGGGTTGTATTTATAACTTGCCATTTTGTTATCAACAAAGTGAAATTGATTCTAAATTTTTGAAATTTTTTATTAAAAAAATAAAGAAATTTTTAATTGTTTTCAAAACAAGTTTTACTCTCTCCTCCCTTTCCCACCCCACCAGCCAATTGTCATCGAGCTCTAGCCATTTCACGACACTTCGGCCACTACATCTATCTACCCTTTACTGTTAACCACTATCTTCTATAACTCATCAAACATATTTTATTTATTTTTATACCAAACAAACTCATCAAACATATTTTATTTATTTTTATACCAAACAAGTTTTGTTACGTGTTTTTTTGCAAACAAAAAACTTGAAATTGACAATTCTACCAAACGAGACCTAGCTTATGCGTGTTTAGAATTTTTGTTGTGCATTATCTATAACTATCTATAAAAGCAGGAAAATCTGTGTCTAACAACAATGTGTCTAACCCAGTTGAAATGGCAAATTAACCCTCCTTGAAAATTGTTGATCACGCTCTAGCAAGCTCCGTATCAGTCGAGCTAGTTTTTGGGGTCCATTCGATTTTAATATACAAAGACAAGCCTACATGGTCATTCTATACTTTTGCAAACAATTTGTTATAAAAATGAATGGTTTACATATTTGAGATATCAACAATGATTCATCTCCCTTTTTTCCTCCACCCCCTTTGACCCCCTCTTTCTCTCATTAGTTACATTTTCTTTTCTTTTTTTTCTTTTTTTTCCTGCTCCTCCAATCACCCCCGCCACGTGGCAAAGGGGGGTGAGGGGGTGACCTCCAAAAGGGGGTTCCAAGCATTATTCTTGAGATATTTGATATTGAGAAATACTCTTAAATTGATGGCTCATGAACACTAAGGCCTTATTATGATCTAAAAAAGTTAAAAAGTCAAAAAGTCATTATTCTATTTAAGTTATATCATCTTATTTAAATCACATCATCTCTCTAACACATCACTTCAAACCCAACCCATATTTCATAAAAAGTCAAAAAGTGTACTTATTTAGATTATCCCAAACTAATCCTAAGATTGGCAAACATACACACATATCCATTAGCAGGTCAGAAATATTCAATGCAGTAAACTATAGCTCAACCTCTCATCCAAACATCAGCTAGTAGTAGAATAGACATGGTGCGTGAGACTAAAAGTTGAATTTTTGGTTTTTTATAAATAAATAAAAAAAGGTGCAAAAAGTAAAGAAACTTAAAAAATCCAAAAAGCCTTTTAACTAGTTAAAATAGGCACTTTAAGGTGCAAGTTAGCGTCTAATGAAAATTGAAGTAACCATTCCAATTTAGGGATTCAGTGGATATAACAAGAAAATATGGCACGAACTCATTCAATGATGATCAAACCTGTCTACACAGGTGTTGCAAATGGAGCAATGAGAAGCACGTGGTGGACGATATAGCAAACAAGTATTTTTATGCAGAATGTCATTGCTGGCACCCTTATTAGGAATGTAGACAAAAACAGTGATTCCCTATCAAGACCAAAGATCAATCTTCCACCGCACAAAATGAAACTTGGTTGTTATGTTATTCTTGTTTTGGGGGAATTACACATTTGATTAAAATATTAATTTTTAAAAAGTTATAAATATTTTTTGTCAGAACTTTTTTGTTTAACAAAATTAATTAATAAAATAAAATTGTTAACTATTCTCTTATATAATAATAAAATTATTGAATTATTAATTGAAATAAATTTTAGACATCATTAAAAATAATTAATTAACCTAATGATTTATTTGAAAAATGAGACATTTATTATGAAATTAAAAACTTCATAGGGAGTGATGTAATTGTTAACAGTTCCAATTCGTAACTCGAAAGAGCGTGGCTCGAGAGTGGCTCGACACCAAAACGACGTCGTTTTGTTGTTTTTTTTTTCTTTTCTTTTCTTTTCTTTTCTTTTTTTCTCTCTTTCTTCGTTTCTTCGCATTTTGATGAAGAAGAAGAAGAAGAAGAGAAGAAGAAAAAGGAGCTGCGCTGCTGGGTTCATCAACATCAACAAAAAAAAAAAAAAAAAAAAAATTTGTTGATCAGCATCAACAAATTTTTTTCTGAACAATTTTTTTTTGTTCATCAACATCAACAAGATCTGGGTCTGCAGATCCAAATCAACATCAACATTTTTTTTTGAACAAATATTTTTTTTTTGATCCAAATCCAGATCAAATTTTTTTTTGAACAGCTTTAGATTTTGAACATCATCATCATTTTCATCAATAAAAAAAAAAAAAAATCCCTTTCATCCTCACCGACCGCCATCACCACCATCATCCAAATCAAATTTTTTTTTGAACAACTTCAGATTTTGAACTTTAAAAAAAAAAAAAAAAAAAAACCCTTTCATCCTCACCGACCGCCATCACCGCCGATCACCGACTGCCATCACCGCGCCATCACCGATCTTCCTTCTCTCTCTCTCTCTCTCTCTCTCTCTCCCCCCCCCTTTTTCTTTCCCTTGTATTTGAACGCACAGAGAAACAAAGAAAAGGGAAAATTTTTTTTTTACCCAAAACGATGTTGTTTTGGGTATTCGGGCCAATTTCGAGCCAACAATTTCGAGCAACAGATCATTTTTCAATTGTTAAAACCACAAGAAATAATTTATATTTTAAATAAACCTAAAAAGTTATATTTATAATTTACCCTTTTTCTTTTAAGATAGTGAAATTGATTCTAAATTTTTGAAATTTTTTATTAAAAATAAAGAAATTTTTAATTGTTTTCAAAACAAGTTTTACTCTCTCCTCCCTTTTCCACCACCGCCGCCCAATTGTCATCGAGCTCTAGTCACTTCAAGACACTTCGGCCACTGCATCTGTCTACCCTCCCCTGTTAACCACTATCTTCTGCAACTCATCAAACATATTTTATTTATTTTTATACCAAACAAGTTTTGTTACTTTTTTTTGCAAACAGAAAACTTGAAAATGACACTTCTACCAAACGAGACCTAGCTTATGGGCGTTTAGAATTTTTGATGTGCATTATCTATAACTATCTATAAAAGCAGGAAAATCTGTGTCTAACACCAGTGTGTCTAACCCAATTGAAATGGCCAATTCACCCTCCTTGAAACAGAAAAGGTATGACGTTCTTCAATTCCCATTTGTCAGTTGCTGTGAAATCCAATTCTTTCTTCCATTGTCATATGTTTGCTTCATTGATTTTTATTTTTTTTTAGATATCTGTTTATGAGCTTGGTTAGTGCCTATATTGAATTTAATTTCTTCTTGTTGAAATTAAATTGTTCATGAATTTGTGTTTTGGGATGAAGTTCTTTTTTTACATTTGTTAATATTTCTTCCCACCAAGTGTTTGATTCTATGTTCAAGTGAGAAATTCATCAGAAACAATTGGAACATGCTCACCAAGTGTTTGATTATTATCCACCAAGTGGTTGTGACTTTGTTCCTATTTTGTAAAACGAAATTGGAACATGCTCACGTCTTGTCTTGGACCACGAACGCAACATATATATTGCAATGTTGGATTGCTCCATTGACTTTAGTCTAAACCGATAATCTGCTTAATTTTCCAGAAATCAATGTTAGATTACATTTAGTAGATGGTTGTGAGGAGAATTTGCACTGAGCAGACGGGCCGAGCTAAGTCATGACTTGAGATGTCTTTGGGTCGCAAGAACCTGGTTTTGAGCTGGCCCGATTGTCGGCGGAGTTGAAATTTGGAAGCCGACCGGGCTATGCCTAGCTCGGTAGGAATTGTTAGGTCCAATTGGTGTGCGAGAGGAGAAACCCGCCAATGGTGTGCGTCAATACCGTTTGGCAGTTTGGCCATTGTTGTTTGGAGGTTTTGGCCTTTACACGCGTAAGGAAGTGAGAGGCGATAAAGACACCGATCGAGGAAGGACAAGCACTACCTCGAGGCAAAGATGGCCAGCCTAGAAAAGGGGAAGAAGGGGAACGTTGGAGGTATGCGATCTGAACAAAACTTTCTCTCTCTAAACAGTGCTCTTCTTCTTCAAGTGACCTAACTTGATCGTCGGAGGGGCTTTCCGGCACCACCCCCGCCGGGCAGCTCACCGTTTCTGTGTTGCCAGGTGTGACGCCGTCAAGTGAAGCTAGGAGTGCAAGGCGTACGGAGAGCAAAGGATATTTCGTCCCCGTACAATTGGCGCCGTCTGTGGGAAGAAGTTTGATACACAAACCTTGCTCTTCAAGCTTTTATAGCCTTTTCCATGGCAAACAACGAAGAAACTCCGCTGTCCGTCGTCGATGGTGTCACGCCAGAGTCTGTTCGACGGAGAGAAGGCGCCCCTGCTATTCCAGCCATGGCTGGCTTGCAGACCTCTTCGAGGGGTGCGCGAGACAAACGCGCAAGGAGTATTGATCGCTCGAAGAGTCCAGAGGGTTGTCGACGGTGAGGGGAGTCGCATGCACAGCGCCTGAAGCACAAACTCAAGGACCAGGATGCCCTCATTCGTAAGATGGCGGCTGAAATAGAGGTGCTGAAACGCCAGATCAAGGGGAAGGGTGTTGTTGGAGAGGGCAACCTCAGTGAGCGCACCCCATCTCCTCACTATGGCAGTCGCCGCCAAGAAAGGTTGCACTCTCTCTGTGTCACCCGGAGTTATAGGGTTGGGGACTCCGACCCACAGGTGGACAAATCTCTCACTCGCGACGGCACCTACTGTCCCTCACACCCGTCGTCGATGTCGCGATACTCTGCCTCCACCTGTTCCAGGGATCTCAGGGATGTGTTGGAGGAAAGAGCGCGCTGTCAAAAGGCTCAGAGGGTGCTGGCGCTCCAGAGGTTGAGTGTTCCAGTTCCTTTGTAGTGAAGAAGTGGTGATGCGGCACCCAGTGATGGCCCCTATTTGGTGGACAAAGAGTTGGCAAGACTTACAGCCATGCCATTATCTCCAGAGATCGAGAGTACGCCGCTCCCTGCCGGATCCCAATCTAAAGTTTTGTTCTTGGTGCTGTTTCTGTAACCCCTTTTTGCCATTGGCACAATGAAACAAGTAAACTATTTTCTTGAGAATTGTTGTATGTTTGCCTCGCCAAGTGGATTTAGTGCGGTCCTAGGGGCAACGAATGATCATATTGACGGAAAGATGAAAACTCCTTGCAGAGCGGATTTTGCTCGGCAAGAGGTTTGTTGATGATTTTATCAACTTTGGAATTCCTTGTCGGACGGATTTTACTCGACAAGAGGTTTGTTGATGGTTTTAATCAACTTTAGAATTCCTTACTGAGCTGATTTTGCTCGCCAAGAAGTAAGTCGCCGAGCGGACCTTGCTCCCCGACCGTGGACTTCCTTGCTGAGCAGATTTCGCTGGCCAAGAAGTAAGTCGCCGAGCGGACCTTGCTCCCCGACCGTGGACTTCCTTGCTGAGCGGATTTTGCTTGCCAAGAAGTAAGTCGCCGAGCGGACCTTGCTCGCCGACCTTGGACTTCCCTGCCGAGCTGATCTTGCTCGCCAAGAAACAAGTCACCAAGCGGACCTTGCTCGCCGAACTTGGAGTTCCTTGCCGAGCCGATTCTGCTCGCCAAGAAGTGTGTCGCCGAGCTGACGTTGCTCACCGACCATGGAGTTCCTTGTCGAGCTGATTCTGCTCGCCAAGAAGTGTGTCGCCGAGCTGACGTTGCTCACCGACCATGGAGTTCCTTGTCGAGCTGATTTTGCTCGCCAAGAAGAAAGTCGCCGAGCTGACCTTGCTCGTCAAGCATGGAGTTCCTTGCCGAGCTGATCTTGCTCACCAAGAAACAAGTCGCCAAGCGGACCTTGCTCGCCGAACTTGGAGTTCCTTGCCGAGCCGATTTTGCTCGCCAAGAAGTGTGTCGCCGAGCTAACGTTGCTCGCCGACCATGGAGTTCCTTGTCGAGCTGATTTTGCTCCCCAAGAAGAAAGTCGCCGAGCTGACCTTGCTCGTCAAGCATGGAGTTCCTTGCCGAGCTGATCTCGCTCGCCAAGAAGAAAGTCGCCAAGCTAACCTTGCTCGCCGACCATGGAGTTCCTTGCCGAGCTGATCTTGCTCGCCAAGAAGCAAGTTACATAGCTGATTTTGTTTGCCAAGATGTAAGCTGACTTTGCTCGCCAACGTTGAAAATCCACGCCGAGCTAAGTTGATTTTTCTTGCCAAGAAGTTGACAAACCGATTTTGCTCGCCAACTTTCGGTGAAAAAACTGATGATTTGTTCAATCGAAGAGAATTCCAACCGACGAGTGAACACGGTCTAGGGGCATCCCATCTAGTCTGGGTCACTGCTTTGCTTGTGTAAGTTTAAAGCAGGAGCCCAAACTGGGGGGAAAACAGTAAGAGCGGATGCTTCTCGACCAGATGAGTTGATGACTTGTTCAGCTCCAAGACTTTTGACCGAGATGATTTAGCTCGGTCGAAAAGTTGATGTGTTCAACTTTGATAGCTTTTAGCCGAGATGATCTAGCTCGGCTAAGGCTTTTTGATGATTGATTCAACTTCTAAGATTTTTAGCCGAGATGATTTAGCTCGGCCAAGGCTTTTGATGTTTTGATCAACTCCTAATGCTTTTGGCGAGATGATTTAGCTTCGACCAAAAAGTTGAAGATTTGTTCGAGGTTTGCATAAAGCTCCAGAAAAATGAGTAGCACAAAGACGTTCAAGGTAAACATAAAGGGGTCCAAATCAACTCGGTCCCAAGGCTCTATCCCCTCATTGGCTAGCTCAAAGTAGATGTCATCTGGAATTTGCAAATTCCTCACTAAAATTAGCAGTTGCTCTTGGCGAGCTCACTCTAAAACGGAATTAGCCGATAGAGCTCGGTTAAAAATTTTTTGTTGAGAAAATAGCCCGGTTACTTGGTTGTAGAGCGCCACGAGATGATAATTTTGAGGTAGCACGGTTATTAGCCAGGGGCAACATTCTTAGCTCCGCTGTAGAGCTAAAGGAATTTTAGTTCGGTTTTGGAGCAAGTGTTATTACCTAAAGGCAATTGGCTCAACTGTTGAAAAATGAGCGGTATGTTCGGTTGCAAAATTAGCAAGTGAAGTCCATAACTCGGTGGAGAGCATGAAGCAATTATAGCTTGGCTATGTGCGCAGCTCCTAGCTCGGTGGTGGGCATTATTGAGGAATATGAGCTGATGCAAAATTATAACTCAGTGAAGAGCATGAAGCAATTATAGCTCGGCTGTGTGTGCAGCTCCTAGCTCGGTCTCGGAATTGAGGAATTATGAGCTGATGCAAAGTTATAGCTCGGTGCTGTGCATTTTTTAATTCGGTTTATTGAAAACAAAAGCTCCTAGCTCGGTCACGGAATTGAGGAATTATGAGCTGATGCAAAGTTATGGCTCGGTGGTGGGCATTTTTTAATTCGGTTTATTGAAAACAAAAAAGGTTGCTCGGTCACCAGTGGAACTCTACATCAAAAGTGTAGGATTGTTTCAAAGTTTATGGTGGGGCCCTCCAAGCACAAGCATATTACTTAATATGTTTAATATGTTTCTTATTGGATTTGTCCAGGAGCTAGATTTTCAAATGGGACCCACCGAGCATTCTAATTACAAAATTGGTTTGACTTTGAAAAGGTCAAGATCTGGGCCCCACCTTGAATTCCTTGCATGGTCATGCCTTGCCTATTTATTTGTTTTGATTACTTTGCATGTGGGATGACTACTGTTAGCAACTATTGATCAATTATTACTTTTGCTCGGCCCACGGCTCGGCTTGTTGTTGGCTCGGGGGTGGTGATTTGTTTTAACTCAGTTTATTGAAAACATAGCAGCAGCTCGGTTAGCAATGGAATTCCACCTCATAGTATTAGATTATTTTCAAAGCTTCATGGTGGGACCCTCCAAGCACAAACATATTGACTAATATGTTTGTTGTTGAATTCATGCACGAGCAAGGTTTCAACCGTTGGAATTCATGGACGGTCCTGGAAGCAAAGTGATAAAACTTGGCCGAGATATCATGAAGCTTAATGACAAATTGAGCTGAAATGAAGTTACACAAGAATGAAGTAATCCCAATCAGGTTGCAACCGATGGAATTAAGGGGCAATTGTGAGGAGAATTTGCACTGAGCAGACGGGCCGAGCTAAGTCATGACTTGAGATGTCTTTGTCGCGCTGGGCTGGTTTTGAGCTCTACGATTGTCGGCCGGAGTTGAGGTCGAACCGACCGGCTATGCCTAGCTCGGGGAATTGTTAGGTCCAATTGGTGCGAGAGGAGAAACCCGCCAATGGTGTGCGTCAATCTGGTTTGGCGGTTGGCCATCGTTGTTTGGAGGTTTTGGCCTTTACAGCGTAAGGAAGTGAGAGGGCGTCTGACACCGATCCGAGGAAGAACGGAGAGGTAGTCGGCACTACCTCTCGAGGCAAGATGGCCACCTAGAAAAGGGAAGAAGGGAACGTTGGAGGTATGCGATCTGAACAAAACTTTCTCTCTCTAAACAGTGCTCTTCTTCTTCAAGTGACCTAACTTGATCGTCGGAGGCTTTTCCCAAGACCACTTCACGGGCAACTCACCGCTTGTTGCTGTGTGACGCCGTCAAGTGAAGCTAGGAGTGCAAGGCGTACGGAGAGCAAAGGATATTTCGTCCCCGTACAATGGTGTATTCTGAAAATTCTGTGGGTTTTAAGATCAGGGGAATAGAAATTAAGTCGGTTTTACAATTTGGTGTTTATAATTAAATTCATTTGTTTTTTTTTTCTTTAAGAAATAAATATATATAATGTGACTAGGACATAGTTAACAACACTAACCATGGTTTTAAAAAGCGGCCGCAACCGTTACGTAATGCCGTTACGTAACGGTTTTGGAGGTTACCGCCACCCGTTACGGCCGCTTTTGCAGTGTGATTGAGATTCACAGGTGTGTCGGCCGTAGCGGTCATAACAGTGCCGTAACAGTCGTAACGACCTGTTACACACCGTTACGTAACAATTCCAAACTGTTTCTTTCAAAAAAACATACAAAAAAAAGCTGAAAATTGGGAAAAAGGGATAGAGAGAAGAGGGAAGATAAAAGAGAGAAAATGGAGGAGCAAGAGATAGAGAGAGAGAGAGAAGAGGGAAGATGAAGAACATGTTATTGATTTGTTGAAACTGTAAGACCTATGCTATTCTATTCAGCTGCTATCACTAAACTATTTTGTTTGTGTGTGTCTATCTATATATTGTTTGGAAATAATAATAATAATAATAAGTGTGGTCATTATCTATTTGGCTTGGTTAAAAAATATATATATATATATATATTTAGGCTCTTATTTATTCTTTTACTTTTGTCATTGTTTATCTTATATATAATAGTTAGCGATTAATTTTTTGTATAATATAAAGTCATCAATTATTAAAATAAAATGTAAAAAACTCAGTTTATAATGATTTAAAAATATGAAATATATTGGATCATACTTAAAAATTTATAAAAATTGATCAATATTTATTTTTAACCCAATAAATATGATCATGAAAAAAAAAATATGCGTATCGGTAAGTTTTTTTCAAATTGTGCGAAAAATAAAAAAATTCACGATTCCGGTTACCGTAACCGTTACACTACGGCCTTTACACCCCGCAACCTCAACCACGTCACCGCCAATGTTACGGCGACCGCAACCGCTTTTCAGAACCTTGACACTAACCCTTTATAGCATCAAGAAGACGGCCTTCAATTGGTTGCTTAGGCTTGTCCTCAGATTAAGAGAAGGATTTTAATTAGAACTGAAAGTAATTAAGTTGAGAAGCTAAAAATTATATAACTAGACAAATGCCAATACCACAACAAACTTTAAAGGTGACTAATTCGCGAGTTTGTGTGCATGTGTCAACACACGTGGAGGTACTTTCACAAATATTGTAATGTAAATGACCATACAAGCATGAGGTCAGTAAATTCTGAATGCCAACCTATGATGCATGTATTCTAACAAATAACCAATTTGTAGGCCAATCAGAGTATCTAGATTGGTCTCTAAATCTAATGTTCATGAACACCTATGGTCAATATCTAAAGCGAATTCATGTTTTCCTGGATTCTATTATTTGGTTAGATTAGATGTATTATTTGCACTTTATCATGCTGCATGTTGAATATCTTAATCAATTAAACTTCAACTGTTCAATTGATGGACTCTTATTTCTCTCAACAGAATATTTCAATTCAAATAAGCTAATGAAATAGTTCCAAATCTCTGACTGACTTGGAGTTTTAGTTTGCTTGTGAGATGACGGTGGTTTGGATAACTGGAATTTTGAATTGGGGGACATTAGAAATGATTGTTTGTTGATAGATTTTATTTTTTATATTTTTATTTGAAAATTTACTCTTGGTTCTCTGTATAATTTTTTTTTCTTGTTGTTATTAACATAACCAGTAAACCAGAAATGAAATCTCTTATAATTTATTTGCCGTAATTTATTGTTGTATTCCTCCATTTTTGTTATTTGTTCTTTGCTGCTGATTCGTTTTTGTATTCCTGGTTTGTTTTTGTATTCCTTTGCTTTTGTTATTTGTTCTCAAAATAGAGTACTAGAAAAACTAGAATATTTTACTACAAACAAACTCTATTGTGTTGTCTGGGTCTTTCACTTTTTAACCTGGTTCTTAGTTTGTTGAACTGTTTTGATTGGTATACAAATGGTTGGTCTGATGAAAAGATTGTAACCCTTTTGGATTTAGTACTCAGAACCCTTGCTTGGTTAGCAATCTCTGTTTTTTTGCATACCCATTTCTCTAATTCAAGTCAACCAAAGTTCCCAATTTCATTGAGGGTTTGGTGGGGTTTTTACTTTTCATGTCTTATTATTCTTTCACAAAAATTCGAACTTTAACCGTAAAAATCGTTAACTTTTCTTACAATGTACAAGTGCACATTGTAGCATTTCCCCCCCAAAAAAAATTTATTCACATTCCTTTTTTTCCAATGCTTTTTTGCTTTTCTTTATTTCCAATTCAGCCAATTGGTTGTTCCTGTTGCTACTTGCTGGTTTATGGTTGTTTCCTGTTGATATATGGATATATTTCTGATAAAATGAAAGGGCAATGAAATATCATGGGTCAATAGTTGTGGAGTTGTATTCCAAAAAATAGTAGAAACTTTGCTCTGTAAAAGTTCCAAACATCCAAAAAGATTTGTGCTTTATTACAATGTTGCTCAAAAAACATGGACAACAAGAGTGATTGGATTGGGTTTGAGGCTATTTTAGTCACAAAAAAAACAAAGTCGACTTTTTAACCCAATAAGACAAAATATTACATCCAACCCATAATCATTACATTCTTTCTCTTACAAAAAGTCAAAAAATCCAAAAAGTCCTTCCCAAATGAGACTTTTTAGCCCTAAGCTTAAAAAGCCAAAAAGCCAACCCACTTTCCAAACCAACCCAAAAAGGGCCATAGTGTTCTTTAATTTGAACTTTGCAAAGAATTATTTTTATTTATTGATTGATTTGTTCTTTCATTGGAGCCTTATTATCAAGAAGCTTGTAATTTTCTAACCTGCAATGGCAACATATATATGATATTATACTTATCCGGCAAAGGTATTACAGCCAACCTTGCAGCCAACTGAACAATGATTTTCCACAAGTATCAGAAGATGAAGTGCTTGTAGCATATTCTCGTTCAAAGTTTTACATGTTCGTGTGGTAGATAATATTTGTTGAGGTGTTTTTTCTTGTGAATTTGATTTTTGGTTGTTTGTAGAATTGCAGTGTTCCCATGGCAATACTGTATTAGTAATTTATGAATATAGAAGTGTTTTGTTAATATTTATGGCATGTTTTTAAAAATTGGGTATTTGATCTCTTCTCACCTTCTCGTCATTTGAATGTCTCACTCTCAAGCATCTTGCTCTTGCTATGCATTTTGCTCTGATTTGGTATTTTTTTCCATTTGGAATCTCCTTGGTCACAATTTCCACCCTTATGTTCTTCATTTGATTTGCATTTCCTTCAGATTTTGTTGTGCTTTTGCTTTGATTTTGCATTTTCTTCAGACTTTGGTGTGCAGTTCAGAAATGGATTTAGTGACATATATAGAATTGATTACAAAGGTGAAGCTAACTCTTGTGGGAGATGGCTAAAAGCCAAAGCCAACTTTTAACCTATTTTGGATCACATCATCTCTCTACTTTTTATACTTTTTTTCAAAAAAAAACAAAAAAGTCAGCTTTTAACCAACTTCTCAAAACAACGGATTAGTGAAGATGAGGCTTTGCAAGGAAGACACTCTAATTGTCAATGTGCCAATGGTTAGTTGATAAGTGTAAATGGAACCCTACTTATCTAATCATTTTTGGTTGTTGAGAAAATTGAGTGAAGATAATGGAACAATAGATGAAAGTATAATATATATTGATTAATTTCTCGTTGCTTTGTTAGATTGTTGATGTTTTTGATTTGATTTCAGCGGTTTTCATGGGCTCTCATATGTCCTCTTAGTTACTGCTTCAGATTCATTCTTTGTTTATGTTTGCCATTTTGCTCTCTGTTTGTTCACGCTTTTACCCCTCTTATTTTCTTCCATTATAGCCACGCAAGATACAACCTGTATCAACACAGAACAGAGGCCATGTAGCATTTTAGCTAGCATACCCAACTCACCAGGCACCACTAGCAGCAACCATCTTATCTCATTCCACCACCTATGCAAATCCTACACTATCTAGGTATAAAGAACAAATGATAGTCTAATCTCATTCACTTCTTCACTTAAAAAATAGTATTAATAGGCAAATTCCACAGCTTCTATTCTAATTTGTGTTTGGATAACCTTCCAACTGCTCAAACATAGGGAAATTATTCAGTAATTTCGGAATACCACGTAGCTATACTTCAAACCAATCACTAATTACTTAGCCTCATGTTGTTCCCACATCCCTAACATAAATCGTGGGTCCCTACCTCTCTCTACCAATTAAAACCTTATGGAGTATCACGTGTCCATATTCCGGGAATACTGAATAACCACCCTTAAACATAACTAATCAAATCTTTTATACATTTTCACTCTCACGATGTCTTTATACATTTTTACTCTCACTACACCATTTGTGCCCATGCAAATTACTAATGGTATTTTCCAATTACCTTTGCAGAGAAAATTCAAAGGTGGATTTGTTCCCAGTTCCACCTTTGGAAGGAGTGGCAGAGAGAGAAGAAAAAAAGAGAAACATAAAGCAATCCTTCCAACCGGTTAACCCACACAGTTTCATTTGAAATCAGGGGCCCAATCTATTTGCTGGTTTACAATTTCGTGAAATATAAGATGTGGTTATGAAAAGAAGAAATATTATGTATTTTGCATCGGAGAATTTCTCAAAAAAAAAGAAAAAGAAAAAAAAAAAAACACTGCATCTTTTCCTTATTATTTTCATCAATGATAATGCGACCCATAGTGCGTGGGGTCCAACTAGTATAGTCAAATGATCGATAACTGTTAGCCTAATGTGAAAAACATAAATAATTTTAATGAATTTAGAAAATACTTTTTGAGTAGTTAAGGCCACGTTTGGTAGTTTCAACTTTCACTTGTTGACAGACCAAACAAACACTTTAGACCCCTAAGCAAAGTATCTCCACTTTCTTTACATCTCAAAGCATTTGTACTGGGTTGGCTTGTTTGGGTGGTATTAAATTTCATCCAAATTTTCATCAAATTTCTAACAACTGTTTTTTTACTTCTAAACAATTTGTTAAAAGATGAAGGTTTGGAAATTAGTTTTTTTCACTTGAATTGATTAAAAGATAGGTTTTCGTGATAGGTTAGGTATTTTTAAAAATATTTGATCAAAATTTTGATTTTTGCCAAGCTATATCAAATTAAACTTTTGATCTAAAATATTGAACAAATTTGATGGGAAAAAAAAAAAAAAGGAGGTAAAAAGCTAGAGATGCTCTAAGTACCAACCTGTTGATGCGCTATTCTTGGGTACAATCTTTTGAAGCACAAAGACATGAAACAAACTTAAGATTAAACAAACCAAACATACAATGGTGAACCCAAAGAAATTTAGATAAAAAATTAAATAAAAATAAATAATATCCATTTAAAAGGCTCTAAACAGATAAAAATGAACAAATAAATGGAAATCATATCCCTCAAAGATGAACGATGAAACTAGAAGCAACCTGGAACAAATCAATACACAATATCTACCATCTAAAACACCATCCTGTGCTTGGAAATATAAAATCAAAGAAAACTAAACAATCAGTTATTACAATTCTTCACAGCCATCTATGATCTAATAACACAAAAGCTTTTCAGCGCGATTAGAGAAATGAGATCGTTCGTACCCATGCCGCTCTGCGATGAAATACAATTTCGAATTTCTTCAACCTATACAAGAGATAAATGAAAGAAATCAAAATTCTGATTTTCTAATTTCACAACTTAATCAAATTCAATTCTGACTATGATGTTATTCAAGAAAAAGAAAACGAACCTTGAAAACTATTCAACAAGTGTGCAAACCCATTGAGGCCAGCCACAAAATTCTTCAAGCACGCTCCATCAAAAACTCGAGTCTTCAAATCTGCATTAACTTGGGACTATGTTGTCACACTTCCTCAAATCAGCTTTCTGCAAACACTGTTGGATGTGAATCTTAGCTTCAAAATAGTGCATTAACAATCAGAGGAACATGAGCTATCTTCAGCCAATCCTCCCCAGTCTGTTTCTTGCACCGGCGCTCCAAAGGTGGACATTCTCCAATTGACAGCCGTTTCAGAGTATTCTGATCCTGCAGCCCATCCGGCAAACACCTCAGATTAGGGCAACTCCAAATCACTAAGGATGATAATGATCGGAGGCCTCCTAGCCAATTTGGTAGAAAAAATAATCCGCCGCAATTGTCTATACACAAATCTTGCAGAGCATTCAAATGTTGCATACCCTCTGGAAAAGATTGTATCTCTGGACATCTATTGATTCTCAAGAACCGAAGTGCTGTCAGATATCGCATTCCATCCGACAAAGATATTAGTTTATCACAGCGGAAAATTTGTAAGGATGTAAAGGAAGTCAAGCCTTGCAACCCTTGCACTGGAAGGGAAGTAAGACTTTTACAATCGTGTATAAACAGTTTCTGGAGAGAGTTTAGGTTATCCAGTTGATTTGACAGGGTCTTCAGCTTGTACATGGACCATAACTCTGAGATCTCCAAGGCCTTAAGATTTTGAAGCAGTCCTTCTGGAAGAATCTTCAAATTAGACTCACTTATCCTAAAATCGGTAATCCAAGTAAGATTAATCACTGACCTGAATATCATTTCATTGCCTACCTCAATTCTCAATCTCTTGAGTGCTGGAAGAAAAGGCAATGTAGTCAATTTGGGGCATAAAAATATCACCAACTCCTGTAGGCGAGGGAAAATTTCTCCTCTATCCACTGTTGCCCATTCCTCCAAGCTTGGCATATCTAGAACTCGAGAGTCTTCAATGTAGGAAATGAACTTTCCCCATCTCCATAATCCCCATGGTCAAAGTACTTAAGAGAACCCATGCAGCTGATATTGAGAATTTTTAGGGATTGTAGTTTGCCAAGAGGAGGAAGATGTTCACATCTTTCACAATCTATTAAAGAGATCTCAACCAGATTTTTAAGAACCAAACCCCACATCCAGTTGGGAAACTTTGCACCTTGGAAGAAATTTATGCTCAACTTCTTCAGATTCGAATTAGGTTGGAGACTCTCAAGAACCTCTTCGACATTCATTGGTATGTTTTCTTCATTGCTCTGGCTCCAATATAATTCCAAAGAAATAAGATCATGTTTCCCCTTCAAATTGGCCTTCTTGGTGTCTTCTGAATTTCTTACGTTCTCAAGTCTCTTTATGCTCAACGTACCCCCAAGATTTAATTCTTTCAGCTCACCAATTTGGTAACCCTCACCTTGGCCCACAATGAACATGCTTAGTCTTTGTAGGCAAGTTAATTGTCCCATTTGGTCCGGCATGGAAGTAAGAGAATCACACCCTGTGATGTCCAAGTAAGTGAGATTTCTCATGTGCTTCATGCGTTTGGGCAACTTACAAAGTCCTCGGCAATGTTCTAGCTTCAATGTCTGTAGACTTTGGAGATTACTTATTGATTCCGGTAGAATTTCTATTTTAGAGAACGACATGTTCAGGTACCTAAGATGGCTGAAATTGGAAATGGACATTGACAACTTCTCATCAACATGTCTACCAAAATCCAACACTCTAAGATACTTTTGTTTTGAAATGCAAGGTGAAGCAATATTATCCTTGGAATTTGGAATGAAAGACTCAAATATTAAGACAGACCGCAAAGATGGGACTTCAAATACAATCTCATTCCAAGGAACCATCTCTCCAAAACCAACAATATTAAAAGACAAGTGACAGAATTTTATCTCGAATTTTCATGCCCTCGTGAGGCTCCATAATAGAGCATTCATATCTCATAATATATTGTGCAAGATCATGCATAAGATCGTGCATTTTACAAAATATTGTTCCACTATTGGACTCTTTTACATCTTGGAAGAATGACCTCGAAACGAAGTCCCTGAAAATGTCATGGCCCACATCATGTAACCTCATTTGTCCTTTAGATGGAATAAAATCATTTGCCATCCGCAACTCTATCAGCATGTTGTTCTCCATTCTATAGTCTTTGGGAAATATACAACAATAAGCAAAACATTGCCTCAAATGTGGAGGTAAGGCTTCATAGCTCAACCTCAAAGCAGGTAAAATATTACTTCCATCATCTGGAAAATACCAAATCTCACTATCCTTCACGGACAACCATTCACTTTCACTTCTTTTAAATTGCATGAGGCTTCCCAAAGCCTTTATTGCTAAGGGTAACCCTTTGCATTTTTTCACTATTTCCTTCGCAATGAGATCCAATTGAAGGTTTTCCTCTTTTCTTTTATTGCCAAATGCACGTCGTTTAAACAAGGACCAAGAATCATCCTCCGACAGACGAGCCATGTGGTGTATAGGAAGTGTAGCCATGATAAGAGCAACTTTCTGAATCCTTGTTGTTACTATAACAGTACAACCTTTAGCTCCACGCTTCAGTGCATTTTTTAGCCTATCCCACTTCTCATGGTACTCATTCCATACATCGTCCAAGACAAGTAAAAATCTCTTCCCAAACAGTTTTTCTTGGAGGCGACGTAGAAGTGTATCCAAGTTTGAGATACTACACCCACCACCTTCTATGGACTCTAGGATTTCTCTGGTTAGTCTCTCTACATCAAAATCAACAGAGACACACACCCAAATTCTCAACTCAAAGTAGCTCTCCACCCTTCCATCATTGTAGACTAATTGAGCAAGTGTGGTTTTCCCAAATCCCCCCATACCACACATAGCATAGACCAAAACATCATCATCACGATCACTTGAATTGTTGAGCAACATTTCAATTATCATTTCTTTCTCATTAGTTCTCCCATAAATTTCTGATTCATTCACCATTGAATCAGTTTGTCCTCTCTCCACCCTACAAACTTCGGTTTCCACCACACCTTTCCTCAAGTGAAACTTATTTTTCTCCCCAGCAATGGCATCTAACCTATCCCTTATATCCTTGATCTTATGCCCCATTTTCAATCGAAATATAAGCCAGTTTCGAAGAGAGAAAAAGGCACTTACTTGGGGTTTTATGCCTCTCTTAGAATCCGTCCTTCTTCTCAGAGCTTCATGTTAGGTTGGGTTTCCCTCCTATGTCGAGGATGGCCCAAAACATTTAGTAAAACCCATGTGAGTTCCAAAGCCCACATGGAGAGGTTATGTTTTTGAAAAGATCTGGCCCATGAGTATAGTATGACAAACCCTTTTTGTATAACACAGAAAAAAAGGCGTAGCAGCAGCCACCAAAACAGAGAGAAGAGGAGAAATTATGTCCAGCAGTGATCAAGCTATCCGATCAACAAGCATCTGTGGTTCGATTGAGCTGAAATTTGGTAGGCGAGTTCACAACTCAAGACTCTAAATTCTGGACGGTGGAGATCAGATTTGGAGTATTCTACTGCTGGTTTTTGGCCCGTGAACAGTACCCTTTTTGGTGAGATTTTTCCTAAATTTTGTATTTTGATCTTTGGTTGCCAAGGAAGCTTATTTGTAAGTTGTTCTTGATTGTTTGCCTCTAGTTCTATCTAGAGAGAACTCTTGTATACACATTATTTTTTAATAGTGGAGATATTTGGTGGACTACGGTCCAGTGGTTTTTTCTTTCCACATCGGGAAGGTTTTCCACGTTAAAAATTTGCTGTCGCTTTGTTGTGTGATTGTTGGATCATCGTTTTCAGATTATTTTCAGAATATATTGTGCTCTATTAAATCGCTTCCTAATAGGTTCACACAAAGAGGGAGAATAAACTACTACTCCACTATTTTTGTGCCGGATTCGAATATTTCGAATTGGTTTTTTGTTTTGTTTTCTCCCAACATAGTGGTATCAAAGCTTGGTTCATATTGCTGTGTATCTTGTGTTGAATAATGGAAGCAAATTTGAGTAGAATGGTTACCTTGAATGATTTTAATTATCACACATGGAAAGGAAAAATGGAAGACCTCCTTTATGTGAAGCAATTTCATCTACTGGTGTTTGCTACTGAAAAACCAAAAAATAAATCTGATGAAGAATGGACATTACTACATCGACAAGTGTGTGGGTACATTAGGCAATGGGTGGATGATAATGTTTTGAATCATATTAGTGGAGAGACACATGCACGTACACTCTGGAACAAACTTGAACAATTATATGCTTGGAAGACTGGAAACAATAAAATGTTTCTAATAAAGCAATTGATGACCTTGAGATACCAAGATGGAACCCCATTGACAGATCACTTGAACACTTTTCGAAGAGTAATTAATCAGTTGGCTGGAATGGATATCAAGTTCGACGATGAGATATAGCGGTTGTGCTTGCTTGGTACATTGCCGGACTCTTGGGAGACATTTAGAATGTCATTATCTAACTCGGCCCCAGATGGTGTAATCAATATGGATCTGGCTAAGAGCAGTATTTTAAATGAAGAGATGAGGAGGAAATCACAAGGATCTTCTTCACAGTCAGAGGTTTTGGTTATAGAAAGGAGGGGGAGAAGTAAGAGCAGAGGTCCGAAAGAACAGAGATAGAGGTAGAAGCAAGTCCAACAAGTTTGCTAATGCTGAGTGTTATCATTGTGGCATGAAAGGGCACATCAAGAAACAGTGCAGAAAATTGAAGAGAGAGAACAAGGAGAAAGGGATTGAGCATGATGGAAAGGATAATGATCGAGTTGCCACTACTACTTCCAAAGACTTTCTCATTGTTTATGATGAGGATGTTATTAACATAGCATGCCATGAGACCAACTAGGTGATTGATAGTGGTGCCTCTATTCATGCTACATCTCGAACAGATTTCTTCACATCTTACAAACCTGGTGACTTTGGTTCGGTAAAGACGGGTAATGATGGCTTGGCCAAAATTATTGGTGTTGGAGACATGCACTTGGAGACGAGTAATGGCACGAAGTTGGTTCTTAGAGATGCAAAGCATATTCCTGATATCCGTATGAATTTGATTTCTGCAGGTAAACTTGATGATGAAGGGTATTGCAACACTTTCAGTAATGGTCAGTGGAAGCTCACTAAGGGTGCTATGGTTGTGGCTTGAGGCAAGAAGCATTCTACTTTGTACGTAATGCAAGCAAGACTCCCCAAAGAAGTTATTAATGCAATGGATGATGAGTCTACAGTGGAATTGTGGCATAAAAGACTTGCTCACATGAGTGAAAAAGTGTGACGACCTAGAATTTTCCCTCCGCTCGAGCGGAGGAGTCAACGCTCGAGCGGACTTTTGGGGTTTTCAGCAATTCTGCAGACGGCCTGATATTCTGGGAGTTGTAATTCTCCGCTCGAGCGGGGGAGTTTACGCTCGAGCGGACAGCTTTGTTAGTCTGCACGCTCGAGCACAGGGTTGGACGCTCGAGCGGGCCTCTAGGTTGAGTTGTACTTCTGTGGCATGTGGGCTCGTTTTTGATATTTTATTAATGTATTTGGAATGTTCTTATCTTATTTTGGGGTATTGGTTGAGGTGGTAAAATGATGGTAAAGTAAGATTGGACCAAAGAATTTAATTCGGATAGTTGCCTTACGATCAGCCGTCACTCTTTTGCCCTTTTCTTTTTCCACACTTTGAATTTGGATGTGAGGTTAGAACCATTGGAAAGCTTATTTTCGGGGCTTCAATTTGGACACAAGAACGACCTAAAACGGAGTCCGGATGGAAGAGTTATGCCTGTTCAAAGTTTCGAAATCTGTGCTGAGGGCAGGTCCACTCGAGCGGGAATTACGGGACAGCAGCTTTAAGAACGAGAATTTTGGATCATTTCTTATATTTTCTTCTTTCCTCTTCCTTCCTCTTTGCCTAAGTTCGAAACCCTAGCCCCAAATCCTTGATTTCCTCTACTTTGATCAACAATCCACCATGGTTTTTGGCATGTAGGATGGAGAACTAAGGAGGATCAATGTTTTTAACCGATTAGAACTTAGATTTGTGGAGGCTTCTTCTCAAGCTCATCTCTTTGCTTGATTATTAAGGTAAGGGTTTGACTACTTGAAATTGATGGGTTTAAGTGATGGGTTATGAGTCCTAGATGTTAATCAATGGTAAAATTGGAATAAAAGTGTTGGGTTAATAGGTTTGATTATTTCTTGAAATCTCAATATTTTTCTTGAAACCCTAAGTTGCTTAAGGATGATAACCAAAGATTTGACCCAAATTGAAAGTAGATTAATGAAATTGAGGTATTGAATTATGTATATGCAAGTTTAATTGGAATTTGGTGATGCTTGGAAATTATGTTTAAATTTGCGAATGAACTTTGTTTTAAGCATTGTGAATCATGTCTTAGTGAGGAAGGAGATTGGGGGGAAAGGTTTGTTGATGATGTGGATGATGTAAATTGAGCCTTAGCAATTTAATTGGAATTATGTGAAATTATACTTGGTAGCATTTAGTGGAATAATGTTAAATAGTATGGATTATATTGGATGGTGATAATTATGTTGGGTTGTGTTAATGTTGTTGAATTGAATTGTGTAGGGTTAGCTACAGGGACGGGCCTATCATCTAAACACTGTGAGTAATAGTACTACAAATGTACAAATGTACTTTGTTTACCGTTAAGATTATTGTTAATAACGTTCTATTTTCCGTGAGCTAATATGTTAACATGTTTGTTGTTTGAGAATTGATATGAACATTGAAAGAGTTAGCACACATCGGAATGATTCTGAACCTACTCCGTATTTTGAGTTATGGCTATTGATTATTGTCAATATACCATCCTATGAATTACCTATACTTCTGTATAAGAATTGCATACAACCATTAACACTGTGAAGTTGGTTTATAAGTTGTTCTGGCCGGTTGATGTAATGGTACATTTATCTTCAGATTATTGGTAACGTTAAAGTTCTATTAATTACGAAATAAGTATGTCTACGTACAATGAACCATGAAGAAAGTTAAGCGCATCATTGTACCATATGTTTTGCTTGCTACCATTATGTTATCTACTAGTTAGTGGCATTGGAACATGATAAGCGAATGATATCTATATACATTACGGAAGTGTAGTATTTATGTATTTCTGAAAGCGTGCAAGCTGTAAACTATGTTGCCTTTTGTTAACAGTTATCGGCAACGTTCTGTTAAACTTATGTTATTTATGTGATTAATGGAAAGAATGTATTTATCTATATTAATCTGTTCTGCTGTTTTCTGGTATGGAACAAAGTGCTGTACGGAACGAAGTGCTACACCTTGGTGGGAGCCACCTCTGGAATCCGTACGAGCCACCTCTTGAGTCCATACATTTGTTATTTCTGTACCTTCTGTTACCCACGCTTTATGCATTATGTACCCACGCTTTATGCGTTCTGTTACCCACGCTTTATGCGTTCTGTACCCACGCTTTATGCCTTCTGTATCCACGCTTTATGCCTTCTGTATCCACGCTTATGCGTTCTGTTATTACCGTTATGTTCTGGGCCGATGGCCGCTCATTATTTCGTCGATTCTGTTATTTACTTGGGCGATGGCCGTTCTGTTATTTCGATTCTGTTATTTCATTAGTTCTGCTCTTTACATTAGTTACATTATTTCATTAGTTTTGTTATTTCGTTATCTCAAGTTATTTACATTATTAGTTCTGTTATTTCCGTTATTTCTGTTAGCTCTGTTATCTCTGCTATTTCTATTACTTCTGATATTCTGGACCTATGGTCGTTCTGCATCTATAGGCTTATGGCAATTCTGTATATACTGAGCTTAAAGCTATTCTGTTACGGAAGTTGGACCCATGTCTTTTGGAAACAATTATGGAATGTAGTTAATCATATATAGATGCAGTTATATGTTTGATTATTCAGGTTAATTATTACATTGTTTATGTACTATTATTCACTGAGTTCGCTCATTCTGTATTTTGTCTGTCTATTTCTGTAGGTAACCATCCTGGAGTTCAGTCCTAACCTTAAAGGCTTGTGTCTCTCTTGTCACCTTTGATGCGTCCAAGCACCACCTGAAGCCGTGCATTTTGTAAAGTATTTTGTAAAGTTTTGAGGAGTTTTGATTTATGCTTTGGACGTCTATTTATAGTTGATTGTATATAATTCCTCCTTCATTATTATTTTTATTATTTGTGGGGTTGAGTCAAGGCATATGTGTGTAAACTTTCTGTATAATATTTACTCAGTGTGATGTTGGGATCCTGGCATGTTAGGAATAGCTCAATGGATGTTATTCTATGTATTTTATATTCTTGAATGCTTCCGTTCAGGCCCCGTATGATATGTGTATATATATATATATAACAGGTTTAGTGTCCATTTTCGAATGGGTCATGTAGCGACCCTAATTTTCTTAAGTTATTATTTATTATTATTATGATTATTATTATCTTATTTTATTTTGACTTTATTAATTATGTGGATCCATGAGAATTTAATGTGTTGTTTATTTAATTTAATGCGATGTTTAAAGAATTTAATGTGGTAATTAATTAATTTAAAGTGTTATTTAATTCTATGTAATTAATCAAAATATTTAAATAGTTATATTTGTTATATAAAAAAAAAAAAAAAGAAGAGATGTTTTATATATATATATATATATATGTATATTCGGTGATGGACCATAAGTGTGGGTGCAGAATGATTATTTGAGAGAGAGAGAAATCAAAGAAAGAAAGAAAGGTGGTGGTGACTTTGTGTTCAAACCTGGTATGTATGGGTAGTATGATGAGGTTTTGGTAGTGGAATATTTAAATAAAAGAAGAGAGAAGTGGAGTGTGGAGTGGGTCATAGGTGTAAGGCATATTTTTTTTAAAAGAGTTGGGTCTGATTATTCTCAATTTACTATGCACACAACACCTCTCTCTCCTTCCGTTGAATTCGGCAGTGCACGCCTAACACAAAGACACAAACACGAACCGAAGACACCCGTGTCAAAGGTGAATATTACAGAGTTTCAGAATTTTAGAGAGGAAGAGAGAGAGAGAGAGAGAATGGGGGGCTTGCTTTTCGGATGAGAAGGGAAGGGAAATGGCAGTGAGAGGATGATGTGAATGAGTGTGAAATGCTGATTGTAACCTCAGTTGTGGGATGGCAGACTCTTTGGCTCCATTAATTCTCCAAATAATTCTTTGAGTTTCAAAATAATCTAGTGAGTACAAAACCCACTTCTCTTGAATTATGTTTAATTCTTTGTTTTTATTTATTTGTTTTTATTTATTTATTTGATGTTAGTTTGATTAGGTTTTACATAAAGATGATAGATTTATGTTAATTATTTGGATTAGTGATGGATATAAGATTTAGGGTTTATAGATGATAGATTGATTTTAATTATTTGATTAGTAGTTTATGTAAGATTTATGGTTTTATTATGGATTGATTTTATAATTGTAATCACACTCATGATTATATAAAATTAAAATAAATTTAGAATCCATAGATATTGGTTGGAGGATGAATTGATTCATTATTTTTATTTACTTATTTATTTTTATTTGATGTTGAATTGATTTTGTATTTGCATGTAGATGATGGATTGATTTTAATTAGTTTGATTAGTTGTATATGCCATGTTTAGGATGTTTATATGAATTTATTTTATGATTGTAATTACACTCATGGTTATATGAAATTAAAATTAATTAAGAACACATAAATAAATTCCTTATACTCCACCATGACTCCATGGATTGTTATTTTATTTGACTGATGGTGAGAAAGAGTGTATAAAAAAAAAGGTGAGGATTATGAGAGTTGTTTGATGCCTTATGCCCGGCATTGTTATATTTGTCTCATGATGTCGATGAGATGTTTATATATATTGTTGCCTCGTTCTCATGAGTAGACGAGTGCTTTGATTTACGCGCGTACGTATATGCTAACCATCCGGGGAGCGTGAGTCAAACTCGGGACGATATCCCCGTGCAAGTTTGGCTTCGGAGCGGTGTTAGGTATACGGGAGGCACATGGGATATATGTGTAGGCTGGAAGTGGATGCCGAAGTGGTGGAGTTAAGGAACAAAGAATTAATTATGAACTTGTATGATAGTTTGAATTGTCTTAATGGAGTTAAGGAACAATGAATTAATTATGAACTTATATGTATAGTTCGAATTGTCTAAATTGAGTTAAGGAACAAAGAATTAATTATGATCTTGTATGATAGTTCGAATTGTCTAAATTGAGTTAAGGAACAAAGAATTAATTATGATCTTGTATGATAGTTCGAATTGTCTAAATTGAGTTAAGGTACAAAGAAGTTATTATGAACTTATATGTATAGTTCGAATTATATTGATGGAGTTAAGGTACAAAAAATTGAATTATGAGTTCATTGATTTGTACATCTTGAAAAATAGTAATCGGCCTCAATAAATTATGAAATTTGAGTAGAGGTATGTATACGAAATTTTGGACAACTTTTGTGTTGTAGCTCTTTATTAAAAAGATAGATTAAAACTTTTAATCGGATGACTTTGGTTATTGTCGGTTTGATTTATCTTGGTAATGCAGATTTTATAGGCTGTTTTAATCCACGAAACGAGCTCATTTTTATTGGTTTCGCGTAAACTGAAGTAAAACATTATTCTGCACATTTTTCATGTTTTGAACTTTTTCGAAAAAAATCATCTTAAGGCAGTTTTTGTCCATTTTCAGTTTCAGATTTTTCGATTTGATTCCGTCTAGAATTTTAGATCAAGTTTTCCTCTTAACCTGTTCAGCTTCTGTCAAATTCGTCCGCGATGTCTTTTATAAAATTTGATTCTGTACAACTTTCGTTCTTTGAGTTTTGATCAATTCGAATTATTTAAGTGTGAAACGGTGTAACTTTATATTTGTTTTAATAAGTTACTTATGATTAAATTATACTAACTTTATTTGTTTTGCAGGATGGTGGGTCTTACTAATTTTTTTTTATGCAGGGCTGACCCACCATATTTTTATTTCTATTTTTGTTTATTTTATAATCAATTTATATTTCGTTGTGTACGGACAAGAAACTAAATGCCACCGTATCTCGAGAAACTACCCAATCGTCTCGGTGCGGTTGGAACTACTTGTCTTGTCTAGTAATAAGAATTTAATGCATTTTTGTTTGTGTCTGGTGGACACGTGGGTGTTGATTCTTGTACTCATACCAGTATATTTGTATACTGACCCGTTTTGTCTCTTGGCAACTCGGGTGCGTTCTGTTGAGCGTAGCTGAGCTTCCTTTGCAGGATTAGTAGAGGCTTTGGTGGCGACAAGAAATAACTATGATCGTAGGACATGTCGATTGGACTTCTTTTGATTTCTCATGTTTATGATCATTAGTAGTTTATGTATTTTTATTTTCTTCTATAACCTTAGTATTTTGAAAAATTTGGCATGGGTTGTAACCTTACATTATTTAAGTTGGTTTGAAGTATTTATGGCTACTTTAATGTTGGAGGTATTAGATGAAATTATGGTGCATGGTATGATGGGTGTTTTGTTAATTACCTTACTGAGACTAGAATGTTTAGATTTTTGTTTCACCCCTAGGATTTGGATGATGGAATATTGATTGGGATTTAATCCTAAGTTAATATTTGATTGTTCAAATTTTGGGGCGTGACAGTTTGGTATCAAAGCACTAGGTTACCCTAGACTAGTGAGAGTTTAGGTGATTCTCGGATTGTGGAAACATGGGTTAGCTAGTTTAGTTTGGATGGTTGGATTTGTTTTTCTAGTGGATTTGATTTCTTTGGAGATGAAGGATTTTGATGTGATTTTGGAGATGGATTGGTTGACAAAGTATCATGCCTCTGTTGATTATTTTAGAAAGAGATTAGTTTTTGCTATGCGAAGGCAACTTGAGTTTTTCTTTCAGGGAGATAGGAAAGAGTCTTTTATCTGTTTTACTTCTTCCCTCTAAGCTAATCGAATGTTAAGTAAAGTGTGTCATGATTATTTAGCTTGTGTGGTGAATATTGAATTGCCAGAATAGAAGTTAGAGGAGTTACCTGCAGTGAGTGATTGTATTGATGTTTTTCTAAAAGATCTACTTGGACTTCCTCTAGATCGTGGGGTAAAATTTTCCCTTAACTTGGTCCCTAACACAGCACTTATTTCTAAAGCACCCGATGGAATGGCACCATTGGAGTTGGGAAGTTACAAACTCAGTTACAAAAATGATTAGTCAAGATGTCGTGGAATTGGTATTGAAGCATAGATTAACCAATTTGTGTGGTTATGGGTGTAAATGTGACCTTAAAATAGTAGAGTTGTGCTATGTAGCACTAGTATGTTGTTATGAAGAGTTAATTATTTTTCAATTTTATATCAAGTTTGTGGAAGTGGACTAGATGAAAGATCTTCGAAGTAGAATGAGTTAGAGAGTTTGTTTTATTTATAATTTTGCAGTAAATCCTAAAAGTGCAAATGAGATAAATAATTTTGAGGAAGACTGGAATGAGATTAAATTTGTTTTGGGTTATGCCATTTGATGGGATTATTAGTAGTAACAACATTGACTCGTGAGTCGATATTTAAAAAAAAAAAAAAAGGGTAGGCGAGCTCTGTGTGCCTTTGAGAATGGTGGAGTCCATTGTCTCAAAGTTAGTTATTGATGTTCTCAAGTGTAATAAATCAGTGTTGAAGGACATAATATGATGGATGTTGTGGAGTGGTGTTAGCAACCAATGTTCTTAGAGGAAATGTTAAGATTTCTTTGTGGGGATATTATAATTCTAAAGTAAGTGCTCTAGAGTAATTCATATGGTGGTAATTTAAGTATTCTATGAGAATTTATGTTTGACCTATCGAGAGTGATTGATGTTAATATTTACAGCTACTCTTAGGTATGAGTTGAAATTTGTGAAGATGGAAGGTACATGACAGTGTTTTGGGTTAAATTGGTGTGTGTCGTGATGGTGTAATTCATTGTAATGGAAATGGAGATTGTTTAGTATCTGTGGAGTAAGAGTGGTGGATCTCTTATATTGGTCCTTCGTTTTGCAATAGGTATGTTTATTCTCGTCCGTATGGAATCAATATTCAGTTTAGAGTTCAAGATTTAATCATTCTCTAATTTAGTCGAGCGAAATTGTTTTCGAGCTCAAAGTATTATGCCAGTTATGCCATAGTTGTGTAAAACAAAAAGGGCAAAGCAAAACTAATTTTATTGAAGTTAGGGGATGACACCCTTGATTACAGAGACAAAAAAAAAAAAAAAAAAAAAGAGAAGGATCTTGTTTTGGATAACAGCCACATGCCGACTTCACTTACTCGACTCTCCCGCCGAGCCCTTCCTTTTTTTGTCGCTTCGGGAGACTTTTGAAGGCTCTGCCAAGACGCGCAGATCCTGGGGATTTGACTCCTATTTGGTTGACCTTTGAAGGCTCTGCCAAGATGTGCAGATCGACGAGGATATGACTCGCCTTTGGTTGTCAAAGGTGAAGTACGGAGGTGCTCCGAGTCGGGTCATGATAGTGGTCTTCGCTTCATCTCTTTGTTCTCGCCTTTAGGGCGCAAATTTCGCTCAAGCATCTCTGTACATGCTCTGGAGCAGAGAAAGTTGGGAGTTTAGCTTTTGTACTTCAATGGTTCTATTCTGTAACCGGTGAGATAACTTGGTAACCGCAGTCACGGTTTCCATGCAAGAACTTAGTGTGAAGTGGTTGGCCTCAATATCAGATTGAGCAGCCATGATTTGCTCAACTGTTGTCATAGGAAAGCTAGGGGGAATGGGAACAGGGGCACTCGGTCCAGGAAGGTTAGGAAGAATGGGAACAGGGGCACTCGGTCCAGGAAGGTTAGGAAGAATGGGAACAGGGGCACTCGGTCCAGGAAGGTTAGGAGGGATAGGAGCAGGGACACTTGGTCCAGAGGAGCTCGGATCATGGAGGTCCGGAAAGAGAGTGAGGGGACGAGATGAGGCCATGTGTGGTGAGAGACATAGAGAGCAAGAAAGAAAAGTCGGAAAAATAACAGAGAACAGACTGAGTTTTGAGACAACTTTTCTCCTTCGTTCAGTCTCTCTTTTCTCTCGATGAGGAAGAGGAAGCAGAAGAGAGTGATGAAGAGGGAGATGGAAGAGAGTGATGAGGAAGAAAGGGAAATGAGGGAATAAGTAAAAGAGGGAAAATTCGATCTGTAATTAATACGATGGGAAGAAGACAAGATGGAGAGAGAGTCGAGGCGAGCGGTAATCGATGCAGTCTACTTTTGTCGGCCAACCGACGCAAAAGTAAACCGCTTGTCAGACGCAGTTTTCGAAGGAATACATATATGTATATATATTGTATATTTATGTGTTATATACATTTATTTGACAAACCGTGTCACAAGAGTGACTTGGTGGAGTGGTCTGGTTCGGTGTCTAAAGATGGAGAGGTTGAGCCTGAGGTTAAGGGTTCGAAACCCGCAACGTGTTTTGTTTTTTTTTTATGTGTCTCATACATATATATAATTGTTTGGATATCTGATCACAAGAGTAGCATGGCTCAGTGGTTTAGTTTAATGGTTTGAGCTGTGGCCTTAGCTTGAAGTCAGGAGTTCGAAACCCCATAACTCAGTATTGTATTTTATTTTCCTTTTTGTGTGTTTTGCTTACGCGCGATGACGTCAGCTAGCGGAATATTCTGGCGTGGTAACGGCATATTCTCCAAGGGTATCTGTGTATCTCTTGTTCGTGTTAGTCCTTTGGTGAAAATATCATGGAGACACTACGGGGTTGAGAAAGTGAACTTGGTGAGAGTGCAATGGAGTGAAGATGAGAACGACATTACCTGAGAGTTAGAAGAGAAAGTTCGGTGTATGCACCCTGAACTTTTTGCTTAGTACCCTCTCCTATCGAATCTCGGGACGAGATTCTTTTAAGGTGTGTATATTGTAGCGACCCTAATTTTCTTAAGTCATTATTTATTATTATTATGATTATTATTATCTTATTTTATTTTGACTTTATTAATTATGTGGATCCATGAGAATTTAATGTGTTGTTTATTTAATTTAATGCGATGTTTAAAGAATTTAATGTGGTAATTAATTAATTTAAAGTGTTATTTAATTCTATGTAATTAATCAAAATATTTAAATAGTTATATTTGTTATATAAAAAAAAAAAAAAAGAAGAGATGTTTTATATATATATATATATATGTATATTCGGTGATGGACCATAAGTGTGGGTGCAGAATGATTATTTGAGAGAGAGAGAAATCAAAGAAAGAAAGAAAGGTGGTGGTGACTTTGTGTTCAAACCTGGTATGTATGGGTAGTATGATGAGGTTTTGGTAGTGGAATATTTAAATAAAAGAAGAGAGAAGTGTGGAGGGTCATAGGTGTAAGGCATATTTTTTTAAAAGAGTTGGGTGCGATTATTCTCAATTTACTATGCACACAACACCTCTCTCTCCTTCCGTTGAATTCGGCAAGGCACGCCTAACACAAAGACACAAACACGAACCGAAGACACCCGTGTCAAAGGTGAATATTACTGAGTTTGAAATTTTAGAGAGGAAGAGAGAGAGAGAGAGAATGGGGGGCTTGCTTTTCGGATGAGAAGGGAAGGGAAATGGCAGTGAGAGGATGATGTGAATGAGTGTGAAATCTGGGTTGACGAACCTCAGTTGTGGGATGGCAGACTCTTTGGCTCCATTAATTCTCCAAATAATTCTTTGAGTTTCAAAATAATCTAGTGAGTACAAAACCCACTTCTCTTGAATTATGTTTAATTCTTTGTTTTTATTTATTTGTTTTTATTTATTTATTTGATGTTAGTTTGATTAGGTTTTACATAAAGATGATAGATTTATGTTAATTATTTGGATTAGTGATGGATATAAGATTTAGGGTTTATAGATGATAGATTGATTTTAATTATTTGATTAGTTGTTTATGTAAGATTTATGGTTTTTATATGGATTGATTTTATAATTGTAATCACACTCATGATTATATAAAATTAAAATAAATTTAGAATCCATAGATATTGGTTGGAGGATGAATTGATTCATTATTTTTATTTACTTATTTATTTTTATTTGATGTTGAATTGATTTTGTATTTGCATGTAGATGATGGATTGATTTTAATTAGTTTGATTAGTTGTATATGCCATGTTTAGGATGTTTATATGAATTTATTTTATGATTGTAATTACACTCATGGTTATATGAAATTAAAATTAATTAAGAACACATAAATAAATTCCTTATACTCCACCATGACTCCATGGATTGTTATTTTATTTGAGTGATGGTGAGAAAGAGTGTATAAAAAAAAAGGTGAGGATTATGAGAGTTGTTTGATGCCTTATGCCCGGCATTGTTATATTTGTCTCATGATGTCGATGAGATGTTTATATATATTGTTGCCTCGTTCTCATGAGTAGACGAGTGCTTTGATCTGCGCCACAGACGTATATGCTAACCATCCGGGAGCGTGAGTCAAACTCGGACGATATCCGTGCAAGTTTGGCTTCGGAGGTGTTAGGTATACGGAGGCACATGGGATATATGTGTAGGCTGGAAGTGGATGTCAAGTGGTGGAGTTAAGGAACAAAGAATTAATTATGATCTTGTATGATAGTTCAATTGTCTAAATTGAGTTAAGGAACAAAGAATTAATTATGATCTTGTATGATAGTTCAATTGTCTAAATTGAGTTAAGGAACAAAGAATTAATTATGATCTTGTATGATAGTTCAATTGTCTAAATTGAGTTAAGGGACAAAGAATTAATTATGATCTTGTATGATAGTTCGAATTGTCTAAATTGAGTTAAGGTACAAAGAAGTTATTATGAACTTATATGTATAGTTCGAATTATATTGATGGAGTTAAGGTACAAAAAATTGAATTATGAGTTCATTGATTTGTACATCTTGAAAAATAGTAATCGGCCTCAATAAATTATGAAATTTGAGTAGAGGTATGTATACGAAATTTTGGACAACTTTTGTGTTGTAGCTCTTTATTAAAAAGATAGATTAAAACTTTTAATCGGATGACTTTGGTTATTGTCGGTTTGATTTATCTTGGTAATGCAGATTTTATAGGCTGTTTTAATCCACGAAACGAGCTCATTTTTATTGGTTTCGCGTAAACTGAAGTAAAACATTATTCTGCACATTTTTCATGTTTTGAACTTTTTCGAAAAAAATCATCTTAAGGAAGTTTTTGTCCATTTTCAGTTTCAGATTTTTCGATTTGATTCCGTCTAGAATTTTAGATCAAGTTTTCCTCTTAACCTGTTCAGCTTCTGTCAAATTCGTCCGCGATGTCTTTTATAAAATTTGATTCTGTACAACTTTCGTTCTTTGAGTTTTGATCAATTCGAATTATTTAAGTGTGAAACGGTGTAACTTTATATTTGTTTTAATAAGTTACTTATGATTAAATTATACTAACTTTATTTGTTTTGCAGGATGGTGGGTCTTACTAATTTTTTTTATGCAGGGCTGACCCACCATATTTTTATTTCTATTTTTGTTTATTTTATAATCAATTTATATTTAGATTTAATACGGACAAGAAACTAAATGCCACCGTATCTCGAGAAACTACCCAATCGTCTCGGTGCGGTTGGAACTACTTGTCTTGTCTAGTAATAAGAATTTAATGCATTTTTGTTTGTGTCTGGTGGACACGTGGGTGTTGATTCTTGTACTCATACCAGTATATTTGTATACTGACCCATTTTGTCTCTTGGCAACTCGGGTGCGTTACATTGGCGTGAATGAGCTTCCTTTGCAGGATTAGTAGAGGCTTTGGTGGCGACAAGAAATAACTATGATCGTAGGACATGTCGATTGGACTTCTTTTGATTTCTCATGTTTATGATCATTAGTAGTTTATGTATTTTTATTTTCTTCTATAACCTTAGTATTTTGAAAAATTTGGCATGGGTTGTAACCTTACATTATTTAAGTTGGTTTGAAGTATTTATGGCTACTTTAATGTTGGAGGTATTAGATGAAATTATGGTGCATGGTATGATGGGTGTTTTGTTAATTACCTTACTGAGACTAGAATGTTTAGATTTTTGTTTCACCCCTAGGATTTGGATGATGGAATATTGATTGGGATTTAATCCTAAGTTAATATTTGATTGTTCAAATTTTGGGGCGTGACAGGTCATGCCCAAACTTTTAAGGGTGGGTTTGGGGCGTGATAAAAAGGCTTGGCAACATTGGCCAAAAAAAATCTTCTGTCTAGAATGAAGAATGCACTTTTGAAAAGGTGTACTCACTATTTGGCAAGAAAGCAAAATAAAGTTTCCTTCAAGAGTTCCCCTTCTTCAAAAAAGCCAAATGTACTTGATTTGGTATATTCAGATGTTTGTGGTCCTATGAAGACAAGAACACTTGGTGGCTCCCGTTACTTTGTGACCTTCATAGATGATTATTCAAGGAAGTTATGGGTCTACACTTTAAAAAGCAAAGATCAAGTGTTGGAGACTTTTAAACAGTTCCAAGCCTTAGTTGAGAGACAGACTGGGAAGAAGCTCAGGTGCATCAGAACAGATAATGGGGGAGAGTATTGCGGTCCTTTTGATGATTATTGCAGACAATAGGGTATTTGACATCAAAAGACACCCCCGAAGACTCCTTAATTGAATGGTTTAGCTGAAAGGATGAATAGGACACTGGTTAAAAGAGTTAGATGCTTACTTTCATAGGCACGGTTGCCAAGATCCTGTTGGGGTGAGGCTTTGAGCACAGTTGTACATGTTCTTAATCTCACGCCATGTGTTCCTCTTCAGTTCGATGTACCAGACAGAGTTTGGACTGGCAAGGATGTTTCCTATGATCACCTGCGTGTCTTTGGATGTAAAGCATTTGTTTATATTCCCAAAGATGAGAGGTCTAAGCTCGATATAAAGACCCGACAGTGCATTTTTCTAGGTTATGGCCTAGATGAGTTTGGCTACAGGTTATATGATCCAGTTGACAAGAAACTAGTGAGAAGCCGAGATGTTGTATTTATTGAAGATCAAACTATACAAGATATTGAAAAAGCAGAGAACACAATGTCCTAGCATAGTGATGGTCTAGTTGACTTAGATCCAGTTCCTCTGACAGATTTGCCTGCACAGATTGAACATGATGTTCAGGATGACCAACAAGGTTTAAGTGATGCAAATGATGCCTTACAAGCTTAGACAGGTGATGAGACTCTTGAGCAGTTGGCAACACCAGAAATACCACCAGATGTTCCAACCAGGAGGTCAGCTAGAGACCGAGATCCTTCCACTTGGTATTCTACAGATGACTATGTGTTCATGACTGATGGGGGAGAGCCCGAGGGTTATGCAGAAGCCATGGAAGATGATCATAAGCTGGAATGGGCTGATGCGATGCAAGATCAGATGCAATCATTGCATGACAATCACACTTTTGAGTTGGTAAAGTTGCCTAAGGGAAAAAGAGCTTTAAAGAACAAGTGGGTGTACAGGGTGAAACATGATGAACTCACTTCACAACCACGATACAAAGCTAGACTAGTTGTTAAAGGGTTCAGTCAGAGAAAAGGCATTGATTTTGATGAGATCTTCTCACCAATTGTAAAAATATCTTCTATTCGTGTGGTTCTTGACTTAGCCGCTAATCTAGACTTAGAGATTGAGCAAATGGATGTGAAAACTGCCTTCCTTCAGGGTGACTTGAAGGAAGAGATTTACATGGAACAACCAGAGGGTTTTAGGGTGAAAGGAAAAGAGGATTATGTGTGTCAGCTAAAGAAAAGTCTTTATGGTTTGAAGCAGGCACCCAGGCAGTGGTATAAGAAGTTTGAGTTAGTTATGGAGGAGCAAGGCTACATGAAAACTACTTCAGTTATGAACTCATCCACCAGATTGTCTGCATCATAAGCTGCATCATTGAGCTTTCTGAGCCAATTCTTCAGAGCCTCGCTCTTTCCTCGCTTTGTCTCTACATCTTGAAGGACTGCTTGAATGGTACTTAATGTGCTCTCTAAGTTCTCTAGCTCTGTTTTCAAACCCCATGCTATCCCAAACTCTTTTAGCACTAAAGAGTTCAAGGTTTTCAAAATTGAACTAACAAGGGGAGATATGAGTAGATCAGCCATACTCTTATCTGTCTTGAGAATTGGAATTGAAACCAAAACCAGATGAGAAAAGAGTTGAATCAATTTTCACTCACAACTTTTAGAAATGTAATGGAAAGAAATGCAAACTCTCAAACAGTTTCAAAGAAATCAAATGGGAAGCACACTACCATTGGTTGTTGACGTGTACAGTATAAAGATTTCATTTACATGTCTTTCACACCATTTTCTTTATTTTATTTTTTTAATGTTTATTTCCCTTTCCAAACATAACATAATGATGTTTTGGTAGATGGTAGTTGTGAGGAAATTGATCTCCATAGCTTACCTTACTGATTGGTCTAGTGATTGGACGGTGGACATCAAATTGTCTCATCCCCTTTCTCTATTTCCTTCCCTTTGCCAGGAAACTCCACGGAGCAAGCTGAATTTGGGTTTGGTAATCGCTTAGTTTTATGTTATAATTTTTGTATATCTTTTTCAAAAAATCAATTATTCCTTTTGATTTCAGTTTTCATAAAATTCTATTTTTTATTTTTTTTCATATTTTTTTGTTTACAATGAAATTTTTTATTATTGTAAGCAATTTTTTATTTTTATTTTTATTTTTAGACACTAATATAAATACACTTAAAAAGTATAATATTTGTGAATTTTTTTTTATAAAAGTTCACTAATTACCAAAAACATAAAAAAATTCAAAAATTCAGTATATTTTTCATGTTTTTGTGTATTTATTAATTTTTCAAAATATTTTTTCACAAATAATTTACTATTTAGATACATCTAAGGTGCATTTAAAAAAATAAAAAATTACTTAAAATTTTAAAAATATTCACTAAAAATAAAAAAAACACGAAAAATAAAAAACTCAATTTTCAAAAAACTAAATTCAGAAAGTTGAAACCAAACACACTGATTTTTTTGGTTCAATTTTAAAAAAAATAAAGCATGTGAATACTAATATTCAATGCACTTAATTTTTTTACAATATACTCAAAATAATTAATTTGAACAATTTAAACCATTAAACTGACCTGAAATAAGTTTAAAATGGACTCTTGACTCTTTAGAGAAGTTATTCCACGATTCTGAAATTTCACATTAATAGTATATCCGGTCAATGTGAACAATATAGAGGGAAAAAATAAAAAGTAAAAAGTCACAATGGAGTAGTTTTAAAAACTATACAAATAATTATCACATTCTTTGAAATTTCATTGATTGAGTACACGTACACCATATTAACATGATAACATGGTATACCTACCTATTGAATAATTTCTCCTCCATTCGAAAGATACAACAATTACCATTGGTTATGGGGTTTTCTACCCTTTTTTTTTTTTTTTTTTTTTCAGATTGGGTTGACTATTCCATTTACATCTCTTTCCTATTATTTTATTTTTATTTTTATTTTCCAAACATAAGATAATGAGTCTTTCTCACTCTTCACTTTTTTTTTGGAAAAACATGAGGAGGTTTTAAAAAATAATTGTAAATGAGTACATTTTTTTTATAAATATTAATAATTATAATTATAAACTTTTTTATGAATATGTATTTTTTTTTTCTTCTTGACTTACATTGGGGTGCAATTACCTTCCTTTTTTGTTCTTGAGAAATGCTAAAAAAATTGTAATTTTATTTATAATAATATGAAAAGAGAGTTAAATTTATATGGTTGAGTGTGTATCATGCCATACTATTATTGGTCAAATTAGGAGAAATTTTTTGAGATCAAAAATACATTTTTTTTATTCATTAAATTTGTTCAAAATTTATACTAAAAAGGTCCCTTTTATTTTAATTTTTAATTTTTAGCAATCTCTTTGTAAAATTATATGATTTTTTTTTTTTTTTTTTTTACTTTTCAATCCATCTTGTGTAGAAAATTCTAAAAAGACAAATCTAATTTGTTTTTTAAAAAATTGGAAAAAGTTTAAAAAGCCAACTACTTTCTTTTTTTGTCCTTTCTAGTTTTTTTTTTTAATTTTTTTTTGAAAAGTTTAATTTTTCAGTATGTCTAATCGAGTAAAATCTAAAAGTCTAAAAAAAATTGAAAAAAAATTTATAAGAAGTTTAATAGAACAATAATAATAATAAATAAAAAAAACCTCAAACACTTTACTAAAAGCTTTATTTGACTTCAATAATGAAAAATGTGAAGGTGAATTCATCTTTTCATCTAAATTAAAAAATCTGCTTTTTTCCTCAAAAATGACAACACATTATTTCAAAAACCTTCTTAATTTATTTCAAAAACCTTCTTTAACCAATTCAGGTTTTTTGTTAAAAAAATTTAAAATTTAAAAAATAATAAATAAATAGATAAATAATAAAATTTGAAAAAAAAAAACTCATTTTAAATCATTCATCTTTTAACAATTTTATTAAATTTAAGTGTAAGAAGAGTTGTTAGAATTTAGTGAAATGTTTGGATTATACATAATTTGATGAAATATTTTGCAAAATTTTCATTTTATACAAGTTTGATGAAATGATTAAAATTTATTTTCACCAATTTTCAATAAATTTAAATTTAATAAAAATATTGACCAATAATTGAGAATGCTTAATGTGATGTAATTGTTTGAAAATTGATCTCCATAATTTTAGTGATTGGTTTGGTTATTACACGGAGGCCATCAAACTTCTCTCATCTTCTTATTCTTTCTCCTCCTTTTGTCATGAGCATACTTTAATATATTTACATGTCTTTCACATCATTTTCTTTCTTTTATTTTTTTAATGTTTCTTTCCCTTTCCAAACATAACAAATGATTTTTGGGTGGATGGTAGTGTGAGGAAATTGATCTCCATAGCTTACCTTACTGATTGGTCTGGTAATTGGGCAATCACTACAAGAAAAAGTATTTTTGCCGATCATTTTTAGCTACTAAAAATAATTTAGTCGCCAAAAGTCACGGAATTGGCTACCAAAAATGAGATTAGTCGGCAAAAGTCAAAGTTTTGGCTACTAATTTTTTTTAGTAGGGGAATGTTGATTATTGGTGACTAAAAAAAATTTAGTAGCTAAAAATATTACAATTGGCGACTAAAAAAATTTTTAGTAGCTAAATGTATCACAATTGCCGACTAAAAGAAAATTTAGTAGCCGTAGAGGCATTTTTAGCTACTAAATTGTTTGGTAGCCGAATGAAAATAAAAAAATTAATTTTTAATCTTTGCCGACCAAAAATTTGGTGGCCAAATATTAAGTTTCGGCGACAAAATGACTTTTAGTCGCTGTACACCTACTTTTGGCTACTAAATTGTTTGGTAGCCGAATGAAAATAAAAAAATTAACAAAATAGTTATTTTATTTTATTAACAACAATACCATTAGTCTTCACTTGAAAATTTGACTACACAAAATAGTTATTTTATTTTTTTTTATTTTTATTTTTATGAAGAGGTTGTACACCCACCATCCAAAAATATTAATATCTTATTTTATTTTTTATTATCTCAAAATATTAATTTATTTAAAAAATTAATTATTAAAATAATATGAATTTCTTATTTTGTCCTTTTTAAAAATCCATTAATAATACAAAAAGTACAATTATGAAAATTGATATTTCTAAAAAAAATATACTATCAAAAGGTAATTTTGATAAATTAATATTTTTAAAATGTAATGATTGTATTATAAAAAGAATTTAAATTCTGAAAATAGACTATTATTTTGAGATGAAAAGTACAATTAAACTATTTATACTTTTTACATCATCATATTTCAATAACACTAATAAATTAAGAATAAATCAAAATTAGTAGAATAAAAGACAAAATATCCCAATTATTTATCATTTTAATAAAATTTTCAATATTATTACCAGTACTAATGAAATAATCATTTCACAGATACAAAACATATATTTAAAAAGTTTTTAAAAAATGTCATTATCAAAACGAGGGCTAAGTGTGTAAAAAAAATTCACTCATGACTTATGAGTAAATAAATATGATTTGTAAGACTTATTGATATTATTTCAAATTTTAAAATTTTTCTTAATTTTTTAATAATTAATTTTTTCAGCTTTTTAAAATTATTTTTACGTTATACACGGTTAACAATAAGCAAACACTATTGTTAATTTAAATTTGGAGGGAGACATTTCTAATTTAAATTTGACGGATATATTTATATAATAAGGGAGAAAGGTTTTTGAATTTATCTTAGAGACAATTGTCCTACTAGGACATTTTAATGGTCATGATTCAATTGTATATTTGGATAGACGGATGAGATGAGCCCCTTTAAATATGACATTTTAATAGTCATGATTCAATTGTATATTTGGATAGACGGATGAGATGAGCCCCTTTAAATATATATCAATTTACTTCCCGCCCAAACACTAAACTTCCTACTCACCCACGTCTCATCTCCATTCTATCTTTAAGATCACTCTGTTATTCAATCTCTATCTTTTCCTTTTTTTGTTCTCACCCAAACACTAAACTTCCTGTTTACCCACGTCTCTTCTCTATTTTATCTTTATCTCTCTCCCTTCTCTGTTCTCATCATAAAATGACGTGTTGAGTTCCCTCTCTCTCTCTCTCTCTCTCTCTCTCTACTATGCTTCGCAAGTTTTGAATCAAAATTTCGCAGTAGCTTCATTCGATAAAATTTTGCAGCTTGAAATTTCATATTTCGGCTTAAAAGGCTTGCGAAGAAAGCAGAAAACAGAGTTTCTGCAAAGCATTACGGTTAATTTCCAAGTGAGATTCTAATTGCTCTCTTTCTCTCTCTACTGTGCTTCACAAGTTTTGAATCAAAATTTTGTAGTAGTTTGATTCGATAAAATTTTGCAGATTTAGTTTCCGCTTGAAATTTCAGATTTCGGCTTGAAAGGCTTGCGAAGAAAGCATATGATAAAGGATTCAAAACTATCTGCTTCTTCTATTTTTTAATTAGTTTTTCTTCTTTTTCTCAGTTTAGTTAGTGTCTCTAATGTTATGATGCATTAATTTTTTTTTTTTTTTTTTTGTGTTTTGTTTTGTTTTGTAGTTTATGTGTTTCATGATATCAGTGCATTTAGCTGTATGAAGGGTTGTTTGTAATCTAGGCTACGATTTAGTCAAAGCTTTGTATTGATCGCTCATTTTCTCTATTTAATCATTAATCACCAACAATATGTAAATTATTATTATTATTATAAATTTGATCTCATGTGAATTCGGTCAAAGGCTGATATTTTACGCAATTACATATGAGATTTTTGGAATCTGTCTATTAAGAATGGACTAAATTGAACAGTGAGACTGTGTTGTGCATGTTTGAATTAATGCTCCATAGGATTTAGATCAAGTCTTTGACCTGTTCGACTAGAGGGAGCTAACTCTACCATTAGTGTAAATCTCTGTCCTATATACATGAATGTATATGTATTTTGCCGTATTGATTATGCCAGTTAGAAGAGAGTTTAATAATACACGCATATATGGTTAACTTTTTTTAAACTTTTTTTCTTAACAGACGAAACGTATGCATATGGTTTGCTATGTGAAATCTGAAGTTGAGGATGAGCAGAATCTATGCCTCTTTCATCCTTCATTGTACATCTACTTAGGTTCATTTTGGGCATTAAGCATTGCCAAACAATCTGGAGTTCTGGACCCACCAAAATTTTGTTATCTTCTCAAATAATTTTTACTCATATTTTTCTCAAATAATCTCTCCATTCAAGTAAAGATTAATTTTAATTTTAGGTGTAATAAATGAGAGATTGTTTGAATTGTTTATTATTCTCAAATGATTTCTTAATCTTTCATTATCTATCAAAAAATTGTAATTTATTGTAAGGCCATTAGATTTATTATTTTGATTTTTTTACTTCTATATTTATTTATTTTAAAAATTTTTGTAATTATGTAAGCTATATTAACCTGTATTTTTTAAATATGCATCAATTAGAAGTTTAGTGACTCGAAAATAAAAATTGAAAATTGAAAATAATATATGATTCAGAAAAGATGAAATAATAATTTTTTTTTTTTACATATGAATAAATAAGTAATGTAAATTGTGGGAAAAAAATAAATCCATTTATTTCAACTTTAAAAAAAAAATCAAATAATAAATACATTACTTAAAAAAATAAATTTTACGTTGTTTATATAGTATGGAATAAGTCTTATATAAAATTATTAGAATGTTATACAGTAATATTAATTTTAGAGAAATTGTTTATTTTTTACTATTGTATCAATAAAAATTAATTTTACGTTGTTCACAATTTATTGCTGCTTCTCTGTTAGATTTGTGATTTTAATTTGTTTAGTTAAGCAATATTGGTAATTGGTAAGTTGTGGTGAGTTCCATTTATTTAGGATTTATTTATTTACACCGTGCTTTCAGGCACAGGCATACGCTAGTATATCTATATAACAAGATAGAAAGGTTTTTGAAAATGTATAAAATGTATCAGAGACACAATTCAATTGGATGGCTCAGATGAAATCTAATAAATATCCATGGTTGAGAATTAATGATGTTCCCGCCCAAATGAGTTGCCTTTGTCTTCCCACTGTTCTCCCTTAGTATCAATATCTTCCCTCTGTCTCCCCATACTCTCTGTCTACTATCTATCTCCCTATACCCTCTATCTACCTTCCCTCTCCCTATCTCAACTTTTGCATCTCATTTCTCGGCCTTCTCTCTCTGTCTACCGTCTGCCTCTGTCTTCCTACTCTTCACTGACTCTCCCCATACCCTCTATCAATCACTCTCATCCCCTAAACAGCCTATTGTTTGCTAAATTCCTTGCTCTGTTTCAATCTTCTGGGCGTGTTTTTGGGTTTACCTACATTGGAAAAGTCCTACAGATTTATTGTTGGTGTGAGGTATGTTGTGTGTGCAAATTATCTTATTGTGTTTGGTTTGGATTGATATATATTTTGAACTGATGGGTTCAATGGAGTTGGATTGATATATATATATTAATATATATTCATACAGATTCAAAGTTTGATTTTTTGATATGGAAAGTATTTTTAACTGCTGGGTTCAATGGAGTTGGAAAAACTTAGTATTATTCCTTGCTCTGTTTCAATCTGCTGGGTGTGTTGCTGGGTTCAATGGTTTTTGCTTTGTTTCAATCTTCTACGTTGGAAAAACTCAGTATTATTGTTGGTGTGATGTATGTTGTTTTTGGGTTTATCTTATTGTGTTGGGTTTGGATTTTGAATGATATTTGAGGAAGGTTAAAAGCCATATATGCATATTAAGCTAAGCTAAGCAGAATCTTATCACACTCAATTATCAGTTGAAAAGAAATGTAATAGGAAAAGGAGTAGTTCAAAGGAGTAGCTAGCATAATTCTCATTCTCAGTGTTCCTTGTGCTGCCATACTGTTATTATTAGAATTCCATTCTCCCAAACCCACAATTTTATTAATTAAACTGAACTCATCTCAATCTAATACATTTTATCCAAGCACCAAGAATTACATTAGTTTTTGAACTAGTTGGGGTGTCCATTGAGTGTAGAACAACTACTATGTTTTGCTTGTAGGACAAGTTTCAAATTGGAGACGATTTCCACAATGACTTACAAGCACAAGAGATTGTGAATAAGAAGGCCTATGGGTTGTACAAAGATTGGAGGTACACCTTGAAGCAAGAGTTCGAATTGTTAGAGGGACTTCCACGTGATGAGATCTATGCTCATCCGCCAGTAGGGGTGAGTTTAGATAATTGGAAGCATTTGATCGATGTGGCATGGCAAGATGCATCTCACCAGGTAAAATAATAGACTAGATAGAGTACATAAATCTATGTGAAAATGTGATATGCCTTAATATTTACCAAAAAATTGTTTATCTGCTTGACTTATTTTTAGAAACGGTCAAAAGCTGGCAAGAGTAATAGGAGTCAATTACCATACAATCATACCAATGGGTCTCGTTTATTTCCTATCACAATGGCTGCTATGGTGAGTTCGATTTTTTTTAAACTTGAATCCATTATATGTTGTCTGGATATGAAAAATGTTATGTTGTGATACATATATATATATATATATGTTAAACTCTGTTAGTAAACATGTACTGTCTGCAAAAAATCTATCTGGAAATAATCTGTTAATGATACCCTTGCCACATGTTTGCATTCTAAATCTGTCTCGCAAAATCTGAACTATACTGCCCCAAATCTAAACTACACTCTGTTTTTCACTTAAGATTATTAGTCTTGTAGCTCTATTTGTTTTAGATTTAAGTTAATACATTCACAAAAAACAGATATTCCTGTACATACACATGTTATAATACACATAATTTGAAGTGATTATCAGTGGGTATCTACGAAAATCTATTTGCAAAAATCTGTTGGACAGAATCTGTTTGAGAAAATCTGAACAAATGTGTTCTCAAATATCTGTTGGAAAATATTAATCTGTTAATGATAATCTCTTTGAATTCGAACTAGAATACTGCTGCCTCTATTTCCAAATCTGGCTGCAAATCTGTCCGATAATCTGGCAGCAAATCTGTCTAAAAATCCGTCTCCAAATCTGTCCAGCAATTTGTTTAAAAATCTGTTAATGAAAATTTGTCTATTTGGTGCATAAAGTGTCATTGATTTATACGTTGATGTGTTAACAGGTAGCAAAAGATGGAGAGTTGGATTTCCCAAAGTTCTATGAGGACAGCCACACTTCAAAGAAAACGAAGGACTGGATCCATCCGAAATGCCGTGAGTTGCATGTAAGTATGTGACAATGAAATATATGTATTCAATATTTTCTTGTACTTAGTACCCAATAATACATATATATTGCCAAAGTTTTTTTCGTCTTATTTATTTGCAATGACAGCAAGAGATGGTCAATGTACAAGCGGCTGCCATCGAGTCGGGGACACCATTGACACAAGAGGAGATTTCAAGGCAAGTGCTTGGACAGAAGAAAAGGTACTTGCTTGGATTTGGGAGTGGCCCACAACCCTCTACCATATTTGCAACACGAGCACACGATAAGGACATGGAGGCAATGCGTGCTGAGGTGGAGGCACTTCGTGAGGAGCGGCAAAAAGATCATGATGAGTTAATGAAAGAGCGAGAGGAGCGCGAGAGATGTTACAATGAGCTGTTGAAAGAACGAGAGGAGCGCATTCAATTATCCAATGAGATGTTGAAAGAGCGGAAGGAGGGACAAAAGGCAAGAGAGGAGACAAATACAAAGGTCGATCATTTTAATAACGTAGTCGCCAAACTGTCACAACTCTTGGGAATCTAAGTTGGGCATCCAACGTTTGTTTTTTGGTAAGAACAATTTCATTAATGTCACACTTACTTTGTTTAAATATGTTCGCTTGAAGAGTTGAAAATGTAATCAATTTTGGAGTTATTTGGGGTTTATGATTTGTTGTGTAGTTACTAGAGTTTGGTATTGAGTTTTCTTAACAATGAACTTGTATTTAAAATATGTACTTGATTAAGATTAACTATAGTATAAACATATTAAAAAAACATAGCGAATTTCAATCTTTGTTTAGAGTAACATGTAAACTTCAACAGTGGTATTTTGAATAGTAACTCGAACCACTGTTTAAACGTAATGGTAACCTTCCCGGTGACAAATGTGACATGTAGGGACAGACGGTACGTAAATAGCACACCTACGTTGGGAATTAGAGTTGAAAATGTCATAAACTTTGTCGAAAAAAGGGTTCGTGGGTAAAATGCATGACCCAAACACGGTTGTTTCGTAACGGGAAGCTTCTCGGTGATAAATGTGACATGTAGGGACAGACGGTACGTAAATAGGATACCTACGTTGGGAATTAGAGTTGAAAATGTCATAAACTTAGTCGAAAAAAGGGGTTCGGGGGGCAAAAATGCAAAGCAGCCCCTGAAACACTGTTTTCTCGTAACGGGAAGCTTCCCGGTGATAAATGTGACATGTAGGGACAGACGGTACGTAAATAGGACACCTACATTGGGAATTAGAGTTGAAAATGTCATAAACTTAGTCGAAAAAAGGGGTTCGGGGGGCGAAAATGCAAAATAGCACCCAAAACATCATTTTCTCAGAACGGAAGCTTCCCGGTGATAAATGTGACATGTAGGGACAGACGGTACGTAAATAGGACACCTACGTTGGGAATTAGAGTTGAAAATGTCGTAAACTTAGTCGAAAAAAGGGGTTCGGGGGGTGAAAATGCAAAACAGCCCCCAAAACACTATTTTTTCGTAACGGGAAGCTTCCCGGTGATAAATGTGACATGTAGGGACAGACGGTACGTAAATAGGACACCTACGTTGGGAATTAGAGTCGAAAATATCATAAACTTAGTCGAAAAAAGGGGTTCGGGGGCGAAAATGCAAAATAGCTCCCGAAACACTATTTTCTCGTAACGGGAAGCTTCTCGGTGATAAATGTGACATGTAGGGACAGACGATACGTAAATAGGACACCAACGTTGGGAATTAGAATTGAAAATGTCATAAACTTAGTCGAAAAAAGAGGTTTGGGGGGCGAAAATGCAAAATAGCCCCCGAAACACTGTTTTCTCGTAACGGGAAGCTTCCCGGTGATAAATGTGACATGTAGGGATAGACGGTACGTAAATAGGACACCTACGTTGGGAATTAGAGTTGAAAATGTCGTAAACTTAGTCGAAAAAAGGGGTTCAGGGGGGAAAAATGCAAAATAGCCCCCAAAACACTGTTTTCTCGTAACGAGAAGCTTCCCGGTGATAAATGTGACATGTAGGGACAGACGGTACGTAAATAGGGCACCTACATTGGGAATTAGAGTTGAAAATGTCGTAAATTTAGTCGAAAAAAGGGGTTCGGGGGGTGAAAATGCAAAATAGCACCCGAAACACTGTTTTCTTGTAATGGGAAGCTTCCCGGTGATAAATGTGACATGTAGGGACATACGGTACGTAAATAGGACACCTACGTTGGGAATTAGAGTTGAAAATGTCATAAACTTAGTCGAAAAAAGGGGTTCGGGGGGCGAAAATGCAAAATAGCCCCCGAAACACTGTTTTCTCATAATGGGAAGCTTCCTGGTGATAAATGTGACATGTAGGGACAGACGGTACGTAAATAGGACACCTACGTTGGGAATTAGAGTTGAAAATGTCGTAAACTTAGTTGAAAAAAGGGGTTCGGGGGGCGAAAATGCAAAATAGCCCCCGAAACACTGTTTTCTCGTAATGGGAAGCTTCCTGGTGATAAATGTGACATGTAGGGACAGACGGTACGTAAATAAGACACCTACGTTGGGAATTAGAGTTGAAAATGTCGTAAACTTAGTCGAAAAAAGGAGTTTGGGGGGCGAAAATGCAAAATAGCCCCCGAAACACTATTTTCTCGTAATGGGAAGCTTCCCGGTGATAAATGTGACATGTAGGGACAGACGGTACATAAATAGGACACCTACGTTGGGAATTAGAGTTGAAAATGTCATAAACTTAATCGAAAAAAGAGGTTCGGGGGGAGAAAATGCAAAGCAGCCCCCGAAAAACTGTTTTCTCGTAACGGGAAGCTTTCCGGTGATAAATGTGACATAAGCCTATAAAGAACCCGTAAGCATAGTGAGTTTCTCGTCCCCATAAGCCTATAAAGAACCCGTAAGCATAGTGAGTTTCTCGTCCCCATAAGCCTATAAAGAACCCACTACTTAGTTTCTTCTTTAAGGAAATCGTTTCCAAAATTTCAATGAGTATATCGAGAAAATTAGAATCTTTTATGAAGAAAAAGACCATTTTAATTTCCATTCGTGTAGGTCACAAAAACACTGAACTAACGTAACTAGAAGCTTCATAGAGGTCACAAGATTGCATAAGCATAGTGAGTTTTATGGATACTAGACAAACTCTAATGATGGGTTCTCTTACATTTTTATAACAAATAATTTTTAGATGAAATGGTAAGTAAACCCAAAATTTCGTTCTGTAATTTCGTAATAGGTACACAATTGACTTTCACATTTAAGTACTAAAATTTACTTAGATAGATTTAGAGATTAAAAAGTTAAAACAAGAACTCATGATGGGTCCATGTTTGGATGTCTTGCATTAGTTAATAGATATTACTGTCATTTAATTTTAATGTTTGAAATTATTACGATATATATATGTCGTCCAGAAGTGCCACTACACGCACCGAACTAATGATTTCCCCCCCCCCCCGCCTTTTTTGCAGATGTTTTTGGACATACAAGTGTGGATATGTTTTTGTTGACAAGTACGGGAGGGCATTGTTTTTATATCTCTATCCGTATATATAGTGGTTTGTACAAAATATTTTTTTGGTAGAGTAAATATCAGCTAATTTGGTAGAAATTAACATAGCACGTGGTACAAAATAGTTTTGTGGCAGTACAAAATATAATTTTTGTTGTGGTACAGAAGTTGTAGGTGCACAATTAATTTGGTTATTCCAGTATTATGTATGAAATTAAATTATTGACGTGGGATTAGACTTGGTTCTTATGAAATTTGTAATATATATATAAGTGGACGTTCAATATTAATTTTTTGGATGGTTGAACCTAAATGTGTGTAATCGCTGTTGAATGCTTGATGACATATTTACCGTTGATGGATTATATTGTTTATACAGGGTATAGGTTGTATTAATAATGGATACAAGTGGTTTAGAAAATTTTATTTAAAAAAAAAAAACGTTAAAGTATTTGGCCACTAAATATTTTGGTAGCTAAATACGTAATTAAATGTTTTGGTGACTAAATATTTGGTAGCAAAAACATTACCCAATCCTAATTCTTTGCGACCAAATAATTAGTAGCTAAAACAATTGAGAATGAGAGAAAGAAAGTATTGGCCACTAAATTTTTTAGTCACGGAAAAAAATGGTATCATTTGGCGACTAAAACGTTTGGTGGCAAAAAATGAAGAAGTGAATGTGAGGAGGCTTTTGGCTACGAAACTTTTAGTGGGCAAAAGTAACAGTGACAAAAATTACTTAGTAGCTAAAAATATGTATTCTATTGGTGACAAAAATGTTTGGTCTCTAATAGTTATTCTCAAATTATGGTAGCACTTTTAGGGACTAATACTTTAGTGGCGGAAACATACCTTTTGCCGACTAAAATAAAATTAGTAGCCAAATGTATACTTTCGGCGACCAATTATTTAGTAGCTAAAAGTGATACCTTCCCCGACCACAAGAAGTTAGTAGCCAAAAAGCCTCATTTAGCTACTAATACTTTAGTAGCGGAAGCATACCTTTTGCCGACTAAACTAAAATTAGTAGCCAAATGTGTACTTTCGGCGACCAATTATTTAGTAGCTAAAAGTGATACCTTCCCCGACCACAAGAAGTTAGTAACCAAAAAGCCTCATTCGGCTACTAATACTTTAGTGGCGGAAACATACTTTTTGCCGACTAAACTAAAATTAGTAGCCAAATGTGTACACTTTTGGCGACCAAAAAAATTTTAGTCGCCAATACCAACGCCGACTGGGTAAAGGCGACGACTTTAGCGACGAAAAATTTTGGTCGCTAAATCGTTTCGGCGACTAAATAAGTGACTTTTGGCGACCAATATTTTGGTAGTCAAAAGTGACATTTCTTGTAGTGAATGGACATCAAAATTGTGTCATCTTCTTTCTCTTTTTCCTTCCCTGTGCCAGGAAACTCCATGAGCAAGCTTTTAAATTGGGTTTGGTAATTGCATTTTTAGAAAATGAGTTAGACCCCTAATTTTAGGGATCTCATGACCTCCAAATGACCTGAACCATCCATGTGTGTTGTTTTTTTTTTCTTCTATCTCTCTCACATGAATGGTCCAGATAATTTTGAAGGTCATGGGGGTCGTCAAATTTGGGAATCTCAATTTTCGTTGTTACTTTTTATGTTATAAATTTTTGTACATCTTTTAAAAAAATTAGTGGTTTATTTTTGTTTAATTTTTTTAAAGAGTCTTGTTAACAAATGCTTCAGGGCATAAAAAAAATATAAAATAAAAAAAAGACCAAAAAATGTTGAACCCAAAATACTTTTCACTCATTTTAAAACATTTTATTAATTTTTTCACCATTTTCAATTTTTGCACTAATACCAACATTAAACAATGCATAGGGGCACTTGTTAGCATTTGTGTTTTTCAAAAAATAAATCACTTTATTTGGTTTAGAGTTTCAAAAACTATTTTCTATATTTTCAATTCATATTTTTTTTAGTGAATTTTTTTTACTTTTTAAATTCTCTTAATCTAGATACACATAAAAGTTATAAAATTTGTACAAAAAATTAAAAAAATAATTTATTAAATATAAGAAAATATGAAAATATATTCAATTTATATATATATTTTTTTGTATTCAATGAATTTTTGCAAAATTTTACACAAATTTTGTATTTTTTAGTTATATCTAGATCAAATGAATTTAAAAATTTAAAAAAATTAATTAAAATATTAAAAAAATTATTAAGAACAAAAATATATAAATTAAAAACTCAAAAACTATTTTTAAAATTTTCAAACCAAACAAATAAGTTTCAAAAAAATGAAATGGGAAACACTGCAATTACGATTGCTTATTTATGGGGGTTTTTTTTTTTTTTGGGAAATTATCATATTAGTGAAATTTTAGAAAAATAATTATAAATATTAATAATTATAATTATAATTTTTTTCATGAATATAATTTTTTTTCTTGACTTCCACTGTGTGTAATTATTACTAGGTATTTTTTTTTTTTTTCATTTCGGAATCCAGACGCGGTGTTGTTGACTTCTGCAGAGACTTGAGGACCCATCAAGTTGGAAAAGTATCAACACTCCATTTACTTCTCTTTATTTTATTTTTGGATAAATTACATTTTTAATCTTAAAATATAGTCTTGCGTTATTTTTATTTTTATTTTCAATACATAAAAGCATTTTAATTTCATTTTTAATATTTAAATTGTGTCAATTTAGCCTCTAATATATACAAGTGTTTTAATTTAGTCCCCTATGCATCTATTAACAAGTTAGATTGGAAAACCAAATTGAAATACTTTTTATATATTGGGAACCAAATCGACACAATTTAACTACTAAAGTTCAAATTAAAACACTTTTATACATTGAGAGTAAATTGATACAATTTGACCATTAGGAATTAAAATAACATGAAACTCATATTCCGAAGACCAAAAATGTAATTAACCCTTTATCTTTTTATTTTTTTTCTTTTCTTTTCTTTTCCAAACATGAGCATATATAGCAAGCGAGTTGGATCTGATTGAGTGTATATAAATCATGTCATAAGGGAGTTGAGCTTCTAAGTTTCAATCTTTTGAAGTATTTGAAGTGAGAAACCATCTACTAGCTTCACATATCAAACAAAATAGGATATTAAAGCTCAAACCTAAGACATTTTGAATTAAACCTAAACAACTTACCATTCGAGTTAACACTCACAGGTAGCATTAGTTTTCTATCAAACAAAACTTCACAAGAACACATTCTACTTCTAGCAAAACATTCTTCACCATAAATTACTATATAAGCAAACAAAAAATAATAATGAAAATCCAGGCATCAAGAACTTTACAAAATGGCACCATTAGTTTATGGCATTTCCTGCATTATTATGCATCATCATCAACCATGCCACAATACAAAATTACAATTTCTGCTCTTCCCTCTTTTTCAAAAAAAAAAAAAATAATAATTAATTTCTTTTCTTCTTCCCCTTAAATGGGGATAGTTGAGTTAAGTTGAGTTGAGTTGAGAACACAATAAACGATTTAAGTTTGCGTCTTTCAATTCTGCATTTGCCATCAAAACACTACCTTCAAATGTGAATGCACTAGTCTAAACTTCGGCAAGTCAAGGACACCTGTTCAAAATATCACTACACAAGATATGGTAAAACAATCCAATATTCAAATATATATATATAATAAAATTATAATTAAAATATTAAAAAGAAGAAGACGAAGAGGATCAGATTATTGCATTGTAGGTTGTTACACGTAGAAATCGATAATTTCATTTCAATTTATGCATTTAAATGTAATTGTTTTGACATTTCTATCATACTTCCTAGACTAGTCCAATTGCTCCTAAATTATCAATGCTCTTTCCTCAATAGGGCATTCGACCGAGTTTTTATTTATTTTTTAGCCAAAGTTGAGTTCTTTTAAATCATTTTTTTTTTCCAGATACAAGTTATTTTATACTTATTTCTCAAACCCATATTGTTATGTGAAACACAACTTTAAAGGTTGAAGTCATGTTTTCATTGTTTTCAAAACACAACTTCAAGTCTAAAGTAGTGTTTTCAAAACAACATCGGTTTGGGAAATAAGTTCAAAGCAACTTACATTTGAGAAATATGAAAGAACTCAAGTCTGGTAAAAAAAACTTGCACTCGACCATTAGCAAGCAAGATGGAATTTCCATGTTGAGGTAAAGTAACTACTGCACTACTGTGTAAACACATTTGATATTCATTCTTGCCAACAAAGAGAAGATGCTTCCCACACAATGAATTGAAGAAAGATTAAATAAATCTTGTATTACATGAGGGGGAAAAATGAACAAAGATATGAGGAAAGTTAGGGTACTTCCCTTAAAGAGAAGGAGAAAACGGACGGAAATTTTAAATAATAAAAAAAAAAAAAAAATTGGCCGTGAGGTTTCTTGGAATGTGAACAAGAGGAATATGGAAAAGAAACTCCACAGCTAAGAAACACGGAGACGGACACAACACCGACATGCACCTTCTTAGAAGTGTATGTGCTTCTTAGCTCCTTAGGCTTACAATGGCTCATTAAAAAGCTATTGTAAATCTCTCCATGAAGCCAAATAAGTTAACTCTTTCATATACCAGAATGGTCTCTATGCTCCAAAGCAACGATTATGCTTTTTATTTTAACACCTTCTTGTTACTTCAAAATTTTCAATTTTCTTTCTTTTGCCATCACAATTCCCAGCTTGACTAGAAAAAAAGCTTGTATATGGAATAATTTTTATAGGAAAACAAATGGCAAGTGTATGTGATTAACATAACTCAAATAAAATTTTGGAACAAATAGGTCTTCCCTCTTACAGTCATGTAAAACGAAGCATGAACACTGGGTGTAGCACACACAAAAAACAATTACCTTGAATTAGGAAGCAGTATGAAGATTCAAATGCAAATATTTATGCTACAAAATTTATTTTTATTGGTAGGCATTTTTAAGTAAAAACACACTGTTCACATTACCTTTTAAATCTTAAGGAATTGGTGATGAAGTTCAATGGGAGCTACCATCCTCACTCCTTCCATCTACACTTGTACTATAGCGGTTATTGGGGCTCCACTGTGAGTGTCTATGTTCTTCCTTAGTAGGAGAGAACAATGGATCAAATACATCATTCCCTTCTCCTTCTTCAAATTATCGTCGATCCCAGTATAATCCAAATTTTGCAAAATATTTGGAATAAGAATACCACCATCCTTGCTAAGCACACCTCTCATTTCTATATCTAATTTATTTATTGAGTCAATCATTTCTCTGCCAAACTTTTGATTTATGGATTCCATAGTTGGATCAGCTTCTTCCACTACCCATTCTTTGAAATTGATTACTGAATGAGGGGTTTTAGAAAGGAAGATTTCTTTAAGATTCTTCACTATCCCGTTGTTAAATGGGTTTTCCTTCTTGTCATAGCGATAACGAAAGTTCTCATAAGTTGTCTGTAAATGTGCAATGATCAGTAGAGAATATTACATTCTTTAGCAAAAGAATGAAGCGTAAATAAACATCAAGTATATAAACAAAACAGGTAGCATTGTGAAATAGGTTATCATGCATTTTGTGATTTTTAGCATGTCAAATAGAGTGACGTCATTATTTACTTTTTTCTAGAAGTTAGTAAACAATTTGTTTATCAATGATCGATTCTCAAGACATACTTCACTTAGCAAAATATGGATGTCTATTCACCATGAAGGAAAAAGATGCATTTAGCAGAAATCCACCATATAGTTCTCGGGATCAAAATGAGCTTCAAAAACACTCACCCAACACAATAAAAGCACATATAGCGGTATGGAAATGGATGATAGGGGTGATGAAACCTGTTAACGATAGCAATAGGACACCAATAATGCCTATGTGCACAAGGGAACAAAATCATAGAAACGTGCATAGAAAAATCAATGTGCCCAGATTAATTAATTGATTTTACTTTTTTTTTTTTTTCTAATTAATTAATTGATCTTTCTTTTAGATTTAGAAAATGGGCATGGATAAAAACAGGAGCTGATTCTACTCCTTAACCATGAATTCAACCCATTCGCATTGCTTTGGATTGGCAGACCTAGTAAACTTGGTGTTTGGCAAGTTGGTTTGTGGCTAAAATAGCCACAAAAGACAAAATAGGCTATTTTAGCCATAACAAACAAAACATCACATCCAACCCATAATCATTACACTCTTCTTTCACAAAAAAAGCCAAAAAAGCCAAAAGCCCTTCCCAAACCAAGCTTTTTAGCCCAGGCTAAAATAGCCAAAAAAGTCAAAAAGCCAACCCACTTCCCAAACGGAAGCAAAATATTAGGGCTGTTCACGGGTTGTGTGGGGTTTGCCACTGACTCGTTGCCCAACCACCCATCTTCTGGTTTATTTAACACCAACCAATTCCGACCGAAGGTTAGTTCAAAACGCTCCGCACAAGGTAGATCAATTTGCCATTTTTTCTCTTTCCATGCTCTTCACCATGCTCATTCCACGTAAGATTTTTTTTCTACACTTAACTCAAGCCCCTCTAAGCAAAACTTCTACCTTCATCCCAACCTACAAGTTCAAAGATATTGCTAAGGATCAAGGTGTAGATGTGTGATTCCAATCAATTTGAGTTGCAACCATATGGCAGCCATCAGTATCCCACAGCTTGTTCAACATTATATGACTAAGCAAACCAAGCTAGATATAGAGTTCAACCGGGGAATAACTTATACACAGATTTACACCCCTTCTCAAAAGCCAGAGATGGGCAAGAAAGATTTCATGAATGAATGAAAGAGGTTCCACTCTTCATCATACACTAAGCAAGTTGGCCACTCAATGCAGTCATGAACAAAGTTAAAGGGGAATGCTTTGAATTTGTCTCTATTTGTAGGGTACAATATAAATTATGCAACCTTGGGCATATTGCAAATAATTTTCCTTGGGACTTAGAGAGAACGAACCTCTCTCTCTCTCTCTCTCTCTCTCTCTCTCATCTTCCTCTTGTTTTTTCTCTTTGCCCAAATGCTAAATGGCGTATACTTTGCATGGATGACTGCAAATATGTGTATAAGAGCAAAATATTTGCGAATAATATGCACATGCCTCATCATCAACAACAACAATAATAGAATCAAATAAATAAATAAAGAAGAATAATAAGATAATTCCACATGATTTTGTGTTTCTCACACTTAGTTCGAAACTATAGATTACATTTTGAGGGTCAGAGGATCACCTGGTTTGTGCAAATTAGATAAAAATGAAACACAGTTGAGCCCACCAACAAACTAGACCGCTATGAAGCAATATACTATTAGAGCAACTGATATGATATCTCCTGACATATTATTCCATAAGTTGTTCTTCGGTCGGATGATATTTATCAATGAAAACATGAAGACATATATGCACAACAAGGTTGATGACAAAATAAACAGGATTTAGAATCGATAATTCCACGGCAACCAAATCAATAGGAAGACGTGGGTTGATTTGTTCCCAACAGTTTGAAACAATTTTTCTTCAATGCAATAAAAAATCTGACCATTATGTATTGATAGCATGCATTATCATTAAAGAAATGGTTTAAAGTGCCTGTATAACCAAAAGCCATTTCTCCTAAGCATGGTTTAATACAAACAGTAAATTCATTCTGCTTTCTTCAGCATGAGGTATAGATTGATAATTGTAAACACACAACAAATTTTCTTATGCTCTAAAAACAACAGCGAAACTTCCTAAATTGTTTCCCAGATCACCATTTCAAATGTACTAAATAATCTTTTAAGAGTTGTTTGAATTTTGAGTTGTCAAAGAAAGAATATGTCGGATTCGGCCAGTTTTTGGGGTCTAGTGGATTTTAATGTACAAAGACAAGCCTAAATGGTCATTCTATTGGTTGTGATGGTTTTTCCCCACCCTGCCCCGTACAGCTTGAGAAAATAAACAACTAAGAGAAAAGGAGTGGTTTGGAATGATCTAAATAAATATACTTTTTGACTTTTTATAAAATATGGATTGGATATGGGTTGGGTTTGAAGTGATGTGGTAAAGAGGTAATGTGACTTAAATAAGATGATATGACTTAAATAGGATAGTGACTTTTTGACTTTTTAACTTTTTTAGGGGATGACAAACAAGGCCTTATTTTATCAAAAAAGCTAGAACTCCTACAAATTTTACCAAAGGTTTTACGAAATGTCTCACATGGGTGTAAGACCCACATTGTATAAATCCCACACCCATGTGAGACATTAGATAAAACTTTTAGTAGAATATACTTTTGATAGAATATTCGGGTCTCTAGCATTACTCTTATTTTATTGAGGCATTTCATCAAACAAGTTATGGTCCAATACACTAACCCACCCATGGACAATGATGATCAAACCTGTCTACGCAATTGTTGCAAATGGAGCAATGAGAAGCACGTGGCGGAGGATATAGCAAACAAGTATCACAACAGGACCAAGTGTCACAACGGGACCAAATATCAGTCTGTAAAAAAAGTAAGTACAAATGCATTTTTTTTTCCGTTCATTTTGTAAGAAATTTAGCGGTCAAGAAATGGGTTTTTACTTATGTATTTGTTCAAAAAAAGTCTCAGCATCCCTCTTTAACATAAACCATGACATAGCATAGCTTATTTGGGTTGTTTCCCTTACAAATTAAGTGATTATTTCTCCTAAATCATTTAGGTGCCGTGTGGTAACGTCTCGTTTGTTTATAGAAAATATTAAAAATGTTTATGTTTATTTTTTATAAAAACAAAAGCAAAAATCATATTTGGTACATGTGTTTTAAAATTTTGTTTTGAAAACAAGCAAGAGAGGTGATTGTAACGGTTGGAGATGGTGACCGAAGGTGATTGCTTGAGAATGTCACCAAAAATAGTGGCCAGAGATAATGGCCAGTGATGGTGATAAGTGATGAATGATGGTTAGGAAAAAGGAATGAAAGTTTTTTCTAAACAAGTGAAACAATTTTTTCTTTCTTTTTTTTGGGTGGTTACAAGGAATTTTGTAAAGTGTTTACAAGTTTTTGAAAACAAAAATAAACACCAAACAAGTTTTTCTAATTGTTGTAAATATAAACATAAAGTTACCAAACAGACACTTATACCGGTATTAAGTGTTTCGTTGATCCAAAAGGCTAGGAACAAGTGAAGTCACATTTATCAATTTAATTACTTAACATGCAGACAAAATAACGAATATTAATCCATAGTAGTAATAAATAAATAATTAAGAACAATAACCAGAAATGTGTACCAAAAGAAAACCCAGAACAACGTTGCTTCCACTTGAAAAAAACTCATATTGAGATAGAAAAAAAATCATTCAACTTCTAAGAAACTACTGCTGCTCGTAATGAATTGTTGTCCAAGTCAAATGCTTGTGGGAGGAGGGGAAAAAAATCAACCAACTACAAGAAGTGAAATTTCTATTTCCCATAAATGTTTTTAAATAAGGAATGCAATTAACCAAACAAGGCATCATATTAATTAATATGCCCCAAGAATGTTCTGAAATATATTTTGTCATCTATTGCTGGTAGAGGGGCAGGTCGAGCCGAGGGAAAAAGGTCATTCAGGGATCATCTTAAAAATATATCATCAACTTGGAATTAAAAAAAAAAAAAAAAATCTCTAATAAATAACTTAAGGTTATGTTTGGTTCATAAATTTGGAAAGTGATTTGAAAAGGAAAAGAAAAAATGTGTAAAATTACATGCAAGTCGAGTATGTGACACTATGTCCTTAAGATAGATTCGCCTTGCTACGGTGTTTACGGATAAAAGGCATCTATCTCCCAAGATACAATGATCTTCATAAATTGTAGCAGCACTCTAAACAATTTGTACAACAATCCAAACCTGTGTTCTATACTCTCTTAATTTTTTCTAAAATTTTATGAAGAATATATATGCAACAGAGCAAAATTGGATAGCCAAAAAATGAATTTTTCAGACTATTTTGGATACCCAAGACTGCTATAAATGGTTGGTATTTATAGGCAAAATGTGGCTGTCTAGAAAATCCGAACAAGTATGAAATCTGCCGAACAGATACAAATTTGAAACTGAACAGATATGCAACTGCTTTGAACAGATACAATTCAAATTTTGAACAGATCTGGTCACTGTTGAATCTATAAACCGTTGGCAGTTTTTGGCAGTTAAAAAACCTATTTAATAGTTGGGAATTTAGTGAAATTCGGAGGCACAATTTTTGGACAATAAATTTGAATTCAACTTTGAATTAATTCCAATTTGAAATTCAAGTAATTTCTGAAAGAATTTGAAAAAATTCAAATAAATTTTGTCCAAATTTGAACCGACCTGACCCATAACCCACACCTGCGCCCGGCATGGCCTCGCCGGTTGGATGGATGGCGGTGGTGCATGTGTGTGGTGGTTTGAGCCAAGGTTCACTTTGTCCATAACTCTTCCCATCTACAAACTTGGGGTGCCTCTTGGGGCCCAACCCAAGTGTTGCCACCTAGAGCTTATATACATACACAAGCTCTCTTAAAGTTTCAATGTGAGACAAGCCTTACAAGGAAAATCACATTTAATTCTTTAATTGTCCATTCCACGAACCCGAAAACAACGTCAAGTTCCCATTCACTCATAAATGGTTTTGATGAACTGTCTTCATCGTGTGACTTACCATGTGGAAAAGAACACATCACCTCTTGAACCCACCCCAAAGGACATTTGAGACCCACTCAAATTTGGGCTCAAAGTTGGCCCAAAATAAGCCTATAAAAATCAAAATTTCCAACAATCCCCCACATGAATGGAATTTGACGGAGAGAAAATGCAACAACATGATCGAATTTCAGAGAGTAGAGAAATTGAAAATATTCTGCAAAGAATAGGTAGCTTTTGGCTTTGAACCTTCCCTTGTGAGACACCATCGGATTTACTAGCTAACCAGTAAACATGATGTCTTGAACTGTTCAACCGTTTGTGTAAACCAATATGATAGATCTCACATAGTATATTACCAGACATAGTTTATTTCTCACTATTGTGTTCATTTTGGCCCTGAACAATCTGGTCTTTCATGAGTGCTCTAGAGAATTATAGCCCTTCACAACTCTCATAGAACCGGCCTAGTTCACACTTATATAGGTGATTCTTACGAAGAGTATCCTGCCATACTCCGCTAGATATTCTTAGATATAAGAATAATTAAAATTATTACTTAACCTAAACTGCTACAGATATCACTATTTCATCATAGAAATGGGTAGGATTTTGACTCCCCAGTGATCCTTTTGAGTCATACACAATTCGGTTGTCCCTTTGAACCTAGATTTTGGGATCTCCAGTCAACTAGGTTGGGTTGCCATTATGCTAACTCTTATTTAATAGGCTTAAGTCCCATTCCCCTCGATGAATTCTCAACTGACTCTCTTGCTAACCCTTTGGCTAGTGGATCCGCTATATTGTCTTTAGACTTCACATATTCAATGGAAATAATTCCATTAGAGAGTAGTTCACACGGTGTTATGTCGATGATGAATGTGTCGTGACTTACCATTATACATATGACTCTGTGCTCTACCTATTGCTGATTGACTATCGCAATGTATGCATATAGCAAGCACTGGTTTTGGACATATTAGAATATCTTCAAGGAAGTGGCAAGCCATTTTGCCTCTTCCCTCGCTTTATCTAAAGCTATGAATTCTGATTCCATAGTAGACCTAGCAATGCAAGTCAGTTTGGAAGATTTCCAAGATACAGCCGCACCACCAAGAATAAAAACATATCCACTGGTGGATTTTGAGTCTCTAGTATCCGATATCCAGTTTGCATCACAGTATCCTTCAATTACTGCTGGATATCTAGTATAATTCAACCAAATGTTACGAGTAAATCTGAGGTATCTTAGAACCCTTATAATTGTTTTCCAGTGTTCTACTCTTAGGTTACTCGTATATTTGCTTAATTTACTTACTGCATAGGCTATATCTGGGCGAGTGTAGTTCATCAAGTACATTAAGCTTCCAATAATTTGGGTATACTCTAATTGAGAAATACTTTCCTGTACATTCTTAGAAAGAAACAAATTAACATCCACAGTTGTTCTAGCAAGATGATCATCATCTTTACTGAATTTGTCAAGTATTTTCTCAATGTAATGAGATTGTGACAAAGCATAACCTTATGATGTTTTGGTAATTTTCATATCAAGTATTACATCAGCAATCCCCATGTTCTTCATGTCAAAATATTTATTCAACATTTTCTTGATAGTTTTAATCATATCATTATTACTACCTATGATGAGCATATCATCCATATAAAGACATACTATAACATAACCATTGTCTATGTTTTTAATATAAACACATTTGTCATATTCATTAATTTTGAATCCATTTGACATCATTGCTTTGTCAAATTTTTCATGCCATTGCTTTGGCGCTTGATTTAAACCATATAATGATTTAACCAATTTACACACTTTCTTTTCTTTTCCTGGAACAGAAAATCCTTCTGATTGTTCTATGTAAATTTTTTCATCTAAATCACCATTTAAGAAAGCGGTTTTCACATCCATTTGATGAATTTCTAAATTATTCAAAGATGCAATGGAAATTAGCATTCTAATGGATGTTATTCTAGTAACCGGTGAGTATGTGTCAAAGTAATCATGATTTTCTTTTTGTCTAAAACCTTTGACCACAAGTTTTGCCTTGTATTTGTCAATTGATCCATTCGCTTTCATTTTTCTTTTGAAAATCCACTTGTAACCAAGAGGTTTACAACCTGGTGGCAAATCTACCAATTCCCAAGTGTGATTTTGCAGGATGGATTCAACTTCGCTGTTTACAGCTTCTTTCCATAAAGGAGCCTCAGGACTGGACATAGCTTCTTTAAAAGTTAAAAGCTCATTTTCTAACAAAAATGTTAGAAAATCTGGACCAAAAGATTTTAAGGTTCTAGCACGTTCACTACGCCTAGGTTCTTTCTTCCTCACTTTGATATATCTCTTGCTATTGTTCTTGATCTTGTTCTTGATCATAACTAGTAATAGCATCATAAGATCTTTTATTAGTACTAGTCTCTTGTCCAGTTTTATTTGGAAACACATGTTCAAAGAAAGACGCATTCGAGATTCAATAATAGTATTTACATGCATTTCGGAATGTTCTGACTTATGAATCAAAAATCGATATGCACTATATTCATGGCATAACCAATGAAAATGCAATCAACAGTTTTAGGACCTATCTTAGTCTTTTTTGGACTAGGAATAGCCACTTTAGCCAAACACCCCCACACTTTTAAATATTTGTAGGATGGTACTCCCCCATGCCACAATTCATAAGGTGTTTGATTCACTTTCTTTCGGGGTACTCTATTAAGTATATAATAAGTAGAAAGTATTGCTTCCCCCCCACAAAGTTCTGAGGTAATCCAGAACTTATTAACATGGCATTTATCATTTCTTTTCGAGTCCTATTTTTCCTTTCAGCAATTCCATTTTGCTGAAGTGAGTAAGGAGCGGTGGTTTGATGAATTATTCCATGTTCTTTACAAAATTCACTAAAATGTGATTCATATTCACCACCTCTATCACTTCTAAGTTTCTTAATTTTCTTACCAAGTTGATTTTTGTAACGCCCTCAAAATAAACCCATAAAACATACATTCATGACACAAGAAAGAGATATCATATTCCATAAATCAAAGTATTCTTATAGAAAGTATTACATGTTGACAATAAAAGTAAATGCCTTTTAGGCTTACAACTTTCCAAGTCAACACTTGGATTCAACAAAATAGAGTTCTAACTCTTTACACAAAATAAGCCCTTGACTTGATATACAGGTAATACAGAAAGATAATCACAAAAGATCTCTCAGCCACTAAGCCTCCCAAGCTACATCCTTGGAGGTGGCATGTCACCTGCACCTGAAAATGATGTCCCATATAGGGTGAGCCAACGCCCAGTAGAGATATGCTAAACATAGTATGAGTAGTAACTAAAACATTAGCATTTGATAAATGTTTAACTTAGTTATATCCACTTATAACACATTTCAACTCCATGACTAAGATGTCTATGAGTTATTCCATTGTAGAGATATGCTAAACATAGTATGAGTAATAACTAAAACATTAGCATTTGATAAATGTTTAACTTAGTTATATCCACTTATAACACATTTCAACTCCATGACTAAGATGTCTATGAGTTATTCCATTTTCCATTTATTACCAATACTTAATTCACAACTATGGCTCAGAACCTGGCCAAACAATTTAAATGAGACCACATCTCATATCAACAGTATTTCTATTTCAGGTGAGATATAAACTCATATTCAACATTTCATACTTTACAATAGATACATATTTTGGTGCTGTATCAATCTCAAACAAAACACTTCCATACTTCACAAATGATACACATTTTAGTGCTATATCAATAACACATAAAAACACTTCCATACTTCGTAAATGATACACATTTTAGTGCTGTATCAATGGAGTCCATCCCATATCTCCTCCCAAACAAAATCCGGTTTAGAGGTTCATCTCCTATCTTTCCCTAAACCGTGGAGTACATTCCCTATCTTCTCCCACACAATACAATATATATAAACAATTATCATATACACGATCAATCAAAACACAAATTCGATGTATTATTCCAACCGTTATATTCAATGACATATTCAACCGATTAGTTTTAATTCACCTAATCATCATGCAGTGTTTACAACAATTAAGACTATCTTCCACCGATAGCCCAAAGCAATTATTTCTAAACAGATAATAAATGCATCAATAGATAAATTATCAACAATTTCAAAGGTGAGTGATTAATCAATCCAACTCCACTATTCATTCTCATAATTACTCAATTTCATTATTTCTAACTCAAATTCATATTTCCTTAACTTTCCAAAATTTTATTATATAAATTAATAAATTTATCAAAAATTAGGACTTTTCTCCCCCATTTTCCAATATTGACCCAAAGGCTCAAATATCATTACTAATCATCAATACCACCATTTTAAGACCCAAAATACACATGTATTGGTCAAAATAACAAAACCCCTCTTTAGTCATTTTGAAACCCTAACGCCCAAAATTACTCAACTCCAACATTAAATCAAAATGACCAAAAGTTTATGTCAAAGATCATAAAAATTATAGTTATCCCTACCTCAAATGAAGAGACCAAATGGAGAAGATGAAGGATTTCGAAGGTGCTCCAAACCCAATAATTTTTCGAATCAAAATAAAAAGCAAGCCATCCCTTCCTCTTCCTCTCAAGATTTCTCTTTTGTTCTTCTTCCTCTCCTTTAGTCAAATATGTGTGTGTGAGAGTGTTACTAGTGTTTGCCATGCTAGGGAATGGTGATATTTATAGGCAAATCTGGTGTAACATGGCATAGAAGCCCACTGGTTAGAATTGAAAAGTCAAGTTAGGATTTATTGGTTCATTAAAGCCCACTAATAAATACTAGTTAGATTATGAAAAGACACTAGTTGGATTATGAAAAGACACTAGTTGTCATTAAATGAACACTAATAAGGATATTAAATGAACAACTTTGTCATAAAAGCCTACTAATTGGAATTTGAAAGGACAAGTTTGAATATGAATGGACCATTATGAAAATTTAATGGACACTAACCCTTGGTTTCCAACCACAATCAACTTGTTTTCCCAAACACACCCAACCTGTTTCAAACCTGCCCAACACGACCCAACACTCATATACAAAGAGTAAAGGATGAAAATAGGAATAAGACAACAACACATCCACGGAACCGAGTCCAAAATACAATTAAACTATGAAGGTAAAACCGGGATCGCTATAATTTTCAACTTCATTATTAAATTGAATGAAAGTTTCCAAAGCTTCATCCTTAGTTCGAATTAAATAAACATAACTATATCTAGTATAGTCATCCATAAAAGTGATAAAATACTTTTTCCTACCTCTAGTTTGAATTGATTTAAAATCACAAATGTTATTATGAATTAATTCAAGTGGTTCCGTACTTCTTTCAATTGAATGAAAATGAGTTTTAGATAATTTTGCCTCAACACAAATTTCACATTTATGATTTAAATCAATGTCAAATTTAGGTAAACATTCCATATGAATTAATCTATGCCAAGATCCATAATTAACATGTCCAAGTTTACCATGCCATAAATTTGAAGACTCAAGCAAATAAGAAGAAGATGTATTTTTAATAGTAACTGAGGGTAGAATAGTCATTACATTCATTTTGAAAAAGCCATCAGACATGTAACCTTTTCCTACATACATTCCCTTTTTGGTATGTACAAACTTGTTACTTTCAAAAACTAGCCGAAACCTATTTTTACTCAACAAAGATCCAGAAACAAGATTCTTGCGAATGTCTGGTACATACAGCACATTGTTGAGAGTGAGTTCTTTTTCAGAAGTCATCTTCAGAATAATCTTTCCTTGTCCTTCAACTTTAAAAGTTGAGGAGTTGCTTATAAAAAGTTGTTCACCGTTGTCCATTACTGAATAAGATGTGAACATCTTTTTGTTGACACAGATGTGGCAAGTAGCATTAGTGTCCACCCTATAGCAATCTCGGTTTTACCCCGACTTTTGTTGTGTTCCAGACTCGGATTCCGTGATTGTATATTGTTGTCTATGTCTTGTCTCTTTCCTTTAACTCTTTGTATTTGAGTTTTGGATTATGTTGGGCATGTTTGGAACAGGTCGGTTATTAGTTGGTCTAGAATGTTGTTGCCCAGATTTTGGCTTCTTCGCTCGAGCAAGCCTTGTGAAATTGTTTCTTCGCTCAAGCGAGACTTCTTGCGCTCGAGCGTGCGTCTGCGTTGGTAGCAGATTTGAAGCTTTGCATTCTATGCTCGAGTAAGGTGACCTTTTTGTGTCTGGTCACTCGAGCGAGCCTGTTTATATCAGATTGTGAATGAGATATTTCAGAACGCTTTTTGCAGCCCACTTTCTCTCTACAACTCTCCAAAAATGCAAGTTCTTATATTCTCTCTCTAGAAACCATCTTCTCTCTTTGATTTCTACAAATCCATAGGGATTTTGGCCACAGTCCCTTCGTCAAAGTTGTGTAACTTCTCAAGGGCTTCATTGTGTGCAGTGGAGATTGAGTTTCGACACCGTAAATTTTGATGTTTCATCTCAAATTCTCTTCAAAACTTGAGCTAGAGATTTTCTTTGAGTTATATATATGTTTTTGCAAGATCTAGATGATTTTGAAATCATCTTTTGATTTACTTTGAAAATGGGTAGTTGATTCAAGAAGATTGTAATTTTTAAAAGTGGATTTACTTTCTTGTTTCCTTAAAAATAGAAATTGAGGGTTTTTGAACTATATTGATTTAAGAAAAAGGATTTTGGTGAGATCTTCTCAAATATTTGAAGATGGATGGTTTTGGTAAGAAAACCTAGAAATTGGGAATTTTTAAAAGAAGTTGAAAATCCATGGTTGAGATTGTTATATTTAATTTGAATGCTCAAAATAAGTTATGTTTGGAAAATTTCTTGTTTATATTGTATAAATGATAAATTTTGAGAAATATGAGAGTTGTTCTTCATTTTGAAAATTGTTATACAAAATGTTGATTTAGTCTTGAAATGGCTAATTTGTTGAAAATGCTCGAAATATGGAAGGTGTTATTCCTCGGATGAATTGAAATAAATGTATATTTATTCATCTTATGAAATTGCATGGAAAAGAGAAATAAGAATTTTGATCACAATGGTAAGCATTGTGTGGAAGAATTGGAAATGGAAGAATTGTCGTATTGTATTGATTATTGTTGCATTTGCATATCAATTCATTTGATTACATTGAACTTTGGAAGTTGATTTGAAAACTTGTATTGAGAAAAGAATGTTGAGAAACAAGTTTTCATAGAACGGTTTTGGGAAAAATACAGTGATAAGTCTTGAAAGGTAGTATAGAGAATAGGTGTTGAGCCTTCCAGTTAATACTGGTAAAAATGACAGATTTTGGGTGTCGAGCCCTCTAGTTGATACTGGTAAAAATGACAAATTGGTAGTACTGATATAGTCTACTTGCAGACACTGACCTAGGGATTACCAGAGTTGTATTTACCGCCCCTTGAGTTAAATTGTTAAGTTTTGAAAAATGGAGAATGGCATGGCATAAGCGTTCCATCTCTTGAGACTTGTGTAAAATGTATATACTTTGTTAAGAATTCTCTACTGGGCTTTATGCTTATCCTACGGGATTTTTATGTAGGAAAAGATATGGTGATTCCGCTTAATTGAAGGTATAGAAGTGTGTGCTGAGAGCATAACGTGCTCATTTGCTGTGACTTTAATTGTAAGCCAAGGGCTTTGTATGTGTGGGTTTGAATAACCGTTTTGTGTAACCAAGCTCAAGCCTTGGAAACTTGTAAACCCTTGGGGATATTTGTTGTTTAATTAATTGTTGTTGAATTAATTGTATTATCACATGAAGACTATTTACATCATGTAATGCAAGTATGAAGATTTATGATCAGTTTTACTTTAAAGAGCCATGATTATTGTATTACCATTTGTGCATGAAAATGTGGGCGTTACAACACCCACTATTCTTTGGGATTTCTGGCAAGGTTTGCCTCGGAAACAACTGTAGAAAGATTTATGACATCTACACCATTAGAACTTTTTCCCATTTCGGTTATATTGGCTTGAGCAAGCTTCTTACTTGATCTTCCTTTGCCTTTGTGTTTGCAACGACAATCTTTGGCCCGATGTCTCTCTTTGTCACAAATGTAAAACTTTCCATTAAATTTGTAGTTCTTAGTTTCCCCTCCTTTAGATAGCATTTTCTTCTGCCATCTTTTAAAATCAGTTCCTAAGAACTTTTCTGGTTTTTCACCATGATTGACTGATACAGTCACAATAGGACGAGGGGTTGGCGCAGTTGCAGCCACCATACCAGTACTGGTTTGAACATTAGTTTGACCAGTTTTAATAGCCATGAATTTTAAATTATAAAACAAAATTAGAATTAGAATTAGAATTTTATACTATACAGAAAATTTAAATGTAAAAATAAAAGAAACAAGAGTTGTAACTTTTATTTCCAACTAATTTGAAAATAAAATAAAATTTTATTTAAACAAATTAATTCCACACAAAAAATTGAATTTCTATAACACTTCAAAAATTAAAATACTGAAACAGAATTTTAATTAATGAAAACTCAGAAATTATTTATGAAAAAAAAAATCTGACCAACTTCACAAATAAATATTCTAAATTGTTAATGACACCAGTATATTACTACTAGTTGTCAAAGAAAATAGACAGTATATTACTACTATTTATTTTTCCAACCAGATTATTATTTTGTAAAATCACAGAAAATAATTTATGTAAGAAGAAGAAAGAGAAAAGGAAACAAACGAAAAATTCTGTATAAACAAAATTATTCGAATCTGTTTTAAGATTGTTAGAATAATCTTCTATGTAAAATAAATAATCAAACAAATAAAAATAAATCACTTACAGAATTTCTTTACCGAACCGAATTAAAATTTAAAAGATCAAGTCGAGTGTGTGACACTCTGTCCTTAAGACAGATTCGCCCCGCTTCGGTGCTTATGGATAAAAAGCATCTATCTCACAGGATACAATGATCTTCATTAATTGTAGTAGCACTCCAAATAATTTGTACGGTGAACCAAACCTGTGTTTTATACTCTCTTAATTTTTCCTAAAATTTTATGAAGAATATATATGCAACAGTGCAAAACTAGACAGCCAAAAAATGAATTTTTCAGACTATTTTGGATACCCAAGATTGCTGGAAATGGCTGGTATTTATAGGCAAAATGTGGCTGTCTCGAAAATCCGAACAGGTATAGATTTGAAATTGCTTTGAACAGATCTGGTCACTGTTTAATCTGTAAACTGCTGGCAGTTAAAAAACTTATTTCACAGTTGGGAATTTAGTAATGTTAGAACCAACCCAACGCACAACTTTAGACGTCTCCGAACATCCCGGGAGGGAATTCCGTTTTGTTCATTGGGCTCACTATAGTTTAGGACTCAATGTCATGGTCCTATATCTAATCTCGCAGAGTACAATGCAAGACCGATGAATCATCAAAGAGTCCAAATCAGGCAAATCGTTTTTGAAAACAGATTTTTTGAAAGAAGTGCCAAACATGGACTGCTTTGCCAGATATAGAGTTGCCACCTAAATATTTATTTTGGGGGAATTTAGGAAACCATGACTCGTTGCCTAGGGCCACGTGTCCGTCATCACCAAAGTTGCCTCGGCTCGGGAACTTGGGTACGATTGGGGAAGTCACTTCATGAGCACCCCCGCTCGCCCGATCAAAGATCAGCCTCTACTAACCATGATATCAAGTTTTGAAAACATTATGTGTTCTTCTTCCAGTTATTAGCCTAGAATTAATATGTGATGCGCACAGCATACAAGTATAGACTGGATTGCCTGAGTTGGAACAAAACATCTCATGTTCGTTTTGAAAAACGGTTTGAAGATGCTACTCACAAGTAGGCTAAGACGTGGATTTCGCCACCCTCGAGTGGGCTTAGAAAAACATGATTTTACCACTCTTAAGTGGGCTTAAAAACTCTCATTTGGTGAATTGTTCCAATTCAAATAACCCAACCTTCACCCAAAGGCATTCAGGCAGTTATATCACATAAGCACATAGCCTCATGGCAAACATGCTATCACGGCAGTCACTCACACGCATGCAAGGATGCTAAAGCATAAATACTTACTGAGTACTCCAAGCCAAAGAAAGAAGCTAATTAGAAATCATGCATGAATCCTAACTATGCTGAGATGCCTAATGCAACACATGCAACTACAATAGGCTCGGCTATTCTAAGATGGCATATGCGATGCTACAAATAACATGTATTCAACTCAGAATTGAAATACAATGCAGTTAGTATGATGCGCCAAGCCCGGTGTATGCAAGACATATGAATGATCCAAACATGCATAGCATAAGGATGCTAATCGAAATACGCCCTAAATCTAACCACCGTAAGTGGTTAAATAAAAGGGAGAAAGAAATGGGGGTTGGAAGACATGCATCACGCACACGCACACATATTACAAAATTGCCCTCGCTTAGAGGGTCCGAATAATAATACAAACCGAATAAATAATTAACTACCCTAGCTAATTAAATATTACAAAACCCTTAACTAATTAACAAATTAATTAAGCTACTAAAGCAGTAAAACAGCCTCGGGAAGAGGGATGAATGCATGCTTGGATTGGCTTCGCTCGACAACCCAATGCCATGCCACTGTTGCCTTTGTTTACACTGTTATGTGCCTCTGAGACTTGCACAAATCCCAAGGTTGCTTCTAAACCACCCGTTGATCAGAATGGGATGCCACCGACCAAGATAAAAAGCCACAGGCCATGGAAACATGGTCATCGACCAAAAGTGAAGCCATCGGCTGGATTTTGGTAGCCGGTCGGCCATCTGTTCCTGTAGGACCCTGTTTGACAGCAGCAGAGGACAGACAAAGCATGGCAATGCATTTTCAAAGCAAATGTGTGCACAACCACCCTCCCTATCATGTCATGAATTCAATGGAGTATGGTTCTCAACCCTCGGGCCACCAATCACGCATTTTCATGCATGATGGCCTAAGAAGCCAAGTGTGCAACTTCAATATCAAATGAAATGCACACAAAACACATCAAAGCCCCAACCTCTATCATGATTGGTCAAGAGGCAAGGGATGTATGCTCAATGCCATGCAACCTAAGCATGCAAGCAAACTAATGTAAAATGAGTATCCTAGCAAGCAATATGCAATAGGCATACAACCTAAATATGCAAACATGCAACCTAGCATACACAATGCTATAGACTATATGGCACCCACAATGCTATATGAACTATGGCATGCTCAATGCAACTAACCACCTAGCATACACAATGCAAGGAGTGACATGGCATACACAATGCTAACAACATAACATGCACAACACATTGTAACATAGCATACACAATGCAAGATAGACTTAAACTAAAATGAGTGGGCCTCAGCCACACTCAAATCAGTGGTCAAATGAGATGAGAACAAGACCCAAGATTCATGCAAACATGCACAATGCAAAGGCTCCAAGCCTAAGGCACAAAATGCAACTCTCCAAGAGCAATGCAAGGATGAAACATGGCATACAATGGCATACATATAAGCTCTGAAATGACATGCTCTATGACCCCAAAACATGAAAACACCTCATTATAAGCATGCAATAGGCTTTAAAACTCAAAGCTAAGCAAGGCTATTACACTACAACCATGCATGGCAAGCACCAATCGACCAAGAGGCCTAAAAATAGGGCTAAGGCAGTCCAAAATAAGGACAAAATCAGTTTGGAGTATGGCCAAAATGTGCTAGAATGAAGGGCCAAAACAACATGCAATGTAAGCTAGTATGCATGGTTTACACTACAAGCATATGGAGCATATGAGGGGACCACCAAACCAGCCAAAAAAAGATTCATGACATGTCAAAATATGACCAAATACCCACTGAAATGTATCCAATACATGCAAGAATGAGGTGCTACTTTGAAAGGCTATAAAGAGGGTTGTTCTACACATGCAAGAGGCAAGCCTTAAATGACAAAAATAGCTTTGGAAAGAGTTCATGCAGGCCCTAAAACTCACTGAAAAAGGCCTGAACCAAGCTCAAAAAGTGCGCAAATAAGGGCTCCTTTGTAAGGCCAAATGCCCTCTCCTTCTTAGGACCACAAAACACTGTCCCAATAGATTTCAGTGGTGAGAAGGCCAATACAAGGTGGTCCCAAAGCTGAACAAAGAAGGCTCAAAAAGAGGCCAAACAAGGCCTAAGAGGGGGGGTGGACGACCCCCAACACCAAAATGACCTTAAACAAACTTCAAAAGCATACAAATACAAAACTTTTTTCAGTTTATAGCTAAGCTTAAATCAGAGTGCAAGATAGGCTAAAAGTGTGTACAAAAACGGGGAATAAAAGAGGAAAAAGGAGTTAATCTTGAAGACCACTTCCAAGAACACCAAACCAGCAGCCTCTTTAGATCAAAACCAGCTCAAAAACCACTCAAAAAACTCCTTAGCACCTTAGTAACCAAAGAGTAGTGTACTTCTAGGTGTTCTAGTGCAAAAACAAGAACAAAAACTCACTTTAGAACACTCTAACCCACACAAATGTAGAGAGAGATGGAGATATAGAGAGTGAGTAATATATATATCTTATACATCAGATTTTTTCCAACCCTTGAAATAGAAGGAGAGGCCCTCTTTTATAGAGGAACAAAGGTCCAAGCTTCTCTTAGAAGCTTGGAGCAAAGGGAAGCTTGGAGCAAAGGGGCCAAGCTTCTCTTAGAAGCTATAGCAAAAAAGGGCCAAGCTTCTTGGAGAAGTTAGAGCAAAAGGGTCAAGCTTTTTGGAGAAGCTAGACAAGGGTTCAAGCTTCTTGGAGAAGCTAAAGCAAAAGGGTCAAGCTTCTTGAAGCTAAAAACCAAGGGTTCAAAAAGTTCAAGCTTCGTCAAGAAGCTAAAAGAAAGGGTTCAAAAGGGCCAAGCTTCCTCAAGAAGCTAAAACAAAGGGTTCAAAAGGTTCAAGCTTTCTCAAGAAGCTAAAACAAGGTTCAAAAGGTTCAAGCTTCCTCAAGAAGCTAAAACAAGGGTGCAAAAGGGCCAAGCCTGCCCAAGAAAAGGTCTCGGCCAGAAAAAGTGGCTGATTGATCAAAGAAATGGCCGGCCGACCAAAAACATTGCCAACCGGCCAACACTTTTGGCCGGTAGCACGAAAACAGGGCCGGTGGCCTCAAGCCATGGCTGGTGAGGTATGGAGATGGCCAACAAGCCATTCCCTGCCCTTAAAAGCAAACACACAAGTGTTTGGTCAGCAACCGAGCACAAAACAAACAAGTCGAGAGGTCTCGAGGCAAGACGTGCGGCCGAAACCTCTGAGAACTCACGATGAAGACGAACATGGATAATTATCGAGTGTTCAAATAATGACGTCCAAGTCTTGAGGGCGGTCAAAAATGGGGTGTCTACAGTTGCCCTTCTTTGACAGAAGTCGAAAGTCATAACAATGATGGGAGTGAATGTCAAAGCCTAGAGACGACCCATTTTTGACAAGGCCGAAGACCTAGACAAAGCATACAAGCTACAGACAAAGATATGCGTTGTAATAACCTGACCCTCGTGCATATTTTCTGATATATTTTCAGACCTTGTTTTGTGTTCTTGAATGTTTATTGTGAAATCCTTTGAAAAATTATGGTTAAGAAAGGGAATTTGATGTTTAGAGATGTCTATCTGTTAGACAAAGAAAGTATCTGTTACAACTCTAAGTTAGAAGTAGAAATTGGAAGCCTTAGGAACTTAATTATCTGAAATTGAGCTCATACATGTGATCAGCATAATTTTTAAGTAATATTAAGCGTTTCTGTGAAATTTCAATTTCAGATGTTTAAAGGATTGATTTTTGTCCTTATTCAAACTATATATGTATATATGTTTATGAGAAGCCTCAAGACTTAGAACATTTTCATATATTTTTGGGGAAAAAAGAAGAGAGGCTAAGGATAAGGGAGAGTAGGAAGAATTGAAGCCAAGGTAAGTTGAATTTCCCCTAACCCAATCCTCTTCCTCAAATTGAAGTAGGAAACTCTTGATGTTGAATGATCTAGAGTGGAAAGAAAGTCTTGGTTATGTATATGTTTAAAATTTGGTAGGATAATCCTACTATTTGTGCATGTTAGACCAATTCAAGTTATCTGATGAAGACCAACCTCTTGCTCCTTATTTATCAATTGATATCCATGTCTATGCCATGTCTTATATATTTATGTATGTGTGTGTAAAGTTAGGAGCTTCAAGAATGATAATATGTGGATAAACTTTCATGTTTACTCCAAACCAATTGAGTCATATTCATGAATTTAATTCAAGTTAGATTAATTATGGTGTGTTGTATTTTTAATTTACATGTTTTAAGCCATGATTTAGCACCTAGAAGTTTCAATTTAGATTCTTAAAAACACTCATAAAAGAATGGAATTTTGTTGCAAATTTCGAACCAAACAGGTGAAATCGCCGCACGTGCGGCAAATGCTGAATTTTTGGGTGTGCATTCTGCCTAAAAAGCACGTGTAGGCCACTGCGTGCGGGACCGGCTTCGCCGCAGCGTGGAAACCGGCCCGACGCGCACGACATGTTGAAAAATATGAGTTGCTTCATTTTGTGTGTAGGGTCCTCTAATGTTGTCGAAATGTATATTTGACGCCTTTTCGATGATGATTAACTCCTACGAAGTAAAGCGAATCAAAAAGGAGTTTGATGTGGGAAATGAACTAATATGTAAATTTGAATATGTACTGGGCACACTACGGACGGAACAAGCACTTCATCACGACACTGTGAGTAGTAGTACCGTTATATGCTTCAAAAGTAGCTAATGTTTGACATAAGTGTTATGTTTATGCATGATATACAACTATGCTATGTTCTAAGTATGTAAGTTTGTAAGAAAGGAATGTGAAAAACGTTCATTCAAAGAAGACTCTGAAACCAAGTTACTCTGTTATTGTAATATGAAACAAAGTGCTACACGGAACTAAGTGCTACAATGTGAGCCACCTCTAGAGTCCGTGTGAGACACCTTTTGAGTTCATACACGCATGTTCAAGGGCTTAATGCCACATGATTCAAGGGCTTAATGCCAACTTATTCAAGGGCCTCGTGCCACCATGTTCATGGGCTTTAAGGGCCTTGTGCCACTACGTATAAGGGCTCATAGCCATCATGTTTCAAGAAACCATGTTGCAAACCACTATGTTTCAAAAATGGGCTAAGGCTGTCATGAAATTAATACAGATTCAGACTACTTATATATGCACCTTTTATGCCCTATTGTGTTATATTTCAAATCAAGCACTGTCTCATTTATGTATTACTATTCATTGAGCTTGACTCACTCTGTGTTATATCTATTTCTGTAGGTAACCAACCAAGTGGTCAATCCTAGCCACGTCACCCATTTCCTTTTCTCAACCTCATGGTCCAGGCACTACATGAAGCCATTTATTTTTGTAAAGTTTGCTAAAATGTTGGCTCATTTTTTATTGCCACTTAAGGTAGAAGATGTAGAATTTTATGTTTTTGTTTATGCCTAAATACAAGGCTGGCACTGTGTGTATATATATATTATCGATGCTACGAAACATGACGTGGAACCCTATTTATTCTTATAGTGAATGTGATGTATGTGAGATCCTGGCATATAGATATAGCTCAATGGAGTTCATATGTATTATTATGTTCATACTATATGCTTCCGACAAGGCCCCATATACTTTATACAACAAGTTAAACGCTGGTATTTGAACGGGTCATGCCCAAACTTTTAGGGGCGGGTTTGAGGCTGTGACATGCGTCTGAAGGCAGGGGCAAAATGCAAGACAATGCACTAAGCCGAGCATAACTTATGATCATGCAAAGAAAGCTGTAACGAAGTATAACATGCAACAGTTTTAAGCAAGAACCTACTACATTACAATGCAGAAAGGATGTTAGAGAATTATTCAATTCTCACTACGTCTCTCACAGAGAATATACAATACCTGTCTAGTTCGTCTAGTCGCGCCAGCTTCAAATGAACCGTACATACAATATCGTGCCTGCAAAGGAAAGAAACTTAACAGGTATAATATTGTTAGCAATATGTATGACAATGCAATTGAAAGTGCGTGACAATGCAAGTGAGGGGATGCGTGACAATGCGAGATGGATGCAAAACAATGCAACCTGAGACAAATTCCAAACACGCTGAAAATGTGTAAGGAAAGGAAGAACCTCTCAACGTAGCACACACGAGAGAGGAAAGGGGATGGTATAAACATTGGAACGTATTCCAAATGCTCTTTAACCAAAGAAGGAGAAGAACAGGGATATATCCCGGTGTTCAGAATAGCATAAGCATTGGAACGTATTTCGAATGCTCTGATCCAAAGAGGGAGAAACATGGGGACATATCTCGGTGTTTCGGAAAGGTATAAGCATTGGAACGTATTCCGAATGCTCTTAACCAAAGAGGGAGAAACATAGGGACGTATCCCAGTGTTTCGAAAAAAGAAGGAGAAACATAGGGACGTATCCCGGTGTTTCGGAACAAGGAGAAGAAACATAGGGACACATCCCGGTGTTTCAAGTGTTTCAGAAACAAGGAGAAGAAACATAGGGACGTATCCCGGTGTTTCGGAATGGCTCAAGCATATGAACATATTCCAAATGCTCTTAACTGAAAATGAAGAAACGTAGGGACGTATCCCGGTGTTTTGGAAAGGTATAAGCATTGGAACGTATTCCAAATGCTCTTAACCGAAAAGAAAGAAACATAGAGACGTATCTCGGTGTTTCGGAAAGGTATAAGCATTGGAACATATTTCAAATGATCTTAACCGAAAAGGAAGAAACATAGGAACGTATCCCGGTGTTTCGGAAAGGTATAAGCATTAGAACGTATACCAAATGCTCTTAACCAAAGAGAGAGAAACACAGGGACGTATCCTCGTGTTTCGGAAAGGTATAAGCATTGGAACGTATTGCAAATGCTCTTAACTGAAAAGGGAGAAACATAGGGACATATCCCGGTGTTTCGAAATGGTGTGAGCATTGGAACGTATTCCAAACGCTTTTAACCAAAGGGGGAGAAACATAGGGACGTATCCCGATGTTTCGAAATGGTGTGAGCATTGGAACGTATTCCAAGTGCTTTTAACCGAAAAGGGAGAAACATAGGGACGTATCCCAGTATTTCGGAAAGGTAGGAGAAACATAGGGACGTATCCCAGTGTTTCGAAAAGGTATAAGAAACATAGGGACGTATCCTGGTGTTTCAGAAACGGAGAAGAAACGTAGGGACGTATCTCGGTGTTTCGAAAACAGAGAAAAAACATAGGGACGTATCCCGGTGTTTTGGAAAAGGAGAAGAAACATAGGGACGTATCCTGGTGTTTCGAAATAGTGTAAGCATTGGAACGTATTCCAAACGCTTTTAACCAAAGAGGAAGAAACATAGGGACGTATCCCAGTGTTTCGGAATGGTGTGAGCATTGGAACGTATTCCAAATGCTTTTAACCGAAGAGGGAGAAATATAGAGACGTATCCCGGTGTTTCGGAATGGTGTGAGCATTGGAACGTATTCCAAACGCTTTTAATCAAAGAAGGAGAAACATAGGGACGTATCCCGGTGTTTCGAAATGGTGTGAACATTGGAACGTATTCCAAGCGCTTTTAACCGAAGAGGGAGAAACATAGGGATGTATCCCAGTGTTTCGGAAAGGTATAAAAAACATAGGGACATATCCCGGTGTTTCGGAAACGGAGAAGAAATGCAGAGACGTATCCTGGTGTTTCGAAAACGGAGAAGAAACATAGGGACGTATCCCGGTGCTTCGGAAAAGGAGAAGAGACATAGGGACGTATCCCGGTGTTTCTGAAAAGGGGATGAAACATAGGGATGTATCCTGGTGTTTCAGAGAAGGAAGGAGAAACATAGGGACATATCCGGTGTTTCGGAATAGTGTGAGCATTGGAACGTATTCCGAACACTTTTAACCGAAGATGGGGGGAACATAGGGACGTATCCCGGTGTTTCGGAATGGTGTGAGCATTGGAACGTATTCCAAATGCTCTTAACCAAAGAGGGAGAAACATAGGGACGTATCCCGGTGTTTCAGAATGGAGGAGAAACATAGGGACGTATCCCAGTGTTTCGGAAAATGAGAAGAAACGTAGGGACGTATCCCGATGTTTCAGAAAGGTATAAGAAACGTAAGGACGTATCACGGTGTTTCGAAAACGGAGAAGAAACATAGGGACGTATCCTGGTGTTTCGGAAAAAGAAGGAGAAACATAGGGACGTATCCCGGTGTTTTGGAATGGCTTAAGCATTGGAACGTATTCCAAATGCTCTTAATCGAAAAAGGAAGAAACGTAGGGACGTATCTCGGTGTTTCAAAAAGAAGGAGAAACATAGGGACATATCCCGGTGTTTCGAAAAGAAGCGTGCAAAACAATGCAAGTGGAAAGTGCATGACAACGCAAGTGAAGAGGTGTGCATGACAATGCGGGCATAGTGTGTGACAGTGCAAGATAGAAAAGGTGTATAACGATGCAAGTGAAAAGGTGCATAACAATGCAACTAGAACGTGCATAACAATGCAGGTGGAGTATGCATAACAGTGCAACTAGAGTATGCATAACAATGCAACTAAAAAGTGCATAGTAATGCTGGTGAAACGATGCATAACAATGCAAGTAAACGTGCAACATCAACAGCATGTTTGAAGTAAACTATTGAATAAGGAAATACACGCCTTAACGAGACCAATTCAAACGCAACCTTCGATTTACCTCTCGGAGGACTTGGCAACACGCTCAGCTCAAAAGGGTATACCCTATTCATATTGGCGAGAGGTAACATCTGCATGTGAAACCCTCAGGTGCTGCCTGAACTGCCATTCTGACTTGAAGCAAGCTTACACTTGGGGTCGAGATACACTCATACTCCAGAGAAACGGCGAGGCCTGAGAAGGTGCACCTGGAATGCAGTCTCGGAATTTGCTGGAGTTAAAACACACTAAGATGCTCCACATTTTCCCTCTTTTCTTTTGCTTTGCAGTCTGGAACCCACATAGCTTCAGATAGGTCCTTGTCTTACTGTTCTCACATGACCTGGGTTGAACCCTGTGATTTTTATGAAAGAACGAATCTTGTTTTGCATAGATGTGGAGAACGCCACGACACTCGAAGCGCAAAACAATTTTATTTTTGAAATTGAGAGATGAGTTCTTGACTGGGGTATTGAGCCTATGACTAAACACAGCGCACTGCGACTCAACAACGGAAAACAAAAGGTAAACAACCTAAACACATCGAGTAACACTCAAAACGACTTAAAACAAGAATCGAGATAAAACAAAAAGACACGACACGCGGACTTGCACAGGGAGCCCGTTTCTCTGGGTATTATTTCCCACCCTTTTCATTTGTGATTCTCACATCACTCGGCCCTCAAGCTCGGTTTTTTTCTCAAAACCCTTTCCTCGCTTTTCCTCTCAGCGCACATCTCTCTATTCTTTAATCTCTCATTTTCATCCCTCCCCAGGGTATTTAATGGATAAATAGGAAGTTGCGGGCTCTTGCCCCTAGCATTCTGCTAGATTCTTTTTCTTCTTCTGCCTACAACAGTGAAATTTCCCGCAGAGGGTTTGCGCTACAACTGGGTGTGTAGCAAATCTATAGCTGACATCGGTTGACAATCTTCTACTGGGGAGTTTGGACATGATCAAATGTGTCTAGACGAGGGAGTGGAATATCTTGATCCATTCCAGTTCATGCTTCGCACTCGGCTTGATACCTCGTTGCTTAGAGGATGTTGAGAGCTTTCAGCCCTCTTCTGTTAGCTTTCGCTATGCCCTTCCTGGCGAATAGGGTGCCCTTTCCGGCAAGTATGGTGCCCTTTCTGGCAAATGCATTGACAACAGGGGAAAGATAGGAAGCCTGACTCAACTGTGCCCCTAGTTCATCATTTTGACCAATTTTTTTTTGTTTTGGTTTTCTACTAAAACAATTTTGACCGACATGAGAGTTAGATTAACATGCTTGTTCGATTTTCTGATTTGAAATCATGCAAGTTAGGTTATGAGCACTAAAAATTTTCCTTTTTGGGTCCAAGAAATGGTCCAGTTTTGGGAAAGTGGAATAATTTTCGAGAGAATTAGTCAACCTCATTAAAAATTCTTAAAAACTATTTTTGCAAACGGCCATTGCTCGATGAGCACGGAACCTACTCTTGAGATACACAATCTCAGATCCAAAGCAATGGAAAACTGCCCCTTTGTCTGAAGGATACCGCATGGCAACAGAAAGTTGCCCCTTGTTTGGATAGCACCGCAGCGCATTGTAATCAGTCCTCAGAGTGACGACCACCACCGAACTCTCGGATACAGAGAAGACAAAGATGATCAAAACCAATACATGGACACAATCGAATTTGAAGTGTTTTATGACTGGACTTCAGAATGAAGTTGCCTACGTATCCCAAACATGGGAATCAAGCCTGACGTAGTTCCGGTTAAGGTACACTCGGGTATTAACCTCTCCTTTTGCACTCTAACTTTTGCCAAGGCCGCCCTTTCTGGGTTTTCAACCTTGCGAGCTTTGTTCTTCTTTTCTTTTCAATTCTTTTCAATTCTTTTCATTTCTTTTCTTCTTTTTTCTTTTTCATCTTTTCTTTTCATTTTCTTCATTTTTCTTTTTTCTCTTTTTTTCATTCTTTGCATTTTTCTTTTTTTTTTTTCTTTTTCCTGCTCTAACTTTTGCTTGGGTCGCCCTTCTGGGTTTTCGGCCCAGCAAGTCTCTCAAGGGTAAAAGTGTAGCTTTGTCCATGTTGAATGGTTTAAGATCTTGGAGCCATCTGAATCCAAAAGAATGGCTGCTGTTCGCTGATGATATAGGAGTCCATCCAATGGGAGCTGAACTTGCCCCTAGTGTTATGGATAGGAACTCAGTTGTCCTTCAGCAATGCTTTCTTCTTTCTTTCCCTCTGGGATTTGGCATTATTGTTGATCTTTGTTAGCTTGAGAAACATCCCAATTTTTTGACTCTTCGAGCACCTTTGACATTTTTGCCCCTAGTTCGAGGGGTGCTTCTGATCTAGCTTTGCAAGCTTCTTTTGACGACGTCCGACCTTCTTGATCTGACTTCCCTACCCCTAGTTCGAGGGCTGGTTCTGATCTGGCCACACAGGCCTTATGTTGTGGTTAACCGTTGAACATTCTGAATCCCAGTTCAAGGTTTGAAAGCCAGGGGTCGAGTCTTGAGGCTGACAGTGATCCTGGGCTGCACAATCTTAAGAGCGATTCCACCTGTCTTCGAGGACGCGCATAAAACATTTTTGAAATTTTTTAAGCGACAAATCGCTCATATTTGAAGACAGTGTAGAACCAATCTGGATCAAGCCAGGATCCTTCTCAGTACTCACGTTAACAAGCATGATCTCAATCATTAAGGGCTTAGCATGCCTCTCTTTCTCTCAACTGATCAAATTTTGCAAAACCCGAGGAATTCCTTCTTCTTTGTTTTCACCGCAGTGTTCAAAAAGAGTTTTGAAAAACTTAGGTCAATACAATGACTTATAGGCGCAAAAGAGCAGGTGAAATACGCTACCGTTTAATTCAAGTTTGCTGGCACAACAGGCTCAAAGCAGAAACAAGCACAAAAGCATGAAAACCACAGCTGTTTCAATTAGATCTACTGGTGTAACTGGCTCCCCGGTAGAAACAGACTCAAAAGAAAGCAAAAAAACAAACACAAAACAAAATAGTGATATCCGAGGTAATGCCCCCGGGATCACCCGACTCTAATAAAACAGGACTGACTCGATACAACAAGACGAACCCAACTGACTCAGTATGAAAAGACTGACTCTATACAAAAAGACTGACTCAATATAACATAACAAGACTGACTCAATACCCAAGTCAGAAAGTACAAAAACCAGCTTTCGCAAATGCTCAAAATAATGCGTGCCATACGCCATATCTGGAGTAAACTGAGTGCCGCTCGCAGGTGGTTCGTCCCTCGATCACATCACATTCTCCCGCACAAGTTCACTGATCAAGTGTCGATAGACTTTGCAGGACCTGGTGCGGGGATGACCTTGTTGTCAATCAAATTTTGTATCTCGTGGCGGAGACGGACGCAACTGTCGGTGTCATGACCGGTTTGTTGATGAAAAGAACAGTACTTAGTTGGGTCATGCTTTGGAGGGAGAGGATCGGGTAGAGGCCGTTGTTCTAACGGTTTCAGATGTCCTTTCCTGAGTAGGACCCCCAGGGCTTTAGAAAAAGGCATATAAAGCGGGGTGAAAATCCTCTTGCCCCGGGGTAGATAGTCTGAGGTTCAGGGGTTTGGATTGGATGTACCAACAAAGGGGGTGGCTGTTTTGGTAGGTGACCATTCCAACTTCAAAAGACCTTGCAGCTACATCACCACTAGTGGTCACATTTGAACTGCGGGAAAACGCCCTCCTGGGCTGCTCTCTGTCATTGTCAATCAGGCCTTGTTTCAAAGCATCCTCCATCTGTACTCCCATCTCATGCAAATCTGAAAAGGTGGGGAAGGGGAGAACGATCATCTTCTGCATGAGCTTTGGTTGGAGGTTGTGCACAACCATCCGAATCTGATCTTTGTTAGTTGGCCTAATGGTCATCATTGAGGCCTTGGCCCTTCACCGGGTCACAAAGTCATAAAAGCTCTCCTTAGGCTCCTGCCTAGTTGTCTCAAGATCACGGGTTGTAATCTCGATCTGTGTATTATAGGAGTATTGAACGACGAAAGCCTCGGCCATCTCATCTCAATTCCTCTTGACATGGTCTTCCAATTTTGCATACCAGATGGCCGCTACACCTGACAAGGTCCGGCCGAATAAAGAAAGCTTCTGTAGTTTGGTGAGGCCCATCGGCCTTGGTATGTCTAAAAACAGCCGCAGGTGCATCATGGGATCCCCGGATCCATCAAATCAGTCAATATGCGGCATCTTAAATCTGTCCGGCAATGTCACGGCTGCGTCGGTATACCCATCTTCGATGTCCGGGATGGACTTCACTCCTTGGGATTTCTTGAACAGCTTTTCAAGCTCGTTCAGTTTTAATGCCGTGGGCTCCACCTCAAATTCGAAAGGAGAGTCCGGTAGATTGGTAGGTGTTTTGGATAGCTGGGGTAGGATTGGGAGCGGAGCCGGCCCTATCGGAATGTCCGTACCTTCCTGGACATTTAGTGTTTCCCCGGGTGTCAGAACCTCTGGTGGTAGAGGAGCTTGATGCGAAGTAGATACTTCATTTTGCTGTCACAACCTGGTAATTAGCTCTGCCTGCTGGGCCATGATCGCAGCCTGCTGTTTGGCAAATTCCGCTTTGGCGGACAGCGTCCTGCTGCATGAGTTTCATACTTTCTTGGAGTTGACGCATCATTTCCTCCATCCCTGCCATGTTCTGCTGTTCCAGTTGACTGATCAGTATTTCTATCTCTGTGGTAAAAACTAAGACCTTAGCCTGACTGTTCACTGGTGGGGTGGATAAGGACCACTGATCTGGTAACTGCTGAATCGGTGATCTGTGCCTGATTGGCCCTTTTACCCTGCCTCTGGCGAAAGAACACTGATTTGCCCTTGAACTGAATCTCTGACCTGACAAAGTGTATCAACACAAGTCCGGTGTACCCGAGGCATATTGGAACCTTCTGAAGCTATAGTTCCGAGACTACCTAGCAAAAGAGAAAACCGACAGCATCTCAACCTGATTTCACCATAACTAATATGAGCAAAGCTGAATGAGTGTGCTCTCTACTGAATTCTATCCAAAATCTGATACCCTTGGGTAAACTGATTCCCAAAACACTGATACTGATGCCCGCAGGCCTGATGCCCAGACTTGCAAACTGATACATGCATTCCTATAGAGACGCACTCTAAAAGCACATAGCAAGCAAGTGAGAGCCAAAAACACCCCTATGTTGGGATAGGGTTTCCCTGTCCTATTTTATCAGGAGCTAGGGTTTCACTATGCACGCAGCGGTTTTAAACAACCTATAATCGGGTTAGCAACTTGTCCTAACTTGGAATGGTCACTATGGATTCCGAATATGTACTATGTCGAATGGTCAAAAAGGGTACCCCGGTAAAAACCGGGGTTTGTGTTCCCATTGTGGCAGAGCCCGTAACCGGTCAGCCTTATGGCACACAGCCTCCGGCAAACCGTTTAGGAATAGCAGATGGCAAACACGGTGTCCTAAGCGCACCAATGCAAATGCAATACAAAGAAACACATAAGTGCAAACAAAACAAGATATCATGAGTTCGAGTCAAGTTCTCTAAATCCCTAGCAGAGTCGCCAGAAACTGTAGACGTCCCCGAACGTCCCGGGAGGGAATCCCGTTTTGTTCATTGGGCTCAATACAGTTCAGGACTCAATGTCACGGTCCTGTATCTAATCTCGCAGAGTGCAATGCAAAACCGATGAATCATCAAAGAGTCCAAATCAGGCAAATCGTTTTTGAAAATAGATTTTTTGAAAGAAGTGCCAAACATGGACTGCTTTGCCAGATACAGAGTCGCCAACTAAATATTTATTTTGGGATAATTTAGGAAACCCTGACTCGTTGCCTAAGGCCACGTATCCGTCATCACCAAAGTTGCCTCGGCTCAAGAACTTGGGTACGATTAGGGAAGGTCACTTCATGAGCACCCCCGCTGGCCCAATCAAAGATCGACCTCTACTAACCATGATATCAAGTTTTGAAAACATTATGTGTTCTTCTTCTGGTTATTAGCCTAGAATTACTATGTGATGCGCACAACATACAAGTATAGATTGGATTGCCTGAGTTGGAACAAAACATCTCGTGTTCGTTTTGAAAAACGGTTTGAAGATGCTACTCGCAAGTAGGCTAAGACGTGGATTTTGCCACCCTCGAGTGGGCTTAGAAAACATGATTTTGCCACTCTCAAGTGGGCTTAAAAACTCTCATTTGGTGAATTGTTCCAATTCAAATAACCCAACCTTCACCCACAGGCATTCAGACAGTTATATCACATAAGTACATAACCTCATGGCAAGCATGCTATCATGGCAGTCACTCACACGCATGAAAGGATGCTGAAGCATAAATACTTACCGAGTACTCAAACCCAAAGAAAGAAGCTAATTAGAAATCATGCATGAATCCTAACTATGCTGAGATGCCTAATGCAACACATGCAAAAATGCAACTACAATAGGCTCGGCTATTCTAAGATGGCATATGTGATGCTACAAATAACATGTATTCAACTCAGAATTGAAATACAATGCAGTTAGTATGATGCGCCGAGCCCAGTGCATGCAAGACATATGAATGATGCAAACATGCATAGCATAAGGATGCTAATCGAAATATGCCCTAAATCTAACCATCGTAAGCAGTTAAATAAAAGGAAGAAAGAAATGGGGGTTGGAAGACATGCATCATGCACACGCACACTTATTACAAAATTGCCCTCGCTCGGAGGGTCCAAATAATAATATAAACCGAATAAATAATTAACTACCCTAGCTAATTAAATATTACAAAACCCTTAACTAATTAACAAATTAATTAAGCTACTAAAGCAATAAAACAGCCTCGGGAAGAGGGATGAATGCATGCTCAGATTGGCTTCGCTCGACAACCCAATGCCATGCCACTGTTGCCTCTGTTTACACTATTATGCGCCTCTGAGACTTGCACAAATCCCAAGGTTGCTTCTAAACCACCCCTTGATCAGAATGGGATGCCGTCGGCCAGGATAAAAAGCCACTGGCCATAGAAACATGGTCATCGACCAAAAGTGGAGCCATTGGCTGGATTTTGGTAGCCGACCGGCACTAAAGATGGCCGGCCGGCCATCTGTTCCTGCAGGACCCTGTTTGACAGCAGCAGAGGACAGACAGAGCATGGCAATGCATTTTCAAAGCAAATGTGTGCACAACCACCCTTCCTATCATGTCATGAATTCAAGGGAGTATGGTTCTCGACCCTCGGGCCACCAATCACGCATTTCCATGCATGATGGCCCAAGAAGCCAAGTGTGCAACTTCAATATCAAATGAAATGCACACAAAACACATCAAGCCCCAACCTCTATCATGATTGGTCAAGAGGCAAGGGATGCATGCTCAATGCTATGCAACCTAAGCATGCAAGCAAACTAATGCAAAATGAGTACGCTAGCAAGCAATATGCAATAGGCATACAACCTAAATATGCAAACACGCAACCTAGCATACACAATGCTATAGACTATATGGCACCCACAATGCTATATGAACTATGGCATGCTCAATGCAACTAACCACCTAGCATACACAATGCAAGGAGTGACATGGCATACACAATGCTAACAACATAACATGCACAACACATTGTAACATGGCATACACAATGCAAGACAGACTTAAACTAAAATGAGTGGGCCTCAGCCACACTCAAATCAGTGGCCAAATGAGATGAGAACAAGACCCAAGATTCATGCAAACATGCACAATGCAAAGGCTCCAAGCCTAAGGCACAAAATGCAACTCTCCAAGAGTAATGCAAGGATGAAACATGGCATACAATGGCATACATATAAGCTCTGAAATGACATGCTCTATGACCCCAAAACATGAAAACACCTCAGTATAAGCATGCAATAGGCTTCAAAACTCAAAGCTAAGAAAGGCTATTACACTACAACCATGCATGGCAAGCACAAATCGACCAAGAGGCCTAAAAACAGGGCTAAGGCAGCCCAAAATAAGGACAAAATCAGTTTGGAGTATGGCCAAAATGTGCTAGAATGAAGGGCCAAAACAACATGCAATGTAAGCTAGTATGCATGGTTTACACTACAAGCATATGGAGCATATGAGGGGACCACCAAACCAGCCAAAAAAAGATTCATGACATGTCAAAATATGACCAAATACCCACTGAAATGTATCCAATACATGTAAGAATGAGGTGCTACTTTGAAAGGCTATAAAGAGGGTTGTTCTACACATGCAAGAGGCAAGCCTTAAATGACAAAAACAGCTTTGGAAAGAGTTCATGCAGGCCCTAAAACTCACTGAAAAAGGCCTGAACCAAGCTCAAAAAGTGCGCAAATAAGGGCTCCTTTGTAAGGCTAAAGATACTAGTAAATAAGACAACAAGGAGAGGGCATGGCCCTCTCCTTCTTAGGACCTCAAAACACTGTCCCCAGGGATTTCAGTGGTGAGAAGGCCAATACAAGGTGGTCCCGAAGCTGAACAAAGAAGGCTCAAAAAGAGGCCAAACAAGGCCTAAGAGGGGGTGGACGACCCCCAACACCAAAATGACCTTAAACAAACTTCAAAAGCATGCAAATACAAAAAAAATTTCAGTTTATAGCTAAGCTTAAATCAGTGTGCAAGATAGGCTAAAAGTGTGTACAAAAACAGGGAATAAAAGAGGGAAAAGAAGTTAATCTTGAAGACCACTTCCAAGAACACCAAACCAGCAGCCTCTTTGGATCAAAACCAGCTCAAAAACCCCTCAAACAACTCCCTAGCACCTTAGTAACCAAAGAGTAGTGTACTCCTAGGTGTTCTAGTGCAAAAACGAGAACAAAAACTCACTTTAGAACACTCTAACCCACACAAATGTAGAGAGAGAGGGAGATATATAGAGAGAGAGAGTGATATCAGATTTTTTCCAACCCTTAAAATGGAAGGAGAGGCCCTCTTTTATAGAGGAACAAAGGTCCAAGCTTCTCTTAGAAGTTTGGAGCAAAGGGGCCAAGCTTCTCTTAGAAGTTAAAGAAAAAAAAGGGCCAAGCTTCTTGGAGAAGCTAGACAAGGGTTCAAGCTTCTTGGAGAAGCTAAAGCAAAAGGGTCAAGCTTCTTGGAGAAGCTAGACAAGGGTTCAAGAGGTTCAAGCTTCTTTAAGAAGCTAAAAACCAAAGGTTCAAAAGGTTCAAGCTTCCTCAAGAAGCTAAAACAAAGGGTTCAAATGGGTCAAACTTTCTCAAGAAGCTAAAACAAAGGGTTCAAAAGGTTCAAGCTTCTTCAAGAAGCTAAAACAAGGGTGCAAAAGGGCCAAGCCTCCCCAAAAAAAGGTCTCGGCCAGAAAAAGTGGCCGATTGATCAAAGAAATGGCTGGCCGACCAAAAACATTGCCGATCGGCCAACACTTTTGGCCAGTAGCAAGAAAACAGGGCCGATGGCCTCAAGCCATGGCCGGTGAGGTATGGGGATGGCCAACAAGCCATTCCCTGCCTTTAGAAGCAAACACACAAGTGTTTGGTCTACAACCGAGCACAAAACAAACAAGTCGAGAGATCTCGAGGCAAGGCGGGTAGCCGAAACCTCTGAGAACTCAAGACGAACACGAACATGGATAATCATCGAGTGTTCAAACAATGACCTCCAAGTCTTCAGGACGGTCAAAAATGGGGTGTCTACAACAACCCACACCTGCACCTGGCACGGCACGGCGGCTGCGGTCGTGTACATGCGTGTGTGGTGGTTTGAGCTAATGTTCGCTTTGTCTATAACTCTTCCCTTCTACAAACTTGGGGTGCCCCTTGGGATCCAACCCAAGTGTTGCCACCTAGAGTTTATATACATACATAAGCTCTCTTAAAGTTTTAATGTGGGACAAGCCTTACAAGGAAACTCACATTAATTCTTTAATTGTCCATTCCACGAACCTGAAAACGACGTCAAGTTCCTATTCACTCATAAGTGGTTTTGACGAACCGTCTTCATCATGTGATTTGCCATGCGACAAAGAACACGTCATCTCTTTGAACCCATCCCAAAGATGTTTGGGACCCACTGAAATTTAGGCTCAAAGTTGGTCTAAAATAAACCTATAAAAATCAAATTTTCCAACAGAGACTACTACTGAGACTAGTCTAATGGTTTAGACTCAGACTTAGCTATGTGGAGCTCATTCTTGATTGATATCTTATCAGTATGTCATTACTCTAAATATAAATGTTGCAAATTTGCTTAACTTCTTCACTTTGCTTCAACTTTGGACTTGAGTGCTTGAAAATATTGCAGATCTATTAATTAGTTTTGAAATATCAATACAACAAATTAATGTTTAGGAATAAATTCACTTTAGGGATGATTTTTTTTTTTTTTGGGTCAAAAATGTCATTATTGTACTTCTAGCGACAAGATTAGACATTTAGTGATGAATTATTATATTTTTTGGACTAAAATTTTATCTAAAAAAAAACCATATTTGGGAACAAGTTATTTTATCCTTTCCTTAGTGACATTTTAAAAAATTTGTCACTTATAGTCCTTTTTCTTGCCTTTTGAGAATACAGAAATTGATTCTCAAATATTTTTTACAACCAAATTTTTACTTTTGGAGACAAAAATTTGGTACTTAAAACTCCAATTTGTTGTAGTGTTTAACTTTAGAATATCCATTAAATGCTTGAAAAGATTGTGAGAAATTCCTTGCCTAAGAGGAGTATTTGAAAAGATTGTGAACGAAGTACTTGCGTATGAAATCTTGATTGCAAGCAGGGCTGGTTTGGGCACAAGCTGGCAAAGCTGCCGCTTTAGTCCTGGAAAATTGACTAAAAAATGTCTCAAATTTTTGTTAATTATCATATTAGCTTATCAAAAAAATCTCAACGAAATTCAGTTATAATTTAAAATTAATAGATGATTGTTTTGTATAGGAAGAAACCAAAAAGCTTATTGATGTGATGAATTATTTGAAATTATTGAATGGTTATATTCCAAATGTATGGATTATATATAGAATACGCTTGATTATATTATTTGTAATTATTCTTTTCAAATTAAAATTGATTAAATGTTACCTTTACTTAGCTATATCAAATGAAAAATTAAATGCATTAGCAATTTTATCCATAAAAAATGATTTAGCTTATAATTTGGATTATGCAAACTAGATTGTAATTTTATAGTTAAAAATCATAGAAAAATGATATTTAAGTGATTTTTGTTATAACTTGTTTACTTTTTGTTTGATATTTCAATTTAGATTATTTTGGTCATTTTCCTTTATTGTAATGTTTAATGTATATTTATGTAAATTTTAATAGATATATATATTGGAAGTAACCTTTTTACGAGTACGGTCAAATTCCAAAAAAAAAAAAAAAGGCACATAATTATTTTTTTTTAAAAATGTGTATGAAAGGCCCCCATGTTTAAAGTTCGCTTTGGCTCCAAAAAAGTCAGAGCCAGAGTGCTTGGAAAGATTGTGTAGGAATTGGTCGTGTTCGACGTATTGCTTTAAAATAGTAATCAACTGCTTGAAGAATTATAGGTGAATTGCTGAGTTTGAAATCTTGCTTGAGATTATCTATCGGGTTCTTGGAAAGACCATGGAGGAATCACTTGAGCTTGAAATCCTACATCATAATCATCAAGTGCTTGGAATGATTATGCAGGAATTGGCATAAAAAGTTTGAAATCTTGCTCCACAATAAATGTCAATCCTAGAAAAGGTTGTCTAGGAATTGCTTGAGTCTAGAATCCAGGATCAAATAATTGTCGAGTTCTTGAAAATATTGTGGAAGAATTGTTTAAAAGTTGCTCAAACTTAAAATCCTAGTGCAGAATAATGATAGATTGCTTAAAAATATTGTCGAGGAATTGCTAGAGTTTGGAATCTTGCGTAGAATAACCACTAATTTCTTTTTGTGTAAGAATTGCTCAAGTTTCATATCCTACTTTGGATTAACAATGGCATTCTTGAAAAGATTGTACAGGAATTGCTTGAGTTTGTGACATTGCTTTAGAATAAGATTCGAGATCTTTTATGGAGGAATTAATGCTTGATTTTTAAATATTGCTTTAAAATATTTGTCAATTGCTTTAAAGGATTGTAGTGAAACTGCATGAGTTTTTTTTTTTTTTTTTTTAAACTTGATTTTGAAGTCTTACTTTAGGATAGTTGTCGAGTACTTGATAATATTATGGAGGAATTACAATAGCCTTCTAGTGTTTATATTGATCATGAGGTGTGTCAACAAAACAATCTTCAGTTTTTCTATAGCCAATTCAAGGCAAAGTGCTGCCCTACTTTACTGGGAATTTCAAACTAGTTAGCAATTAGCTAATTAGTAGACAATGTAATGTAGAACAAATTTACTTATTTTGGGAGGGTATTATTTTCTTCTTTTGGGGTTCTTTCAATCTTTTGATAATCTTGTGAGTAATTTTTCAAACAAAGCTATTTTTAAGAATTTTCTAAAATTTCCATGTTTTTCTATGATTTTGAGGACGCTACTAAACCAAAACAAAATAAAAACTATAATGCATCATTATTTTTATACGACTACATACATATAAAATTTCAGAGGCAAATTAGACTGAACTTTTGTGTGAATCAAGTCCCTCGTTCTAACAGAGTGGTATCAAACTTTGATCACAAATTTCAAGCAATGTGGGAATGCCAATAATGGCTTAAAGCTGAAAACTTTCGTTGGTTAAAGAAAAGAATAAAGATGATCAATATATAAAGCTGTTCCTAAACCATTTGCAGCAAAATCTCTACCTAAGATAGGTATATAAGAAGTCATATATACTTTCTTCACATGACTTCCATCAATGACAGTTCTTTTCTAATCCCAATTAAAATGAGTGAAAACAATGAGTATTGTATCAGTGAGGAAGCTCTTCAAAGGCTTACAGAGGACATTGGTAAGAAAATGGTTGAAGGTGCAGAGAAGACTCAATCCATATCTTCTTCCTCTTGCATTTATAGGGTGCCTGAGGAGATTCGTAAGCAAAAAGAAGGTGCGTATACACCACGCTTCGTCTCTATTGGGCCTCTTCACAGCAAGGACCAACACATTCTCAATTCGCCCGTGCAGAACCTCAAATTGAGTTATGTGAATACCCTTTTTGGTCGAATATCGTCCGAAGAGGGTGGATCGGAAGAAGAAAAGCTTAATAAATCCAAGGAGGTATTAATGGAATGTGTGAGGAAAATGAGAAAGTCATTAGACAAAGCGAAGAAGTGCTATGCCGAAGAAGTTGAGGATGTGCTGGATGTAGAGATGTTGGTGATTGATGGTTGTTTCATACTTGAACTTCTCTACAAATTAACAGACAAGGAGAGCGATAGAGGAAAGGATCCTATCTTCGGCAACATCGTGATGCCCATCTATGTCCAACACGACTTGCTACTGCTTGAGAACCAGCTTCCTTTCTTTGTCCTCAACGAGTTGTTTGACCTCACCGTGGCTCGTATAGCGTGTACTCCAACTTGGACTCTTGGTCAGTATGTCATTTCATATTTTCCTCAGATGTGGAAATCAGAAAACGATGGAACAACAATAGCAACAACAACAACAACAAACAATTACTATGATCATATCCTCGATATTCTACACAACCACTATCGTCATCACGATGTAAATCCAGGAGGCGGTGCTCCTAGCGTGGTCATGCCTTGTGCATCAGACCTCGAATATGCAGGAGCCATGTTTAAAGAGGGTAACAAAGTCGAGTTTTGTAAACCTCCGAGTCCTTTTCATAGAGCTCAATTTAAAATCCCAACTTTGGACCTTTATGACTCAGTCGAGCCATTCTTGAGAAACCTCATTGCTTACGAGCAGTGTTGCCCTGGTGTTCCTGGTTACTTCACATCATATGCAATCCTAATGGATACACTCATAAACACTCCCAAAGACATTCAAGTGCTTGAAAAGGCTGGAATCATACGAAACTATTTAGGCGCCAGTGAAGATGCCTCTGATCTCTTCAACAATCTCTGCAAAGGAATTGTTCTCGGGGATTTCTATTTCACTGAAACAACCAAAGCTGCAGCTGACTACAGCAAGCGTTGTTGGCATGATGCCATGGCACATCTGAGACGTAGATACTTCGCTACTCCATGGACATTCATAGCTTTCTGTGTTGGCTTTATCACTTTCGGTATCTCCATAGTTAAATTCGTCCGTGCTAACTTTCGTTGATATGAATAATTTCTCAATAATGCTAGGATAATTGTAACATGGTCATCTGGCATTGTTGATAATTCATATGTTCCTATGTTGTTCTGTGATGTAGATCAACGTAAGTCAATAAGTTGCCCCTTACTTTCTAGCTTCAACAAGATTTGTACTAGCTAGAATGTCAAGGGCATATCATATGTTTGTAAAATCAGCAAGTCTGGAAATCCAGATTTTGGGCCCGGATTTATGTCATCAATTGAAGTTTGTGGTGAAGATTGAATATTTGTAAAAAAATTATGTTATTTATGGTGCTGACATTATTGTGATTAAATGTTATTTCAATGGACTTTTTAAAAGTAAAATGATAAGCTCTAATTTAATCATGTTCAAACGGATTGAGGTTAAATTGTTAAGGTTGTGAAGGAATTACTTGAGTTTGAATTCTTGATAGTCGAGTTCTTGAAACTATTGTGTAGGAATTGATCGTGTTAGAAATATTGCTTCAAAAAAATAACAGTCAAGTGCTTGAAAAGATTTATCCAAATGACCTCATTTATTGAAGGAGGAATTTCCTAGACCTTTTAATCTCTATGTCTCTAAAAACAATTCAGTGAATTGTTTTGTGGAAAGATGGAATAATGGGCTAGTAAAGGATGGGTTATTAAGATGATCATTAAGACCTTGGTGGGAGGAGGAGCTGAGGGTTTTTCAAAACAGAGTTTCTCTTATCCCATCTCTAAATGCTGGCAGCCAGGATAGGTTGTCATTATGGAGAGCTGATTCTTCCAATGTTTTTTCGATTCAATCCCTATATAAGTGGCTTGAAGCATTGCTGGGGCCCCAAAGTAGGATTACTTTCGCATAGGGTTCAATGTTTTGGGTGGTTGACCTGGAATGTCAGGGCTAAAGTGGCAGAGAAGTTGAAAGTTGGATTGATTATTGATCCACGTCTTGCTCTCTGTCATTTCTACAAATTAGAATTGGAGACAGTTGATCATGTTTTGCTTCTTTGCTCCAAATCTGGGAAAATTTGAGTTGCTTGCATCCAATGGTGGCGAGGGACTAGAATCAGAAAGAAGGTAACAGTTATTTTGGGAGGTGATTTCCTTCTGCAATTTTTTGGACAATCTGGAGACTGGAATGTTTGGAACAAGTTGGTTTTTGATGGAGTGCGACCCAACTAGAAATCCATGATCGAGATTATTAATTTGAGAGTGTCTCTTTGGTCAAAATCAAAACCTAAATCCAAGGATTTTTTGGTGAATGATTTTATCTACACATTCAACAGATTTGTAATTGTGTTGACAATTCTTGAGGTTATTTTGTTGTGTTTCTGTGCGCACCGGTTCAAGCAGAGCAGTGGATCCTTGTGGATTTCAGCTTTTGCTGGTGTTTCTGAGTGTTGTGTGGCTTGATGCAGAGGTCACAGCTTCAGCATTGATAATTCATATTCACAATTAATGGTGTCATTAGTTCTATGGGAAGCAAGGCACTAACTTGGCTGATCAATGGGGCAGAGGCATAGATGTTCATGTCAAGCCCAACAATATTTTCGTTTTGGGTTTGGCGGCCTAGTTTGGCATACTATAAAAAATCTAAAAAGTCAAAAAATCACTATCCTATTTAAGTCACATCATCTTATTTAAGTTACATCACCTCTCTACCACATCACTTCAAACCCAACTCATATTTCATAAAAAGTCAAAAAGTGCACTTATTTAGAACATCTCAAACAACCCGTTTTGTTTTGTTTTGTTTTTTTTTGCTTTATCTGGTCTTGTATTAGCACATGATTGGGCTTCCTTTTCAATACCAACCTAGTTGGGATTGGTTAATATTGATATGATGCTTGTTGCTATTGCTTCTTCTTTATTGATGTTTTGTCTAAGTGTTTGCTTGAACGTTTAGTCTTCATCAATAAGACTTTCTTTTGCTAATAAAAATGAATTGCTTGAGTTTGAAACCTTGCTTCAGAATCACTATTGGGTTCTTGGAAAGAATGTGGAGGAATTGATTGACTTTGCAATTCTACTTCATGATAATCCTCAAGTGCTTGAAACGAGTGTGGAGGAATTGTTTATTTACTCTCAAATCTTGCTTCAAAATAATTGTCAAGCACTAGAAAAGATTGTCAAGGAATTTGATGTTGGGAAGTATATAAAAAAGATGAACAAATAACAATACCAACCCATGAACAAATTAAACCAAGAAATACTCTTTCTAAAAACAAACAATAAAAAAACTCTCTATTTTATTTCTCAAGTATAAACTGAATAGCCCTAAGACTTACAATCTTATTTATTAATCAAACATAACCATATTTATTCATACTTCTTAATTAACTAATAATTTTAAATAATAAATCTTGATATCTTCAAATCTCGTCTACATTAGAATTGCTTGAGTATGAAATTCAACATCAAAATAATTGTCGAGTGCTTCAAAATAATTCAAAAATTCTAATGCAAAATAACAAGTTGAGTGCTTAAAAAGGTTGTGGAAGAGTTGGTAGTGTCTGAAATCTTGATTTTAAAGCATAATTTTACCACTTTCTAACAACAAATTTACTTTCGTTCAAAAATATATATATAATTACTTCTTGTTTTTGTATCACAACAATATTATATGGTTGATATTGTTCCAATATTAGAACTTTGAAGTAATACAAAAATTTTGAGTGTGAATGGATGGGGACTCCTTTGATATTAGGGAAATGTTTAGGACTCTTTTCAGGAATGATCTCTACACCTCTAAAGTAATTCTAATTTTTTATATATGTATAGGACTTACTTATATACGTATAAAATTCATATCATGAATAGTTTAAATTTATTATCATGAATAGTTTAAATTTGTGAGCGCCTTATAGAGTGGAGGTCCCAATCATCACACTTGATATTAATCTCAAATCTCTGTTCTATAATTCTCATGATTAGAAAGGTCATGCTCTTTTTTTCATCATAGGTGGACCCCTCCAAAATATGAGCGGGCTAGGAAGATACGCATTTATGCAATCAACAGTGCTAGGAATTTAAAATATTTTTTAAAAAAGAAAAATAAAAGTTTAATGTATTAAGAATAAATATAAAAAAAAATTTAATAAGTACAACACATATTACTATTATTAAAATATTAAATTTAATAAGTACAACACATATTACTATTATTAAAATATTAAATTTTAAAATAATATAATTTTTAATTTGGATATCAATTTTTAATAAAATTAATATTTTTTAAATCTTCTCATCAAGTCTATAAAATAAGATTCATGTTGACTAATTTTTAAAAATAAAAATAAAAATTTATTACTTTCAAAATTGATGTAAACAATAACATGTTATTCTGTCTTACAATAATATGTTGCTCTGGTAATATTGTCTAACAAAAAAAAATTGATATTTTAGTTTATCCTTACTCAGTTGTGCCCTCCCTCTTTAGGAAATTTATAAAGCAAAATAAATTGAGCTGTCATTTTCATAAAATAAGGGTCTAATAAAAAAGTTTTGACTAAATTTCCTTTTAAAATAATATTTAAAAAAAATATTAAATAACTGAGATACATTTTAAGAGGGAGTCATTACACAAAATTGAATCTACACCGTCCAACAAACCTGAACTGTTTTTTCTATGTCCATATGTGGTATAATACAAACAAATGTGTTAGGTTAAATTGGTGTGAGATTTCTATTATTCTTAAATCATCATTGGGATGACGGTTTGGAACTTAAAACAAAATTAATTATTCACGTCATTATATTTATGACATGCATTAAATGCATGTCGTAATTAGTACATTCTACGACATTTTTTTTTTTACAAGCCGTTAATGTTTTGTCAATAACAGCATACATACCATATAAGTCGTTAATTCATATATTTATAGCATGCACAAGTATGCCGTAAAAAATATATGTTTTTACGACTTACAAAAATATGTTGTAAAATATTTGCATTTAAGACGACATACATTTCATGTTATAAAATATCTTAACTTTACACGGCATGCATTAACATGCCGTGAAAACTTTTGCAAAAAAAAATTAAAATTCAATCCATAATTTTTTTATGGCATGCAAAAGCATGCCGTAAAAAATATATATTTTCACGACATACAAAAATATGTCATAAAATATTTGCACTTAAGACAACATACATTTCATGTCGTAAAATATTATAACTTTACACAGCATGTATTAGCACGTCGTGAAAACTTTTATTAAACAAAATTTCTATCCAATTTTTTTTTTTTGATTTAAAAAAGCTAACAATTTCCAACCAAACTTCTCACCTTACATTTTCCTAATTGAGGACAACGAAAAAAATAATTTATATGTTATTTTATAATTTAGTGTCTCTTTTAAGAGACAATTGCACCCAGTGGGATTTTAAGAAAAAAAATTACATATTTATGAAAAAGTTTATAATTTTAATAATTAATATTTATATGACTTCTCATTAATTTGTAATTATTTTTTTTAAATTACCTTGATTTGATATCTTTCTTTCTTTTAATAATTTATTTATTTTTTACTTTTTAGATGTGTCTAATCTAAATACAACTAAAAAATAAAATATTTGTAAAAAAATATAATAAAATATAATATATATGAAATGTATTAAATTTTATATTTTTTTTAAATTTAGTGATTTTTTAAAAAAATTAAAAAATATTTATAAATTTTATTAAAAAAAAAAGCCAACTTTAACTACTTTAAAAAATTACTAAAAAGAAAATAAGTAAAATATAATTAAATTTCAATCACATTCTCTTTTTGTATTTTTAAATTTTTATCCAAATTTATAATCTAAACAAAATTTTAAGATTTTTATACAAACATAAAAATAAAATATAACAATAAATCTCTAAACATATTTGTATCATATATTTTAATAAACATATAAATTAAGCAGCAATTTACCAAAAATTGGAAGGAAAAAAAAAGGAGAAGAATAGTGCTATAAATGATTGGTTTGATTAGGGTTCAAGGCAACAAGAAGACTTTGCCATATCAAAAATTGATTTTCTGTGTGTCAATACGTGATTTCTCTCTCTCTCTCTCTCTCTCTCTCTCTCTCTCTCATGATCACCCAACTCTCTTTCTCTCGATTGCTCTCGATCTCGCATCCACTCTCTGTGTTCTCTCAATCGATCGGTGACATCTCCACTGTGGGTATCTTTCAATTAATCTATTGATTTTCTACTTCACACTGTTTTTGCTTTGTTAACCCCGGTTCAATTCGTTCTCTCTCTCTTTCCTTTCTCTCCATCGGCATCTGTGAACCTGTGAACGAAGATCAATCGAACACGACGCCATCAATCGCCTCCTTCTCATCCATTTCGATCTCTCCTCTCTCATTCACCAGGTAACTAATTCGTACTTCTAGAGAGAGAAATGAGATAGCAATTTCATATTTGATCGAATATTAGTTTGGAGGAAATCGAACCCTTAGATTTGTCTGAAATTGTTGTGTTTTGTTGCTTTGTTTCTATATTGATTCACTAAAATTATCTGCAAATTATTGCCTCATTCACTGGCCCAGGTTATACTATAGGGAAGTTTGAAAGTAGCTAGAGGCAGGTTTGTAATGATAATGTATGTGGAACATAATCAGCATCGGTTAGAAACCAATCAACAGTGCTCTGACTGGCACTTCGGAGTTTCGATAATAATACATCAGACTCAAACTCCCATAGTGGGAAGGCATCAGATGGATCAAAGAATTTTCCGAACGACAATGGACTGAAGAGCAAGCCATCACCAAAAACTGTATGCTGTGTTGGACTAGTTTTGGACATCAAGGTTTCAAACACACCTTCTGTCATTGGAACACACCATTTTTGTGGATTTCGATCATCTGATCGAACTTCAAGCTGCCTGCAACTAGTCATTGGAGATTAAAAAAAATTCCAAGAATTAGAATTGTGATGAATGATGTATGAGATGGTAATGGTATGGTTCTTATAGTGTGAATTGCTCTTTGGAAAAGCAGAGAACAAATTCTCTTGGAATATATGATGGGCTGCAAAGCTGGAGGAATATTTCTTTATAGATCTTTCCCATTGGTAAGAAAGGGTTGTGGCAGGTTGATTAGTTATGGGTAGATTCTTTGTGCACGGCAAATCAGTGGCTGTCTTCTTCTATGGAGCATGTGGCAAAGCAGGAGAAGCAATTTGCTTGTCAGGGCATACAAAACATGTTCATTCAGGTACTTAATTTTGTTAATCTCTCTCTCTCTCTCTCTCTCTCTCTCTCTTTAGGTTGTGTTGGATCTTGGCTTGTAGAAGGAAAAGAAAAGAAAAGAAAAGAAAAGAAGAGGGGAAAAAGAGAAAAAATTACCTTTCATTTTCCTTTCTTCCCCCTAACAAATTCAAGATCCAAACATAGCCTCAAGTAAATTTGTGCAAGATTTTTGCAGTCTTGCTTTTACTCTTATTTCTGTTCTAGAAAGGAAAATGGGGGTAATTTTCCTGACACTTACTCATGTAAGATGCACAGGCTTTTACTAGTCCTGTAAATTAAGGATCCTGTAGTAAGATGCATGATTAGATGTTTATTAGCATTGTAAACTTAATAATATATATAAAATAAAAAGTAACAACCTATTGCAAGAAAAGTTGTGTGAAAGAAATACTTTCAATGTATTAGATGTTTATTGTCATGACTCATAAAGCACCTCCTCTCATTAGCTTTTTTCCCATAACTTTTTAAGTTTTTGTAATTTTTTTGAAATAAAGTCTGACATAGTACAGATAAGCTATGTGCAATGCAATGTTTTTGGTTCATGGCATCTCTAATAACTACTTTAGAAGAAAGCAGGATTGGTATCAGTTTGGTGGATATTTGAATTTCCGACCATGGAAATACTGTGTGTAGCAGAGGTATAGTTAACATAGAAGATAAAGATATTTTGGGTTTTAGGACTGGTACTGATTACCATTAATTTAGAGGAAAGATGATAGTGGAAGGGTAGGATGAGAATGTGGGAAGGGATTGTGAGATGGCCTTGCTTGTAGTTAACATAGAAGATAAAGATATTTTGGGTTTTAGGACTGGTACTGATTACCATTAAATCTTTGTAGTTATTGCCAAAAAAGGACAAAGAAATATATTTTACCTTTTGGGTAAATGCAGAATGAAACTTACAGCTAAATTGGTGTGTTTCTATTCTAATTTATATGCTTTCTCCTGTTACTATTTTTATTAAGTACACCACTGGCGATTTGCACATAAAACTTCATTAAACTATCTTGCAGAAAATTAAGGGTCAGAGTTTTAAGAATGTTTCTGTCATATGCTATGTTGGTCTTAGAATATGGGAAATCTCACATGGAAGCAGCAATCCTATTTTATATTTTATCCTTTGGCTATCATTTCGAACTAGGATTGTTTAGAGGCTAAAATTAGGATTTCGGAGAACTTTCTATTTTTGCTTCTGTAGTTGCTATCTTATTAATTTTTGTAGGCAAGAATAAATTGATTGGTATTTAAGTACAAATTCGAAGTATTTGATGTTGTCTTTTGGTTCTTCAAATTATTGATGTTTTGATGGGGTTTTTTTTTTTTTTTTTTTTTTTCTTTTCCCTCCCTTCTCACAGAGGTGGTTGTGAGCCCTCCGTATGTGTTCCTACCATTGGTAAAAGATTTGTTGAGGCCTGATTTTCACATTGCTGCTCAAAATTGTTGGGTCAAAAAGGGAGGTGCTTTCACTGGTGAGGTTAGGCCTTATGACTCTGTTTAAGAACACAAAAACTAGGGAAGCTCATGGAATTGGTAATTCTGCTTACAACACAATTGGTTATCCACCTACACAAAGGTCATCTATACTACTTAAAGCACATTTTTATTACTTGGAAATGACTACTCTAGCTGAATAACCACATTTTCTTATTTGAAATAATTGTTTCTAGCTGATAGGTCAAGGGCTAGTAAAAGCAGTTTATTACAGGCCCTATTCCCTGCTATTGGAGGACACTATCAGCCTTATGATAGAACAATTCTATGAAACCTTGTCTATTAAGGCTGATAGAACAATTCTATGAAACCTTGTCTATTTTTTCATTTTTTCTTTTAATGTTTCAGTCACGTGAACTTTGATGGTAGAGCTATGAATGAGACCACTGCAAAATTGGTAAGGTTTTACTTTTGGATTTATATTTGGTATTATTAAATTTCAGCTTCTATAAGTTTCTTTTGCCATTTCATTATGCTTCTAAAGAGAAATTGGATGAGTCGCTCTTCAAAGTATGAATATCTATATTATGAACTGTCTTCCACCATTTCCTCCTTAAGTAAAATAATAATGCTAGCTTAAATCTTTATTTGCCATTTTATTTTATTTATGAAGAGTTAACTTTTAGGGATTTTTCCTACCTTAGCAGCACAACTCTTCAGCACCTCATGGTTCGCAAAATGTTACCTCATGTCCAACACTATTTGTGGCTAATTTGGGGCCATCTTGTTCGGAGGAGGAGCTAATTCAAGTATTTTCAAGGTTTGGAGAAATTATTTTTGTTCTTTGTTTTCCTAATCTATGAAGCTTGTAGAACTTAATTAAAATGTATAGGTTCATAGATGTGGGAGGTAAGTAAATATTCTCTAATCGTTGAAATGTCTTGATGTAATTAACCTTATTTTTTATATTGTGCTGCTAACAGTAATATAAGAAAATGAGATTATGGAATAGCTATTGGCCAACAAGGCTCTTTTAAGAAACCATGTCCTTTAGGCTTTGGTTATTTCAAAGAGGGCTATGTGAGAAATTCATTGGGCTCAATGGAAAGTCTATGATCAAGTTTCAAAAAGAAAGGCTTCGATTAGCAGGATTTGCCCCAAAAGAAACCTAGGAAGCACTTTTTAATTTCTGAAAAGAGTAATGTGATTATAGGACTTTGAATTGTTGCACCATATTATAATCTTTTAATTCAGTTTTTTTAAAGAAAGATAATTGCCTTGTTTCATACAAAAGGAACTATAATATATATCTCTGCAAGACTGATTTTGCTTGTGTAACTGTATATTTGAGAACTGAATGGTGGTTATGATTCATGGTGTGGTTGGTACTGCCTAAGATCTACAGCACTATTGGTTATCAAAATCTTAGATATATTTTTATTTTCAGGGACCTATTGTTACATCAATTCGAGCATTATTGACACCTCATCCAATGAAGGAACTCCGTGTTAAGGTAAGGTTCCCTTCAGCATTTATTTATTTATTTTCTGTTCCTTTGAAAAGTTATTCGACAATTTATTTGGATTTCATGTCTCTTTTCTGGTTAAGATCTTAAGATCGATACACGAAACTATGATTTGAAAAGAATGTATAAAGAGGGGTTATTTGGGAAGTTGTTAATTTTGTATAGCCATGTGACTCACTTTCCATGATCATTGCATTTTGGCTTTCAACCTTATTTCAATGTTGGACCTGTTTATATTTTTGTCCAGTAACTTTTGAGGCAGTCTGTTAAGTTCAATTTATCCAATAAGTATTTAACCTTTCAGTGGTTTTGTTTCAGGGAGCTTATCTGCATCATAAAGAAATCAAGGCTACCCAGGGTATCAAGATTACTACCCAGGTGATGTTAATATTCAAAATATTTATACTATTATACAATACAATTACTTGTGTTTTCTTTCTGCATCTTACCTGGAGGCTGAAACTATACTCTTTTGAAAATGCAAATGACGTTTCTCCTACTTGTGTTATGAAAGGCAATAAGGGTATCAAAAACTTGAGTTTCACTCAAATGATGGGAGGAATTCTGTAGAGTAATACCTCATCTTCACATTACATACTTTTCATTTATTTCATTTAGATGAACCACCTCATCCAATAATCACTTTTACTAGTAGTTCTGACACTGTAAAAGTGCCTCAATGCATGCATATTCTTATAGTGTGAGTGAGACATGGATGGACAATCTAATGGTGAATGGAAATGCATCGGATAAAATTAAATTGGAGATTATGGATTTATTTTAATGTTATTTTCTTACTTATGATTAATAATTAATTATGTTTTAATATTTTATTAGTCTTTAATTATTGTAGTTTTTATTTTTTTGGTAACTTCAATTAGGGTTCCTAGGATGCCTGTATACAGGCCTTTTATGTAATGTTTCTGGAGTCTAAGATATTGAATTGAGGTTTGATAATCAGATAAGAGAATTAGGGTTTATTTTATTTTGTGTGGCCTTTCTTTTATTTTTATTTTCTTTTGATTACTCCATGCAGGCTGTCCAACATCCAAATCCCAATTGACACTTCTTCGCACACTCTTATGAAAAGTTTGATGCCATGATGTTCAAAAGCAATGTTTATATGCTTAATGGTAATGGATATTGAATGATTCTATGATTAGCAAATGTGCATATTTCTTAACTTCGACTTCTGCTTAAACTCTTCGCGTCCAAATATATGTATATGATTTCCTTAGGAGTTCTATTTTTTGTAAGTGGCATATATCTTAGAATTGATATGAAACACACAGCTTATAGTTTTCCATTGGTTGATATTGATATTAACTTCTTGTAGTGAAAGGGCCCTATCTTAAGCTCTTAGGGACTACTTGATGTTATGAAGATCCAAGCTTATGGTACTGAAAGTTTACAAAATGAACTTAATCCATTCACCTTTTTTGGCTTTCTCCTTCGTAGTTGCACTGTATCTATTATCCTTTTTTAATTAAATTCTTTTTGGTAATCTTTTGTGTCTCTCTTAACAGGTACTAATAGGTAGAGGACGGAATCACATAATGGGATTATTTGATATGGTGATGATAAAAGATAATCATATATCAGTAGCTGGAGGTGTCAAAGATGCTCTTAATTTAAACTATTCATCTATCATATATCATGAAGGGACCTGTCAAGATACCCACCAAGGTTCTTCATATCACTACCAGGAAGTCCCTTTGTGGTGAAGGTACTTAGTTTAGAAATATCTTGATCTATTGCTTGATGTTATTATACTGGTTGGTAGTTTTGATTAAAAGAGCATACAACTGCAATTGTAACATTTTCCATTGGATTGTGAATTTGTTTCTATGTTTAACTATTCACCGAGGTTTCCATGTATTTATGTCCTGGCTGATTGTTTTTTTGGGTAGTTTATTGTAATGTTTTTGTACATTGGTCCGTAGCAAAAAATCCGGTTTTTAGTAGTGAGATTAGTGAATTTTATGATTTGGATACTTTTCTTGGTTTGTATGTTTGTGAGGTTGTTATCAGCTTGATATGATAGAAGCTGAGGATGAAAGTTAATATGCAGTTGTTTGGTGTATGAATATTAGTTTTTTTTTTTTTTTTTTTGCTTACTTCATAGTTGCTGACTCTGCTTGGTTTGTTTACAAGTTGTTACATTTTATAAGCTATTATTTGCTTATTGTTAGGCAAAGTTATACTCCTGTATATATATATATATATATATTATTAAAAATAACCTTCTACGGCATACAAAATTATGTCGTGAAAAATATAATGATTTATGACAAGCAAGAAAATGTCGTAAAAAATTATATACGGCATGTAAAGTATGTCATAAATATATTAAAAATGACCTTCTACGGCATACAAAATTATGTCTTGAAAAGTGATGATTTATGACATTCAAAAAAATGTTGTAAAATATTATACACGGCATACAAAGTATGTCATAAATATATTAAAAATAACTTTCTACGGCATGCAAAATTATGCCATGGAAAGTATGATAATTTATGGCATGACAAAAATGTCGTAAAAAATTATATACGGCATACAAAGTATGTCATTAATGTTTAATTTATTACTTTTTACAACTTTTCTTGGATGCCGTAAATGACGCTCAACTTTTCACGGCATGTCATATAACGGCATTTGTGTGCATGCTATGAAAGAGTTTTTATGGCATGCATTACAAGCCATAAAAAGTCAAATTTGTTGTAGTGATTATACCATGAAAAGTTACATAATTTTTCAATTTGTGCATAAATCAATCATAAAATTAGGTATGATTCTTTTATTTAAATTTGAAACTTACAAAAAGACAAAATCTAATTCATTTAAAAGGATTAACTTTAATTTTGTAATTGGTTTTTATGTTCCTAAAATCTATCATTTTTAAATTATATATTTCATTTTTTATATTGTAATAATGGTAGTAGTGGTGGTGGTGATGGTATGATAGTGATGGTGGTGGTATCAGTAGTGGTGGCATGATAGTGGTGGTGGCATGATGGTGGTAGTGACATTGTGATGATTGTAGTGGTAGTGGTAAGTTTATGATAGTGTATATCGGTACTTATATTTAATATTCATGAATTTAGTCAGAATTAAGCAAACTTTAATATGACTTAAAAGTTTTATAAATTTTAACTTATAAAAGGCATTTAAATTTTTAAGTAATATCAATTATGATTATTAAACAAATTTAATTAATTATCACTTAATACATTTAATTTTAAGTGCTAATCATATTATTAAATACTAAATGATTGACAAAACTTACTTCACCAGACTTCACTTCAATAAAATAATATCATCATTCATCATTCTACTGAATATTTTATTTTATTTTATTATTATTATTATTTTTTATCCTAGTCGAACCCTCTAAGATATGACTTAGATAATTGGGATTCTATCATTTTTACCTCTAAACCCTGAGGATGTTCACGTTTTTGCACTATAGCAATTGCAATTCTTATTTACTTTGTCGATTAAAAAAAATAAAATAAAATAATCCTCCATTAAAACAAACGTGGCAATTGGGTATTATAACAAAAGCATTCAAACCGATTATAGCATTCTATACAAAAATATTATATAATTTTCAATTTGTACAACATTATACTATTAGCATTCCCTACAAATGCATTAAAATAAAATTAAATTAAAAAAAAAAACACAAAAATAGGCTAAAAAACAAGAGATATATTGTAATCTTCACAGTAAATAGAGAATAGATTTAATTCACACTTTAATTTTTAAATATATGTTTATTTATTTTCTTTTCGTTAAGCAAATATTATCATATATACTTTAGTGCAAATGCAAATAAAATATTTATTTACTATTGAGAGGGCATATTTGCACCGTTAGTACGGTCGAGCTACAGTAGCGCGGGTTGTGACAGACCTCACGGCGCCGCACTATCTCCTCTGCTAACATGGCCCGTGGATCTGTTTTGCACGGTCAAAGAGATCGTCCAACCAGGCATGAACTAAGGCCCGACCGAGCTGTGGCTAGGTAGACATTTGGCAGAGCACGTAATGACGTGTGGCAACCGAGCTAAGGGCCCGGGCTAGACTAAGGACGCGGCGAGGGCCGGCATGCCTCTAGCTGGTCAACCGAGATAGATGGACTTCGGGCAACCAAGATTAAAGGAAGAACGGGAGGGCGGCATGCCTCGCAACCGGTTAGCCAGGATGCACCGGTCGAGAACAGCTCGGCCATGAGAATTGGATATTTGCCCCTTTGCCAAGGAATAGATCGGCGGTTCCTAGCTCGGTTGTGTGCTTGTGGAGGCAATTCTCCACAAGGGATAGGCCGGTCGTAGTACTCCGGTTAAGTATGCCACCTGGGCCAATGGTGTGAGGGAGAGGAAATCTGCTCCAAGCACGCGTCAATACCGTTTGGCAGTTCTGCATGTACTGGTTGGAGGACTGAACCTTTACACGCGTAAGGTGGTAAGAGGCGAGCACTGCCACCTGTCCAGGGAAGGACAGCAAAGGAAGTGCGCACACAATCCTGAGGCTGCATGGCTAGCCTAGAAATAGGAGTGGGAGGGTGAACGTTGGAGGTAAGTAACTAAAAGCAATTTTGTGCCATCTGAAACTCACTTTCTCTCTCTAACAGCCTCCTTCTTCCCCAAGAGGTCTGACTTGATCATCGGAGGGTCTATCCAGCAAACCACCGCCGGGCAGCTCACCGTTTCTGTGTTGCCAGGTTAGACGCCGTCACGAGAAGCTTGGAGTCCAAGGAGTACGGAAAGCAGAGGATATTTCACCCCCATACAATTGGTGCCGTCTGTGGGAAGTCCTTTGACATTCAACCCTTGTTCTTCAAGCCTCTTCGACCATTTCCATGGCCAACAACAACGAAATTCCACTGTCCGTCGTCGATGGTGTCACTCCGGAGTATGTCCGAATGAGAGATGGCCCCCCGAATGTTTCGGCTGTGGCGGGCCTAGAAACTTCTTCGTGAGGTGCGCGAGACAAACGCGGGAGGAGTTCTAATCGTTCGAAGAGTGCAGAGGGCCGTCGGCGGCGGGGGGAGTCCCATGCACAGCGCCTGGAGCACAAACTCAAAGACCAAGACGCCCTCATTCGCAAGACGGCGGCGGAGATGGAGATGCTGAAGCGCCAGATTAAAAGGAAGGGTGTTGCTAGAGAGGGCAACCTCAGTGAGCGCACCCCATCCCCTCGTTCTAGCAGTCACCGCCAGGAGAGGACTGACTCTCTCTCCATCACTAGGAACTATGGGGTTGGAGATTCTGACCAAAGGGAGGGCAGATCCCTCACTCGCGACAGCACATACTGCGCCTCACGCTTGTCATCGACGTCGAGATACTCTTTCTCCTCCCGTTCCGAAGACCTGAGGAATGTGTTGCAGGAAAGGGCTCGCCGTCGCGAGGCTCTGACAGTGCCGGCATTGCAGAGGTTGAGCGCTCCAGTTCGCTGCAGCGAAGAAGTGGCGATGCCAGCTCCCAGAGTGATAGCCCCTGCGCTGGTGGACAAAGAGTTGGCGAGACTTACAGCCATGCCGCTGTCTCCAGAAATTGAGAGTACTCCACTCCCTACCGGATTCCACCAGCCAAAGTTCACTTTATACGACGGCAAGACAGATCCGTTCATGCACGTGAGTCATTACCAGCAAGTAATGGCTGGCCACCGGCGCAATGACGCCCTGATGTGCCTCATATTCCCAGTAAGCTTGGGAGAGCTGGGCTTGAAGTGGTTCAAAAGACTCCCGGAGGGGAGTATCGAAGGGTGGCAGCAACTAGCGGAAGCCTTCGTCACCAGATTCAAAACCAACATTCGCACACCGAAGGAGGTCGACCATCTCTTGGGCGTCAAGATGGAATCTGGAGGTTCATTGAAGGCCTACAATGCGAGGTACTGGGAAACTTACAACGAGATCCTCGACTGCCCCAGCAATCTGGCGATCACTCAGTACAAGCGGGGTCTCCCAGTCGAACATAGGCTGCGAGACTCGCTCACGATGCACCAGCCCACCGCTATGGAGTCCTTGATGCAGCGGATCAATGAGCACATCCGTGTGGAGGAGGATGCTACCTCTACGACCGAGAAGGTTAATCAGGTCGCGATGGACCAAAAGGTGGTAGGTAAAGTTCACTCGGTCGGGCAGGAGGATAACCGCCCAAATGGCCGGTCAAAAGATCAACGCTGTGGCCCAAACCGCGATGACCGAAATAAGGGTCGCAGAAACGACCGAGCTAACGCTCCTCATGACGCAGTGGACGATGCCAAGAGAAAATTGAAGGCGGGGACTAGAATCACCACAGTCTTTAAAATCCCTATCTACCGCATTCTGAGCGAGATCCGAGGCGAGCCTTTTGTCTGCTGGCTGACCAAGTTGAGGAGTGTGCAGAGAGGTTTCAATTCAAAATATCCCTGCACCTTCCATGAGGAACGGGGGCACCGAACAGAGGACTACTTGCCGCTCAAACAACACTTGGAAGAATTAGTGGCGGTCAGGCATCTTGACCAATACATAGATGGGGGTATGAAGGCCGCACCATCAGGACAAACCGAACCAAACGGCCTAGCTGCCCTGGACGCGGCGCTGCAAGGTGTAATCAACGTCATCCATGGCATCATTGAACCGGCCAGGGTTTGCGAGCTGAGAGGGATGATCAAGAAGGCCGAGCACATGAGGGAAGTGCTCTCCGTTCAGCCCGCCGTGAAGAAAGGGAAGATCGAGGAGAAAGACGTCCTTACCTTTTCAAGCAAGGATTTGGAAAGGATCCAGATGCCCCACAATGATGCCCTAGTGGTAACTTTTCGCGTCAAAGACTTTGACATCAAGAGAATCTTGATCAACCAGGGGAGTTCGGTCGAGATTATGTACTATGACGCCTTCAAGTAAATGAAGCTGGAAGACAAGGACTTAGCCCCTGCAACGTCTCCTTTGGTTGGATTCAACTCACAGCCGGAGTGGCCGGTGGGAAGATCATATTGCCCGTCAAAGCGGGTTCAGTTGTGAAGTAGGTGGAATTCTGGGTGCTCAAGGTCCCATCTACTTACAACTTAATTTTGGGCAGAGGCTGGCTGCACGCCATACAAGCAGTAGCGTCGACTTACCATCGGGTTTTGCGCTTTCCGACGCTAACCGGACAAATAGAAGATGTTTGGGAAGACTAGGTAATGGCAAAACAATGCTTCGTTGCAGTAAATGGCAGCCGAGCAGCCAAGGGGTTCGTCCAAATGATTGAGGGACCCGAGGGAAAAGAGGTCCTTGAAGACGTAGGTAGGAAGGCCGAGGAAAAATCGGTCGAGGATTTGGTGGAAGTCTTGTCGGCGAAACGACCCAACTAAGTTCTTCCTCTTGGGATCATCTTTGTCTAGCACCGAGCGGGTAGATTATGTCAACTTCTTGACTTCCAATTTGGAGGCTTTTGTGTGGACGCCTTATGATATGCCTGGCATCGACCCGAGCTTCATTTGCCATCAGTTGAATGTCTTCCCCAATGCACGGCCAGTCATCCAAAGGACACGCCGCTCAGCCTTGCACTATGCCGAAGTAGTGGCCGAGGAAGTGAAGAACCTGCTGGAAGCTGGGGCCATAGAAGAGGTGCAATACCCTCGGTGGATATCCAATACGGTGGTGGTCCCAAAGAAGAACGGTAAGTGGCGAGTCTACGTTGACTACAAGACGGCCAACTGTGCTTGCCCAAAGGATTGCTTTCCCCTTCCTCGAATTGACCAGTTGGTGGACTTAACCACTGGCCATTAGAGGTTCAGCTTGCTGGACGCATATCGTGGCTACCACCAGATAGCCATGTATGAACCGGACCGAGAGATCACATCGTTCATTACCCCCAGAGGGTTGTATTGCTATAAAGTCATGCCATTTGGGCTGAAAAATGTCGGAGCAACTTTTCAACTGATGGTGACAAAGATGTTCGCCCCGCTGTTGGGCCGCACCATGGAGGCTTACATCGACGATATGGTGGTAAAGAGTAAGGAGAAATCTCAGCACCTCTCCGACCTAGCAGAGATGTTTGCTATACTTAAATGCCACAAGCTTCATCTGAATGGCTCTAAATGTGCCTTTGGAATCGGCACCGGGAAGTTTCTGGGTTTTCTGGTCACAAACCGAGGGATTGAAGCCGACCCATCACAAATCAAGGCTATACAAGACCTGGAGTGCCCAAACTCCACGAAGGACGTGCAACATCTTACAGGGATGGCAGCCGCGCTGAACAGATTTATCAGCCAATCTTCAGATCGTTGCAGACCCTTCTTCAGAACTTTGCAGACCAAGTTCTTTTAGGACAACGAATGTGACCGTGCACTGGCAGACTTAAAAGCATACGTCTCCTCAGCTCCTATCTTAGTCACGCCTCAGCCGGGCGAAGAATTGTATCTCTACTTGGTAGTCTCTGAGCATGCTGTGAGCGCCATCCTAATCCGCGCTGAAGGCATCCAGCACCTGCCCATTTTCTATGTAAGCAAGACTCTGCTCCCGGCCGAGACAAGGTATCTTCCGCTGGAAAAATTAGCGCTGGCCCTGATGTTGGCATCGAGAAAGCTGGCACACTATTTCCATGCTCATACAATCATTGTGCTAACCGAGTTTCCACTCAAGGTGCTCTTTGAAAAGGGAGACTTTACTGGGAGAATTTTGAAATGGGCCGTGGAATTGGGACAGTACGACATCAAGTTCCGCCCGCGCACCGCAATCAATGCTCAAGCTCTCGCAGACTTTGTGGCAGAGTTCGCCCCTGGAACGCATCCAGTTTGCCCGATTGATTTGGCGGGCGCGGATTTAGCGCAGGCAAAGGAGACAAGTGTCGACTCACAAATGAAAGAAGGGCAAAAGGCGACCGAACTGGCGAAACCGGGTGACTCATCGGACGACGGACTCAACAAGGACAAGGAAAGAGACCAGAATAAACCGATCAGAGACTTGGAACTGAGAAGCTCTGAAAACCCTTCTGACTGTTGGAAGCTGTTCATTGGCGAGATATGGAAGCTCTTCGTCGATGGGGCATCCAACAGGCATGGGGTCAGGCTGGGTATCGTACTGACTTCTCCAGACGGGCTGATTATCGAGTAGGCAATTACGCTCGGCTTCCCTACATCCAATAACGAGGTGGAGTATGAGGCCCTCCTCATCGGGCTAAGAAGCGCACTAAGAATGAAAGCATCAGCCCTTATGGTATTCAGCGATTCCAAACTGGTGGTCAATCAGGTCTCAGGGGAGTATGAGGCAAGGGATGAGAGCATGGCCAAGTATCAAGCCTTGGTGCGTGCAGAGATCAAGAAGTTCGACGCCATAAGAGTGGAACAGATCAACCGCGAAGAAAACAACACGGCTAATGAATTGGTCGGACTCGCTTCTGCTCAGACAGCTTTTTCTAACCCCTTAATGATAGAATTCTTACCTCGACCAAGTATTGAGGAACCAGAAGCGACCGAGGTACTCTGCACCGACTTGGGTCCTTTCTGGATGGATCCCATCATCGCCTTCCTGAAAAATAGGGTTTTACCGGAAGAAAAGAAGGCGGCCAACAAGATCCGGGCCAAGTCAGAGCGGGTTTGGCTCTCCCCGTCTGGAGCCTTGTACAAGAAGTCTTTCACCGGGCCGTATCTGAAGTGTGTCCATCCCACAAAGGTGGAAGCTTTTCTCTATGAGATCCATGAAGGCATCTGCGGCAGCCATACTAGGGGCAAATCTTTGGCTTACTGAGCAATTTCCCAGGGTTATTGGTGGCCATGCATGCAGGCGGATGCGCAGAAATACGTTCGCAGGTGTGAAAAGTGTCAGAAGTTCGCTCACCAGATCCACCAGCCAGCTAGAGAATTGCTCCCCCTTACAAGTCCTTGGCCGTTCGTGCTGTGGGGGTTGGATATTGTTGGACCACTCCCAGCAACACCGGGTAATCGCAAATTCTTTATCGTTGCCACTGACTACTTCACCAAGTGGGTTGAGGCCGAGCCGCTGGCGACCATAAAGGAGAAGGATGTGAAAAAGTTTGTTTGGCAAAATGTTATCACTCGCTTCGGCATTCCAAAGGCCCTCATCTCGGATAACGGCACTTAATTCGATGGGAAACTCTTTCGCGGATTTTGCAAGGAGCTGAAGATCGAATTCTACAATTCAACGCCGACCTATCCTCAGTCAAATGGCCAAGCAGAGGCCTCGAACAAGACCATCCTGGACGGGCTGAAGAAGCGGCTTGAGAAGGCCAAGGGAAAGTGGGCAGAGGAACTCCCTAACGTACTCTGGGCATGCAGCACTACGCCAAGGCGGTCAACCAGGGAAACTCCGTTTGCCTTGGCCTATGGCATGGAAGCCATTATCCCGTTGGAAATTGGCATGCCAACCATCTGGTCTAAAAGCTTCCAGCCAGATTTGAACAATGAAGTAGTAGCATTGAAGCTAGACCTCGCCGAGGAAAGAAGGGATTGGGCACTAATCCACATAGCGGCCTATCAGCAAGAACTCTCCAAGAAATACAGCAAGGCTGTGCACCCCAGGCTGTTCAAGATTGGGGACTGGGTCTTAAGAAAAGTGCTGAGCAACACGGTGGTCCCAAGCGAAGGGAAGCTCGGTGCAAATTGGGAAGGACCGTACAAGGTGACTGGTCTCGCTGGCAAAGGGGCATACCATCTGGAAGATTTTGATGGCAAAGCTGTCCCCAGACCGTGGAATGCAGCCAATCTTAAGATCTTTTACTTTTAAGATGTAATTGCTTTTATTGATTAGCTTTCTAGACCTTTAGCCTTTTGGCATTTGATGTAAGTATAGCACTACTTTTTGTAATAAAAAATAGCCCTCTTGTTGTTTTGCATTGCATCCTTCTGTACAATGACACCGCAAGGATACAACGCCACTATGGATACCAATGGCAACCAGGCTGGTTTTCCGTCGCCGGTATAGACGAAGACCGCGCAAACAGTTAGTGAATTGTCTAGTGAGATAATTGGTGTATCGCCCAATTTACATAATGGCCGAGCTGGCTTTTGCTCGCCCAATTGGGATGTTGGCGTCCTGCAAAACTTCAATGAAATATTGGTGTTTAGACCAATCCATACGCCGAGCTGATTTTGCTTGGCAAAATTGAAATGTTGGCGTTTTGTCCAACTGGCGAGAGACAAGCTAACCTTGCTCGATGAAAGGAAATGTTGGTGTCCTATCCAACTCAAAGGCCGAGCTGATTTTGCTCGACCATGACGGAATATTGGTGTTTTGTCCAATATGTAGGCCGAGCTGGTTTTGCTCGGCCAAAATGAAAAGTTGGCGAGTTGTCCAACTTCTTTTACGGTCGACCTGATTTTTGTCAGACCAACTATAGGACTTGGCATGATTGCGCGGCATAGCGGATTTGCCAGTTGTGCTGCATTAAAGTTTGAATCAAGAAATTTTTGCACGTGCAAACCGAACAGGAGTACAAGATAAACGAGCAAAAAGTTGAAGTTTCATTAATTAGGAAAGTTGCAGTACAAAGAGGGGGCCTAGCCCAGTTACATTTAAAAGCAACGGAAAGAAAAGAAACAAAAACAAAGAATAAAATAGAAGGGGGCATTTCAGTCCAACTCCAGGTCAACATCGACGGTTAGCTCGGCGGACTGGGTAGTCTGCTCGGTCGTGCCCTCCTCGGCCCCATCTAGGGCGCCTTCCACAGCTACCTCTCGCTCGGCCTCCACTTCCCCGATACTTTGAGTAGCGTCAGGAGAAGTCTGCTCAGCTGGTTGTTTGGCCGCCGCTTCCTCTTCGGCTGCTTTTTTGGCCTTTTCAATAAGCCTTTTTTGCACGGCACTCGCATAGGCCTGCATGTAAACTGGGATATAGGCTGCGGGGGGATTCAAGAACATATCGGCATCTTGACCAAGGCCAACTTTTTCCACGGCAGCTTTCCAACCGCACTGGAAAAAGATGTCCTTGGTCGCTTGGACCTGCCGCTCGTAAGTCTTCTCACCCTGTGCGTATCCTCGGTCCTCGGCATCATCAACAGCCTTGTCTTTTTCTTCTTTGTGGGTATTGCGCAGTTTCCTCAGCTCGGCGAGGTACCGGGCCTTCGTTGACTTCACGACCCGCTGCTTGTTAGCTTCAGCTCGGTCAACCTTGTACCTCAAGTCATCTCACTCGGCCGCAATAGCCTCCTGCGCCGCCTTAAGCTTCGCTATCTCGGCCTCTTGGGCCTTGTTCTCGGCGATGGCATCGCGCAGACTCTGCTGCACGGCGATCATGCGCTCGTGGGCGAGGTAGTTCTTTTGCGCGGCCTGCAAACAAGCAAAAGATTGTCAGTATAAAGGAAACCAAGCAAAAATCGGGCTACAACTAAAAAAAACAAAAAGGAGTGACAATTTACCAACACAATGGATTTTGCCGTCGAGCGGAGGACCTTTAGGTCAGAAAGCTTGTCATGTTTTTTCATATCGGCGGGCAGGATCAATCCCTTGGTCATGTTAAAACCAAGCGAGTAGTCCTTGTCTGCATAGACCGAGTCTGCTGCAGAAACAGCTTGGCCCTTGTATTTAAATTCTGGCGACCAGACCGGGAGGGGGCACTTGGGCTCTTTAATGGCCCGCTGATTTGTTGTTTGGTCTGGTCCCCAACGTCTGTCGAAGTCTGCTCGGTGGACTCCTCGTCCACCAGGTGTTGACTGGTCAGATACTTCCTCGGCGTCTTCTTCGGCCGGCCGGCTGGTTGTTCATTGGCTAGAGCTAGCACTGCGCCTTGGGTTTGCTTGGCTGGGGTGTAGGATGTTCCCCCAATTGCCTCCTGTGGTTGCGACTCGGTTTGCTCACCGGTGATCATTGATTTGATAGCCCGGATTTTTTCCATTTCTTGCTCGGCAGTGAGGGGAACTAGTCTGATCGGCGGAAGATTTGGGTCAGGTTCAGGAGAAGGCGCACGAAGAAAGTCGGTGACCCGACTTTTGCGCGGTGCTTGGTAATGGTAGGTCGGTTCAAAGCCGAGCAGTTTTGAAGACTCCCTCTCCTCGGCTGGGTGACGCAACAGGACTCTAATAGCCTCTTGGTTAGCCCAGTTGTAGTCCTCTGCTAAGTGCTTGTAATTTGCAAAAAGAAGCAAGTGTTAAACCGGCAAAGAGAGAAACTAATGCAGGAAGAAGATAGGGCGATTACCCGAGCTACTCACCAGCACTGCCAAAATCTTTCTTAATGTACCAGCCCAATATGGGTGCCTCGGTGTCCTCGTAATTACCGGACACCCATAGGAAGTCATCATCGTTGGTCTCTTTGTCCGGGTTGCCCTCGATGAGTTTTGCTCGGCCCTTCTTTACTTTCAGGTACCAGCAAAATCCACCTTTATTTTTACTAAGGCTGTACTGATGAAAATTTTCAGCAAGACCAAGATTGAGACCGAGCCTCCAGTTTAGCTCGGCGACACCGTTTATTATTTTGTACGTGTTGTTGGAGACTTGGGTCAGGCAAATCCTTGTCTGCCACAAAAATTCGCAGATCAAGGGTTGGACCGGGAAGTGAAGTCCTCCCTCGACTATAGACGCGACCGTGAAGGGGCACCGGTCTAGGTCGCCCCAAGGGGTATCTCCCTTCTTGGCGAGCTCTAAGATGACGTCGTCTGGGATGTTGTACTCCCTACGAAACTTAGCTAATGCACCGGGCGAGCTCACCATGAATCGGTACTTCCCCATCTATCTTGGTTTTATTTCATTGGACTTTGAGCTTCACCAGTGATGGTTCTGAACTGGCCTGATCGGTCCTAGTTTGTTCTGCATTGTTGAAAAATAAGCCCAAGGGTTAGCATGGCAGAAATTGCACGGCTCATATTGGAACTCTTAGCTCGGAAGAAAGGTTTTAGGGTGTTTGGCCGGTCTAACCCCTATCTCGGCTCAACGGAATGGTTGTGTTAGCCTTCTTGATTTGGTTCTGATTCTATTTTCGGCTCGGTCAAGACAAGTTTTAGCTCGGTTCAGTCCTATTTACCGATCTATTGAGTATCTAGCTTGGTCGCGGCCTCAGCGAGAAGCCACAAACCAGTTTTTGCTCGGCTGAGGCTCTAACTATAGATCTAAGTGAGCATTTAGCTCGGTTCTACCCAGATTCAAATTGTTCATCCCAGGAGTGGGGCAAATCCATTCGAACCAAGGAGGAACAAGGGGCACAGAGGCCTCTTCCATTCCCTACAGTTTCCATTTGCCCTAGGGTGTATGGGTTCTACACATAAAAGGCAACAGCGATGGCCCCAAGCAGAGGGCACAAAGAACAGTAAGCAAAACCCAAAAAAAAAAAAAATGATTGAAGAACGCAAGCATTGAAAATGAGGAACTCGAAGAACTCGAGTATGAGTGTATGAGAGAAGGATAGAATGGCTTACCCAAATCAGATGCGAAGCAGGTTACAGCACATGAGCTTTGTTGCAGTCTTCTGAAAGGATGTAGAATGAGCAAAGGGGAAGCACAAAGACAGCAACCTCAGTGGGGACAGCAATGGCAGAGTTGGGGCATTTGAAGGCTAGGGTTTTGAGGCCTGAGAGAGAAGGATGAACAGTAAGGGTCGAAATGACCCTTCGTTTGTGCATAAAAAATGGGGGAAAACCCAAACGGCGGTAGCCGTTTGAATTCTGCGCGTGGAAGATAGCTGGGCTATACAGCCCAATGGAGTGAGGCCACGTGGCATTGAGAACACGGCTGTTAGTACGGCAGTACGACGCTTGACAAGACTAATGAGGCAATGGCTGACCAAATGGGATAGCTCGGCAACGGATTTGGCTCCAATCACTCTCGGCTTGTACTGGTACAACTCGGTGACCGTTAGCTCGGACATGGTGGTAACCCCGATCATGATTTAGCTCGGTCGGGGTTAAGGGGCAATTGAGAGGGGATATTTGCACCGGTAGTACGGCCGAGCTACGGTAGTGCGGGTCGTGACAAACCTCACGACGCCATGCTATCTCCTTTGCTAACACGGCCCGTGGATCTGCTTTGCACGGTCAAAGAGATTGTCCAACCAGGCATGAACTAAGGCCTGACCGAGTTGTGGCTAGGTAGACATTTGGCAGAGCACGTAGTGGTGTGTGGCAACCGAGCTAAGGGCCCGGGCTAGACTAAGGACGCGACGAGGGCCGGCATGCCTCTAGCTGGTCACCCAAGATAGATGGACTTCGGGCAACCGAGATTGAAGGAAGAACGGGAGGGCGGCATGCCTCGCAGCCGGTTAGCCAGAATGCACCGGTCGAGAACAGCTCGGCCATGAGAATTGGATATTTGCCCTTTTGCCAAGGGACAGATCGGCGGTTCCTAGCTTGGTTGTGTGCTTGTAGAGGCAATTCTCCACAAGGGATAGGCCGGTCGTGGTACTCTGGTTAAGTATGCCACCTGGGCCAATGGCGTGAGGGAGAGGAAATCTGCCTCGACGCAGCGTCAATACCGTTTAGCGATTCTGCATGTCTTGGTTGGAGGCGAACCTTTACACGTAAGGTGGTGAGGCGAAACCGCCACTGTCGAGGAAGGGCCAGAGAAGTGCGCACACAATCTTGAGGCTGCATGGCCAGCCTAGAAATAGGAGTGAGAGGGTGAACGTTGGAGATAAGTAACTAAAAGCAATTTTGTGCCATCTGAAACTCACTTTCTCTCTCTAACTGCCTCTTTCTTCCCCAAGAGATCTGACTTGATTGTCGGAGGGTCTATCCGGCAAACCACCGCCGGGCAGCTCACCGTTTCTGTGTTGCCAGGTTAGACACCGTCACGAGAAGCTTGGAGTCCAAGGAGTACGGAAAGCAGAGGATATTTCGTCCCCGTACAAATATATATCAAATTGTGCCGTGAGAAAATTTTTCGTTAGTTTCTTATTTTCGTCGTGATGAGTTGCTGTTGATCGGTTCAGACCAAAAAAAAAAAAAAAAACCAATTGAGGTGCGTATAAAATGGATCCTACACTTCTGACCTAAGGAAATTTTTTTTATCAATAATGGTGGGCCCATTAAGGCAAAAACATGCCCAACTTATATGTAAGTCCTAATAAGTGAATTTATTATTTAATGGGTTCTATAGAAAAAATAAATCATAAAAAAAGGTTATTAATTGTAAGTTTTAGCAACAATTAATAAAAATCATGACAAAAAAAGTCACTAATTATCAATTTTTAGCGACGTATGTAAAAAATCGTTATAAAAAATTATTTTTAGCAACAATTTTATTAAGACTTTTTTCTAATAAGACTTAATTAGAATTAAGTCTAACTATTAAGACCTATTGATAATTTACCCAAAAAAGACTTGTTGTCATGTGCAGAGCAGCGGGCCATGTCTCTTAGGTGGGAGGCATTTGTTTCTGTAGAAATGACTAATAGATTAAACCTCTAAGAAAGAGAATTGCCTTCCTACTATCTAAGGGCATAAGATAATCGTACTATTTCGCAAACATATGATCCGCCCTTAGACATTTTTAGAGAGTATTATTTATCCTGAGGATGTTTATGCAATGCTATTATATTGATATTATAATTTAATATTTGAGTTTATAAAATTAGGCTTTGTATTAAAAATGAAAATTTCTTTATATTTTCTTAAGATTTCTATTAATGGCTATGAATTATAAACATTTTAGTTGAAAAATAACATTTAACATGATTTAGGAGTAAAAGCCCCAAATTTATGAAAACCCTAGTTGTAAAATTTGGGAAAAAGATGAAATTGTTTTTTAATTCTTTAAAATTGATGAATGGATTACAATATTTTGAATATGTATTGATTGAAACTTGTGAAATTGGAACCTCTTGAGATTTTTCTTGAATTATGAATATTGTTCCTCATTACTCCATTAAATCACTTGAGTGGTGTACATTACCCTTTACCTAAAGAATATATGAATACTTTAAAATCTTGGAAATGTTGTTTAAGAGGATGGTAAATAGCATGTGAGTTTGGATAGGGAGTCGATTTGTTGAAAGAGTTGTGCGTTGTTGGTACCTACACGGGGCAAAGTTTAGGTGCCCAATTGCCCTATTTTGAGCTTATCATTAGACGAATGTATGGAAGTATTTTTGGGTGTCCACTGGTCCTGCAGTATTGTAGTTGGTAAAAATGACAAAAAAAAAGAAGAAGGAAGGGATGGTTTTGGGTGCCCATTCCCTGTCGTATTAATAATCACCCGATGTGAGGATATTTTGGATAGAAACCTATGTATATGTATGTATTATGACTCTCTTTAGGGACTTCATGGTGTATTTACCCCTCAGTGTTGAATTATGAAATTATGGAAACTATGAATTCATGTATTCTTTCTTAAATTAATATTATGAGTTAAATTAAATATGTTTGGTTGTGATAATGTCACATGGATTTTCGAATAACCAGATACTTTGTTAAAAGTATTTCTAGTGGGCATCTAGCTTATTCCTATCTAACAATTTCAGGAATCGATGATGTGCAACCACCCCTATGAGAAAGAGGGGGACTTTTTTTTTTTGTTGGGACACGAACATATGTGTTATGTAGAAACTCCGAGCATATTTGTTTTGGGACTGCGTGTCTATTTTGTTATAACAAGGCCTTGCTTTGATGTTTGTATGCTATTAAGCCTTTATTATTTTTATCCTTTAACTTCTTGAATTATGTTAATGTTGTTGTAACTACGACAAGAATATAAAAAATTGTAATATTTGATATGTAGTTCAATGAAAAAAAGGGCTTTCAGGGTTAATGTTATTGTTTGGTATGGTAAGATTTTGGATTAATCATGTTATGAGTAATATTTTAATCTATTTAATTTGGGGGTGTTACAACCACTACTCTCTTTGTCACTCCAATCCTGCGATCATCACCATCACTATAACCACTCCATTTGCGTTCCCCATCATTGCAACCCACTGCCATTTCGACCTACGATGATCATAGCTAAGAGAGGGGCTCACAGAGATCAGAGATGGTTGTTTGACTTTTTCTCAGTGCACAATAATTGAACAAAACTAAACAGTATAGAGTCCCACTGTCGAACAAAATCAAATCTCACAAATAACAATTGCAGAACAAAATTGAAACACCCTTACATCCATTAACAAATGTACAAACCCATCATATTCGGCATCCCACAACCAAACACACCTTGTATTTTCAATAGCTCACAACCAGACAAAGGTCATGTGTTTGGCAAATCAGAACTGAAAACATGTGGTTGATGGTGACGGATTGGGTAGCGGTAATGGCGGAGAAGCGAGGTAAAAGGAAGGGGTGGCAAAGAAGGAGAGGGTGAGGTGAAAAGGGTTTGAATGGAGGAGAAGGGTGGTGGTAGAGAGGCAGCGATGATAGTGGGGTGGAGGTCAATTTAATTTGGTTCAATTGATTACGATCATTGGTATTTTTTTAATAAAAAATATGCAGGTAAGTGTAGACAACTCATTTTTTACCGCCCTTAAGACTTCGACACTTCATTAGAACACTTTCGATGATGAAATGTTATACTGTGTAATATTTTGAATCTTTAGCTAAAGAATTTGGTTTTGAGCTTTGAACCCAAAACTTGCACCCCATTTGGACCAAGACTTGTTTTTGTAGCCTGACCACTTAAAAAGTAGCAAAACCAAAAAATGGTCGGCAGGCCACATTTTCTTGGCCATTACATACTCTTGGCTGGCCAACCATGTTCAGTGAAGCAAATATTTTGCAGCAACAAGCTACTCCTATGCACGGGATTTGGCCAGCTGCTATCTTTTGAAGATATTTCCGTTGGAACGTTGTTGAAAATCTATAAATACAACACCTCCATTTAGAGTTTGGGGTTAGAACAATTTCCCAAAGGCTTAGACAATTGCCCAAAGCTTTTCTCTACCCTCTTGAATATATATATATATATAATATAGATATACCATTGAAGCTCACACTTGAAACTTGTTGAAGTTTTGAACCTTATTTGAGATACTTGAGAGTATGTAGATTGAAGTTTGTGAACCAAGAAGCTCTTCCTTTTTTTAAGAGGTTGATCTTTGAACTTTTTCATTGCCTTTTCTTTTACTCTTTGCTCTTTATTCTCTGTTATAAACACTGATATTCAGAGTTGCTTTAGGCTTAAAAATGTGATTTAATCCTTGATTGAAGGTGGAAGGGTTAGCCACCCTTCTATAGGCTTATCCATAGTTGTGCTCTCTTTGTCTTCTCCATGCTTTTGCTCATTTTTATTCACTTTAGATTAATTTCAGTACTGCTTTAGTTAGTTTCTATATGAATATGAACTATATATATATATGTTTAAAGCTTGAAATAGATAGCTTAATTCTTGAATCTATCTCTCTTCTTCAAAGTTGTTGTAAGCTCTCTACTAGTTCCATCTTTGAAGCATGGAAATGGATGTCTCATCCATATTCCATGAGTAGGAAGATGAACACACAACAACTCTTTATCGCTTTCATTCATTTGCTTAGTCTTCTTTTGGTTTTGCCTTGAAGCCGTCTGAGGGCTCTTTCATCGGAGGTATTAGAGACTCTCTTTTAGTTCCTTTTGAAGCATGGAAATGGATTTCAATCCATCTTCCATTAGTGGAAAGAAGAGTCTCTTTGCTTTTCTCAATGATGTAATCTCTTGTTTGTAAGCTTTATTTTCAAGAATGGCTAAACCTATTCTCTCTAAATTTGAGTACTCACTTGCTTTTATTTTCCATGAGATAGAGTAAATTGCCATCTATGATTTCTCTTCTTAATTTTCCTTAGCTTTGTATTCATTGATTTCCATCTTGTTGCTTCATTAATCATCATCTAAATACCCTTGGGATGTTTGATGATTTGTGAAGCAAACCTACTTCCTCCTTGACAATCTTCATGACAAGAGGGAATAGGAAGGATGAACATCCTTTGGAAACCCTCTGTTTTCGCTTTGTTCTAGTTCTGTTGCATCAAGTTTTCTTCTAAAAGCAGTGGCCGGTTGGCCACAATCTTGTACGGCCGACCAGTTCATTAGGCCGGCCGACTTCTTTGTTTGTACTGCAGTGGTGGTTTTTCAGTGAAACAGAGCAGATCCTGAGGTCCAAAATAGAACCTTTTTTTTTTCCCCCTGACTGTGAACAAGGCAGAGTCTGGCAAAAGTAGAGAGGGTTTCTGGAGGATGTTCTTGCTTGTGCACACACAATTCCTCGCCTTTCATTCAATTCCTTTTTATTAGTATTTGCAAGAATTAGTTAATTAGTTCATTTGTTTGTGTTTGTAATAATTAGTTAATTAAGACATTCGGACCCTCTTGTACAAAGGCAAGTTTGTAACACTTGATGTATATCTTCTAACCTCCATTTCTTTCTCTTTTTTATTTACATGCTTAGCATAGTTATATAGCATCGTATTTTCTTTTATCACTACCATGATTTGTATCCATTTTTGCATGTATGAAGGTTCGACTCATCATACTTGATATCATTGCTTATTTTTTACTTGAATATGCGCACTACCGCATGCTTTGGGTGGATCCATATACATGTTCACAGCCGAATCAAGTAGTTGCATTGTGCATGTGTTACATCAATCATGTGCATTTCTTTAGGATCATGCACTTTCCTAACTATCTTTTTTTCTTTGGCTTACCTCAGACGAGTCAATCATGTGCATTTCTTTAGGATCATGCATTTTCCTAACTATCTTTTTTTCTTTGGCTTACCTCAGACGAGTTTTGGGTAAGCATTTTTTCTTTAGCATACTGCATGTGTGTCTTTGTTACCATGTCGAGCATACTACCATGAGGCTACTCGCTTATTTGAAATATCTCTATGAATGCCTGTGAATGGAGGCTATTTTGCTTAGATTGGAATGACTTTGATTATTGTACATATGAGGTCACTTTTCCTTTGAGTTGTATATATTCAAAACTCTTTTCAAGAAAGCATGAAATTAAAGCAATCCAAAGTAAGTGACGTGGTCAATACTTGTTTGCTTCACATAGTAATGTTAGTATATTAAATAATCAGAATATGAGCATACAATGTACATAAAATTCACATCATGATTTAGTAGAAGCCGATCTTTGATTGGGTGAGTGGGGTGCTCAATTCATGACCATCCCCTCTCATACCTAAGTTCCCTGTTTGGCACGAGTCACGGGTTTCCTAAATTTTTCAAAAATATTTAGGTGGCGAATCTAAAATCTGGTAATGCAGTCCATTTTTGAATTTCTGATGATTAATAGATTTTCTAGGATTTGCCGGATTTGGACTCTCATTTGTTTTTTTTTTTTTTTTTTTTTTTTTTTTTTTTTTTTTTCTCTTTCGCATTGCACTTGTGAAACAAGATTCAGAACCACGGGAGTCCGAACTATAGGGAATCACATCCGAGGAGACTAAACCCCTCCGAGGAGTGCAAAAACCAGCTACAGTTTCTGGCAACTCTACTGGGGATTTAGAGAGTTTGACTCGAACTTTATGATGTGAAATTTTATTTACATATATATGTTCATTGCATTGTATCTACATGGTGCTCATAAGTCATTGTGTTTACTATCTGATATCCTAGACAGCTTGCTGCAGGCTTGCCAAAAGCTTACCAAAAGGCTGGACAGACGAAGGAAATGTCACATTGGGAATACAACCCTTGGATCTGGATTATTTCTGTACCGTTTGATCCTCTTTTCACTTTTCGATGTTAGGTGTGAGAGATATATTAGGTAATCTTGCTAAGGTACCCTTTTTTGACCAATTGGCCTAGTGCATGTAGTAAGCTCTAGTGACTATTCCAAAATAGGATAGGAGGCTCACCCATATTCAGGATATTGTGATACCACTTGTTTGAAATAGGGGAATTCTAGATCATGAAAAAGCTAGGACAGGGTAACCCTACCCTCTCATAGGGATGTTTGTGTTCTCTTTACCTGCTATGTGCTATGCAGTGGATCTATACAGGGGTTCCAGGTATCAGTGGTTTAGTTATATCAGTTTGTGGGGAAAAATTTAGTGGGAAGTACAGTCATTCAGTTGTGATTATATCTATTATGACGAAGATTGGACTGAGGTGCTGTTTGTTTTTTTCTTTTGCTAGGTAGTCTTGAAATCATATCTTCAGAAGGTTCTGATTTCTCCTAAGTATTCTAGACTCGTGTTGGTAGACTTTGTAAGGTCGGAGATTTAGTTCAGGGCGATCGATTTGTTTCACTTTCATCAGTGGCAAGACGAAGAAGGGCCAGACAAGGTTCACCGGTTCCACTGTTTCGACATTCACCAGTTAGATCACCTTTGTTCAGTTCATCCTGGACGTAATCATCTACACCTATAATGGCTCAGCCTCCAACAACTCTAGAGGATTTACTGATTCATCTTCAACAATCAGTAGATTCGCTCTAGCATGAAATGGCCCGACAAACCGAGATCACCAATAGGTTGTAACAACAACAGCAGCTAGTTGCGGCTTATATTTCTCATATACCTGACACTGCTACTCCTATGCCAGGTACTACTGCCAATCTTATGACCCAAGATCTATCAACCGAATGTGTTCCTATTCTTTCAGTCTAGGTAGATCCAATTGCAGTCCAGAGTTCTAAAACTCCAGTTCATCAGACCGAGGCACCTTTTGAGTTCCAGTTTGACCCTACCCTGCTCAAAGTCAAGAAACTTGAAAAGTTGTTCAAAAAGGCACAGAGAGTTAGTTCTATTCCAGATATCGAAGACGGTACACTAAATCTGCTATTACTCTACTAGAGCGGTTCAAGATGCCTCATATTGACCATTTTTATGGTTCTTGGGATTTGATGGTTCATTTGGGTATATTTTCTAATATTCCGAGACTGATGGTTTTAACCAGAATCCAAAAGTTATCGTTGTTTGGAAGGGCTATGTCCGGTATAGGTGCCATCTGGTATGCTAAATTGGAGGACTCTGTGAAACAGAGTTGGAAAGAGTTGGCCGAATCCTTTGTCTCCCAGTACTCCTACAACACGCAAATCGAGATCATAACTTGTGATCTCGAGGCAACGCGTCAGGAACAAAAGGAGGATTTTTCAAAGTTTAGTACTAGATGGAGGGCAAAGGTGGCTATGATGGTAGACAAGCCTCCAAAGAAAGATCAAGTCCGTGTAATTGTTAGAAATCTGCATGAAAGGCTATTGCAGAAAATGATAGTCTTCCCATTATTCAACTTTAAAGTACTCCATGAAATTGGAGTTCAAATCGAGGATGCCATCAGACAAGGGATCATTGTGGAAAGTAATAAGGATATGAGGAAGAATGTTGTTCGCAGTTCCAATGCTACTACCAGTGGTAACATAGCTGGGAAATGCTCAGAAGTAAACACTGTTACCAGTCCCATCAAAAACCTTTTTGCTGATAATGGCCAAAGACCAACCACTTTAACTCGACCCCAAGCCTGAAATTTTCATCCTCTTTACATGGATCTCTCTCAAGCCTTGAAAATTCTGCTAGAAAAAGGGCACCTAGTGCTCCTAGAACCTCGACCCCTCCTAAGTCCTCTTCCACCATGACATGATCCCACTAAATACTGTGTTTATCATCAATAACATAGTCATGATACAAACCATTGCACCCGCCTCTGTCATAAGATTCAAGATCGTATTTATGAAGTGATCATAGCTCCACCAAAAAGACCTCATGCCACCACTAACCTAGTACCCCCATACCTCAACCTAATCCATACACTGCCATCCACCTACAACCCCAGCATATACATCACCCCAACCCATTTACCCAAGCCTGAGGTGTTCATTCTAGAAAGCACTTGTGCATAATGGATGCACTTGAACTCCAATCATCTTAAACCCCAAAAGTTGAACTCCACAATAGCCCAATTCCAATCCAACCTACTCCAAAGAGCCCAACCCAACCAATTACTCAAGACCAAGTCAGTTTAAATACACTGCAGGCACCAATGGCCGAACCCACTACTTCTGAGCTGTTGAGCATGATTGAAGATCTTCAGAGAATTGTGGCAGATTTAGCCTTTAGGATCTTAGCTCCATTATCGACCACATCACATGCCAAAATTTCACGTCAAAAAGCTCCCTGATCTTGGGGTAAGCCGTAATTGGAAAGGGCCAACCTGAAGCTATTTCAAGTCTGGGTGATAACATGTTAACAATGAATGGGCCTCACTCCGATATAGCCACCCAATCCATTAGCAAAGTTGAAGCAAGTGGCAAGAACAAGACGGGGGCAAGTATTGATCCCTATGCACATCTCCGATAGGCTATTGAGGCTTTGAAAGTCAAAAGGTTGAACAAGCAGTAAGTGCTTGCAGTTGTTGCAAAGACTGTGGGTGACACTTTTGTCACTCAAGTTAGGGGGCATTTTGAATCAGGGGGTAAACCATGAAAATGGATGCCTTACCAAAAACACCCCCTTGAGCTCTAATCTTACACCAATAAGAATCTCCAAACCCAGTCAACACCTGCTGACCCCTCTATCAATACTTCCAAGACTGGTAGCCACACCTACAATTCCATTTACATGACCTTGTCCAAAGCTCTCCAACTCCTCATAGGACAAAGCCATTTCAAACCTCTTGACCCTCGGCCTTTCCCTGATCGCCTTCCAGCTAGGCATGATGCCACTAAGTATTGCACCTTTCATCAGCAACCGGCCATGACACTGACCATTGTTTTCTCCTTCGCTATGAAATTCAAGACCTAATTGACAACAGGGTCATCACCCCACCAGGTCCTACAAATTTTATCAGCGCTGGATCAATGAACTTGGGGGATAATGTGACTAGTTCTGTGATCGAGGATGAACCACCTGCTGATGGCACGCATTTTACTCCAGACGTGGTGGATGGTACGCACTGTGTTTATCAATTTAAAAATGTTCTTTGATTTACTTTCTAAATTGGGTGTTGAGTCAGTCTTGTTGCGTCAGAGTTTGGTGATTTCGGGGGTGTTAACTTGGACATCACTATCCTGTTTGTGTTTCTCTTTTCACTTTTTCTTTTGAGTCTGTTTCAATCATTAGGCCAGAAGTTCTGAATGAAACTGAAGTAATTTTCATCTACTTCTCTATGCCTTTAAATCATTACATTGTCCAATTTTTTTCAAAATTGTTTCCAAAACTATGGTGAGAACAAAAAGGAAGGAATTCGTTGGGATTCGTAAAATTGATCGATTGATAGGAAGAAAGGCGTGCTAAAGCCCTTAATGAATGAGATCATGTCTGTTGATGTGGGTACTGAGAATGATCCTAACTTGTCTAGATTGGTTTTACATTGTCTTCAGAGGAGCAATGAGCGACTGGTCATTTTATTAAAAGATTTCAAAAACATTTTGAGTAGTCCTACGAAGACATGCCTAGACTTGATCTTGAGATCGTACAACATAAGATCACTCCTGACCTTTGGACTCGTCCCCTTAGCTTTCAAACCTTAATTCAGAATGTTTAACGATCAACCAAAATATGAGGTTTGCATGGCCAGATGGGATGCATCTCTTGAACTAGGGGCAATAAGGTCAAATGTGATTAAAGGAAACTTCCATAGCTAGATTAGAAGCAACCCTTGAACTAGAGGTAAAAAGGTCAGATGTGATTGAAGATTCAAAACTGGGTCATTTCTCAAGGTAATGGAGACTGGCAAGAAAGCCAAATCCCAAAATTTGAGAGAAGAAAATTTATTGTTGAAGGACAATTGAGTTCCTATCCACGACACTAGGGGCAAATTCAGACCCAATTAGATGGGCCCTTACATCGTCAAAGACTATCTGGTCAGGAACAACAACCACTCTCATGGATTCAAATGGCTTACAGATCTCACAACCAATCAACATGGACAAGAGATTTTCTATCCTTGAGAGGCTCGCTGAGCCGAGAAATCAGAAGGGCGACCCAAGCAAAAATTAGAGCAAGAAAAAGAAGAAATAAGGAAAAAAGAAAGAAAAAGAAGGAAAAAAAAATGCATAGAAAAAGAAAAATGAATAGAGAAAGAAAAAAATAGAGCTCGCTGTAGACCACCCGAACTTCCTCCGCGCACCCTCCTTTTCGGAGAGGGCGCGGATTTAGGTTCATAGCTACTACAGCTCGGACTCCTATCACGGTTCTGAATCTAATCTCACAAAGTGCAATGTAAGATTGATAAATCACCAAAGAGTCCAAATTCGGCAAATCGTTTTGGAAAATCAATTTTAATCAAAAGGCGCCAAACATGGACTGCTTTGCCAGATTTCAAAGTCGCCACCTAAATATTTTGTTTTGGGAAAATTTAGGAAACACTGACTCGTGCCTAAGGCCACGTGTCCGTCATCACCAAAGTTGCCTCGGCTCGGGAACTTGGGTATGAGAGGGAAAGGTCCTGAAATGAGCACCCCTGCTCGCCCGATCAAAGGATCGGCCTCTACTAACATGATATGTTGTTTTGAAAACATATGTGTTCTTATTCCGGTTAGTAATCTAGAATTACTATGTGATGCGCACAGCATACAAGTATAGACTAAATCACTTAATTTGGAACAAAACATCTCATGTTTGTTTTTGGAAAATGGTTTGAAGTTGCTACCCTCAAGTAGGCTCAAGTGCGGATTTGCCACCCTCAAGTGGGCTTAAAACTCACATTTTGATGAATTGTTCCAATTCAAGTAATAAAGCCATCATCCACAGGCATTCATGCAGTTATAGCAATTAAGCAAATAGCCTCATGGCAAACATGCTGTCATGGCAACATTCACACTCATGCAAGGATGCTAAAGCGTAAACACTTACAGTGTACTCCGAGTCAAAACAGGAAACAAGTTAGAAAACAATCCATGCTCCTAACTATACAAAATGTCTAATGCAACACATGCAAAATGCAACTAAATAGGCTCGGCTACCTAAAATGGCATATGGATGCAACACTTGATAACATGTTGTTAAACACGTATTCAAGTAAGTATGGAAATACAATGCAGTTTGAATGATACGCCGAGCCCAGTGCATGCAAGACAAATGAATGATGCAAACATGCAAACATAAGGTATGCTAATTGAAAATGGCCCTAAACTAACCATCGAAAGAGGTTAAGTAAAAGGGAAAAAGACGTGGGGTTGGAAGACATTCACACACACATGCACCCTTATTACAACAATACACCCTCTCACAGGAGGGTCCAAATGAAATGAAAGCTAACTAGCTACACTAATTAAGCTAACTATTACAAATTACTAAATAGATCTATTAGCTAAGCACGTTAACTAATTAAGTACAGAACCAATGAATTAACTAGCTAAGCAAAGCAGTAAAAAGGCCTCGAGGGCGAGGGATGCATGCATGCTCAGCCGTGTCCTCCCGGAAATCCACCACCTTGCCACAAGATGCCTCTTTTTGCACACCTTTAGACCTCTGAAAATTGTGCCAACTTCCAGGTTGATTCTGACCCATCTCAGGAACATGCTGAGGCATGATCGGCCAGAGATAGTGGCCATCACCGAATGATGGCGGTTGGCGAGTTTTGATGGTGATCGGCTACTCGATGGCGGTCACCCATCGATTCTGAATTTCGTCATTTTGCTGCAGCAGAGCACAAACAGAGGCATGGCAGTGTATTTGTAAGGAAATGTGTGTACCACCACACTCCTTATCATATCTCAAGCTCAAAGGAGTGTGGTACTCGACTCTCGGACCACCAACCAAGCATCACAATGCACGATGGCCGAGAAGCCAAGTTTGTACAAGTTGATGAATGCATAAACAAGACTCGATGAACCTCCACCCTATTATGCATGTTCAAGGGTGTCGGTGACCTAAGGAATGAGGCATGTTTCATCACTTTGAGTATGAAACATCCCTCGTTCCTCGTGTTTGGCAAAAACATGCTCGAATTAAGGCTCAAAGGAGTAGAAAATCATGCTCCTTTGGTAGCTCACAAATAAGGCACAAAGGCACAACTCTCAAAAGCTCTCAAGGAGTGAAAGAAGTGAGAACATGACACATGTATATGCTCTTAAATTACGTGCCAAATGATGCCAAAACATGCAACAATCACAAATATAGCATGCTAAGGTGCTCAAAACTCAAGACTAGCTAAGGCACTTGCACTATAGCCACACAAGGCAAGCCCCAAAGGGCCAAGGTCATTCCAAACAGAGTTTAAGCAAGTCAAAACAAGGCTAAGAACCTGCTGGAGCAAAGCTGAAACAAGATAGAATTAGAGGTACAAAGCATGATGCATGTTAAGCCTACAAGGAGGATCGCACTACAAGTACAAAGACCAAGCAAGAGGTGACTCCACCAACCAAAATCAGAGTTATAACATGCCAAAATAACACCAAAAACATGCTGGAGTGAAGTCAAAACATGCTAGAATAACAAGCTAACTTATGAAACATGTTGGGCTAGTGAACAAGTTTACATTACAAGTACAAAAAGAAAACAACATGAGGCCAAACCAACCCAAAACAGAGTTATAACATGGCAAAATAAGGCCTAAAACATGCTAAGATGGAGCCTCAAGAGGGTAGAAAAACATGCGAAAGTGTTAAGCCAACAACACATGAAAACAAAGCACAAAAGAGGGGGACCACCCCCATCCATTTTGGGTCTTAAAACCCACTTTCCACCACTGAAATTCCTTTGGAATTTAGTGGTGAAAAGGCTAAACAAAGGTGATCTCAAAGGCCTTAAAGGATGGCACCAAGCCTAAGCAAATAAGGCACACAAGAGGGTAGAACACCCTCAACACCAAAGAGGCCTCAAACAACCATTCTAAGCACTTAAAAATAGAACTTTTTGTAGTTGCAAGTTAGGCCTAAAAGAGCATGCAAGGATGGCCAAATACTTAAGCAAAATAAAGCTTAAAGAGAGTAACTACTCACCCTTGAAGAATCACAGCAAAACAGCAACTTCTGAGGTAAAAACTAGCTTTTTAGAACCCAAATATGACCTCCAAGAACCTCAGTTCAATGATGGTGGTGCTTTACTAGGTGTTTGTGTGCAAAAGTATGAAGAAATAACACTTTTGAGTCAATATAGCACAAGTATAGAGAGAGAGGGAGAATTCTAGTGAGAGAGGGATATCTTTGCTCTCTAAAAAAATCTGAACCTCTGGAAGTCAAAACAAGGCTAAGAACCTCCGCTTATATAGAATTACAAGCCTCAAGCTTGTTTGACAAGCTAGAAGCTTGTTACAATCCCTCCATACACGTGTATGGAGGATGCCTTCTGTGCTTAACAGCTGGCACAGTTGGCACCAAAAGTATCTGCAAAAGTAAAAAAAAGGACCTCGGTCGAAAATTATGGCCGACCGGCCATTCAATGGGCCGACCGGCCATCAGTGAGGCCGACCGGCCACCACTAATGGCCGATGGAAAAATGGCTGGCTGATGGGCAAGAGGTCTGGCTGGTGGGTTGCACGGCTGGACAGCAGGCCACCCTCTTTCCCCAGAAGCAATACAACAAGTCATCGGTGCACAACCAAGTACAAAATAGACAAGTCGATAGGTTCGAAGGCAAGGCACTCCGCCAAAAACTTCAGGCACTCAAAACAAACACGAGTATGGATGATCATAGAATGTTCAAACGATGACATCCAAGTCTTAAGGACGGTCAAAAATGGGGTGTCTACAGTTGCCCCTCTTTGACAGAACTCGAAAGTCATAAGATGACGAGAGTGAATGTTAAAGCCCAGAGACGACCCATTTTTGACAAGGCCGAAGACTTAGACAAACATACAAAATGACAATATAGAGATGCGCCCGCGGGCTGTGGCAAAATACAAATGACATGTACAATGCAGAACATAACTTATGATTATGCAAAGAAATGGTGAAAAGATGCAAGCCAAACTACGCCTTACGTAGAAAGGGTGAAAAGATGCAAGCCAAACTACGCCTCGTGTAGAAAGGGTGCAAAGATAAAAAGCCAAACTACGCCTCACCTAGAAAGGGTGAAACAATGCAAGCCAAACTATGCCTCACGTAGAAACGGTGAAAAGATGCAAGCCAAACTACGCCTCGCGTAGAAATGGTGAAAAGATGCAAGCCAAACTACACCTTGCATAGAAAGGGTGAAAAGATACAAGCCAAACTACGCCCAGCGTAGAAAAGGTGAAAAGATGCAAGCCAAACTACGCCTCGTGTAGAAAGGGTGAAAACATACAAGCCAAACAACGTCTCACGTAGAAAAGGTGAAAAGATGCAAACCAAACTACGCCTCGTGTAGAAAGGGTGAAAAGATGCAAGCCAGACTACGCCTCGCGTAGAAATGGTGAAAAGATACAAGCCAAACTGCGCCTCACGTAGAAAGGGTAAAAAGATACGAGCCAAACTACCCTCGCGTAGAAAGGGTGAAATGATACAAGCCAAACTATGCCTCGCGAAGAAAGGGTGAAACGATACAAGCCAAACTATGCCTCGTGAAGAAAGGGTGAAAAGATACAAGCCAAACTAAGCCTGGCGTAGAAAGGGTGAAATGATACAAGCCAAACTATGCCTTGTGTAGAAAGGGTGAAAAGATACAAGCCAAACTATGCCTCGCGTAGAAAGGATGAAAAGATGCAAGCCAAACTAGGCCTCGCATTGAAAGGGTGAAAAGATACAAGCCAAACTACGCATGGCATAAAAAGGGTGAAAAGTTATTAGCCAAACTACGCCTTGCATAGAAAGGGTGAAAAGATAAAAGCCAAACTATGCCTCGCATAGAAAGCGTGAAAAGATACATGCCAAACTACGCCTTGCGTAGAAAGAGTGGAAAGATACAAGCCAAACTACGCCTCTTGTAAAAAGGATGGAAAGATTCAAACCAAACTATGCCTCACGTAGAAATGGTGAAAAGATACAAACCAAACTATGCCTCTCGTAGGAAGGATGAGCGGAATAAAAGCTAACCTATGCCTCGCATAGAAAGGATGAACAAGCTTAATGCATGCAACAAGCCAAATTACACCATCTGGTGATAAAGGTAGACATAACAAGATGAATAGGCATAATGCACATGGATGCAAAATAATCGCTATAGCTTATACGAAATACAATGTGATGCATGTTCCATGCAACATAACATGCAACATAGTAGAAAAGATAAACAAAAGGCAGTGGCTTTGAAAACACCTCATAGGGAGAAGTGGCAATGAACAACCCTATTATGTCGGGAATCTTCCTCTTCTTTTTTTGTTTTCAAACTTCCACCTTCAACTGACAGTCAAAGGTTCTCACACGCTGAAAAGAGGGTAAAACCTACTTGAGCTTGAGGTCAAGGCACATTCACACTTTGAAGAAATGGCGAGACCTGGAACGGTACATCCAGAATGAAATTTTAGAATTTTCTATAACTGAGTAACCTCAAATACTCTACTTTTCCACTTTTAAACTAAATACAAGATCAACCATGCCCAAAAAATAGGTAAATTTCTAGAGAAAAAAAATCTCATAACACACTGAAGTAGTCGACTGGCCAAAAGATGAGCCGGCCATATAACATATTTGGCCGGCTGGCCAAACATATTCACAACGGGCGTAAATTCGGGTTTTTACACCTGAGGCTCTTTAAAACATAACATTGCCTCATTGTTTCACATCTACACCATCCAGAAACTCCTTTCCTCTCTCTCTCTATGTGCTCTCTCTCTCTCTCTCTCTCTCTCTCTAGATTTTCTCTTTATTCGGGTTACCCAATGACCCACGCAAACTTTATTCGTGAAACCCTTTTGGCCCTCAACATTTTGAACCGATTGGATTTTGATTCGGTTGAATTTTTGGGTTTCTCATTGTCTTTTTCTTGTTTCTCATGGGTTTTCTTGGTTTTTGTGCACTCATTCTCGAGTTTTCACTTTTTCCTCTATTTTTCTCTCTCCTAGGGTTTGGTTTTTTTGGGGTTTTCACCTATTTCTCACATTTTTCTTACTTTTCTCTCACCACCCACCACATTCTCTATGGCTGATGACGTTCCATATGACGATGCCCTTTCCGAGATACCTATGCCTCCGCCTACTGCAAGTATAGAGGAGCTGATGATAGAGAAGGCAGATGGGGCGGCAGGAGATGTTACTGCTGACAATCCCACAGAGGAGATTTACCCTCCAGTGCTTAAGCCCGAGTTACCACTACTAAGGGTGAGGCCATTTCACCTAGCCACTTACCACCCACGAGCACATGCGATGGCCCCCGGTAGGATGATGTGGCTTGAGGACTTTGACCGGGGCTTGCCCGAGGACTTTCTCTTGTGTGAGCGTCCATCACATCTATCTTATGACACTTTTGAGGTAAGAACTTTTGCTCTTTTTATACACTTTGCTTGCGTTGACATTCATTACAATCTTTCAGTTTGGCCATGCATTTAAAAAATTCTTTTTTCAACACAGGGTTACGCTCTCGCTTGGAGAGGCTACAGGGTTATGATGGCGAGGGACTGGTATCAAGAGCTCTCTGATAGAGTCCGAGAGTTGGTTGATGAGGCAGGCTTCAGCCTATTTTGCTCTGGGCTTTCATAATTGTAGATGAGTCAGTCCTTGCTCGGTGCTTTGGTAGAGAGGTGGTAGGACACAATCAACTTCTTTCACTTCGCCTCCAAAAAGGAGATGATGATGACCCCTTATGATTTTTCTATGATTACGGGCTACGAATAAGGGGTGATCTGATCCCCTTCGATCTTGACATGGGCCAGTGGGAGACTACTTGGGTCTATCTACTTGCAGCATGTCCTCCCTTGGACAGGCCGACTATAGTGAGGTACAACTGCTTTTTTGACCACTTCCATGGGAGTCAGCCAGAGACTCAGGAGCAGATCGAGCAATACACTTGAGGCTTCTTGATCTTCCTTTTCGATACCGTCTTGTTTGCAAACAGGTGGAACACCGTGGGCTTATATCTACTCAGTGCCTTGGTGGTATTGTCATGGTTGCGTTACTACGACTGGGGTGGCACTAGCCTTGCCACCTTGTACGGCTACATGAGTTCAGGTTCCCGCAAGAAGGGGAACAAGGTCGGAGGCTACTGGAGTGCCTGGGAGGTACATACCGCGCTTTCACTTCCATTTCTATTATAAACCATGCTTTATGCTTTGCATTTTCTGCCTGCATTTCTATTTCTTCTTGTATTTCTATCTCTGCCTATTGACTCACAAATTGTTCTCTTCTTACAACTTTGGGTATATGCCCACTTTCCCGCCCTTGTCCTAATCCCGAGAGATGAGGTGGAGACAATTGTACCTCACTCGAGGTGTTATGACAGCGGGTGCTACCCTCGACACCACAGTATCACCACCTTCACCTACTATCGATGCTTTTTCAATACAGTGGCGGTACATGAGGTAATCTGAAACTAATATCCATTACATTCTCTCTTTATTGCTTCCATTCTATATTCTAAAAACTAACTTCAACTATGAATCCCCTGTTTGCATATCACTTGGCAGCCGTGAGCGGCCATGTCTGCCGAGGTGAGGGGCAATCGCCGACTCTTAGGATACCTCTCGATTCACAATTCTCTTGGAGGGTCCTTTCTGCTGACACAGTGCACTGGGAGCCCTTCAATCGCCAAACTCACGGCTTTCCCAACCCAGTTGTTTCTACTCCTCATCTGCTCTCTATAAGGACCACCTATAGCCTTCATATCGAGGCTATCGTGACATTCATGGAGGAGAAGGACATTGATTTTTCCGTGGAGAGAGGGATTACACTACATTCATCAGGACCCATCTTATGCCACCCCTAGCCAGAGCTCGTGTAGGTGGCACCACAGATATTCCCACTGCCAGAGTTGCTGTTCCGGCGGCCGAGCCTAATGCTGGAGAGGCTGCCCCTACCGTTCATGTAGTCGGTCTCCCTATGATCCCAACTACGATCACATGTTGGTGGCCGAATGGGATAGCCCATCCGATTCTGATTGAGTATTCGGAAGAGCGTGAGTACATTAGGGACCTTGACATACAGCAGGTATGCACTTTGTCTTGTAGTTTGTACTTCACATTCCCTTTTATGTATATTGATGCTTGAATTGAATTGCAAGTGCTGGTAGATTATGTCTGTTACCATGGCCATTGGGTATCCCATTTTCCTCATCTGATATGCATTGATTTCCTTTGACTATACTCATACTGTTTTTGTACCAAACTGTACTAATGCTTTGTTTCTTGTAAACATTTTTTAGCCTCCGTCTACACCAGCAGCACTTGTGGCACCCTCTTCAACTGTGGGGAGGGGAGACAGATGGGCCCTCGCACGCAGAAGGGGTAAGGGCAAAGGTAGAGGCAGGGGCAAAGGTGCCCGAAGTAGGAGCCAAAGCCAGAGCCAAAGCGAAGACAGCGAGTCCCAAGTGTAGGGGGCTTCTTTATCTGTTGAAAGGACATTAGCCGGCGAGGACATTAGCCGGTGAGGACATTGAGACTAGAGGCACCGAGGAGATCGTGAGTGAGCACTCCGAGTCTGAGGATGATGATGATGATTCTAGCTCAGAGTCACATTTTTCCAGGGGCAGTGGTGCCGATGGTGATGGTGATCTTGAGTCTCGTCCTCACAAAAGCATAAAGAGGGCCTCACGACGCGCTTGACTTGGCGGACACTGCTTTTTGACTCCTCTCTATTCTTTTCTTTTTATTTGTAGTACAGAAATTGCATAACTTTAGATAAGTTCTTTACTTTTTGCTTTTGAAAACTTGTATTTTCTATTTTGTAAAAAGCTATGTGTAGACACCCCATTTTTGACCGTCCTCAAGACTTGGACGTCACCGCTTGAACACTCGGTGATTATCCATGTTTGTGTTTGTTTGGAGTTCCCGGAGTTCTCGGCTACGCGCCTTGCCTCAGGACCTCCGAACTTGACTGTTTTGTGTCTGGTTTTGCACCAAACACTTGTGCTTTGCCTTTGAGGGGCAGGGAATGCCTTCTGAGGCATCCCCACATACCACCGGCTGTGGCTAGAGGCCACCGGCTGGTTGGTGTTGCCACCGGCACTATTTTGTGCCGGTCGGCACTCTTTTTGGCAAAATGACCATTTTACCCTGCCGACCACTGTACAGCTGCTTTATGAGATATTTTTAGACAGCTGTATCACCTTTTGCTCCCCTCCATACACGTGTATGGAGGGATGAGCCTTTAGTTTGCTTAGCTTGTAAGCTTTGCTTGCCTATATAAGCAAGGTTTCTGCTCTTGGCTCAAGGTTAGACATTGAAGGGCAAAACCAGAGCTTATACATACATATATATCTATATCTCCCTCCCTCTCCTCTTGTGTATGCGTTTTTGGACCAAAAAGTGTGATTTCACCTTACTTTTACACCATTACACACACTACTACACCTTAATCCGAGATTGGGAAGCTTGGAGGTTTGTTTTGTGTGATCTTGGACTGGTTTTGATCACTAGAGGAGGGCTGCTTCACCTTTTCTTCATTGGATCTTCAAGGGTAAACTCTTTACTTTAGTTTCCCCATTCTTGCAACTAGTTTCTACCCCTCTTGCTTTGTGATTTAAGCTTTGTGCATAACATAAAAAAATCTTGTTTTTACTTGCTCAAGAACATTCATTAAGGTCACTTTTTGGTTTGAGTCAAGCCTCACTCTCTTAGGCCTTGTTTTGGTCCTTTTGTGCCTTTATTTGGAGCATTGTCTAACTTCAATGTTTTTGGTCTTCTCACCACTGAAAACCAATGGGTTTTCAGTGGTGAGGGAGGTGTTTGGGAGTCTCATGTAGGGGAGGGACACCCCTCTCCCCTTTGTCCACCTTTGGCTTTCATTCTTGGCTCATGAGGTAGCATGTGTGCATGTTTGCATTTAGCTTCATTTTAGAATTTTTTTGAGTGTTTTGGAGCATGTTTAACCTCTGTTTTTGGTCGGATTTGTGGCCTCTAGCATACCTCTCATACTTGCTTTGAAATGCTCTCTTATGCCTAAAAACATGTCATGCATATAGGCCATGTTCTTTGCACATTTTAGCTTGATTCCATGAGGGTGTTAGCATCATATTACCATGTATAAGGGCCGTGAGCCACTGATTTTGCCATGTATAATGTGCTTGACATGGTCGCTTTGTATTTTAGGCTTTTAAGCCTTATGCATTTTGGCCCCTAGTATGTTCTACATTGATCACCCTCATGATTTTGGCATCCTTTGTGACCTTATTTCAGTCCATAAATCATGTTTGTATGTATGCATATGTAGCCTATTTCATGCTTTAAGAGTGTGCTCTTGTATGCCTAGGGATTGGCATTGTGTATGCTTGCATACTTGGTGCATTTCGGGACCGCCATGTGAGGGGATTCGGGTGTCATTTTGCATTCTAATACTCTGGTTTTGGTTTCCTAATCCATGCCATGAGTGGCCGGTAATGACGGAAAGATACTCTCTTTGATGCCTTAAGTTTAGGCTCATCAATTTGCATAATTTGTATAACATTTTGGTCACCATTTTGGGCATGTTTTGCCACTGTTTTGGGGAGGCTTGAGGGCTGCCCCATTGTGGCTAAGTCCCTCATTGCATGTTTGTTATATACTTGTTGCATGTTTGCCCCATTAGATGTTATAGCATGGTGGTCTTGTGCTTGATTGGTCCATATCGGCATGATGATAGCATCTTGTATACTCTAGCATTTTGCATGACTAATGTGCTAGTGGTGTGATATTTAGTGTGCTAGCATCCTAATTTCCATAATACATGTTTGCATGTTTGCATGTTTACATGAGTTGCATTTCATTACTCGGTTTGGGGTGTCAAACCAAGTGTGGGAAATGAGGAGTGTTTGTACTCCAAGTGACAAAACACACCTCAATTCCCATGTCACTAAGGCCCTTGACTTTGGCATGATAGGGACTTAGTTATCATTGTTGTGTTGCATGCATTTTTTTACATTGAAATGCAACCTTGGTATCTTAGGCTATCATGCACCAAGGTGCACAATTGTTAGCCCTAGAACCGAGAGCCATGTTTCCTTGAGTCCCATTCGTGATAGGAAGTATTGGCCATGCATAAATATGCTCAAAAACCCAATACCATGCATTGCTGCCTGCTGTTGCTGTCAAACTGTCTTCTGCAGGAATTTTGTGCCGACCGGCAGGAGAGAGTGCCGACCGGCACTGTATTGCTGGCCGATATACTATTTTGCAGCCGGTGGCCACCGCAAGTAGCCGGTGGTAGTTTCCTCGGCAGGTGGCACTCTTGAACACAAGGAAGGTTTCTGGGCGTTGGCAAATTTTGGAGAAGCGAGGCGATAAAGCAGATGATGGTGCGGTGTGGGTTTTCGGTAGTCGGATTCGAACATGCATCATTCGTGCGTCCCGAGGCAGGGCTGAGGCCCCCTTCTTTTATTTACTTGATTTAATTTTAGTAATTAGAATTTTGTAATAATTTAATAATTTATTCTTTGGACTGTATTATTCTTTTGGTCCCTCCGAGTGAGGGCGTAATTGTAATAAGTGTGCGTGAGTGGATGTATGTCTTCCAATCCCCATTTCTTTCTCCCTTTTGTTTACCTGCTTATGATGGTAGATTAGGACACATCTAATTTAGCATACCCTATGCAATGCATGCGTGCATTCATGCATTTGTTTACATGCATCAGGCTCGACACATCATGCAAACTGCATCGTACTTTCAATTCCAAATTGAATACGTGCATCGAATAAAGTGCATTTCACATGCCATCTTTAGGGTTAGCCGAGCCTGTTTAGATTACAACCCTGTATGCGACGCACTAGCCATTTAACATGAACTAAGGCATGCATGTTTGCTAACTAGTTTATTGTTTTGGCGCGGAGTACGATGTAAGTATTTTACGCTTTAGCATACCACATGCGTGTGAATGTCTTGCCATGAGAGTATGCTTACCATGCGGCTAAATGCTTATGTGATATTACTGTTTGAATGCCTGTGGGTGAAGGTCGGATTGCCTGAGTTGGAACAACTCATTGAAATCCGTATTTTAGCCTACTTGCGAGTAGCAAAAGAAAACAAAACGTTTTTCGAGACAAAACGGATATGCAATGTTTGTTTCCAAATTAGGCGATCTATACTATACTTTTGTGTTGCGCGCATCACATAGTAATTCTAGGTTAATAATTGGAACAAGAACGCATAAAGTTTTCAAAATCAGATATCACGGTTAGTAGGCGGTCTTGGACCGGCGAAAAGGGTGCTCATAGTGACCTTCCCGATCGTACCCAAGCTCCCGAGCCAAGACCACTTTGGTGATAGCGGACACGTGGCCTTGACCGAGTCGGGGTTTCCTAAATTTCCCATTTTAAAATATTTAGGTGGCGACTCAGAATCCGCAAAGGTCCATGTTTGGCACTACTTTTCAAAAAAATCTGTTTTCTCAAACGATTTGCCAGATTTGGACTCTTTGGTTCAAGATTCAGAACCGACACAAAGGGAGTCCGAACTGTAGCGAGGTCCCCCGCGGGCGTTGTTACACTATGATCGGGGTTGAACCCTGTCATTTATAAAAGATAGGATTTTGTTTCGTGTAGCATCTTGAGAGTGGCACAACACTTGCACAAAAATGATTGTTTTCTAAAATTGAAACTGAGAACGATCACATTTGAATGAGTTCTCAATCGGATATTGAGCTTACAACTGACCAAAATACAAAATATGACTCAACCAAGGTAAAACAAAGTAAAAAAGAAATAACCTAAACACACCTATTTACACTTGCCAAAAACAAAAAACTCAATGCAAGACTAAGAAACAAAGAGGGCAGACATAGCACTGCTGCCAAACTGTTTGGTCGGCACACTTGGCCGACCAACCAATGAAATGTACGGCAGACTGAGAAAGTGGCCGGCCGACCAAGAACTGTTGCTGGACAGCTAGCAATAGTTGTCCGCCACTCACACAACCCTATCCCCTATAAAAAGTCTCCTCTTGCGGCTTTCTTCGATAGAATGACCACTTTGGATGGTACGCAAAAGGTGAATTTCAACGGTTTTGGCATAAACGCTCTTTTTTCTTTGAGTCGCACTTCACTTTGTTTTCCATTCCTCCACAATGCTGCCCGTTGTTGGGACCTGGTTACTCATGTCTTTCATTTTGGATCACAAGAGATGTGTTCTATACTCTTGAACAGTTTCAAGCGTTAATGGAGTCCTGGCATAATGAAAGAATTATGCCTTAACCCCTTTTTGGCCATGCATGAGATCTTGAATGGATGTGTGGCCTCTCTTTCAGCGAGGCTAAATCTTTGGCTCACGACGGGGAATTGAACATTCTTAACTTGATTCGTCATTTCGCCGACATCGGAAATAGGCATGATCTTCTTTGGCAAGGTTACTGCCAACATGCCCTCTACTTATGCTTGGTCGCCCATTATTTTCTTGCCCCTAGCGGCAGGGGAGTCAACATTTGACTAAACGAAGTGGCTCAACGTCTTAAGGAGGGCCAAAGTTGTATAGCCTTGGCTCTGGCCGAAACCATAATGGGTTTAGATACTTTTCATCGGTGAGAGACTTCTCGGTTTGTGGGGAGTCCACTGCTTCTTCAAGTATTGTTTCTCACCCTTTTTCATATATGATTTCTCACATCACTTTGGCACTCACTCTCTATTTTCTCTCAAAGCCTTTTCCTTACTTTTTCTCTTAACGCACATCTCTCTATTCTTTTAATCTCTCTTATGATTTTTTTTATCCCTTCCCAGGTGTGGTTGATAAATAAGCTAAAGATCATTGACGCTTGCTCAGGTATTTGGCCATATCCTACTTCTTTCGCTTGCAGCTAGTGAGCTTTTCCATAGAGGGATTGTGGTGCGACTAGATGTGTAGCAAATCCGTGACTGACATTGCTTAGCATTGCCTCTACTTTAACTTGACCGAGATGAGCTATAGCATGTCTCGCCAGCCGAGTATACATTTGATCAGTGTCACACACTATGTTTTCTACTTCTCATTCTGGTTCAGAAGCCAGTTTGGGCGTGACCAGACCCGTCCAGATGAGGGATGGAATATCCTACTCCATTTCCAGCTCTTACTTCACACTTGAGTCAATACCTCGTTACTTAAAGGATGAGAGAGCTTTTGGCCCCTGCTGCTATCTTCAGTTACACCCTTTCTAGCGAGTGCTTGGCTTGGCTTGAGGATAAGACACAGGTTGGGCCATCCTTGGCGGCAGGAACTTCTGAGAGTGCGAGCAAGAGGCAGAGGATCACTGCCTAACTTAATTGTACCCCTAGTTTATTGCTCCCCTAGTTTATTGCTTTGATTTTTTTTTTCTTTTCAAATTTTATGATGTAAAAAAAACTTTGATTTAAGCTGAGAGTCGGATGGTGTACTTGTGTTGAAATCATGGAATTAAAGTTGTGAGTACTGAAAATTTTTCCCTTTTTTGGTCCAAAGAATGGTTTGTGTTGCAAAAAGGTAAAATTTTGAGAAAATCAACATAATTAAAATCTTTCAAAACAAATTTTCACAAACGGTCATTACCTGACACACATAGAATCAATCCTCAAGACGTGCAACCCCAAACCAAAAAGTTCATACCTGTCCACAAATGCATTCACCTTCACTATTGATAGGGTAATAATAGAATATTAGCCTGAAAGTTAACCAAAACAATAAGTCAAAACCCTCCAAAAGTACCACCCAATCCGCTGTCAAAATTTTGAAATTTTCCATGAAGTGTTGACACCAAGAGAAGGGGTGTCGACACCAAAAAGTAGTGGGGTTTCAATTATGTTTAAAGTAGGTCGAGTGTCGACACCACCAAGCCCTAGTGTCAACACTAGAAAGCAGTCCCAAAATTCTATTACTCAAGTCTAGTAGTGTCAACACCAGGAAGGGATGGTGTCAACCCCAGAAAGCACAAACTAGAGGGAAGAAGAAAGAAATGCTGGTGTTAAACCTGGGAAGGCTAGTGTTGACACCTTGGATAAAATTTCAAGGTTCTAAAATAGTCTTTGACATAACCAAGTGCAAAGGAACAATTCTATCAAAGTCTAGATCAAATTTTCACCCAACCAAAACAACAATACACCTCTTAAAGGATCTCAATAACAAAATAAAAGGAATCAAATGCACTTTCCAATGGTTTAAAGGACGTAAGTGTTACAAGGATTAAGTTGAGGGATTGTATTTCTGTGTGAATATTTACTTTACACCATGGGAGCATGTGATGGTTTTCTTCTAAGTGCATGTATATAGGACTTGAGTAGTGTTGCTTAGAATTAAAATGTTTCATTGTTTAACTCAATTCATGAATAATAACTGTGGCCCTTAACTACGTGATATTCTGTATTGACTATTTGATAAGGTATTGATTTGAATTCAGAGTTAAAGTTGAGCATTCTATCTCTTGTTATAGTGACCAACATATTCGATGTTTGTGGGTACCATCTCTGGAAACTCTCATGAGACTACAACTTATCCACTAGGGGTAACCTTCTAGTTTAAAGGCTTATTGCATAAGCCAAATGCAATTGTGTATCCTGCCAAAGACGATGTAGTTGGATTTCTTTTTATATTTTTCTTATTTTGCTTTAGCAAAGTGTAAGGTAGGAGGTGTGAAAACTACCGAAATGTACACATTTAGGCCCTTTAAAGTACACTTGTTAAGTCCTTTAATCATTGTTACTCAATAATTTTTGTAATATCTAGAAGAAATGGGGGACTACTTGAACAGTGGATTGACCACTCGAGTGGTGAAAGAAAGAAGCCAGTATCTCTCTCTACAGGTCTAAAAGTTCTAAGAAAGGGAGTTTTTTGCTCGAGCAAAGGAGTAACTACTCAAGCAATCTTTGCTCTCAAGCCACTCGAGCAGTGGGTTGACTATTCGAGTGGTCTATTCAGGTTCAAACAATATAAAACCAACATTTTGCTCCTTTTCTCTCCCTTACTCCTCCATGTCCGAAAACCCTAGCCCTCAAACTCTATATTTCACCTATCTTTACTAAGAATCCACCCTAGATCTTGTATTAAAAGTGTAGAATATGTAGAGATCAATACCTTCATCGATTGGATCGCGGTTTCTTTGAGGTTTTTTCTTCGATTTTCATCTCTTACTCACATGCTTGAGGTACGGGTTCTTTTAACTCTATATATCTATGATTTGGCATGATTATGTAATATTTTATAGTTATGGGTTGATATGAATTGAAATTTTTTCATTTAAAAGACATTAAAGTGTAAAATGGGATTTTGCCCCAAGTTTTTGAAATTTTTGGATGTTTTGGCATTGTGATGAATAATAGTTGGCCAGTTGGAGATTTCGAGAAAGAAATGGAGGAAACCACCAATTGTCTTGAAACCCTAGATTTGGGATTTTGTTTTAAGAGAGGACTTGAACTAATTGGTGTTTTATGTTGAAATTTAAATTGATTTTCTTTGGAAATATTGAAGTCGGATAAATTTCTAATCTAGGATGATGTTATTGATGATTTAAGGAAGGTTGGGTGGAAACTTGGAAATGTTGGAATGGATAAAGTTTGGATTCTTATGAATTATTGTTAACGATGAGGAATATTTTGTGTTACGTATAACGATTCTGGTTTAGACCCGATCCATTTCTTGCTCTTGAATACAGGATTTTGTGTCTTTAATTATTTTTTATGCCATTTTCATCTTGTTCCTAGTTGAGTTGAGTGTTGGTTGTGTTTGAAATAGGTTGGGAGTTAGTTTTTCAAAAGTGTTGTTGTACAGTTTTCTTCTTGTTTGCTCAAGCGGCATTTTGGTCATTGGAGCGACCTTTGAGATCTCCCGATATTTTTATAGGTCTGCAAAACTTCTGGATTTAGAGTATCTTCGCTTAAGCAGTATTTCCTGCGCTCCAGCAATCATTTACAGGTCTGAACTTCTAGAAGTGGGTCATTGTGTGCTCGAGCGGTGTTTTGGTTTTGGTTTATCACTCCTCTAAGGCTTTCAATTTTCAGTTCAAAGTTCCAATTGCAACAGATATTCCTACATTCAACAAATATTATTCCTAATTCACATACTTAAACTTGCAAATTCATATCAAACACATAATCACATTCATAATTAAACATAATACGGGTTGGGTTATCACATCTTAGCTTAACTTGACCGAGACAAGCTATAGCATGTCCCATAGGTCAAGTATACAATTGATTGGTCGCGCACATTTAGTTTTTCTTCTTTCCATTCCGATTCAAACGCCAATTTGGGTGTGATCAGACTCGTCCAAACGAGGAGGTCGAATATCCAGCTCTATTTCTAGTTCGTGCTTCACACTTGGCTCAATATCTCACTGCTTGGAGGATGAGAGAGTTTTTGGCTCCTACTGCTAGCTTCAATTGTGTCCTTTCTGGCGAGTGCGTTGATAATGGGAAAAGAAAGAAAACCTGACTCGACTGTGCCCTTTCTGGCGAGTGCATTGATAATGGGAAAAGACATAAAATTTGACTCAACTCTGGCAAGTGCGTTGATAATGGGAAAAGACAGAAAATCTGACTCCACTGTGCCTTTTCTGGTGAGTGCATTGATAATGGGAAAAGACAGAAAATCTGACTCGACTGTGCCATTTCTGGCGAGTGCGTTGATAACGAAAAAAGACAGAAAATCTGACTCAACTATGCCCCTAGTTTATCACTTTGACTATATTTTTTTTGTTTTGGCTTTCTGCTAATATAATCTTGACCAACAAGAGAGTTTAGATTAACATGCTTGTTCTACTTTCTGTTTTGAAATCATGTAAGTCAAACTGTGAGTACTGAAACTTTTCCTTTTTTGGGTCCAAGAAATGATCTGGTTTTGGAAAAATTGAATAATTTTCGAGAAACTTAGTCAACTTCACTAACAATCCTCAAAAATTGTTTTTGCAAATGACGACTACCTGACCAACGCGAAATTAAGTCTTGAGATGCATAACCTCAAATCCAAACTTGATTTGTCTTGCAACTAAATCTTTTAACAAAATAAGACAACTAAATTTGAATGATGATGAGCCAATTAGACATGGATAGGATAGCTGAGTTGAATAGGGATAAGCCAATCAACATGGATGAGACAAGTTGGTTGAAAATGGTTGGAGCCGAACTTCATGATGAAATTTCCTACGTATCCCAAAGATGGGAATCAGGCCTTACGTAGTTCTGTGGTTATGGTGTACTCGGGTATTAACTCTCTCTTTTTATGTTCTAACTTTTGCCAAAGCTACCCTTTCGGGTTTTTGACATTGTGAGTGTAGACACCCTATTTTTGACCGTCCTCAAGACTTAGACGTCATCGTTTGAACATTCGATGATCATCCATGCTCATGTTTGTTTTGAGTGCCTGAAGTTCTTGGCGGAGTGCCTTGCCTTCGGACCTATCGACTTGTCCGTTTTGTGCTTGGTTGTGCACCGGGGACTTGTAACATTGCTTCTGGGGAAAGAGGATGGCCTACTGTCCAGCCTTGTAACCCACTGGCCAGGCCTCTTGCCCATCGGCCAGCCCTTTTTCCATCGGCCATCAATGGTGGCCGGTCGGCCATAATTTTTGGCCGAGGCCATTTTTTTTACTTTTGCAAATATTTTTGGTGCCAGTTGTGCCAACTGTTGGGCAAAGAAGGCATCCTCCATACACATGTATGGAGGGATTGTAACAAGCTTCTAGCTTGTCAAACAAGCTTGAGGCTTGTAATTCTATATATGCGGAGGCTCCTTTCCCCTTCCAGAGGTTCAGATTTTTTTAGAGAGCAAAGATATCCCTCTCTCACTAGAATTCTCCCTCTCCCTCTATACTTGTGCTATAATAACTCAAAAGTGTTATTTCTTCATACTATTGCACACAAACACCTAGTAAAGCACCACCATCATTGAGCTGAGGTTCTTGGAGGTTATACTTGGGTTCTAAAAAGCTGGTTTTTACCTCAGAAGTTGCTATTTTGCTGTGGTTCTTCAAGGGTGAGTAGTTACTCTCTTTAAGCTTTTTTTGCTTAAGTATTTGGCCATCCTTGCATGCTCTTTTAGGCCTAACTTACAACTACAAAAAGTTCTATTTTTAAGTGCTTAGAATGGTTGTTTGAGGACTCTTTGGTGTTGAGGGTGTTCTACCCTCTTGTGTGCCTTATTTGCTTAGGCTTGGTGCCATCCTTTAAGGCCTTTGAGATCACCTTTGTTTATCCTTTTCACCATTGAACTCTAGAGGAATTTCAGTAGTGGAAAGTGGGTTTTAAGACCCAAAATGGATGGGGGTGGTCCCCCCCTTTTGTGCTTTGTTTGCATGTGTTGTTGGCTTAACACTTTAGCATGTTTTTCTACCCTCTTGAGGCTCCATCTTAGCATGTTTTAGGCCTTATTTTTCCATGTTATAACTCTGTTTTGGGTTGGTTTGGCCTCATGTTGTTTGCTTTTTTGTACTTGTAATGTAAACTTGTTCACTAGCCCAACATGCTTCATAAGTTAGCTTGTTATTCTAGCATGTATTGTCTTCACTCCAAAATGTTTTTGGTGTTATTTTGGCATACTATAACTCTAATTTTGGTTGGTGGAGTCACCTCTTGCTTGGTCTTTGTACTTGTAGTGCGATCCTCCTTGTAGGCTTAACATGCATCATGCTTTATGCCTCTAATTCTAGCTTATTTCAGCTCTGCTCCAGTAGGTTTTTAGCCTTGTTTTGACTTGCTTAAACTCTATTTGGAATGACCTTGGCCCTTTGGGGCTTGCCTTGTGTGGCTATAATGCAAGTGCCTTAGCTAGTCTTGAGTTTTGAGCACCTTAGCATGCTATATTTGTGATAGTTGCATGTTTTGGCATCATTTAGCATGTAATTTAAGAGCATATACATGTGTCATGTTCTCACTTCTTTCACTCCTTGAGAGCTTTTGAGAGTTATGCCTTTGTGCCTTATTTGTGAGCTACCAAAGGAGCATGATTTTCTACTCCTTTGAGCCTTAATTCGAGCATGTTTTTGCCACTGATTTGCCATGATATAGCTCTATTTTGGGCTGGTTTGGTTGTTTGTGCATAGTATTGCATAGTCCTAGTGTTGTGTACCTCACTAGCTTTAATGCTGAAGTCCTCTAGCATGCCATACTTGTGTTGTTTGCATGATATGTCATCATTTGGCATATGATTCCAATGTCTACATCTCTGCCATACTCTCTTATTTATCACTTCTTCATTGTGTTTGAGAATTGTGTTTGATGTCTGGCTTGCGAGCAAATACATGAGCATGTTGTTGTAGCTTTTGGTACTTCATTTCTAGCATGATTGTACCATTGTTGTGGCATGAGGTAGGTTTGACCATTTGAGATTGTAGTGCATGCCTCATGTGTAATACACTTCACTAGCTTTGATGCCTTAGCTTCTAAACATGCCTTGCATGCATTGCTTACATGATAGAGCCTTGCGCATCCCACTCTAGCATTGATAGATAAGTATGTTGTTTGCATGTGTGTTGCATTGCATGTGTTTGGATCCGGCGTTAATCCAAACACGAGGAACGAGGGATGTTTCATACTCAAAGTGATGAAACGTGCCTCATTCCTTAGGTCACCGACACCCTTGAACATGCATAATAGGGTGGAGGTTCATCGAGTCTTGTTTATGCATTCATCAACTTGTACAAACTTGGCTTCTCGGCCATCGTGCATTGTGATGCTTGGTTGGTGGTTCGAGAGTCGAGTACCACACTCTTTTGAGCTTGAGATATGATAAGGAGTGTGCTGGTACACATATTTCCTTGCAAATACACTGCCATGCCTCTGTTTGTGCTCTACTGCAGCAAAAGGACGAAATTCAGGGAATCAGTGGCTGACCGGCCATCAGAGCAACCGACCAGCCATCAAAACCTGCCGACCGGCCATCATTACTAGCCGATGGCCACCATCTCTAGCCGATCATCCCTCAGCATGTTCTTGAGATGGGTCAGAATCAACCTGGAAGTTGGCATAATTTTCAGAGGTCTAAACGTATGCAAAAAGAGGTATCTTGAGGCAAGGCGGTGGATTTCCGGGAGGACACGGCTGAGCATGCATGCATCTCTTGCCCTCGAGGCCATTTAACTGCTTTACTTAGCTAGTTAATTCATTGGTTCTATACTCAATTAGTTAACGTGCTTAGCTAATAGATCTATGTAGTAATTTGTAATAGTTAGCTTAATTAGCGTAGCTAGTTAGCATTCATTTCATTCGGACCCTCCTGCGAGAGGGCGTATTGTTGTAATAAGGGTGCATGTGTGTGTGAATGTCTTCCAACCTCACATCTTTCTCCCTTTTACTTAACCGCTTTCGATGGTTAGTTTAGGGTCATTTTCAATTAGCATACCTTATGCTTGTATGTTTGCATGCACCAGGCTCAGCGCATCATTCAAACTGCATTGTATTTCAATACTTATTTGAATACGTGTTTAACAGCATGTTATCAAGTGTTGCATCCATATGCCATTTTACGTAGCCGAGCCTATTTAGTTGCATTTTGCATGTGTTGCATTAGGCATTTTGTATAGTTAGGAGCATGCATTGTTTTCTAACTAGTTTCCTATTTTGGCTCGGAATACACTGTAAATGTTTACGCTTTAGCATCCTTGCATGAGTATGAATGTTTCCATGACAGCATGCTTGCCATGAGGCTATTTGCTTAATTGCTATAACTGCATGAATGCCTGTGGATCAAGGCTTCATTACTTGAATTGGAATAATTCATCAAAATGTGAGTTTTAAGCCCACTTGAGGGTGGCAAATCCGCACTTTAGCCTACTTGAGGGTAGCAACTTCAAACCATTTTCCAAAAACAAACATGAGATGTTTTGTTCCAAATTGAGTGATTTAGTCTATACTTGTATATTGTGCGCATCACATAGTAATTCTAGATTACTAACCGAAATAAGAACACATGTGTTTTCAAAACAACATATCATGTTAGTAGAGGCCGATCCTTTGATCAAGAGGCCGATCCTTTGATCGGGCAAGCGGGGATGCTCATTTCAGGACCTTCCCCTCTCGTACCCCAGTTCCCGAGCCGAGGCAACTTTGGTGATGACGAACACGTGGCCTTAGGCACAAGTCAGGGTTTTCTAAATTTTCCCAAAACAAAATATTTAGGTGGCGACTCTGAAATCTGGCAAAGCAGTCCATGTTTGGCGCTTTTTGATTAAAATTGATTTTCCAAAACGATTTGTCAGATTTGGACTCTTTGGTGATTTATCAGTCTTACATTGCACTTTGTGAGATTAGATTCAGAACCGTGACAAGAGTCCGAACTGTAGTAGCTATGAACCCAAATTTGCGCCCTCTTCGAAAAGGAGGGCGCGTGGAGGAAGTTCAGGCGGTCTACAGTTTCTGGCAACTCCGCTGGGGATTTAGAGAACTTGACTCAAACATCATGATATGTTGTTTTATCTACACTTATGTGTTTCTTTGCATTGCATTTGCATAGGTACGCCTAAGTCATAATGTTTGCCATCTGCTATTCTTGAACGGTTTGCCGGAGGCTTACTTGGAAAAGTGTGCCATAAGGCTGACCGGTTACGGGCTCTGCCACGATGGGAACACAAACCTTGGTTTTTGCCGAGGCACCCTTTTTGACCATTCGACCTAGTTGCATATCGGAAGCCATAGCGACCATTCCAAGCTAGGACAAGTTGCTTACCCAAATGTAGGTTGTTTGAAACCGCTGCGTGCGTAGTGAAACCCTAGCTCCTGACAAAATAGGACAGGGAAACCTTACCCCAACATAGGGGTGTTTTGGCTCTAACTTGCTTGATATGTGCTATCAGAGTGTGTCTCTACAGGTTGTATGTATCAGTTGCAAGTTTGAGTATCAGTCTGAGGACATCAGTATTTGGAGGTATCAGATTTGAGGCAGTGATTTCGGGGCAGTGATCAGTGTTGAGAACAGTGTGTTCAGCTTACAAATGCCAACTGTGTGTTGTCTTTATTTTAAGTTGAAATACTGTCCGTTTTCTTGCTTGTTGTTTCCTTATTATGCTTTATTTATCGTTTTGCAAGGTAGTATAGCATCATTGCTTCCAACCAGGCAGATATCCCCCAGGCACTCTGGACCAGAGGTTGAAGACTTCATCGATCTGAGGATCTAGTTGACGGACAAGCAGTGTTCTTTTCATTACCCCCGGTTACAAGGTGGAGGGCAGTTAGGCAGGGAATATTAGTACAGCAGTCGTTGGTTCAGCGATCATTGTCCATCCCACCAGTGAGTAGTCGGGCTGAGGTTTTCGTTTCTACCACACAGGGAGATACACCTGTTTAGTTAGATGAGCACCTTATGGCAAGTATGGAGGACATGATGCATCAGCTCCAAGAGACCATGCAAGCCATGCAGCGGGATGCTGCCCACCAGGTAGAGGTTACCGCACGTCAGGCAGAGGTTGTGGCTCAACAGGCAGAACTGATTGCCAGTCTCCAATAATAGCAGCAACCACAACAAGCCGGAGCATCTGCGTTGTATCCACCCCCACCCATACCTAGAGTTCCAACACTTGGGGAAATAGCAAACGTCCATGACAATACGAACGTTCCAACAGGGCCAGTCCTACCGCCAATCCCACCTTAGATGTCTAAAGCACCAGCTAATCCAGTCGACACGCCATTCGAATTTGAGGTTGATCCCACCACTCTGAAGGTCAGTAAGCTTGAAAAGCTGTTCAAGAGGGCTCAAGGCGTTAATTCCATTCCAAACATAGAGGATGGATACACTGACTCAGCAATGACGTTGCCGGACTGGTTCAAAATGCCCCACATAGACCGTTTTGACGGTTCGGGCGACCCTATGGTTCATCTGAGTCTGTTCTAACGAGACTCCAGAAACTTTCACTCTTCGGCCGAACCCTGTCAGGTATTGCGACCATCTGGTACGCCAAGCTGGAGGACTCAGTGAAAAAAAGCTGAGAGGAGATGGCCGAGGCCTTCATCGCACAATATTCATACAACACCTAGATCGAGGTCACGACCCATGATCTTGAGGCGACCAGGAAAGAACCGAAAGAGGGCTTTTCTGACTTCGTCACTCGATGGAGGGCCAAGGCCTCCATGATGACAACTCGGCCATTGGAGAAGGATCAGATAAGGATGGTTGCGCGCAACCTTCAACCCAAGCTGATGCAAAAAATGATCGTCTTACCCCTTCCCACCTTTGCTGATTTATACGAGATTGGGATACAGATTAAGGATGCCATGAAGCAGGGTCTGATCGACCAAGACAAGGAACAGCTCAATAGGGCATTTACCCGCAGTTCGAATGTAGGCACGAGTAGTGCTACAGTTGCCAGAACTTCCGATGTCGGCATGGTCACCACCACCACGCCAAAAACAGCCACCCCATTCACCGATGCGTCCGGAACCAGCTCACAAGCAGTCAGATATCCACCCCAAGGCCAAAGGACCTTTACTCCACTGTATATGCCTCTGTCCAAGGCTTTGGGGGTTCTAATCAGAAAAGGGCATTTGAAGCCCCTGGAGTCACGGCCATTACCAGACAAACTTCCTTCCTCCTATAACCAGACCAAATACTGTGCCTTTCACCAACAGCATGGTCATGACACCGACCAGTGCTACAGACTGCGTCATTAGATCCAGGATCTTATTGACAACAAGGTGATTGCACCTCCAGAGAAGCCGAATGTCACCACCAACCCTCTCCCACCACATAACCAAGCTCCTCTACCCAAACACATCAACTTGATCCAAACCGCGGCCATTCCATATGACCCAAGCATATACATCACACCCTCACACCTACCCAAGCCTGAGGTGTCAATCCCAGATAGCACAGACTTGTGCATGTTGAGCACCTCCCTAACCCAATCCGAGCTAGTGGTGGTGACTGTTGAAGACAGAACTGGGGTGGCTTTGGAGGCAAATGAGAGTGTTGATTCAGAACCTGAGGGATCTGGGAGTTTTACCGAGGAAGCATACAACCTGTGTGGTTATATTGTGTTAATAGATCAGGTTAAGCCGAGGGTAGAGTTGCCAGCTGGAGTAGAAATCAGTGTGGTCTGGGAGGATGGATCTGGTCAGGGGCTAGATGACCTAGCAAAGTTGGAACAGGACATCGCAAATCTGCAGTTCTTTGAAGAGCAGGACTCAGGGGATGTGAACATCAACTGGCTCGACTTGGATGGATCGGCAGAGAATACGGGGTGGCTCAGTGACCAGCCAGATGTTGTTGAGGAACCTCAGCCAGAACAAGGACTGTCAGAAACGGGAACATTAGCAGTGGCCGGAATGGTCGAGAATCAGGAGGAATCACCGGAGAGCACCGATGCGAAGAATTTTGCTTCGAATTTGGGCAGTTTGAGTATAGTAGACACTGAACAGGAGGCTGCATTAAAGCAACTTGAGCAAGAAAAGATCGAGGATCTTAAGAAGGCTAGGAAGGCCAAAACACCTGAGGGGGCAGAGTGTGATGTGAGCACAGAAACAGTTACAATGGAACCGGACTGTCTGTTGGTTGCCGATGGCATGTGGTGGGAAGACAACAACTTGTGTCTTGCCCATACTGACGAAGATTGGGGGTAGAACCAACCAGATGACACTTGGTATATTGACTTGGGTCATTAGTGACCTAATCTACGAGGTATGATACGTTCCTTTATTTTTTCTAACCATATTGCAGCTGCTCGTAAACGTTGTTAAGAGAAGTTTTCTCCATGGTGGTAATGTGGGTTGTGAAATATTTAGATTAATCCCATGCAGTGTTGTTCGTGATATTGTAAGCACTCTATGGTGTACTTTCCTTTGTTCATTTATATATTGATGCATTTTGTTTGGTTTTTGTAAGTGGCAATCCCATTTAACAAAACTCTTTTTAGTTGTAACTTTATTCGCTCTTTTGTTTCAGTGAGACTATGAGTGTTTAGATAGAGGATTTTGTACTGACATTCCGTATCTTGAGCATTCCAATATCTCTACCTGCAAACTGAACTTCTAGGAAATATGTTTCACCGCTCGAGCGATGGATTTGCACCATCTTTTACTCACATTGCTCGAGTGATAAAGTGTGAGCTCGAGTAGTCTACACGGCTGTGTTTAGTATGAAGTGCGTTGTTTGTGATTTTTAGGGTTGAACTCATCCAGATTCTCAGAGAGGAGTAAAATACAAAGTGCTCTATATTGAAGGGTGGTTTATTTGAGTTTCCTTGATGTATAGAAGGTAATTGATTGATCAACGAACTACATATTGATATATATCAATGGTTGATTTTGTTCATTTATTCACAAAAAAGATAGATATGTTCGTCGGTGGATTCTAGAAAACTTGGGCCTGAAGCTTTGGTGGATTCTGGAGTGGCTCATTATCGTGAATTCAACATCGGCATTGTGGAGTCAACATTAGGCAAAACAATTCTGAGGTGAACACAGTGGTGGAAGAGACATATCGGGTTTGGTTTAATTCGGGCAAATAGTTGCTAGGTAATTGAGGGTACTCGTGTATAATTCTTTTTTGTCTTTTTAGTAGATTATTTTATGGCTTTGGCTCTTGAATTTTTATCACAATTGGTTGTGCACCAATTGTAATTTTTTCCACGTTAAATCATTATGTCGATTTGTTGTTAATTGTTTCATTTGGATTGATATTCACTTTAAAATTAAAACATAATTACAAATCAATATCACAAGAGTTTTTAGATTTTTCACATTTTATGATTTCCTCCAAAAAAAAAATATGCAAAATTATTAAACTTCACTGCCTCTTAATAGGCCTAAAACTCAAAAACTCTCACCCTGATTGGTTTTGAATTTTTTTTTTTTTTTTAAAAGTAAATTTTAAAATTTGTAATTGTTTTTATTTTTAGTAATTTTAAACAATATTTTTACTTTTTAGATTTAATTAATCTAATTTTTTTTTTAAGAAATTTTTTAAAAAAAAAGTCAATAAAATGTTATTTTAAATTAGGTGAATTACACTAACAGTCTCTATAGTTTAGACCTTGTGTTACTCTGATCCCTAACTTTTCAATTGTAACACATTTGACTCTAAATTTTGAACATTGTTCCAAATAAGGACAATAGATAACTACCATTTGTTTTCTGGATGGAAACTACTCATGTGCAATTTGCCTAAACACTTTCCAAGGGCAAAGTCGTGATTTTGCCTTATTTCTTGTCCAAAAAGACACTACCCTCTTTACTTCATACATCCATATATGTGTCAAAAGCAAACCTGGAATGAAAAAAAGAAGGAAAAAAAAGGGAGGGAAAATAAAAAGACTCAAAAATAATAATAATAATAATAATTTCACAAATTCAAGCACATATTATTTTTATATAATTGTTTTTGAAGAGTAAAAATATTTTTTGAAATCATAAAATATTTTTTTTATATTTATTTTCATCAAATTAATTTTTATTTTTCTAAATTTTTTCTAAATAATCTCAGAAACTCAAGTTAAATATTGCTACAATTTTGATATCATTACTAAACTAATTTAATAATTTTTTTAAAAGAAAATCTAAAAATAATCTCAGAAGCCCAAGCCAAATATGGCCACAACTTTGATATCATTATTAAACCAATTCATTAAATCAAAAAATTCAAAACTAAAAATATTTTATATATTAAACATATCCATTACACAGCCTAATAAGCATTTATTACATAATAGCCATCCCAAAATATCAACAAAAATAACCACTCATTATATAATCATCCTCCAAACACATATGTTAAAATCCAAAAACAACTATAAACATCCCTTACAACTCGTCACAGCCCAATTTTTAATTACTCGAAAACATTATCAAAAGCCTTTAATTTAGATCCATTTTTTTTATAAAAAAAGAAAAAAAGAAAAAAAAAAAAACAAATGTCTATTACTCTTGAATAATAGAAACATAATAACATGTTCTCTTCCCTAATGAATACAACAATAATAATAATACATGTCAAGCTTCTGCTATGGAGTTACAAATAAATAATTACAAGCGTCAATGTACAAAATTCATTTCTTTCACATCTATTATGAAATTATACATAAAAGATACATGAACTTCTTAACCCTCTAACCAATCAATCCGACTTCTCTTCCTTTGAGAAAAATGAAACAACAAGAGATAAGCACAATTCCCCAATAGGAATCTCATAATTCCACAACAATAACTAACACATAGATAAAAATGATCATGAATGTAGTGTGATACCATATAGTAACGTGATGGTTTGTAATTTCAAAATATCATATGTAGAATACCTTTTTCTCAAAATTTATTTGAACATTTAAGAAAAACCTTCAGCTATAAAAATTATCCATTATCATTAGAAAGCCATAAATCCTTTTTGAAAACAAATATGTTTAATGAATAACATCATTTTAAATTTATTAACCAATTCTAAAATATTCCTCATTTAATTTCCATTTACCCTTTTTACTAATTACATTTATTATAACACCATAACCTCAAGTTCAAGTTGCCTTAATACTCAAAACAACCCTCATACACTCCACTCCCACCGGTCTATTCATTTTTGCTATAACTCCTTAACGTAGAAATCCAAATCTCCTTTATATTCAATAACAATTCTCCTACACTCAACTCCTACTTGTCTAACAGCTATGTCACATCCACATTTGCTTTATCAATTATAATCCTACATATCACAAGTACATCACATCGACATTTGCATTATCAATTATAATTCAACATATCACAAGGATAATAAACCCTTTTTAATTCAATTTCTTCATTAATTACAAAACAAAACTCTTAATCTTTCCTTATAGTTGCAAACAACCTGGTGAATTCATTATCACCAACCCCTTTATCCAGTTACTATTTCCTTATCAATTGTTTTCAAATAATTTCTATATGCATTCCCCTTCTATACCAAATTACACATCAAATTGTAATTTCATAAGTTCATCATAAGCCACATATCATCACTGATTCAATGCATTTCAGAACACATTCCACCTTTTGCCGACTTGATACGGAAGGATAGTGGCACCCAATTCATAACACCCTCTACCTTTTGCCAGCTATTATACGACAGGAAGTGAACTACTAAAAACCATTGTCTCAAAAACCATATTTTTCCACATTTACCGACTATCATACGACAGGACGTAGATCGCCAAAAACATTTTCAACTTTAAAACCATCTCCATATTTGTCGACTATTATACGGCAAGAAGTGGGCACCCAAAAAAAATTTCAAAACCATCTGTTTTTCCACTTTTGCCGGCTACAATACGGCAGGACTTTATGGACACTCAAAAATTATTTTTCCACTTTTGCCAGCTATTATACGGCGGGACTGTGTGGACACCCAAAAATATTTTTCTCACATTCGTCCAGTGGTAAGCCTAGACAGGGCATTTGGGCACCTTTAATTCAAAATCACCCCCACATTTTCCGACTATTATACGGCAGGACATAAGCACCCAAAAACATTTTCAATGCCCTGCGTGGGTACCAATCACATCACAATTCAACTTAACCCAACACAACTCAACTCCACACAACACAAGTCAACCAAACTCAACACAACTCAACTCAACTCAACACAACATAACCCAACTCAACTCAACATAATTTAACATAACTCAATACAATTCAACATAACACAATAAAATTCAACACAACCTATTTCAACACCATTCAATACAATTTGGCATAATTCAATACAAACTCTTAAACTTCCACAACATCATTTCATCACAAGGCTCACATCACTCATACCATTAGTAATTTCATTTCCTCCAAGTTTGGTTTCAAATTATAACATAATTTAAATGTCAACATTAAGAGTTGAATCGCAACTTTTACATAAAATTTTCAAACTCTTTAAAATTTCAATTAAACTTGTATATGTGTAATTTGATGCCTCAATTTCATGATACTACTTTCAATTCAAGCAAAGCCATCATCTATCTTCATGGACCAAACTAGGGTTTTTAAGAGAAATTAAAGCTTTTCACAAAACACATTTTATTCCAACGCTTCTATTAATTATACACCCAAATTCATAACCTAACACTTCAAACCCTAAATCCCCAAGTCTCATGATTTATTCACAATATGCATAAAAATATAAACTTTGTATTTATATAAAGAAAATACCACAAATCTATCTATAAATGAGGGTATTGAAGGAGAACTAAAAACCCTACCTTTTGAAGCAAAGAGAAGACAACCCAAAATCACCGGCAACAAAACCACAAAACTCTTGAATCAAAAGGAAACCCTTAACGAGATCTACAATCTTTCTCGAAGGACTAAGATGAAAAGATCACTCTAGGTGACTAGATCTAGAGATCTAAGTGAAAAATTTTGAATTTAGAGAGAGAAAAAAGAACTCACAGTGTAGAGAGAGAGAGACAGAGAGAGAGAAAAGAGGAGGAAAAGTGAAATGAATAAGTGTTTGGAGCCTATTTATAGTAGCAAGGTAACAATAGAACAATAGCCCCAAAGTCAAATGAAAAGAACAAGTCAAAAACCCCTAAAAAGTAGGGCCCAAACTGTCTCAAAAATCTAAAAATTACACATAGGGGTCGACCCTTCAGACAGAGGTGTTGAACCTTTAGGAAGAAAAGTTGAGACACTAGTGTGTGCAGAAGACAAGGTGTCGACACCTCCCAGACTGGTGTCGACAATAAATTCCAGCAAGCAAACCCCAAATTCAGCAATAGACAAAGGTCGACCCTTCCCAAACCAATGTCGACCATTGAGCCCAACAACAAAAGGCAAGTGTCGATACCACCAAGATTGGTGTCAACCCCAGAACAAGATTTCGAAATTCCCAAACAACTTTTAAACCTAAACAAGCATGAACAAACAATCCCAACATGTTTAAATCGAATTGTACTCCTCCAAAACCAAGATACAACAACCCCAAAGACTCCCAAAAAAAAATAAAGGAATTAAATACACCCTCCAATAGATTAAAGGATACAAGTGTTACACAACCCAAAAGCATTCAAAATTATATTAGTAATCATTGATGTTTCTCATCATCCTATCCACCAACAGTTCTTTTCCTCTTACTAGAAGCCAAAGTTTTTTTCCTTTTTCCCAACAGCAAAAGTTGATCTTGGTTGGGATTCCATGGGTTGAGAACTTGGCTTCAACACTATTGGCCTTGATTTGTTTGCTTGAATTGGTTGGCTGGCACAAGTATTGGTAATTGGTATTGCTTTGTTGTGCAAATTTGGTCAACTGGCACTAGTATTGCCCACTGGTATTGGCCTGCTATGCAAGCTTGGCTAAGTGGCACTAGAAGTGGCCGCTGGTCTTGCCCTAGTACTCATTCTTAGCTGACTGGCACTTTGTTGGCTTTCCATTACTATTGGAGAACTAATTGGAGTTGCATCGGTGTTGTTATCAGTGTTCATACTAGCATGCATATTCTTTATTAATATCAAAACTTATATTTAAAAAAACAAAACAAAACAAAACAAAAATGGAAGAGAAAATACAGTTTGAACTTACAGGCATTGTTTCCCTTCTACTTTTGCCAACCATAGGTTGCCCTTTGCAGCTCCTTCTATTGTGTCCAAGCTTTCCACAGGTGCTACAAGTGGTTGTGGTGTGTTTTCTCTTCAACTTGTGTGGATTTTGGGGTTTATTTTTTTCCCTCATTCTTAATTTCTTAGGTCTTCCAAGCTGCTTCTTAACTTTTGGAGGCAAAAGTGGAGGTAGGCCTATTTTTTGCAACATTTCAGGACCATTGATAGGGTATACAATGGGCTCATAACTAGCCATGTAGGTCTTCCTTCTGTACCAATGTGCTACATAGTCTTCAGGATTTTCATGCTTGAAGTAAATGGCTGAAATACTATGAGGACAAGGAATAAGACTTAAATCCCACTTCCTACAAGAGCAAGTATGAGCTTCTAGATCAACCACAAATTGTTGTCCATTGAAACAATTTATTTGGTATGTAGAAGCCCCAGACCACATAGCTATGCAACTACTAGACTCCATCTTCTTTTTGTCAAGTTTTTTTTTTTGTATGTTGGGGCACAAAGGCCCTTGATATGCCCTCATGACTTCCCTCCTCCTTTGCATTCTACTCATTAGAATACACCTTATGTCCTCCAACAAAGGTAATATTGTCTTAGATCTTGCATCCAAAATTCTAGAATTAAAACTTTCACAATTGTTGTTATGCAACATGTGACACTTACTGTGAGTGATGAAGTGAGGTTCGGACCAAAAACTAGCTGGTTTCTTAGCCAACCACTTAAATGCATCTTCATCAACCTCTTTAACTTCTTGCATATGAAATTCAAACTATTGAATATAAGAGGCTTTGGCTGCACTCCAGAGCAAATCTTTAAGAAGAACACCCTTGTGACTATCCTGGAAGTTGTTATACATGTGTCTTACTCAGAATCTATGCTCAACATTTGGTATAACCTCTGCTAGTGCTGGAATCAAACCCTAAAATTGCATAAACATACCAAGCACAATTGAAATTAGATTGAGCAAACACTTTGTAACAAAAGAAAGTTCATAAGATGGTATACATATTGTTCAACACACCTTTTGGATTCACATTTTTGTTGTAGAATATTCTACCACAATTATGTGTAGGCACATAGGTTTTCACTTGCAAGCTCATTTGGCCATGCATCTTAGATGCATATATCATCCATTGACAAGGAGGTTTACAGCCTGCCCTAATCCTATTTTATCATTTTTCAAGAACTTTATATCTTTTCCAGTCTTGATGGCATGTTCTTTGACAGCTTGTTTAAAAACATTGGATGATGGAAAAACCATGCTAACTTGGAATTGAGGATCAACCATGTCAGTGCGTTTGTTAAATTCAGGAAACTTGTCCCTCTTGAGCCCACCACCTTCATCAGATGACCCCTCAAATGAGATCAATTCATCTGATTCCACATCATTTTCATCCCAATTCAAACCATCTATTGTAGCATTAAAATCCTCAACATTGTTACCTTTGCCACTCTCATGAAATGCACCTCACTCTATATTTTTATCTATGTTAGCTTCATACAAAAGGTCATCTTCTTCGCCATCATCATATTCACTATCCTCAAAATCTTCCAAATCAGTGGTCTCACTATCAAAGTGTATGTACCCACCATCTCTCTGCATTTGACCCTCACCCAAATCCCCTTCTAGCACATCTTCACGTCCCTCTTCAACCTCTACTTCATTATTGTGAAAACCAAGTTGCAAATCAATTTGTGGTTCATTAATCTCCTCAATCAACTGTACTAAATTAAAACAGGAATTACCAAACACAATAAATGTATCAGTATCAAGTTCTGGATAATGTACCAGATACACTTCTATAATTCTAGTTGTCCCCCTCACCCATTCAACCATGTTTAGTAGATCACTATCACTCCATATATGCTTCAACCCATTGTTTAGATCCATTCCAGGCACTCTATATTGGTGGGTTGTAAACCCGGTATATCCTATTTTTAGAACCATATCCCTCATGTCAAGCATGCTAATTTTGTTTACATTACAAAAGTCAAAGCAAGAAACTTGGCCCCCTAGTAGACCCTATGGTCCCCACGTCCAAAAGCCCCACCATGGTGAAACTCTAATGGTGAAAAAGGATCCTTCTGTTTCTGCACACATTAACCATAAAGTCACACACATTCAGAGGAAGAACATTGTCTTCCAAATGGAGTACACATGGGGACCATTAACACACACTTATATATATCATCTAAAATATATATAATAAACATCAACAAAATTAAATCACACCAAACAAAAAATAGTTTTAAAAAGTAAACCAAAATAATATAACAAATGGCAAATAACTAAAAAAAAAAAAAGAACGAAAATAACAAAACTTCAACAAAAAAATAAATAAATAAAATATGCAGCGAGATGATGTCATTTGCAACCCTTTGGGTACCCATCTTCAACACCAACGTTTGCTTGTAATTTTGTGAATATCTGAAATAATTCCCACCTCAATCCATTGTAACTTTGTGTTTAATGGTGAAAGCCCCAATTTTTTTTGCTCTTAACGAACCAGACGTGCCCTAATTCATGACAGTAAAGAGGGTAGTATTTATTTAGGGTTTAGTTATAGTGTGCAACTTACACCTTACACCTTATTCTTTACACTTACACCTTATACTTACACCTTTTATACCTTACACCTTACACCTTTTGTGTAAGTGGCACATGGTGTGCAACTCACTTACACCTTACACCTTACACTTACACCTTACACTTACACCTTACACTTACACTTACACCTTACACTTACACTTTTTGTGTAAGTGGCACATGGTGTGCAACCCACTTACACCTTTTGTGGGTTGCACACCTAAGAAAACTCCATTTATTTAAGCGGGAAATAAGACAAAAAGATGACTTTGCCCTTGGAAAGTGCGCAGTCAGATTGCACGTGAGCAATTTCCGCCCACAAAGCAAACGGTAATTATCTATTGTCCTTGTTTTGAAACAATGTTTAAAATTTAAAATTAAATGTGTTATAATTGAAAAGTCAATGATTAAAATTTTATAATATTTAAATTATAGGAATCATTAATATAATTCGTCCCTTTAAATTTTACTTATCTCGGCTTCTTCTTCTTCATCTTTTTTTTTTTTTTTTTTTTTTTTTTTTTTTTTTTTTTGCGCCTCAAATATAACTGTTATTTTACCAAGTGTAGTGTACACTTACTGGATAGAGATAGTTCTTCATATTTGGATTTAGGTTTCAATGGGAATAAATTAAAGAGAAAATTAATGGAAAGTCTTCTCGTAGTCATATATCTTACGAAAATATTTGTGATTCGATAAGTTTTATATATTTAGAAATGTTTTATAAAATATCCTTTTTTGGAATTAGATATTTTTTCATAACAATTTTACCTTTGTTTTAGATTTTTGTTTTAGACGAGAAAGAAAATCTCCATTGCAAAATAAAAAATAAAAAAATAAAATAAAATAAAATTAGATCAATTTGATATAGCAGTATCACAAAAGTTCAATAAGAGATAAAAACCTTCATAGAATGAAGGATCCAAGCCTAGGAGGAAAACAAAATCTCCACACAGGAACAATTATTACATCAACAAAATAAAAATTAATAAAAAAAAAATCAACCAAAAAAAAACCATATCCAAGACATCACCAAACTCATTTAAAACTCCACTATTTCTCGACCTTCAATTTGGAATCTGAAAACCTCATATCTGCTAGTCAAGATAAAACATTGAGGTTGAAATGATTGCCTAGCGAGAAACAAACGCGTTATCCAATGTCAGCTTTCAGACTATGAGAAGATCTGAAGGCAGATCTTAAAATTTTTGGCTTGAGAGTGGAAAAGATAAGGCAGTAATAATCAAACTGGTGAGACAAACATCAAATTTGGAAAAGGAACGAAAAGTACGAAAGGAGAGAAAAATCGGAGAAGGGGGAGAATCACGCCATCTCCCTCTCCCCTTGAAGAAAAATCTAGAGAGAAAAGAAAGAGAATTTTAGGGTTTAGAGACAATAAGGATGAGAGACCTTTGTTTTAGTGAACATGCTTATATAGGTTTTTTTTTATGTTTTAAAATTTCATAACTTTCAAAATACAAACTTTTTAAGTTTAGATTTTTAAAAACTATTTGAGGAGATTTATCAAAAAAAATCTCAATTGATTATAAATTTATGTAAAATAAACAAAGTAAAATTTTCACACTTTTGATAAATATTTTATCATAGGACTCCTCTCTATTTATATATGTAGAGTAAATTTTCTAGCAAGTGTGAAAATTGTAAATATGAATATTCATAATTTCAATTAATAAATATTATGACCTTTTGAAAAGTATGAAAGTTAATGTGAATATTCAAACTTTTTAAAAAATATTAAAAATTTCTAAAAATTTATATTATTTTAATTTATTAAAAGTGTAAATATTTTCACTTTCTAAAAATTCATATTATTCTTATTCATAAAAAAATATGAACATTCACATATTTTTATATTATATAAATATATAGTATAAATACTTGCATATTTGAAATATACATTTTATATAATAAAATAAAATTTAAAAATCTCATATAATTCTGAGTCATAAGATTTTCAACAAAAATAAATAAGATATAACTCTCCTCCATGAGATTTACTAATAAATTCCCCTAAATGTAATCTAAGCAATATAATGCATGCCTAAGTTTTCAAATTTGCAAACCCAAAAAAGAATAAAAGAAAGTGGCGGTATGTCTAACTTAGGAAAGGCACGGACAGGACAGTTAGTCCAGTGGTTCATATACTTATTTTTTTAGACAGTGAGAAAGTTAGAGATTTAAGATTCGAATCGACAGATCAACTATGACTATTTCATTATAATTTAACTTATTAACCCCTAATATTCTATCGTATGAAAAATTAAATAAAACAAACTTGGAAAGACAAAAAAAGGGTGGTTTGCCAACTACCGCTTTATTTCTAACAAGTAGTTTGTCAACTTTGTTTATCTCCTTATGGGATAACACTTCACCAGCAACTAATACTTAATCTAACATTGTTTGGTGTTTACGATTCATTTGGTTGTTTATGGGTTGTCAACTTATTAAATCAATTTAATTAAGCTTCTTGAATTTTTCTCAACTTCAAGCAAAGTTAAAAGGGCGATTTAGTGGTGATTGGTGATATTATATAGTTGGACGAACGTAGGAAGTAACATTTTTTTGGAAAATTATAAAATAAATTCTAAATTTTGACCTCATTAACAAATTAAATCTTAACTCTTTAATTATTTTAATTTAAACACTGAATTTTAAAATGGTATCAAATTTAACTATTTATTAATTATAATTAACGGAATACAAATAATTTAGAAAATTTAATAACTTTTTTGGCCGTGGTGCTGGATTGCAATAGTAGCTGTGGTTTGGCAAAAGAATGTGAGGGGTGATAGTGAACTGAGAAATGGGAGGAGTAACTGTGGATGGGAAAAAGAAATGGAGCGATAACAATGGATTGAAGAAAAGGAGTGGTGATGGATAACACTAAGGGTGGGAGGTGGCTGCTATCAAGAGTAATAAAAGAAAAAAATAGTTTAATTATCTAAATTGTCCTTCTACGCTATTTATACAAACAATCATGCTACGTAGCTCGAAAGTGAGGGCGCCCGAATCCCCCGAATTCAAAACGACGTCGTTTCGTCGTTTTGAATTTTTTATTTTTATTTTTTTTCAATTAGAAAAGAAGAAGAAGAAGAAAGAAGAAGAAGAAGAGGCGGAGGCAGAGGCAGAGGTAGGGGGCAAAGGCGGAGGGGGGGCGGGGGGCGGAGGCAATGCAGAGACAGGGGGCGGAGGTGGAGGCAGAGGTGACGGCGGACGGAAGTGGGGCTACGACGAGCTGCCATCTCCTCTTCTCCTCTCTTCTCTTTCTCTCTCTCTTTCTCTTTCTCTTCTAAATTTTGTGCTGTTCGGGGGGACAAATTGTAGGGAAAAATCATTTTCCTTATACAAATTGATGGTTATAATTGATACTATTTTAAAAGTTTAAGGTTTGAATTAAAATAATTAAAAAGTTAGGATTTAATTTGTTATCAAGGTCAAATCTTTGAATTTTTTTTAAAAATTTTCTCCTTTTTTTTTTTTTTTGCTTTCTTTTTGTTTTTTTTTAACGAGAATTTTAAGGAATGAAATTATCTAGAGAGGTGTAGTTGAGGAGAATTGGGGAGGCTGATGCGCACCATGCACAATAGCCACTGTTGCACAATTAATAGGGGTTTTTCCTAATCTCATTCCTATTGGGTATACTTCTTTAGTAGAGTATGGGACCCAATAATTTATTTAAAGAATATTTAATTTTGTTTAGTGTTAGTTATAATATATTTTTTTATATATTGTATTTGATTTTTTGGAGGCTTAATGGATAAATATACCTGTAAAAATTCAAATTAATCGTATATTAACATCTCTTTCATCAAAACATATTTATATTTAAAAAATTGAATAATATATTTAATTTTAAGTATAAATCTGAATAATAACATGACTTGATGGAAGGAATACTAATATCTAATTAACTAGAAATTTTACAATTATGTTCTACTCAATATTTTTTTAAAAGTGAACGGTTCGAATCGTCAAAATGAGACTCGAAAAAGGCCTCCTTGGCCGCACCACAATCAGTGTTTCACATGATACAAAGTAGTCTCCCAAGCCCAAGCCCAAGCCCATATTGGTTTTATGGTTTCTATCACAAGTACAACTCTAGTGATACAAGTTACTCATTTAAAACTATAGATAGTATATTTTATTAAAAATATCGTTAAATCATTGAGGATCTATACACATTAATTCACAAAACCAACCATTTAGATCACTAAAATGTAACACGTGATAAATTTCAAAGATCCAATTGAATTTTCCAGTCCGTAAATTGAAGAGAATTTTCTCCCAAATTTAATATATGTTTGTGGTGATAAGTCCTGTGGATAAGGTGGGCATTCTATTTACACACCACTCATTTATTTAGCAATAATGATTTAGATTATTAAAAAAACATATCATTAATAGTACTAATATATTGAAAATGACAATAAAAAAAAAAAAAAAAAATAAGACATAGAAAGTGAACGAAACCTACTATCACATCATTAATACTTCTCTTAGTGCTCTCTTTTTAACACTCCCAAATATTTTTCTTTATTTAGGGCTAGTTTGGCATGTACTAAATAAGTCAAAAAGTCATTATCTTATTTAAGTCACATCATCTTATTTAAATCACATTACCTCTCTAATACATCACATCAAACCCAATCCAAACTCAACCCAAACCCACCAATAAGTCAAAAAGTACACTTTTTTAGTACCTATCATCTTTTTAAAAAAAATGATTACAATTTTATCTTTTAATTAAATTACTCTTTTAGCCAAATTCTAAACCCTAATTTATTTTTTGGCACATCAGCACAAGCCACTACACCACCTTCGACGCCAGCAACGCAGCCTCTCCAATTGCCGACTGGTGACGCAGACTTCCGATCCCGACTTCAACGCCGCCTGCTTTCTCTTCTCTCGTCTTCTTCTTCGCATCTCTCTCTCTATATATATCTCTCTATCTCCTCCTTCGCGTCTCTCTTTTTCTCTTCTTTTTTGTTTGTAACTCATGTCGCTCCCTCGGCCGTCGCTGCAACTCAGGCTTCCTCTCCCGGCCGCTATCGCTACAACTCGCACAAATCATCGCCTCACCGCTACAAATTGCAATCGGCACCACAGCAAACCCTAGATCTAGGGTTTTTTTAAAAGAAGAAAGATGAATAGGGCTAGCGACAGTAGGGGCAGCGATGGAAGGGGTTAAAGCGAGAGGGGAGAAAGAATAGAAAGGGACCACGATCGGAGGGGGTGGGAACCGGTGACGGTAGTAGTTTGGGTTAGGATTAGAGTTTGGGTTTGTTGGAGAAGATAATGACAGGATGGTATTGTACGAAAATTAGTGGTGTGCAATATATTGGTTAGTTTGACATCTTTAAAAAAAAGTCAAAAAAAATTAAAAAGTTAAAAAATTATTAAAAAAATTTAAAAATTATCATTATTTGTTAAAAAAATATAAAAATAATAATTTTACAAAAAAAAAAAAAAATACAACTCATTTCAGTTGTACTTTCGCTGACTTTGGTTGGACAAGGTGGGTGCATAAACTTTGGTTGGACAAGGTGGGTGCATAAACAAGACGGTGCTGTTCGGCTCGTGGAAACCCATCACAGATTCTTTTTTAATAATCTGAACGGTTCAATGTGTAGAATTCGTGAGTACTATATGCTTGTAAAAAATTATATTGATAAGATATCGTTAACTATAACACCGTTTATTTTTTTATACAAAATTAATTTGTTTATTTAGTTAGCGATATCCGATCAACGTGATTTTTTACAAGTATATAGTACTCGACGAATTCTACACGTTATTCCAATTAGCAAAAAAGAACCTATGGTGGGCCGCCACGGACACAACAACACCGTCCAATTCAATGCCCGAAAAAGAGACAAGCATCTCCTATACACTACTCTACACAATACTGCCACCCTACCGCCCACTCACCAAAAAGCTTCTCTTGTATACTAATTTATATAATTTTTTAATACACATTTTTTCACAAAAAATTAAAAAATTATTCTAAATATATGTATTTTTTTTCTTAGTTTTTTAATTAAAAAATTAAAAAATATATTTATATAACACATTTCCAACAATTACTTATGTTTAAATTTTTAATATAGATTTAAATTGACTTGTCCTTAGCGTGTGCGCCAAATAGCCCTCTGGTGTTGTTGAGTTGTCAAATTATTATTATTATTTATTTTATTTTTTTTGGGCAAATATTAACAAGTGTTTTAAAGGCATTATTATTGGGATTGGAATAGAAAGGGTCTTAAAAATAAATGAGAAAATTTGAAAGTATATTAAGGGTTGGTTTGGCAAGGGTTCATTGGGCTTTTTTGGCTCAATGAGTCACAAAAGACAGAATAGACTCATGAGCCACAATAGACAAAACATCTCATCCAACTCCATAATCATTACACTCTTCTCTCACAAAAAAGTCAAAAAAGTCAAAAAGCCAAAAGCTTTTCCCAAACCAAGTTTTTGAGCCCAGACTCATATAGCCAAAAAAGTCAAAAAACCAAAAAGTTAACCCACTTCCCAAACGGAAGCTAAATTCAACAAAAATTGACTTGCATCTTTCGATCTACTTATTTATTATTAATTTTATTTATTATTTTTTTTGTGGGTGCAATGGTGGTTGTCAGCAAGACCCTTTTCTAACTTTAAAATGTCATATATTTCCTTTGGGGAAATTGTATAGTACACACCTCCTCAAATGATGTGTAACATATGTAGTTATTATGTATTTTTTTAGTATGTTATACATTTTTGTGGTGAATATTATATAAATTTTTAGTAGAGTTACGACAGTTTATGATTTAAAAATAAAATTACACATTTTGTAATAATATTATGCATTTTTGTGGTAATATTACACATTTTTTATCAAAATATTTTCTAATAAAAAATGTGTAAAATTACCACAAAAATACGTAACATTATCACAAAATATGTAATTTCATTTTTTAATCACAAATTGTTATAACTCTGCCAACAAAAATACATAAGATTTATCACTAAAAGGCATAATATATATCATAAAAAAAAAAAAGCAACGAAAATGCATATGGTACATACTTTTTATGCTATGTGTACCATAACATTACCCATTTCTTTATATACCATGGGAGTGTTTGGTGGGGATTATGGAAACGACTTATAGCTTATTTTAATATGTGAATTTGTGTTAAACTGTTTGGTGCAACTTCTATTTACAACTTATTACTATTAGACATAAATAGCTAAACTAAAGTGAAAAAAAATTATTTTTCATAAGCTAAGTGAGGGGTGCTTTTAATTTCTATTTTCTAATTATTAACTTTTAATTTAAAATAATTTCCACCAAACTCCCTCCATATCCATTTTAAATAGAATTTGTATATTTAAAATTTATTCATCGAGTTTTATTAGTCAAAATCAATATTGGATATAACATTAGTACCCAAAAATAGTAAATAAATAAAATTTGCAATTATTGCAACAAATTTCTCAATCTTTTAAAACAACAATGCTAGGTAACTCAAAATTTTGTGGCTCAAATGGCTCAAATCACTTAAAACGACGTCGTTTTGACAGATTTTGAGTGTAAAACGACGTCGTTTTGACAAATTTGAGTCATTTGAACCACAAAATTTTGAGTTACCAAACATTTTCCCTTTTCAACTTGTGAAATTTTACAATTACCATGCAGATTCTTTGAATTCACAATTTCTTGTGCAAAAACTGAAATTTTATGAAAATTGAGAATTTTTTCCATTTTGTAAAAATCACTGCACAATTTCACAATTTCTATAGAGAAAATGTGAAATTCACACTTTTTTTTTTATTACAAAAAAAACTGCAAAAATTTATATAACTCAGAAAATATTCAATTTTTCATCAAAATTTTATATTGAATATAGATCTTATTTAAATTTTCTCAAATATGTTTTAAAAAAAATATATGAAAAATAGATATGTAAAATGAAATTATTTGTATCTCACATTTTAATAAGGTAAAGTATTTCCATCAAATCGTGACACATGGAACTTAATAAATTAAGAAATTATTTTTGAGACTTAGGTTTTAGACAAATATGTCTTTGTGATTGGATCAATAATCTAACAATATAGTGCATAAATTGATATTTGGCTAAGAAAATTGGAATCCAAACTATTTGTAATTCTGAGCCGATCCAAATATACAATCTAAAGGTATTAATAAATACTAAGTCTTTCTTTAATTCAATCCACCTAAATAAACATAACAATATAGTGTAGAATGATTTCATGGCTAAAATAGTCAAAAAGTCAAAAAGTCAACTAAAACACATCACATCACCTCTCTACTTTTCTGCACACCTTTTCGTAAAAAGCCAAAAAATTACTAAAATAATCTGTTCCCAAACCAAGCCTAAAGAAAAAATATCGTTTCAATTTGATAATTGTTGCATGCTTCAACCGTTGGCTTCATTAAAGAGACTCCGCAAAGCGATCCAAACCATCTACAGATACCTCAAACATTGAGCAACAGATTAGGGATGTATTTGGGTAGGGTTCCCCCAATTGATGTCGCAATTGAAACAGATATTTTTTTCAATACCGAAATAAACATGCTTTTAGGAATAGCTCTGCCAAACCAAACGGGCCCTAGAAATTAATTTATGGCGCTAATGACTCTGGCCAGGGATGGTGGCCGCTGAGATGACTATGGTGGTAGCAGTGTTTTTTTTTTTTTTTTTAGGTAATAAAAAATGGATATGCAGATAGGCTACTCCAACATATCCGCCGAAGTATCGCTCAAAGACCTACAAAGATATCTGCAGGGAACCCCACCGCACCTACGTCGGGGCCGAAGCTTAGGCCCCCCGCGTGCTCCAGGCGCTAAGGAGTATGTTTAACCCCAACAAGGGGCTATGGAGACTCGAACCCAAGCCTTGAGCGAGGGATTCGAAGGTCTTACCACTGAACCAACCCCCTGTTGGTGGTGGTAGCAGTGTTGGGAGGGTGGTGCGGTGCTCTTTGGTTACATTAGAGAGCAATAAGATCAAATAATCTTGAAATAAGTGAGCACAAGCTGGCTCACGAGCTTACAATTCGACTTCAGCCTTCAACGCTTACAAGTGTGGCATGGCACCTAGCATGACGGGTTAGCCACAAGTCGTGCAGCGCACGCCTAGCACCTCTCGTGCCTGTCAACCCACTCTTGCACGTTGGGGACCATCAAACACACCTTGATTTTGAATTGTTTTAGGAAATAGGTTAAAAATTATTTTTTTTTTATTTTTTTTAAAATAAGTGTTAAAAATAGAGAGTTGATGTGACTCAAAAGAAGTTAAAAGTCAAAAAGTTGTTTTTAATCTCTTTGGCAAAAGAGGTGGATATTTTCCTATTTTGGGGATTATAAAAAAAATAGAAACCCCTCTTTTAGACACTTGTTTAATCATAGATGCTATGAAAATGTTTGTGACCTAATAAGTCCTTTATATTTGAAATTATCCTAGCAGTGAACCCATGCTATGCACCAGATGTAAAAAAAATAATAATAATAATAGAAAAATTAATAATGTATTTTTATATAAAATAATATAGATGGTTAGGATTTTGTATGCAAATCACAAAAATGAAAAGATGAAAATCCATAATTTAAATCTCACAATTTTACCATAATGACATGCAACTTATGTGTCAACATTTGATTTGTCACAAACTCAACCATATAATGTTCAACCTCTTGCTAGAGTTGCAAACTTAGGCGATCTCAACTCGAACAACCTAATTCCAATCCAATTTTTTTTAAGAATTGAGCAACAAATATATATTAATTTGGTGAGATCTTGAGCTTAAATTCAAAAATTCACACTACAAGAAATTAAGGTTTAAAAGACTAAAATTTAGGGACAAAATTAGTTTTTAGGGACCAAGTATTTTTGTTGCGAAAAGTGTGTTATTATATTTTTAGTAACGAAAATTAGACATTTAGGTATATTATCCTTTTGTGACTAAATTTTTTATCTCAAAAAGTAAACCATTTTAAAACCAAATTATTTTGTCCCTAAAAGTTTATTTATTAGTGATAATTTCAAATTTTGGTCACTAAAAGTTTTGTTTTTAACTTTTCGGGACGATCTTTTAACGACTATTCTCATGACGATAGAAATTTGTCCCTAAATGTCTTTTACAACAAAATTTTCACTTTTAGAGACCAAAACATTTGGTCTCTAAAACTCTTATATGTTGCAATACCAAATTAAATTTGAGCAGGTTTCAACAGAGATACCAAACAATCCGAACAATTTGAAACTCAAATTATATATATAAACATATAGAACTTTTAAATATAAATTACCACGTGTAATCATCACTTTTTTTCTTTTAATAAAAAAAAAAAAGTAAGTTTCACCGACCATAACTTTTAATAAGAAGAAGGAGAGGGAAAAAAAAAACATTTATTTCTATTTGGTATTAGCAAAAGTCACATTTTTGTCAAAAACATTTTTGCTTTTGATTTTAATTTATTTAATTGACCGTCGCGGGGGGTTGGGGGTGGGGGGGGGGGGGGGACTTTTAATAGTATTTAAGATATTTGGCAAGTGCTAAAAAAATAATATATTTTTATAATCTCCATAATGTGAAAGATGAACTTTGAGTTTGAGTTAAACGCATTTGGTGTCACTGTTGTGTACAATGCATAGTAGTGACTGATGTGTGGCTTATGAGACTCACTTCAGGTCTTATTTTGGTGATTTGAACTGTTCATTTTTTTAAAAAAAAATATTAAGTAGAATATACCTGTAAAAAATCAAATTGATCAGATATCGAAAGTTCTTTTAATAAAACACATTTGTATGTATTAAAAAAAAATTAAATATGTATGTGTTAAAACATCCAACTCAAAATCAATTGAAAATAAGTGAAGAGGCCCTTACATTATATTAACCAAGCTTGGGTAGCTTAAATTGGTGATGTGAGGTTAAGTCTAGCACTCATTTCATGCACTACCCTGTAGCATGTAGAGGTGATTGAGAGGTCCGATTAAGAGATGGACCATCTGTACTACATGATGTGAAAGGCCACCCACAACCCCACTCTAATACCATGTTAAAATATCCAACTCAATACCAGTTGACAATGAGTAGAGAAACCCTTGCATTATATTAACCAAACTTTGGCGGCTTAAATTGGCGATGTGGTTTTAAGTTTTTAGCCTGTGTTGCCCTTTGACCACCAAGTCTAAGAGGAGATTTTGAGTTCAACTCATAGAAATGGAATAGGGGGCATGACTTAAGTCCTTCCAAGGAGTAACTGTGTCACAACCCCATCCCGCCCCTAGTAGAATGGTGCCATGGTGGCCAGTAATCCGAGATTACCAAAGGCCAACTTACGAAGATTCACACACAATCAGAGTATACATATGGGGCTTACATATACGGAAGCAATAGTTTAAATCTAAGTAGTCCACAAGAACTGTGCATAGATCAAATGAAATGACATACATCTTAGCATGGTCTTACAACTTGATTACAATAAATTAAGTACATAATACATCTTGATCAAAAGGCTCCTCAAGCCGATATATACAAAATGAATGAAATACAAAGCCAAGAAGTATAATCTTCAAGATGCTGCAAAATGGGAATCCAAAAACATATTGCAAAACACATCTAGGCGTCACCGCCTTCTTGCTCGTCATCTACATATATATAGGGAGAGGGTGAGCTTGGATACTCAGTGAATGATATCAGTAATAAAGGTTTGTATGATTGATATTCAAGATCTCTTTTCAAAACAATACATAACATATCTTATACAAAATCAAGGGATGAACAACATTCATCTATCAAGTCTTTTAAATCTTCAAGAGATGCTTACTAGCATCAATATAATACAAGGGATAACATTCCGGACAAACCCACGCGAAAAACCGTCGGTGGCAAAACAAGGGTACTAGTTGCATTATAGTTCTCTAGCACTAAGGACTTTCAAAACAAGGATATTAGTTGCATTATAGTCCCCTAGCACTAAGGACTTTCCAAGAATGTCATCAAAACAAATATAGTATGTGTACAAACTGGGAATAATCATTCATGCTTGATCAAATACTTTTTCAAAACGAAACAAAGCTTTATCGCAACTTTATAACATAACTTTATTAAAAATACCACTCACATAGTTCTTCGGGTGTGGGGATTACAAGCAAGGATCCAAGGCCTACAAGTACATAATAAATCCCATTGAATGCACTTCAAGAAGACAAGAAAAGATGCTCAAAAATGGATATGAAATGCATCCTTAAAACAAGTTTTGCATAAGTGGAAATGACTTCGGCATCTCTTTCCAAAACCAGGTCAAGACAAGTAAAACATGCTGGGAGTTAAACACTACCTTTTCATCTCAGGAAAACATGCTGGGTACCAACCAGGTCTTGGCCGAGGTGTGATTCCGCCGACCACATTCAAGGAAATGAAGTCAGGAGAATCTGGGTTTCCCTCTTGATGAACATGAAGAACATGAAGGACATGAATACAAATGCTAAAATCATAACTTCTTTATTCAAAATCTGAAATTTCATGAGATGAGTTCGAAAACATGGACCTGGGTACCCATACTTGAAGATCTTATGAAAACAACACAAAAACAAGGATCTTAATACAAACTTCCGAATAAAAACATGGTTTTATTTCAAGAACACAAGAACATCATTTTCTCTTTCTAAAACTGAATTTCAAAGCAATGCATGGCTCATGAAACATACCAGATCATGCAATGTGATTAGATGAATGTAAAGAATAACAAGAGTAGATCGAGATTCTAACCTCAAAATACGGATCTAACGGTTCAATCCCTAAAGATCAAGTTTGGAAATCTACTACTCTCTCAAGAACTCCTCTTCTTCTTCCTAGAGCTTCTCTCTCTACAATGCAAAAGATATGACACACAATGATATGTTCTTTCCCACAGCCGGCTGACTTAACCCTCTGCTAGGACACGTGGCGCTACCGGATTGGGTTTCCTCAAAAAGGTGACTGAATGACAAGACAAGAGCATGACAAAGGGTGTTCCACAAGCAAGGTGGCATGGGCACTCCGGCAGGTAAGGACCTCGGATTAGGACAGGGCTTTGGCAAGTAAGGTCTCAATGATCTCGGCTACGAAGGATAACACTTGGCCTAGCTATGCCACACCTCGGTCTTGGTCATGCCAGCCCAGGAACAAGATCACTAGGTGTAGGGATCAAAGATCTAGGATGCCTATATGATAACATCCTGGCCTAGATGGTACACATCTCGGCCCAGGTGGTGCACACCTCGCCCTAAATGATGACATCTCGGCCAATATGCCAGGGCAAAGGTGGACGTCAACCAAGGTGGTTTCAAGGCGGTCCTAGGTGTAAGAGGTTCAAAGGTGTGACCTAGGCTTTAGGTGACCTCGGCTACACACACCAAGTAAGGGTCAAAACATACAAACAATACTCAAGCCAAAACACACAAGTACAAAACAAGACGAAAACCTCACTTTAGGCAAAACAAGTCAGAAACTACAAACGCAAGCTTAATAAAAAAAAAACATGTAGATACACATGAACATGACTAAGACGAGGATGAGGGTCACTACAAGCTGAGAGTTCAACTCTCCCAATGTGCTAATCCAACAACTAATTACTGACTTTTGTAAATAAATAAAAAATAGTATGTATCAAACCAAATACGAATACAAATATGATTTAATAAAGGGGTTATCGATATTTGATCAACTTGATTTTTTTTTACAGGTATATTCTTCTCAATGTTCTCCAAAAATTGAACATTTCAAATTATTAAAATTGGACTTGAAATGAGTCCTACAAGCCAGACAACAGTCACCGATGTACATTGCGCACAACAGTGACACTAAATTCGAGTTAAACTACTGCAAATTTATCAATTAGTTGTAAGGAAAAATTGTATTAAAATAAAGGGCAAATTACATACACCCCCCTTGAGGTTTGGTTAAATTACAGATACTCCCCTGAGGTTTCGAAAATTACATCACGCCCCCTGAGATTTATATTCGCGTAACAATTAGACCCCTGTCGTCAACGAAGCCGTTACAAAAGTGTGCTGACATCACCAAAATTTATGTTGATGGACCATATTATCCCTAGGACCTTTCAAAGTGCCAAACAACCCCCTTTATTTATTTATTAATTTTTAAACAGACAACCTGTACCAAAGCACAAAGAACTTTTTATTTTTTATTTTATTTTCGTTGAACACAACCCTTTGGTTTGTTGTTTAAAAAAAAATTCAAACTTTTTATTAAAAAATAAATAAAAACTAATCTAAAAAAAATAAATATAAAGAAATATATTTAATTTGTAAAAAATTATTTCTAACAACTCCAAAGATAAAATTATATAAAAATAATATTTATTTTTTATTTTTTATTTCTTAACCAAATTAATTTTTATTTTTTTAAAAAAATTTCGAAAAAAAATTTCTAAAAATCAAACTATACATAGCCTAAATTTTTTTTGATAAATCATTTCGTACGTTAGTAACTTATTTAATTATTTGTTAATTTTATGACATTTTTAACATTTGATAAATGTTTCTCCATTTTAATTTTGCATTCCATAAATTATTAAATTAATTAATTTTGTATTCGCAACTTATTCAGTTAATTTGTTATTTTTTGAGTTTTTTTGGGGGTGAATAGTTATGTTTTGGGTAATAAATAAATACCATGGAATCCTCTTCAACATAGAAGGAATGAAAAAAGAGCACTGAAGTAACTTGAAATTGAAATATTAGCTTAAAAATTCAGATACACAAGTTTGAAATATTAACTTAATTACATATTCATGTCCAACAAAATTAATTACAAGTCTGAAATATTCATGTCCACCAAAATACAAGTCTAAAATATTTACTTAATAACATTACATATTCAGATACAAATTCTTGTCCAACAAAAACTTTGCAGGTCAATAAAAGAGTAGTAGCCCACCCAATTCAAAAACCTGTGGTGAGCAAGGATGCATGCCTTCTGATATGTACTGATGATACAGTTTATCCTGGTGAATAGATCGAACTAATCCAAGCTCCTTAGGTCCACGTCCAAATGATCGAGCCCGCCGAATATCCTGCAAACAAGTTCAACGGGGAACGGGGTAGTACCCCAGTGAACCCTCCGACGGGCAAGTTAGAAAGAGAAGTAGAATGTAGAGAGAGAGATTGGAGATAGAAAGCTTAACCTTCTTCTTGTCTTCAATGTTTGCTTATATCCTTTGGTAATCATTTCGCTGTCCCTTCCGACCTGCCGTCTTGGCCGAAAATCTATGATGTAGCTTACCTTGTTCAGGGTAAGGGGGTGCTGTTCCGACGGAGAAGTGTTGTCGTAATAAATGCTGTGATGGGCTGCATTAATGGTGATGTGCAGTGGCAATAACTTTGCAGATCTTTGTCTGCTGATGTGGCTTGTCCTTTACCTGCCATATATCTGAATGTCATTGGTTCTTTATGCCATGTTGGATTACAACTGTTCTGGACTTCACCAGCTGGGTTATGTGTTGGGCTCCGAGTGATGGGCTTGGGTTGTTCATAGTGGGCTATGGCCTTTATGGGCTTAACCACGTCAGTAATCCCCTATTCCCGAGTGCAGCTTTAGTCCAACGAAGGGAATACTAATGAAGAAAAAGAGGGTGTTAGAGATTGGCAGGATGGAGGTCGACCGGCCGGGGTGACCGAGTGGGTGGACCGACCGTGAGGTGGACTGATCGAGAAGGGTAACTGAGTGGAAAGGCCGACCATGAGGTGGACCGACCGTGAAGGGTGGCCGAGTGGGAGGGCCGACCACGAAGAGGGCCGACCGCGAAGGTTGGCCGAGTGGGAGGGCCAACCACGAGGAGGGCCGACTACGAAGGGTAAAGCGAAGGGGCGTGGGGCTCAAGAGACAACGTGTCACATGGTGATTTGAAGTGGAAAAGACAGGGAAGTGGGAAGAGACAGTGGATCATGGTCGTACACGTGGTAACATCTCATGGGGGGAGATTAGGCGTTGGGTCAGAAACGAAACGATAGGTCATTATGGGTGTTGAAAAGACAGTTTTGGCGGATGTTTCGAAAAGTTTTCAAACTGGCAAAAATTAATTGGGATCCTTGGAATACGGGCAAACCGTGGGCTTTTGATATTATTCGATTTACCTACTTCTTTGTGAAAAATCAAAATATTCCAAGTGTTAATTCCTTTGTTGCTCACGATACACCTCTGCAACACTTTTTTGATTTCCTTGTACCCGCATCTGAAATAATTCACAGACATACCATAGAAATGGCCCAAGAAGAAGCTGCGAATGCCTGGGTAGATCCGCTTGGTGATGACGATGCAGTGGAGTTAGCAGAGCAGTATAGGACGGAGAGGCAAATGGAGAGGGTGGATGAGCCGGTGGTACGATCTCATGCCTCCACCATAATGGCGACTCGGTCAATCACCAAAGCGAATCCGGATCATCGCGGCACACGAAGGTCGACAAATCAATCTGCTATCGCAATGGAGTTGGAGGCTATTCGCGAAAAATACCAGGTTCCTGCTGAGATAGAGTTATTGTTGCCGATGTCGACGGAAAGGCCATCCGACGCTAGGCTAGGGGAGTTTGCTCTTTATGAGGAAGCATTAAAAGAAGGACTGAGGCTGCCAGTGCCGCAAGTGGTGGTAGATGTCCGAAATCGTTTAGAGGTAACACTGGGCCAACTAATGCCCAATGCGTGGAAAATCGTACTGGCCTATGCAAGTGCGTGGCCGAAGGCGAACGAATGAGTGGCCATGACAGTAGACAAATTCTTTACATGTTATAAGGCCTCGGGACAACAAGAGACTTGGGTGATGTTGCAGGCGGTGGCAGGGAGGGGTCTGCTGACGGGGCTGCCGTCATCAATTAAGGGTTGGAGGCCGCGGTGGTTCTACGTGTCCGTGAATGGAGGGGTTGAGGTGTGCATGGTGTGGAGGGTGCCCACCAAAACTGGGGGCGGCAGCGGAGGAGAGAGTGAAGAGGGTAAAGGCATGGAGGGAGAAAGAAGGGGCCAGATGGGACGAGCTTGTTCAGCCGTCGGCTTTGTTTCTGACAGGGTTGGGTCCACAGCCAAGCGGTGAGGACCTCAACCGAGCAGAGTTGGAGGCGAGGAGGAAGGCTCAAGAGGTGAAGGATCAGACCATCCTTGCCAAAGCCCAAAAATTCAAAGAGTCTCAGGCAGACCGACCGCCAAAGCCAGTTGCGAGGGAGAGGATCCGACCTCGCCCCAAACCCTTGAGGGAAAAAGACTTAGGTGAATTTGTGCCACGACCGCCCTCAATAGATCCTTTGAAGGAGATGGAGGTGGAGGGCGTAGTGAAGAAGAAGGGGAGAGTGAGGAGGAATGAAGAAGAGCCTGCCTTGAAGAGAATAAGGGAAGTGAGGGCAGAAGAGACCAGTATGGCCATGGAGGCAGAGAGGGGGGGAGTGGAGGAGACCCCAGGAAGGGTGGTCGTCCCAGAAGTGGTGGACATTGCGTCGGAGGGAATGGAGGTCGTCCCAGTAGTGGTAGGGATTGTCGTAGAGATCGCGAGGGTTGCCCCCGAAGTGCAAGTAGAAAGTGGACCAACTGGCCCTGAGCCAAGGGGAGGAGAACAGCCCAAAAGGGGTCCTATGCCCCAAGAAGGGGGAGTCAGTCTGACGACTGCGATCTGCCACGCTCGCGCAGTCGCTGGGCGGCTGGAGGGAGAAGAAGGCCCAGCTAGGGCAGGTGCAGATCGCCTTGTGGGGATCGTGGAGGAGGCGGCCGTGCGCTCAGCCGCCAGATTCAAAGAGGCTGAGCTGCTGAGGGGGTTATGCTTTGCTCAAATGGAGATAACTACCTTAGCAGGGGCTCTGTTGAGAAAGGCGGCAGTTGCAAAGATGAAGGCAGACAAGGCCAAAGCTCAACTTGCGAGTTTGAAGAAAGAAAGTGTAAGCTGGGAGAGTGCCCATGCTGAGCTGCGAGCGGTCAAGTTGGAGCTGGAGAACGAATGTCACCAGATTGTGTCGCTCGAGTTCCAGCAGGCTGGCGAGCAGAAGAGGCTGGAGGAGGCCCAAAAAGCCTGCGCGGTCGTGCTCGAACGACATGAAGATGCGATGACCAGCAATGAAGAGCTAGTCAAATAGAAGAATGAGGCAGACGTGAAGATTGATGGTCTGCAGAAGGAGCTGGAGGGTGAGCGTGCAAAGGCAATAGAGAAGAGGGAGGGCCTGCAGAAGGAGTTGGAGGAAGAGAGAGCCAAGCCAACTACTGAAAGGGCAACCCTGAAGAAGGAGTTGGAGGAAGAGAGGGCCAGGGCAGCTGTCACGACCCAAACCTGCCCCTATGGGTTTAGTATCAGAATCGCCAAGAATCCGATTCTTGAAGGCACATATGATGTCTGATAAAAGCAGTCTGAGGGCTGGCGAAAGCCAAAACAGTAAATAAACAATGTCCAATGAGCTGTAATAGTCTGTATGCAAAAAGACCTTTCATACATATATACAGTCAGTGAGAAAACAGTATGTACAATATTCACAATTATTCAGAAAAGGGACTCAATCCCTATTAAACAGTACGGTACAGTCTATCCAGATTACAAACAGATACAGAGACCGACGGGGAAATTAAAACACCCCAAAGCCATAGCTTGGCAGGCTCGAAACCTCGCAGTGAGGCACAGTGGTTGGCTCAACAAAAAGGGGAGTCTAACCCACACTCCTAGCTCCGGTCTGGTTCTTGAACACCTACATATATATATAAGCAGTGAGCTAAACCCTAGTAAATAACACAATGTGTAAAGAGGTTAAGAATGAATGTCCTTACAGTAATGAAAACAGTTCATTGATTCAGTATATCAGTCATTCAGTCATATGTTAGCATAGCGATAAAGAAATGAGGTCTTAAAAGACCAAACAAGAAAATGATGGCCATCAACAAGAAATGAGTTGTTCCAACGAGGGAACCGACAGAGATCTCTGTAATAGTAACAGTAACAGTAAATAGCAGTTGCTAAGGATGCCACAATACAATTCAGAATAGAGGACATACATTCCTTCAATTAACAGTATCAGTTTAGTTCAGAAAGTAGTTTAGTTAAACAGTCAGAAATATTCACAGTTGAACATATCTTTACACAGTGGTTACTCACAGAGTTCTAGGCTATAGATAAGCTAGAGCGCATCCCCAGGTGCCAACCCTACACAGTTACAGATTGAACACACACTAAGCTACACAGTTGGGAAAGTAATCACTTAATCCCTAAATTGCCTCGGTGTGGTTCTACATCTATATCCTCATTAAGATGCCTTAAACTAGGCCTAAGAATGCCTAGGATGGGATGGGGATGCAAAGATGCACTTTAAAAGCATTTTCAGAATTTTCAGAAAATAGGGTTCTCGCTCGAGCGAGCTTGTCAAAACAGTGGGGTCGCTCGAGCGTAGGTTCCCTCGCTCGAGCGGTCTGTAAAAATGCAAAAGTGCTGGATGGTGGAAATCTCCGCTCGATGCTCGCCGACGCCGCTCGGCGTAAGCAGCATCTCGCCGAGCGTAGGTTCCTCGCCGAGCGCAAGTCTCAAGGCACCAAGAATCTGAGAGCCTGCAATTTACGCTCGAGCCACCATTCCTTCACCCGAGCGGGGCTCAGAGTAAACGATAGTCGCTCGAGCGTGGAATCCTTCGCTCGAGCGAAGAAGCCAAATTCTGGAACTTCCAGAATTGCCTCCCAAGCTCAAACCAAGCATTTCAAAGCTCAAAACTCGACCTCTTCGGCCCAATTTTTGGAAAACACATCTAAACTCAATATACAACAAGTTCCAAAGCTCAATTTGTGAAATCAAAGCCCAAGGGTGAGTCAATTAAATCCAATTTCAAACCAAATTTTCATGAACATGATCCAAACAAGACATGCATGAATTCAAATCAATTCAAAGCTTCAATACATGCTCTAATGAGTCAATTCTCTAGATGGAACTCAATTTCTCTCCTTCTCCCTCTCTTGGTCGGCTAGAGCAAGGACAAAGGGGTTGAGGAAATGTTTTTGTTTGAGTGTATAAGGCTTAAAGCTGTCCTAGGTAGTGGCCCACTCACAATGGCAATTTGGTAGATAAGGCAACTTATGTGTTTAGCATATTTAAATCTAATTTAATGGTACTAAATCAGTTTTCAGATAATTACACCATAAAATCACATAAATTATGATGATCACAAAACACTAATCGATTTCCGATTCGGCCGCCGATAAGGCCTTCAATTTGTAGTTTGAACATAAATACATAGTTAAATAATCAAACAAATAGAATATGCAATTCAAACAGATGTACTTAATCAATCAGTTTTAGTTTTCAGTCAATCAGTTCAGTATTTCAATTACTTTAGTTATAAATCATAATCAGTCTCAGTTTAGCAGTGATCAGTAATTAATCGGTAATCAGTGGTAAGGGTTATTACAGTAGCCTCTAAAAAGGCGACCCTGAAGAAGGAGTTGGAGGAAGTGAGGGCTAAGGCAGCCTCTGAAAGAGTGACCCTGCAGAAGGATGTGGACGAAGAGAGGGCCAAGGCAGCCTCTGAAATGGCGGCATACCCCGATCTGTATGTTGCGGCAGTGGATCAGTTCAAGGGATCTGCTGAATTTCAGATGGCAATTGATGCTACGGTCACCAGCAGCTTGGCTAGGGATGAGTCTGGGGGGTGGGCCCATCAAGGACGACCGTTGGAGGCAGGACTGAGGTAGAAGTCATTGAGAGCTTCCAGTGTCAGACTTTTATAAACACGAAATGGCTGAGTTCTAGGACAGTGGTTGGAAGATGTTCAAGCGGAAAGCTGATGTGCTGTTCCCAAACTTAGACCTGAGTAGTGTAAAAATTGACAACGACGATGTGGCCCAGACCCCCCTGGATGAGGGTATTGAAGAAGAAGACCTCGTGTCCAATGAAGATGAGTAATTGAAGAAGAAGAAGAAGACCTTGTACTTAGAGTTGTGTTGGCGTGTTCGTGTTTTTTTTTTTTTTTTTTTTTTTTTTTGAATTGTTGTAATGAACTTATGTACAAATTTGTGAATAAATAAAATTTCAGTTGTGTTTTCATTGGATTGTTTGTGCTTGTGCAACTGAAATTAATGAGAATGTATAACTCATTGTAAAGTGGAAAGTGAAGTTAAGCTTGTAATAAAAACTTAATTTAAGAACTCCTCAATGCAAAGTGAAATTGAACGTGTAATAAAAACTCAATGCAGAGTAAAGTTAAAAACTCCTCAATGCAAAGTGAAATTGAACGTGTAATAAAAACTCAATGCAGAGTAAAGTTAAAAACTCCTCAATGCAGAGTGAAATTTAAAATGTCTAAAAATTATGAATTTATGCGCGCCACACTACTGAAGTGGATGAGAGTGGTTTATTGGAGTCATGCTTCACTAGTAAGGAAAGAGGTTGACTTGTAAAAGTTGATGGAGAAGAAAATAATCTGACCAGTAAAGGAAACATGTAAGAACATCTTTGGAATTTGACTAAGTAAAGAGTGGTGTAAAAACTTAGACCTGGAATTATGACTAAGTGTGTCTGTTAATGCCACAAGCATGAAGTTTGCATGGATGGCCTTGTTATGCTTGGTCTGGTCGAGTGCTTCATGCTCAGTCTGGCTGAGGCTTTTTGTCACTCGTTTGGACAAGGCTCTTTGTGCTTAGTCTGGCTGAGGCTGTTAATGCCCAGTCTGGTTAAGGCTCGGTCTGGCTGAGTTCTTCATGCTTGGTCAGGCTGAGGCTTGGTCTAGCCAAGTTTCTCATGCTCAGTCTGGCAAAGGCTTTTTGTTGCTCGTCTGGACGAGGCTCTTGGTGCTCAGTCTGGCTGAGGCTTTTAATGCTCAGTCTGGCTGAGGCTGTTGAGGCTCGGTCTGGCCAAGTTCTTGACGCTCAGTCTGGCTGAGGCTTTTTGTTGCTCGTCTGGACGAGGCTCTTGGTGCTCAGTCTGGCTGAGGCTTTTAATGCTTAGTCTGGCTAAGGCTTTTTGTTGCTCGTCTGGACGAGGCTCTTGGTGCTTAGTCTGGCTGAGGCTTTTAATGCTCAGTCTAGTTGAGGCTTTTTGTGCAAGGCCCCTGAAATATGTATTTAATTCTCAGACCCTAATGATGACTTATTTTCTTAAAACCCTCGTTTACTGGAATCAATTCAAATCTTGACAGTTAGTAATTGCTAGTTTTATTTTTATCCAAACAGAAATTCCCTAACCTAATTTAATTCTACCTAGGTTACATGTATTTAACTTCAAGCCCTCATATATATTTTTTTTTTATTTCAAAACTTGCCTCAAAATAGTACTTATATCTTGTACCTTGGTATGCCATCAATCTTGCTATATATATATATATATATATATGTGTGTATATACACCTTGTAGAGTGTGCCCTAGGACTAAAATTGATATAAAAAAATATAAATATAGCCCCTTCTAGGAGAAAGTGAGGAAACCATTTTTCAAAGCACATCATCATGACATTCTAGAAAAAATACAACCTAGTGACCTACCTGGGATACAAAATCCAAGAATTAGTTTTATTACAACTAGATGTGGCCTAAACCAATGGAACACACCTCCTAAGTCCCTTCCATTCCTTTAGAATTCAAGCAAAATCCTAACTTTCCATCCAATTCCAACTAAAGGGCTTTTATGTCCTTTTACCCCAATTTGCCTATATATACCACACCCTCCCTAGCTTGCAAACATACACACAACACACTCACTCACACACATTTTGGTTAGAAAGAGGGAGGAGAGCAAAGAAGAGAAATCTAGAGGAGAAGAAGGAGGAAGAAAAGAGAGTTTCTTGTGCAAAGCTTGGAGGGTAAGCCACCAACACAACCCTCTCTTCATTTTCTTTTCTAATGCATGTTTTTAAAGATTCTAAATAAAGTTTTAGATCTGTTATTATCAAGTTCCTATGTTGAAAATACTAAGATTTGAGTATTGTTTCCATCTCTCATGTATTCTACCCATTTTGGCACAAAACCATCTTCTTTTGTACACATCTCTCAACTTTTCATGGGTACTCTTTCAAACAAATTTTCTGAGTTAAACATGTGATAGTTAGCATATTTTCTTCACAAAAGAAATTAAACTTTCCCATGGTGGAACCCCCTTTTTATAAATTTCCTTGTTTTGGGCATTCTATCTCAAAACTAGTTTTTTTCAATCAACTTCCAAAACTTTCAGAAAAATGTACAAAAATATTCTGAACCTCCATTTTATCTCAAAACCTTCCTTAAGGAGTCAGCCTTCAACTAAAATTGGTTTCATCGAAAAACATTGAGTGGTTTGCAAGAAAATCAAGTTTTAAATAAATCGACGAATCTGGGGATTCTCGAACAAGTCTTTGGACTATTTTCTAAATAACTTAAAATCGGGAAAATCAATCCCATTTCCGAAAAATGTTCAAGAAACTAAATCAAATTCTCTACGAACCATAGGAAAACCAAGTCCGGTGGATAAACCTAAGTAGTCCTTCCATATTAACCTTCATGTGATGTTAAATATGGAAATTTGTTATGTTTGAATGTTTTATACCCTTGTATTCATGAAAATGTTTAATGGCTTATTATCATATCTTGGCATGATGTTGTATGGGTATGTTATGTTATTTATCTTCTTATCTTGAGGAGGCATGCTTATGTGGATTTTATTTTATCGTTTAGTTGGACTAACCTTGACTTAAAACACTTAATTCAACGGGAAACCTAATTGGGTGGGTATTGGATTTTCGAACACTTGAGTAATGAAAAGATGAGAAAATGTGATATGTGGTTTGTTGGGATGTGTTCCCTATTCGAGGTTAAATCTTGCGCAAGTGGTTTTCGGGACCCTTGAACGGAGTGGTTGTATTTGGACCCTAGGTGGTTTGGTATAAGGAGGGATTCGGGCAAGGCCCTATTTTTACCGTCTCTTTTGACGCCCTGCGGTTGGCGCTACGCGGTATATAGCCGTTGGTAGGCATCCAAGGTTAGTTCTACAACAAAGTAGCAAAAGAGGGGGCATACCGAATAATCCGCGTCCAATTCTTGTGGTCGGGAGGACGGAATCTCTTTGGGGGATTTATAGTTACTAACATCTGACTCAATCCTTAATGTATTTATTGGAGTATCATACTTTACTACTTGGTGCTATAAATGTGATTGTGTATTGGACTGGGAAAAAGGAGTGGGGTGTGTGTGTGTTTACTGGGCATTCAAAGCTTACGGCGTATCATGCCAGGTGACGAAGCAGAACTCATAGCGGAAGACGACGAGCCGGAAACCTTTGAAGACTTTTGGCTATCTTAGGAATACTAGAAATTTCTTTTTTGATATTTTTATAAAACTCATATGAAGCTTACAGACTGCATTGGGTACTGAACTAAGGCTAAGTAGTGCCTATCATTCTCAGACAGATGGTCAGTCAGAGAGGACCATCCAAACTCTGGAGGATTTGCTGAGAATGTGTGTCCTTGATTTTCAGGGAAACTGGGAAAGCCATTTGCCATTGGCTGAATTCGCCTACAACAACAGTTATCATTCGAGTATTGGTATGGCGCCTTTTGAGGCATTGTATGGTAGGAAATGTAGATCTCCAATTTGTTGGACAAAAGTTGGAGATGGGCCTTTGCTTGGGCCCGAGATTGTATACGAAACGACTGAGAAAGTGAAACTGGAACAACAGAGACTGAAAACTGCACAGAGCCGACAGAAAAGTTATGCAAATGTCAGACGGCGAGACAGAGAGTACGAAGTGGGTGATCACGTTTTTGTGAAAGTGACACCGATGAAAGGCCAGACTCGTTTCGGAGTCAAAGGCAAGTTAGCGCCAATATATGTCGGACCGTATGAGATCATTGAGAAAATCAATCCGGTGGCGTATCAAGTTGCGCTTCCTCCTGAAATGGAGCATATGCATAACGTCTTTCACATTTCTATGTTGAGGGACTACCTCCGGGATCCTTTCCATGTGATTGAGCCTACTCGTGTAGTGCTGAGTGATGACCACACTTACGAGGAACGGCCCATACAAATTGTTAACAGACGGATCAAGAAGTTGAGGAACAAAAAAATTCCGTTAGTGAAAGTCGACTGGCAAAACCATGGTGGCGTGTATGCCACTTGGGAAAGGGAATATGACATAGCCAAAAGATATCCTGAACTATTTCCACTGAACCCTGTTTTCTTCCAGAATGAAGGTAACTCGAGTTTAGAGGACTAAACTCTTTTTAAGGAGGGGAGACTGTAATAACCCTCACTATTGCTTACCGATTAATTACTGTTTACTGCTAAACTAAGACTGATTATGAGAAGTAATTGAACTGATTAAAATACTGGACTAACTGACTGAGATCTGAAACTGAATCGATTGACGGTATCTGTTTAATTGCATGTTTATCTGTTGCCTGTGTGATTATCTGTTCATGTCTTTATGTTTGAACTGCAAATTGAAGGCCTTATCGGCGGCCGAATCCGAAATTGATTGATGTTCTATGTTAATTAGAATTTAAGTAATTTTATGGTGTAATTATCTGAAAATTGATTTGGTATGATTAAATTAGATTAAAATGTGCTAAATCGCATTAAGTGGACTTAATTGCCAAAATGCCACTTAGTGGCCCACTACATGGAACATTTGAGACTTGTCTTCATTTCATCTCACACATTTTATCAGCTCCTTTTCTTGTTCCCACCGAATTAGAGAGAGAGAGTAGGAGACTAGAGTGAATTCATCTTGTAATGCTTGGAAATTGAGAGGATTGGAAGAGTTCTTGATCAATTGAGCCTCCTTACCTTTAATTCAAGACTTAAGGTAGAAATTCATCTTCCTCATTGTGCCTTTGAGTTGATTCTAGCATACTTCATGCCAATTTGAAGAATTGAGTCATGGATTGGTCCAATAGTGTTGAATTAGAGCTTATTTGTTGCATGCATGTATTTATATTGAAGTTTTGTGGTCGTAGCTCATAATTTCTCACATACATGTTCAAAATATTGTTATAGTTCATGTTGTCATCATGTTTTGCAAGATTTGAGCTCATTTGAGCAAGTTTTGAAGCTCTAAATTGGTTTAAATTCATGCATGTTTACATGTTCTTCATGTTCATGAAATTGGTTCGAAATTGAGTTTGAATTAAACACCATTAGGCTTTGATTTCACAAATTAAGCTTTGAATTATGTTATTCTATGTGTTTACAAATGTTTTCCAGAAATTTGGCCCAAGAGGATCGAATTTAGTGCATTTAAACTTGGTTTTTGGCTTGAAGGTGCAATCTGGGTTTTCTAGATTTTGCACTTCGCCGAAAGGAAAGTAGCGCCGGCGAAATTCGAGCATCCAAGAGTACTTTGCATCTTGCCGCTTCGGCGGGGTATTTGGCGCTCAAGCGGGGTCTTGTGTCTTGCGCTCGAGCGGCTATCGAGCGCCCTATTGAGCGTGATTTTTGAGCACCCAGTACTTTTTGGTCTGCTCGAGCGGTGGAGTTTACGCTCGAGCGAAGACCTTTATTGCATGTCCACTCGAGCGGGGAAACCTGAGCTCGAGCGGGACTCAGTTTTTCTGAAAATTCTGAAAATATTTTCTGAATACATCCTTGCATCCTCATCCCATCCTAGGCATTCTTAGGCTTGGTTTAAGACATCTTAATGCGGATATAGATGTAGAACACACTAAGGCAATTAGGGATTAAGTTATTATCTTTCCCAACTGTGTAGCTTAGTGTGTGTTCGATCTATTAACTGTGTAGGGCTGGCATTGGGAGACGCACTGTAGCTTACTGTAGTCCAGAACTCTGTGAGTAACAATTGTATAAAGATATGTTCAAATGATTATCTTCTGAATACTGAACTATACTATTTTCCTCGAATCGACATCGTTGGATCGAATGAATGTATGTCCTATATTCGAATCAGACAGGCATCCTTAGCAACCATCATATCGATCGTTATCAAGCATAGAGATCTCTGTCGGTTTCCTTGTTGGAACCACTACTATTTACTGATTGATGGCCATCATTAACTGTTCGGTCTTTTAAGACCTACTGTTTACTATTATGCTAATGGATGTACCATATATGATTGTTTATTGTACTGAACAACTGATATACTGATTGAAATGAATTGTTTTTATTACTATAAGGACATTCATTATAAACCCCTTTACGCTTCATGTTATTCACTGGGCTTTAGCTCACTGCTCATATATATATGTAGGTGTTCAGGCACCAGACCATAGCTAGCAGCGTGGGGTAAACTTCCCTTTTTGTCAAGCCAACCACTGTGCCTCACTGCGAGGTTCCGAGCCTGCCAAGCTATGGCTTAGGGGTGTTTTTATTTCCCCGTTTGTCTCTCAGATCTTTTGTAATATCAGATAGACCGTATTATCTTGTTTAATAGGATTTGGTCCCCGCCGATCGGGTTGTATATATTGTACATACTGTTTGTCTCTGACCGCATATATGTATGAAAAATCTTTTTGGCATACAGACTGTCACAGCTCATTAGACATTGTTTATTTACTGCATTGGCTTCTGCCATGCCCCTACTCAGACATCAGATATCTTGTATTCTTGTTAAGTAGGCCTTGAATCTCGGATTCTTGGCGATTTATATTAAACCCATAGGGGCGGGTTTGGGTCGTGATAGAGTGGTATCAAAGCGATACTTAACCACGAGGTATACCGCACACACGTGTCCAAATGAGCTATAGGATGTCCTAGAAAAGCGATTAGGGCATTACATGAGCATGATAAGTGTGTGGTTATGACATGACTGAATATGTGCTAATGTGATAAACTGTTAAGTGTGCAACCGCTTATGTTATAATTACTATAACTGCTTATAGTGAAATGGATAATGCAAATGAATCTGAGTCCTCATCCACTGAGGCAAGAATGGCAAGAATGGAAAGAATGATGGAACTGATAACTGCAAGATTAGAGCAACAACAGAACCAACGGCCCCCACCTCTTCCTCCGGCTGTACCGGAACAGAATGTGAATGAACAGAATGTTAATGCTAATGATGGGGACATAATTGCTCTTACCCAGAAGTTTAGCAAACTGAAACCACCATCCTTTCAGGGAGGCCTCGAACCGTTAAAAGCTGAAGCATGGGCTTTGGAGACTAAAAAACTGTTTGAAGTGTTTCCGTGCTCAGAGGCACATAAGATACTGTTGGCTACCTTCACTTTGCAGGAAGAGGCTAGAAGGTGGTGGATGCTTACCCATGATGACAACATTGCTATGATTTGGGCTCAATTCAAAGTAGCCTTCTTTGAAAAGTACTTCCCTTAGTGTGTCAGGGATAGGAAGGTGACTGAATTTGAACAACTGAGACAGGGCACGATGTCCGTCGCCGAATACGAAACAAAGTTCACCGAACTTGCTAGATATGCACCACATATAGTGGACACTGATTACAAGAAGGCCAGAAGGTTTGAAGGCGGCCTGAATGTTGCAATACTGGACAGAATAAGCGTTATGAAATTACCGACTTATGTGAATGTTCTTGACCGAGCCTTGATGGCTGAAGCAAACATCGAAGCTGTGAAACAATCTGAAACACCCGCGTCTGAATGGCGTGGTAAGAGGTAGGGTTTTAAGTTCAAGAAAGGCAAGAACAACCCACTGAACAAAAAGCAAAATACAGGGTCAACGACTACTTCTAGTCAAGGAAACCGTTCCTTTCCGCCCTGTTCCGAATGTGGTAAGAACCATAAGGGAGTTTGTTATAAAATTTCTGGTGCTTGTTACAGGTGTGGCAAGGTGGGCCACATGGTGAAAGATTGCCCTTCCACTGCTCCGGGCAATAGTAAAGCTGCAGGCAGCGCCACAGCATCAACTGTAGCACCAAAACCGAACCCCAAAGCTACCGGGAAAGAGCCTATGAGGCAGGGCCGAGTGTTCGCCCTAGTACCGGGAGATGTGCAAAATACCGAGACCGTTGTGTCAGGTATCCTCTTTGTTTGTACTCAAAATGCATATGTACTGATTGATTCAGGGTCTACACACTCATACGTATCGCATGCTTTTTCACGAAAATTGAATAGACCCTTAGAACCCATGAACTATCTGTTAGCTGTATCATCACCTGTCGGGGGATCCATGACATGTGCTTATATGTACCCTGCATGTGAAATCATTGTTGGGGATATGCATCTGTTTATTGATTTACTACCATTGAACATCGATCATTTTGATATAATATTGGGGATGGACTGGTTACAAAAATATCATGCCACCATTGACTGTGTGACAAAGCAAGTTGTTTTCCGTCCACCTGGTTTACCCGAATTTGTGTTTAATGGAGTTAGAGTAGTACCGCCTCCATATTTGATTTCGTCTGTGAAAACTGTTAAACTGATTAGGAAGGGGTGTAAAGGGTATCTGTGTTCTATACTGACTGTATCTACTAGTGATAATATTAAAACTAATGTGAACTGTATTCCTATAGTCAGAGAATTCTCAGATGTATTTCCAGATGATCTGCCAGGGGATTTCATTGACAGGGAGATTGAGTTCACCGTTGATGTAATTCGCACACACAGACGAAAAGCTCCTTACCGAATGGCTCCAACTGAATTGAAAGAATTGAAAGTGCAACTGCAAGAACTGTTAGACAAGAAGTTTATCAGGCCTAGTACTTCACCGTGGGGCGCACCTGTCTTGTTTGTAAAGAAGAAAGACGGCTCACTGAGACTGTGCATTGATTACTGTGAACTGAACAAGGTAACTGTGAAAAATAAATATCCATTACCGCGTATTGATGACTTATTTGATCAGTTACAGGGTGCTCAAGTGTTTTCTAAGATTGATCTCAGATCTGGATATCACCAACTGAAAGTTAAACCAGAAAACATTGATAAAACTACTTTTCGAATGAGGTATGGACATTACAAATTTTTAGTTATGCCTTTCGAAGTTACCAATGCACCTGCTGCATTTATGGACCTCATGAACAGGATCTTTAAACCATACCTTGATGATTTTATTGTGGTCACTACTACAAAAATAGTTAAACATCACACTTTGACAAAAAAAAAAGATCTCACTTTTATTAGAAGTGTGATAAAAAAAAATTAGATTGATATTTTAATCACACTTAATTTGATTGAGTGTGATAATATTTATTTTTTATGTCACTTTTCAATTAAGTGTGATTATATATATATTTTTTTAATCACACCTTCTAATTAAAGTGTGATTATATATACACTATTACTTTTTAATCACACTTTTTAAACAAGTGTGATTATATATATATTTTTTAATCACACATTATAATTAAAGTGTGATTATTTATATATTTTTTAATCACACCTTCTAATTAAAGTGTGATTATATATACACTACTACTTTTTAATCACACTTTTTAAATAAGTGTGATTATATATATATTTTTTAACCACACATTCTAATTAAAGTGTGATTATATATACACTACTACTTTTTAATCACACTTTTAAAATAAGTGTGATTATATATTTATTTTTTAATCACACATTTTAATTAAAGTGTGATTATATATACATTGCTACTTTTTAATCACACTTTTTAAATAAGTGTAATTATATATATATATATATATATTTAATCGCACTCCCTAAATAGGTGTGATTGTATAAAATATTTCAATTTGATTTTTATATAAAATATACAATTCCCAAATCCGTGTCTCTATTCTATCCATGAATGATAGAGACGACTCACTACTAGAAAAGGAGGTTTTAGACACGGAACTTTTTGCAACGGCTTGAAAATCGTCACAAAAAGCATGATTTTGTGATGGCAAAAAAAATCGTCGCGAAATTAATTTTTTTGCGACGGCATTTGGCTGTCGCAAAAAATGCGTCAACTAAATACCATTATTAGCACTATAAGAAAAGTGGGCTTATGAGACGGAACTTTTTGCGACGGCAAAAAATGTGATTTTTAGAGACGGCACAACTTGCCGTCGCAAAAAAATGTGACTTTTGGAGACGGCACAACTTCCCGTCTCAAAAAATGTGACTTTTTGAGACGGCACAACTTCCCGTCGCAAAAAATGGAGTATTTGTGACAGCATAAATTGGGGTCGCAAAAAAAAAAATTAGAGTATTTGCGACGGTACCAGCTGCAGTCGCAAAAATAAAAAGTTTTTTGTGATTGTAATATGTATCGTTGCAAAAAAAAAAAAAAAAAAGTTATATATATATATTGTGGCTTTGAGATGGTTTCATATATATATAGTCATAAAATGATTTAAATAAATGCAACGGTATTTTTCTGTTACAAAAAAAATAAAAAAATAAAAACGACGTCGTCTTACTCTTTTCACACATTTTTTCATCTTTCTATCTCTTTATCTCTGTCTCTGTCTCTCTTCTCTTTCTCTCTCTCACTCATAACTCTTCTCTGTCTATCTGTCTCTCTCTTTCTTTATGTGTCTCTGTATCTGTCTTTTTTATCTCTCTCTCTCTCTCTCTCATCACTCTTCTTTGTCTGTCTGTCTATCTCTTTCTTTCTCTCTATGTCTCTGTCTCTCTTCTCTTTCTCTCTCTTACTCATCACTCTTCTCTGTCTGTCTGTTTGTCTCTCTCTCTCTCTCTCTGTGTGTGTCTCTCGTTCATCTTTCTTCTCTTTATCTCTCTCATCTCTCTGCTCTCTTTATCTCTCTCGCTCTCTCGCTCATCTCTCTCTGTCTCTCTCTCTCGTTTATCTCTTTTTGCTCTTTCTCTCTCTCTCTCTGTGTCTATATTTTTTCATCAATTTTTTCATCTTCCTTTCTCTCTTCTCTTTCTCTCTCTCACTCATCACTCTTCTCTCTCTGTCTGTTTGTCTATCTGTCTCTCTTTCCCTCTGTCTCTCACTCATCAGTCTTTTCTCTCTTCTCTTTTCTCTTTCTGTCTCTTTCGTTCATCTATCTTCTCTTTATCTCTCTCGCTCATCTCTCATCTCTCTATCTCTCTCATCTCTCATCATTCTCTGTCTCTCTCGCTCATCTCTCTTCTCTCTATCTTTCTCTTTGTCTCTCTCGTCCATCTCTCTTCTCTTTATGTCTCCTTCGCTCATCTCTCTTCTCTCTATCTCTCTCGTCCATCTCTATTCTCTCTATATCTCTTTTCTGCGTCTCACTCTCTATCTCTATCTCTTTCTCTCTCTCTCTCTCTCTTCCTCTCTCCCACTGTGTTTGCATTGCTCACTTTCTCACTCACGTTTTCTCTATTTACTGAGCTTCCTCTCGATTTATCGATCCATTACAAGAAAATGTACTTTTAGCGATCACTTTGTCTCTCTCTCGCTCGTCACTCTGTCTCTTTTTCTCTCTCTTTCTCCTCTCTCTCCTCTTTCTCCTTTATTTGTCTCTTATTCATTTCTCTCTCTCACCACACATCTCCTCTACCACCTTCACCACTACTACAAATGCCATTCCACCACCACCACTACTTCCACTGTCGCTACTTCACCTCTACGACTATCATTACTACTACCATCGCTACTACTCCACTACTACCATTACCACTACTGCCACTACTACTACCATTACCTCTCCTTCACCCATGTTACTCCATTTACACTACCACTACCACAACTTCACCACTAATCTCTTTCGCCATCACCATCACCATCATCTCTTATCCACTACCTTCACCACTACTGTCGCTTCATTTCCTCTACCACAAAAAATTAGTTCATGATTTTTAGTAACCAAAAAAGATAGGCCGTAGAAAAATATTTTTCATTGACTACAGAAAATTAACTTTTATTTTAGTGGAAAATATTTTTCTTTAAAATATTACCTCTACTTCTACCAAATAAAAAATAAAAATATTTTTTTCATTAAAATAAAAATGAAACAAATAAATTTTCAATCTTAGTAACTAAAAAAAAAAAAAAAAGGAATTTTTTTTAAAAAAATTTATTAACTACAAAAAAATATATATTTTAACAAAAAATATTTTTTTTTGATGATGACAACCCCGTCGTAAAAAAATAAAAATAAAAAAATTAAACCACGTTATTTTATTATTTAAATTTCATTTGTGATTCAAATTTTTTTTATTTTTTATTTTTTATTCCCACCCCTTTTTTTTCTCATTCCCGCTCCATTTCCTCCCTTTTTTTTTTTATCCCATTCCCATTCCCGCCCCCCCTCCCAAATCCCTAATTTCTTCTTACCCCCCAAACAAAAAATCCCAATCTCAAACCCAGAAATCCCTAATCTCTTCTTAGCCCCCTCTCTCTCTCTCTCTCGATCGACGGCGAGCGGCGGAGGAGCAGCGGCGGAGCAGCGTCATCGTTGGAGGAGGAGCAGCGTCGGAGGAGGAGGAACAGCGTCGTAGCAGCAGCAGCGTATCTATTTATTTGGAATCTGATATCATATAAAGTATGGGATTTCTTATTTGTTTTGAGGATACTCAACACTCCCAAGTATGTCCTCAAGATTATTTTCTCTCTTTCTTCTCTCCCTCATATTATATGGAAAGCAATCCGCAACCCTAGAGGCATCCAATCTGATTAAAAATTCCGTATTTAATCTCATATTTGAGACCAAAAAAGAAGAAGAGTAGGCGAAGCTCTAAACCGTTATTCAAATCTATCTTCTTACTCTCTTCAGTCAATTCCACTTTATGGTCAATTCATGTATTTGGTAAGAACGCATTAGACTTTGATTTGATCATATTGTTATTGTTGATTTTGGGTCAATAATATATCGATTTGTTCTTTTGTTGAGTTAGTCTTTGGTTTTCACATTTTATATGCAATATCTGATGTTATCCACTATTGGGTGTTTGTAATTCATTAGTATTTTGTGAAATTGCTTCGTGGGTATTGAATATTTGTCTTTTTTGGGTACTCTTGTGATGTGGGTATGTGATAATTTATCATGATTGCTAAAATTTTGTAATGTCAACTGAGGAGATTTATTGTCTTTATCAGAAGGGTGTATTGAAATGCATGGTTTTATTGATGATTTGTAGAGAGATTTCAACAATAATGTTGGTTAGATCTCTTTTTATTTTGAAAGTAGATCTTTGTAGTTCTCTTGTTTTAGGATGCTTTATGCCGATGGAGTGTAGACAACTTGAATGCAATGCGCTAGGGATGGCAATAAAAACCATACCCAATGAGGCATCCAATAAAACAATTTTTTCTGACCAGTAGGCAATTTTTTCTGATGTGGGTATGTGACAATTTTTATCCGCAACCCTAGAGGCATCCAATATCTGACCAGCAGGCAATTTTTTCTGAATTTTTTTGTTTGCTTTTTATTTAAAATCTAATTAGGTTGAAGAAAGAGAGCTTGTTGAAACTTGTTATCGTAAAGGACTAGTATGTGTCTTAACTGCTACATCTACTTTGGCTGCTGGGGTTAACCTACCTACCAGGAGAGTCATTTTTCGACAACCCTGGATTGGTCGTGATTTTATTGACGGGATAAGGTACGCATAAAATGGTGGTAGGGCTGGTCGGTTGACCGAATAGATCTGAAGGGAGAGTGTATGTTTATTTACTTCGTGCATGATTATCACTTCCTCTTGGCACTGTTTTGTTTCTTGGTATATGTATACGTCAATCTGTTATTTTCAGTTGGAATGCTGTTAGGTGCTCATATAGTTATATCCTTGTTTTTATGTTGTTCATGCAAGTTTTGGTCAAAGATAACTTTAACAATGCAGATTGGTTTTCTTAAACAAATCAATATTCTAGCTTTAATTCTGATTTTGATCATTTTTATGATTTCATCTAACCAGGTTCTACTTTGCAAACCAGAAGATGTCAAAAGAATTATGGGAATTCTTAATGACAACTGTCCACCGCTGCATTCTTGTCTTTCTGAAGATAAGAATGGGATGACCCATGCAATCTTAGAAGTTGTCGCTGGTGGAATTGTTCAAACTGCCAATGATATTCATCGATATGTGAGGTGTACTCTTCTCAATTCTACAAAGCCATTTGAAGATGTAGTGAAGTCAGCACAGGATTCTCTCAGATGGTTATGCCACGTAAAATTTATTGAATGGAGTGAAGACACTAAGTTATCGCACCACACCTCTTGGGCGTGCATCTTTTGGCGCTTCTCTCGCCTGAAGAATCACTTGTATATATTTACACCTCCATTCTTTCTTTTCATTTTTTTTTCTTCTTTTTCTTTAATATCATGTGCTTGGTATCAATGCATTATTGAACATCTTGATCTTGAATGGATGAATTAAGGAATTGTTGACTTTAATTATGTATTTTTATATTTTATATATTTTAATTTTTTGTAGATTATCTTGGATGACCTTTCAAGGGCTAGAGAAGGATTTGTGCTTGCATCGATTTGCATTTGGTATACTTAGTTACACCCACCAATGTTGAAGTTGAGCAGTTGGAAATTATACTATGAAAGATTCATGCAATTGTCTACTCTTGACCGTAAGCTTGTTTCTCATCACCATTGGGCGTCTGTAGTCCCAGTTGACATGTTCATTCTTGAATACTAATTGCTAAGTTTGCGTAATGTGTGGCTTAAGCTTCAGCTTTTTCCTTTCATTCGTTTAATTTATTACAAGCGACCTTACCCGACAAGAAGATTGAGCTAGTCATATGGTTATATGGCATTGACAATTTCCAAGAAATGTTATGCATTTCTCCTTGTATCTCAGTGTATACATGTATGTACTTATGTATTGAGGAAAACCATAAGCAGTTGTCATTGAGGGTTAGTTGAGTTAATTTGTGTATGCATAAATGTATAGCTATGTCAATCAAAATTGTCTCTTTGGTATTTTATTGTTTAAAATGTTAAAGAGGGAATTGTCGTGGACACATAATATCATTTGCGAGATGTTATGTCTGTCCCAATTTGGTGTTTTAATTCCTTTTTGGTTGAGTCCTGAGAAATGGGGTGCCAACACACGGAGTGCACATTTCAGACACAGGGGGGCCTTATGGTGTGGCAACTGACATAAATGCTTTATGAACTCTCTTTCACTATTTTTTCCCTATGACTTAATGCACATAGATACCTAAAAAGCTAGTTTTGAAAACACCCTGAACTGGACAAATTGATTGTTTGGATCAGCGTTCCGATTTCAAATGTGGCAATTTTGTGATAATCTCTCTCTCTCTCTCTCTCTCTCTCTCTCTCTCTCTCTCTCTCTCTCAACCATCAGGTGATTTGATACTTGTCATGCCTTGCGTCCTGTTTATTTATTTATTTCAAATTTTTATACAAATGAATGTTTGTTAGTGTTAGTTTTCAGGGGCTTATCTCTAGGTTGAGGAAATCTCCTATTCTAGTTTATATTGTAACTCGTCTTTTGGTCTAATAGTTTATGTGGTTATTGAGGTGCTTATTACTAATTATTCAATTTCATGAAATGCAGTCGGTTGGCAAACAAGTAGAAGTGCTAGAACCCTTTTTAATGCGTATGGCCCATGGTGCACCATCACAAGACTTCAAAGCAGATCAAGGGATAATGCAAAAGGGTTGTTGGGCAGATCTGACTGTAGAGTTGGGATGGCAAACCAAAGTATGCTTTCAAATGAGCAAACACTCCGAGTGTGCAAGCGCTTCTATGTTGCTCTCATCTTGTCAAGACTTGTGCAGGTGAATGCCTTGTTATATGTGTCATGAATACTGGCCTGTTCTAGTTTCTTTCTTCTCCTCCACATCAAAAACTACCTGCAAACACACACACTCAAAACGGATAAAGTTGAATTGCAAGATCTGAACTTCTGTCATCGCATCATTGCATACCTTATCTGTACTCAATAGAGACAATTTCTGTGTTGATATGCATATGCTTTTATTTGGTTGGAGATGTCCAATTTGCATATATTCACGTCTTGTTTTACTGTTCTCATTTTCAACCCATCTGTTCATAGAAAGACATAATGCCATTACCTCTTTCAACCTAGTCCTATATATAAATTCATCTCCTATTGATGTGTTTGGTCTGATCTATTTAATTGCTTTATGCATGTGGAGTGGTTTTAATTGCTTAACTAACTTGCATTTATTTACTTTTCGTGATATATTCTATTCATACTGGTCTGAAGGAAGTACCTGTGGCTGAGGTTTGTAAAGCCTTTAAAGTGGCACGAGGCATGGTTCAGGCCTTACAAGAAAATGCTGGAAGGTTTGCTTCTATGGTTTCTGTATTTTGTGAGAGGCTTGGTTGGCATGATCTGGAAGGTTTGGTTTCCAAATTCCAAAATCGTATTTCATTTGGAGTCCGAACGGAGATTGTAGAGCTTACCGCCATTCTATATGTTAAGGTTGTATACATGAATCATTTAATATTTTTCTGTCTTTAAAATCTTTTTGTGAGGCTTGGAATTAATTGGAACTTATGACCTTAATAGCCAAACGGACTTCAATTGATGTTTGGTTGAAAAATTCATTAGCAACCTAGTTAAGTTAATGATTTTCCTCATTGAAGAGATTATTTTTATTGTTTATTACTGCCAAGATTATCATTAATTCATTATTATTATTTCTCCTTATTAGGGTTCCCGAGCTAGACAACTTTATAAAGCTGGCTTGCGCACACCTCAAGCAATTGCTGTAGCATCATTATCTGAAATTGTAAAGGCTCTTTTTGAATCTTCATCATGGGCTGCACAAGGTGAAATCTTGTGTGTGTGTGGACTTTCTTGGCATGGATTATTCAATTTAACGTTGTGAACATATAATAGGGCAGTATGTAGTATCGCCAGACACATGCATTCTCTTGTGCTTCCTTTGCTTGCTTCTAAATATAGTATCATCATATGTTTTAGTTGTTTCTTAGACCTTTCACTTCTCCTCTGTTATATCATTATATTTTCTTCCTCCACTTCTTTTATTTGGACCACATTCCTCCAGTTCATATCCTCTGATTTTGACTATTTGCCTACATGACTATCTAAGATTAGGCACAATGACGGATTCAATTGGGGGTAGCCAAGAAGATAAAGAATGGTGCACGCAAAATTGTTCTTGATAAAGCTGAAGAGGCAAGGGTTGCTGCCTTCACAGCTTTCAAATCTCTTGGACTTGATGTTCCCCAGTTACCTCAACCTGTATTAAAGGCTGCTGGTGATGCCACTCAAAAAGAGGATGACTACCTCTTCTGGGGAAGAGAGTACTAGTAGCTTTGTTGGTGTACAACATACAGAGCATGTTTCAGCCAAGTCATGGTAGAGGTATTTAATGTTAAGACATTTGAAGGGGTGTGATTAGTTAGACTTTATTTTTTGTAAGATTAGAATAATCTCTACAAATAGTTTGTGCTTCTAATGGTTTCTGAATTAATTTGTGTTTTTATTTTTCAGGTTAGAAATTTCTTGGAGAGATGCAAAATATGGTTAAAGAATTCAAGGACTTAATTTTTCAAGTTTTTTTTTTTTTTTTAATATATGTAAGCACAGTTTAAATTTTTTTATTTAATTCCTTTGTATATACTTTTGAACATATTTAACTTTCATTTATGAAATATATGACTTTATTTCATTGAATACGTGGTTATGATTCAAAGTATAGTATATAGTGTGTATTACATTCTTGAAATACGCGTACAAAAATAATATTGATTATTCTTCAAATATGTTGAATCTTTTTAGTAATTAATCACACTTAAAAGATGTGATATAAATATTATTAATCACACTTGAAAGATGTGATCTAAAGTTTATTATTACAGATTTTATTAGTTTTTAATCACACTTAAAAGATGTGATCTAAATATTTTTAATCACACTTAAAAGATGTGATCTAAATGTTATTAATCACACTTAAAAGATGTGATCTAAAGTTTATTATCACAGGTTTTATTAGTTTTTAATCACACTTAAAAGATGTGATCTAAATGTTTTTAATCACACTTAAAAGGTGTGATCTAAAGTTTATTATCACAGGTTTTAAATGTTTTTAATCACACTTAAAATGTGTGATCTAAATGTTTTTAATCACACTTAAAAGGTGTGATCTAAAGTTTATTATCACAGGTTTTAAATGTTTTTAATCACACTTAAAAGGTGTGATCTAAATATTTTTAATCACACTTAAAAGGTGTGATCTAAATGTTATTAATCACACTTAAAAAGTGTGATTAAAAACGACCCCTTTTAATCACACTCCCAAAGATCACACTTTAATAAAACTTAAAAAGTGTAATTAAATAACAAACATCACACAAAAAAAGTGTGATCTTTATTAGTTTTTGTAGTAGTGGGTATTTATTGATGGCATACTGATTTATTCTAAGACTAGAAAAGAACATGAACATCATCTGAGACTTGCCCTACAGACCCTAAGAGAATAGAAACTTTATGCTAAACTGTCTAAATGTGAGTTTTGGCTTGATCATGTTATGTTTTTGGGGCATGTTGTTAGCAAAGATGAAATTTCTGTTGATCCACAGAAAATTGAGGCTGTAGTAAACTGGCCTAGACCGACAAATGTGACAGAAGTCAGAAACTTTTTGGGTTTGGCTGGCTGTTACAGAAGGTTTGTCAAAGATTTCTCCAAAATTTCCTTACCGTTGACTCAGTTAACTCAGAAGGGGACATCATTTGACTGGACTGACCAAAGGGAATCAGCATTTCAAGAGTTGAAAACTCAACTTGTGACTGCACATGTTCTTACCTTACCTTCAGGTACGGATGGTTATATTGTGTTTAGTGATGCTTCTCATAAGGGTTTGGGATGTGTTTTAATGTAGAATGGGAGAGTAATTGCTTATGCTTCCCGACAACTGAGACCACATGAAAAGAACTACCCGACCCATGATTTGGAACTCGCTGCAGTTGTATTTGCACTAAAAATCTGGCGTCACTACCTTTATAGGGCGACATGTGAAGTGTATACCGACCACAAGAGTCTGAAATATTTCTTCACACAAAAGGAACTGAACATGAGACAGCAGAGATGGCTAGAACTGATTAAAGAGTATGACCTACAGATTCTGTACCACCCGGGAAAAGCCAACACCGTTGCCGATGCATTGAGTCGGAAATCGATTGGAAACTTGGCCTGTTTGCTTACCAGACAGAGAGAGTTACTTTGTGACCTTGAAAGATCTGAAATTGAAGTTGTTTTGAGAGAACAAGGTGGGACAATAGCTGCTATTTCTGCTCAACCGGCACTGATTGAAGAAATTAAAGAGAAACAGCAACAGGATGGCTTCTTGAGAAGGATCATTGAAGAAAGGGAATCTAAACCGAGACCGGGGTTCAAATTTGAAAGTAATGTATTGAAATTTCAAGGAAGACTATGTGTACCGAATGATACTGAGCTGAAAAGAAAAGTTCTGCAAGAGGGCCACAACTCAAAATTTTCTATCTATCCGGGGAACACGAAAATGTATCAAGATTTGAAACTGAATTTCTGGTGGCCGGGAATGAAGAAAGAAATCGACGATTTTGTATCAAAATGTTTTCATTGGCAACAAGTCAAAGCTGAATATCAACGACCCGCAGGCTTATTGCAGCCTTTACCGATACCGGAGTGGAAATGGGAACATATTACCATGGATTTTATTGTGGGATTGCCTCGCTCCAGTAAAGGTATGGACTCGATTTTGGTTATTGTTAATAGACTAACAAAATCTGCTCACTTCTTACCTGTTAAGACAATTTATAATGCGGACAAATTGGCTATACTCTATATTGATAAAATTGTTAGACTGCATGGAGTGCCTGTGTCCATTGTTTCTGACAAGGATTCGAAGTTTACGTCAAGATTTTGGCAAAGCTTACAGACTGCATTGGGTACTGAACTAAGGCTGAGTAGCGCCTATCATCCTCAGACAGATGGTCAGTCAGAGAGGACCATCCAAACTCTGAAGGATTTGCTGAGAATGTGTGTCCTTGATTTTCAGGGAAACTGGGAAAGCCATTTGCCATTGGCTGAATTCGCCTACAACAACAGTTATCATTCGAGTATTGGTATGGTGCCTTTTGAGGCATTGTATAGTAGGAAATGTAGATCTCCGATTTGTTGGGCAGAAGTTGGAGATAGGCCTTTGCTTGGGCCCGAGATTGTATACGAAACGACTGAGAAAGTGAAACTAATACAACAGAGACCTAAAGCGCATGAGCCGATGTAAAAGTTATGCAAATGTCAGACAGCAAGACAGAGAGTACAAAGTGGGTGATCACGTTTTTGTGAAAGTGACACCGATGAAAGGCCAGACTCGTTTCGGAGTCAAAGGCAAGTTAGCGCCAATATATGTCGGACCGTATGAGATCATTGAGAAAATCAATCCGGTGGCGTATCAAGTTGCGCTTCCTCCTGAAATGGAGCATATGCATAATGTCTTCCACATTTCTATGTTAAGGGACTACCTCCGAGATCCTTTCCATGTGATTGAGCCTACTCGTGTAGTGTTGAGTGATGACTACACTTACAAGGAACGGCCCATACAAATTGTTAACAAACGGATCAAGAAGTTGAGGAACAAAGAAATCCCGTTAGTGAAAGTCGACTGGCAAAACCATGGTGGCGTGTATGCCACTTGGGAAAGGGAAGATGACATGGCTAAAAGATATCCTGAACTGTTTCCACTGAACCCTATTTTCTTCCAGAATGAAGGTAACTCGAGTTTAGAGAACTAAACTCTTTTTAAGGAGGGGAGACTGTAACAACCCTCACTACTGCTTACCGATTAATTACTGTTTACCGCTAAACTGAGACTGATTATGAGAAGTAATTGAACTGATTAAAATACTGAACTGACTGACTGAGATCTGAAACTGAATCGATTGACGGTATCTGTTTAACTGCATGTTTATTTGTTGCCTGTTTGATTATCTGTTCATGTCTTTATGTTTGAACTACAAATTAAAGGCCTTATCGGCGGCCGAATCCGAAATTGATTGATGTTCTGTGTTACTTAGAATTTATGTAATTTTATGGTGTAATTATCTGAAAATTGATTTGGTATGATTAAATTAGATTAAAATGTGCTAAATCGCATTAAGTGGACTTAATTGCCAAAATGCCACTTAGTGGCTCACTACATGGAACATTTGAGACTTGCCTTCATTTCATCTCACACATTTCATCAGCTCCTTTTCTTGTTCCCACCGAATTAAAGAGAGAAAGTAGGAGACTAGAGTGAATTCATCTTGTAATGCTTGGAAATTGAGAGAATTGGAAGAGTTCTTGATCAATTGAGCCTCCTTACCTTTAATTCAAGACTTAAGGTAGAAATTCATCTTCCTCATTGTGCCTTTGAGTTGATTCTAGCATACTTCATGCCAATTTGAAGAATTGAGTCATGGATTGGTCCAATAGTGTTGAATTAGAGCTTATTTGTTGCATGCATGTATTTATATTGAAGTTTTGTGGTCGTAGCTCATAATATCTCACATGCATGTTCAAAATATTGTTATAGTTCATGTTGTCATCATGTTTTGAGCAAGTTTTGAAGCTCTAAATTGGTTTAAATTCATGCATGTTTGCATGTTTTTCATGCTCATGAAATTGGTTCGAAATTGAGTTTGAATTAAACACCCTTGGGCTTTGATTTCACAAATTAAGCTTTGAATTATGTTATTCTATGTGTTTACAAATGTTTTGCAGAAATTTGGCCCAAGAGGATCGAATTTAGTGCATTTAAACTTGGTTTTTGGCTTGAAGGTGCAATCTGGGTTTTCTAGATTTTGCACTTCCGCTCGAGCGGGGAAAGTAGCGCTTAAGCGGGGAATTCGAGCATCCAGTACTTTGCACTGTACTGCAGTCCGCTCGAGCGGGGTATTTGGCGCTCGAGCAGGGTCTTGTGTCTTGCTCTCAAGCGGCTATTGAGCGCCCTATCGAGCATGATTTTTGAGCACCCAGTACTTTTTGGTCATCTCGAGCGGTGGAGTTTACGCTTGAGCGGAGACCTTTATTGCATGTCCGCTCGAGCGGGGAAACCTGAGCTTAAGCAGGACTCTGTTTTTCTGAAAATTCTGAAAATATTTTCTAAATACATCTTTGCATCCTCATCCCATCCTAGGCATTCTTAGGCCTGGTTTAAGACATCTTAATGAGGATATAGATGTAGAACACATCGAGGCAATTAGGGATTAAGTTATTATCTTTCCCAACTGTGTAGCTTAGTGTGTGTTCGATCTGTTAACTGTGTAGGGTTGGCATCGGGAGACGCGCTCTAGCTTACTATAGCCCAGAACTCTGTGAGTAACAATTGTGTAAAGATATGTTCAAATGATTATCTTCTGAATACTGAACTATACTATTTTCTGAACTGATACTGTTGACTGAATGAAGTATGTCCTATATTCTGAACTGTATTGTGGCATCCTTAGCAACTACTGTTACTGACTGTTACTGTTACAGAGATCTCTGTCGGTTTCCTCGTTGGAACCACTACTGTTTACTGATTGATGGCCATCATTAACTGTTCGGTCTTTTAAGACCTACTGTTTACTGTTATGCTAATGGATGTACCACATATGACTGTTTACTGTACTGAACAACTGATATACTGATTGAAATGAACTGTTTTTGTTACTGTAAGGACATTCATTCTAAACCCCTTTACGCTTTATGTTATTCACTGGGCTTTAGCTCACTGCTCATATATATATGTAGGTGTTCAAGCACTAGACCGCAGCTAGCAGCATGGGGTAGACTTCCCTTTTTGTCAAGCCAACCACTGTGCCTCACTGCGAGTTTCCGAGCCTGCCAAGCTATGGCTTAGGGGTGTTTTTATTTCCCCGTCTGTCTTTGTACTGTTTTTGTAATACTGTATAGACCAGATATCTTGTTTAATAGGATTTGGTCCTGCTTTCATTTGGTTGTATATATTGTACATACTGTTTGTCTCTGACTGCATATATGTATGAAAAATCTTTTTGGCATACAGACTGTCACAGCTCATTGGACATTATTTATTTACTGCATTAGCTTCCGCCATGCCCCTATACTCTGTATTACTGTTAAGCAGGCCTTCGGTAATCTCAGATTACTGGCCGGTTACGGTACTAAACCCATAGGGGCGGGTTTGGTTCGTGATAGCAACAAAGCAGCAAAAGAGGGGGCATACTGAATAATCCGCGTCCGATTCTTGTGGTCGGAAGGACGGAATCTCTTTGGGGGATTTCTAGTTACTAACATCTGACTCAACCCTTAATGTATTTATTTGTTTATTAGAGTATCATGCTTTACTACTTGGTGCTATAAATGTGATTGTGTATTGGATTGGGAAAAAGGGGGTGGGGTGTTTGTGTGTTTACTGGGCATTCAAAGCTCACGGCATATCATACCAGGTGACGAAGCAGAACTCATAGCGGAAGACGACGAGCCGGAAACCTTTGAAGACTTTTGGCTATCTTAGGAATACTAGAAGTTTGTTTTTGGATATTTTTGTAAGACTCATATGACGCTTAAAACTTTCTTTTTGGGATGTAATGTAACGGAATAATCTTTTTAATCAAGTATAATTGTGGTTGTTATGTACCTATATCCTATGTATGAACCTTATCGTTGCTTTTGAGACCTTGTGCCAATGCCTTGTAAGATCTGTCAAAAAGGTAGTGCGCTGCCTAAGAAAGCTGGACTTAGAAGGGAGGCTATTTTGACTCCTCCGGCGATCTGGGATCTTACTTGGTTATTGACCATAGGACTCACTAGTGACTCTCCCTTGACTGCAACCTATAGTGTAGAATCGGGGCGTCACAACTTGGTATCAGAGCCTAGGTTCAACCCTTAACCCTCGCAACCCTACCCGCGACTCTAGAAGCCCTTACCCCTTATCTTATTTATTTTATCACACTATTATAAGAAGATTAACTAATGAAACTCCTTTTTCCACCTTAGGATGTCATCGGGAGACTATCCAGGACGCGGCATCAGTACCGACTCATGGGGTGTTTTTCGTATACAAGGAAGGAGGGCCATATCTGTCAGCCCCTACTTTAGCCGCCGGCACTGTGAAATCACCGCCGAGGAAATGATCAAAACCAAGATACGCAAGGTGGAGACAGAATTCCCCCGCTATACGAGGGCGCAGAAGAGGTCTTTGGTGCGGTGCCGCCTACAATTTCTGAGTCGGGCAGCAAAGAAGGCAGTTCGAATGGAGCAAGATGAATAAAGGATGGACTCCCTGATACACTGAGCGTTAACCACCATGGCACCGACTCAGGCTGAAAGCCACGAATCTTGTTACCACGAGCCAGGTAACAATCAACCGATGGATGTGGAGCAGCCACCAGAGCATCAAGGAGGGAACCTAGCCCACCCTATAGAGATATCATCTAAACACAATCCCCCCTCACCAATGTACACCCCCCGCTCTCCGGGACAAGCCACCGACTCCGCTGACGAAGACCCAGACAAAGACTTTGATTGGTCAGGGAACGAGAACTAATTCGAGGGGTAGTAAAACTAGACTTTTGTAAGATCCACTGATAAGGATCCTTAAGAATAAGATAGTTTGAACTTGTATGCATAGATGTTATTGAATGTAACTCCGAGATGGGGGCCTCTTTTGTAGTGATGCCTATTATTATATATATAAATGATGTGTTGATCTATGTTGTGGACTGTTACTTGCTTTAGTGCACCTAAGAAGACTGAACCTTGTTTCAAATTTAAGTAGTAGGATATTCTAAGACTGGAAACCAACTCACCTCGTGCCATGAACAGAATGGTAGACACGCGAGCCAATGGCTATACCGAAACCAGCAACAATGTATGAAACCGTCCCAGACATCAACACGAACCCATTTCCGCAAGGGCCGACATCCCCAACAACCTAGGTCATCAGATTTTGGAGGAACTAGGGCAAATAAGGAACAATCGGCAGAATGAGAGGACTCAACTCTTTTTTGAGTTTCGGAAGCAGAGGCCCCCAAAGTTCACAGGCGTACCAAACCCAAAAATAGCTGAGAATTGGCTTCGGAAGATAGAGAAAATGCTAGACACCATGGGCATCACCGAGGCTACTGATAGAATAGCTTTGGCAGTATTCGAGCTCGATGATAAGGCTGACCATTGGTGGGAGTTGATGAAGAACACTCGTGACGTAGCAAGCCTATCATGGAACCAGTTCAGGGAACTATTCTTAAATAAATATTTCCCAAGTACTATCCACCGGGAACGAGTCAAGGAATTTCAAAACCTGGAACAAGGAAATATGACCGTGACCCAGTATGCTGCAAAATTCGAAGAGCTAGCCCGCTATGCAACTAGGCTCGTGGCAAATGATGAAGAAAAAGCAAGGATGTTCGAGTGGGGACTGGACCTTACTATCCGGGGAAGAGTTCTTCCATAACGACTCCCCTCATATGCCGAGGTGCTGGAGACGGCATTAGAATCTGAAAGGGAAATGAACGATGCCAGAAAGGCTTGGAACAAGAGAAGAGGAAGTCAGGCGACTATTGGACCTCAGAGGAACTAGAAGGGAAGCATGACCTCAAAGCCCTACTCCAGACCACAACCACAACAGCAACGACAGTAACCGCAGCAACAGATTCAGAGAGGAGGCTATCAAAGGCCGGCGGGACAAATCCAGTGTTTTCATTGCCAACAGTTAGGGCACAAGAAGAGCGAATGCCCCCAACTCCCCCCATCTGGATACCAAGGAGGAGGTTCAGGAGCAAATGCCCAGGCATTAGGTGGGCAGAAGCCTTGGACAAACAAGACCGGATCTACTGGGCAGCAACACCAAAAGAGTGGAGGAACTCAGAACACCAAGACCAGTGGCAACCAGAAGGCAACCGGTAGAATCTTTGCCTTGCAAGAGGAAGAAGCGGACCCGTCTGTAATTGAGGGTAATTTAGTACTATACATTTCTTGGGTGCATGTTTTATTTGATACCGGTGCTCCACATTCTTTTATATCCTCTGCTTGTGCTAAGTCATTAGAACTTGAATGTGAACCTTTAAAAACTGCCTTAAGTGTAATGTCACCTATGGGAGGATGCGTTCGGGTAGGATTGATATGTAAAGACTGTAAGATAGGAATGTCGGACTTACGCTTAACTTGAGACCTACGTGTCATGGAAATGTCGGACTTCGATATCATCTTGGGTATAGACTGGTTGTTCGCCCACCGAGCAGTGATCGACTGTCGTCAGAAGAAAGTGGTAGCTCACGCGCAAGATGGAACACATTTCCAGTTTAAGGGGGATAGACAAGACCCCATGGCTTCAACAAAACATCGAACGCAGTGGCGCGATCAACTTGCGGGTAGACTAGCAAGTCTAATTCTAAATGAGGAAGGCCGAGGAAAAAAAGAGCTTCCACGTGTAGTGTGCGATTATGCAGAAGTATTTCCCATGGAATTGTCGGGATTGCCACCAACCCGAGAAGTAGACTTTAGCATCGAGCTACAACCTGGAACTACCCCGATATCTATGGCTCCATATCGCATGGCACCAGCAGAACTGAGAGAATTAAAGACACAACTGCAGGAATTGCTCGAGAAAGGATTTGTTAGGCCAAGTACTTCCCCATGGGGAGCACCCGTGTTGTTTGCTAAAAAGAAAGATGGGTCGTTGAAGCTATGCATCAATTACTGTCAACTCAATCGAGTCACGATTAAGAACCAATACCCACTCCCAAGGATTGATGATCTTTTTGACTAACTTAGGGGCTCAAGGTGCTACTCAAAGATCGACCTCAGGTCATGCTACCATCAACTACGAGTCAAGGAGGAGGATGTACCAAAGACTGCCTTTCGTACTAGATATGGCCACTATGAATTTGTAGTAATGCCCTTCGGACTAACCAATGCACCAGCAGTATTCATGAGCCTAATGAATAAGATTTTTAGACCATACCTTGACCAGTTTGTAGTAGTGTTCATTGATGACATCTTGGTATATTCAAGGTCTGAAGAAGAGCATGAGCAACATTTAAGAATTGTCCTCCAAGTTCTTAGGGAAAATCGGTCATATGCCAATGCAAGTAAATATGAGTTCTGGTTTAATGAAGTAAAATTCCTAGGGCACGTGGTATCAAAAAATGGGATTACGGTGGATCCAACCAAGGTGGAGGCAGTATTAGATTGGAGACAACCAAAAACCGTGTCAGAAATCCGCAGCTTCTTAGGATTGGCCAGTTATTATCGGAGGTTCATCCAAGATTTCACCAAACTAGCTAAACCAATGACTCGTCTGACGCAAAAGGGAGTAAAGTATGAGTGGGACGAAGCTTGCGAAAAATCCTTCCAGGAGTTGAAGAAAAGGTTAACTAGTGCGCCAATTTTGACCATCCCAGAAAGAGAAGAGGGCTACACTGTGTATTGCGATGCGTCTAAAGAAAGGTTAGGTTGCGTGCTCATGCAAAATGGAAAGGTAGTTGCATATGGATCCAGGCAGTTGAAACCTCATGAGCACAATTACCCCACACACGACTTGGAGTTAGCAGCCGTAGTTTTTGCCCTAAAACAATGGCGACATTACCTATACGGGGAACAATTTGAAATTTTCACAGATCACAAGAGCTTGAAGTATCTATTCACACAGAAGGACCTTAACTTGAGACAGAGACGATGGATGGAGTACCTTGAGGACTTCTAGTTCACTCTCTCATATCACCCCGGTAAGGCCAACGTAGTAGCAGATGCTCTAAGTCGTAAGAGCAGAGGGATGATGGCTAAGATCTCCGTCAAGGAATGGGATATGGTTAAGACACTCAGTGAGTTCAGGATCCAAGTAGAATCTCAAGATACAAAAGCATGGCTTAGTGCGCAAAAGGTGATGCCTAAGCTAATGAATGAGGTCATGGAGGCCCAGAAGCACGATCAAAAGGTAGCCTACATCAAGGGACGTCTGGAATCAGGAGAGCCCATGCCCGATTGGGTAATTCACCCCGATGGGAGTTTAAGATACCAAGGTAGATTGTTTGTACCCAGTGACGAGTTACTTAGAGAAAGGGTACTGAAGAAATGTCATCATTTTGCATTTGCGATACATCCAAGAGGGACAAAAATGTACCAAGATTTGAAGAGGCAATATTGGTGGAATGGGATGAAAACGGAAGTGGCTAAATTTGTAGCAAGATGTCTGACATGCCAACAAGTGAAGGCGGAACATCAAAAACCAGGAGGAATGTTGCAACCTCTACCAATAGCTGAATGGAAGTGGGAGTATGTGACGACGGATTTTGTGACAGGGTTGCCTAAGTCACCTAGAGGGCGCGACGCTATATGGGTAATAGTGGACCGTCTCACCAAGTCAGCACATTTCTTACCCTATAAGATGACCGACACCTTAAAGTCTATGTGCAGACTCTACATTGGGGAAATCATTCGACTACATGGAATTCCAGTATCTATTGTGTCAGATCATGATCCACGATTCACCTCTCGATTTTGGGGAAGCTGCGGGAAGCTCTTGATGCGGAGTTATGTTTTAGCCGCTTTTCACCCATGAGCAGATAGACAATCTGAACGCACTATCCACGCAACGAGGATATCTTTGAGAGCTTGCGCAATGGATTTTCAAGGAAGTTGGGAATGACATCTACCCCTAATTGAATTCGCCTACAATAACAGCTTTCAAGCTAGCATCGGTATGGCACCCTTTGAAGCATTATACGGACGACCTTGTAAATCGCCGATTTGTTGGACGAAAGTGGGTGACGGAATCTAGTAGGACCCGAACTTGTCCTAGAAACTACTGAGAAGGTTAAATTGATCCGACAACAGTTGAAGACTGCTTAGGACTGTCAGAAGAATTATGCAAATAGGAGGAGGAGACCGTTGATGTTTGAAGTAGGCAGCCACGTGTTCCTAAAGGTGCAACCCAGGTGTGGAGTCGTACATTTTGGGAGAAAGGGGAAGCTGTCACCACGATATATTAGACCTTTCGAGGTATTGGAAAGAGTAGGCGAACTAGCATATTGTAACAACGCCCGCAGGGGACCTCACTACAGTTCGGACTCGAATTTCGTCACGGTTCTTAATCTTGAACCAAATAGTCCAAATTCGGCAAATCGTTTTTAGAAAACAGATTTTGAAAGAAGTGCCAAACATGGACTGCTTTGCGGAATCTGAGTCGCCACCGAAATATTTTTTAATGGGGAATTTAGGAAACCCTGACTCGGTGCCAAAGGCCACGTGTCCGTCATCACCAAAGTTGCCTCGGCTCGGGAACTTGGGTACGATTGGGGAAGGTCAGCTATGAGCACCCCCTCTCGCCCGATCAAAGATCGGCCTCTACTAACCGTGATATCTTGTTTTGAAAACGTTATGTGCTCTTATTCTGGTTATTAGCCTAGAATTACTATGTTATGCGCACAACAAACAAGTATAGACCAAATCGCCTAAATTGGAACAAAACATTTCATGTTTGTTTTGAAAATGGTTTGCTACTCGCAAGTAGGCTAAAATGCAGGTTTTGCTACCCTCGAGTGGGCTTTTTTAGAAAAGATGGTTTTGCCACTATCTAGTGGGCTTAAAACTCGCGTTCAATGCATTGTTCCAATTTAGATAACTCAACCTCCATCCACAGGCATTCAAGCAGTTATAACACATAAGCAGCTAGCCTCATGGTAATCATGCTATTATGGCAACACTCACACGCATGCGGTATGCTAAAGCATAAAAGCTTACCTAGTACTCCAAGCCAAAACAGAAACTAGTTAGTAATCATATGCATAATCCTAGTTCATGTTAAGATGGCTAATGCAACACATGCGGAATGCAGCTAGAATGGGCTCGGCTAGTCTATGGATGGCATGTGAAATGCAACAACTAACACGTATTCAAGTTAGATTTGAAATACAATGCAGTTTGCATGATGCGCCGAGCCCGGTGCATGCAATACAAATGAATGATGCACGCATGCAAAGCATAAGGTATGCTAAATTAAATATGCCCTAATACTAACCATCAAAAGCAGGTAAGTAAAAGGGAGAAAGAGGTGGGGGTTGGAAGACATGCACACACGCACCCACACTTATTACAAATTCGTCCTTGCTCGGAGGGACCAAAAGAATATACAATTTAATTAACTTACAAGCTAATTAAATAATTACAGTCCACTTAACTAATTAATAAATCAATTAAGCTACTGAACGCAGTAAAGGGCCTCGGGAAGAGGGATGCACGCATGCTCAGATTGGCTTCGCCCGGAAAGCCCGTACCATACCACTGCTACCTCTGTTTTCACTGCCTTTCTTCTCTGAAGACTGCCAAAGTCCCAGGGTATCTTCTATGAACACTGCAGAACACTATCGGCTGGAGGAAATGTCCACCGGCCATTGAAAGTATCCATCGGCTGCTGATGAAGTCATCGGCCATTCACCAATGGCCGGTCGGCACTCTATACTACCGGTCGGCATAAACTTCCTGCAGAATATAGTTTTGACAGCAACAGAAGACAGGCAGTGCATGGCATAGAATTTCAAGCACATGTGAGCATGGCTACTCTCCCAATCATGTGACAGACTCAGGGGAGTGTGGCCCTTGATCCTCGGGCTATCAATTGTGCATTTGATGCATGATAGCCTAAGGAGCCAAGGTTGCAATTCAATGTAAAAATGCATGCGACACACAAATGAGGACCAAGACCCTATCATATCAAATTCAAGGGCCCCGGTGACCGAGATTTGAGATTTGTTTTGTCACTTTAAGTACAAACACCTCTCATCTCTCGCACTTAGTTTGACACCCCAAACCAAGTAATGCAATGCATGTTATGCAAACATGATTCAAGGATGCAACATGAGATTAAGATGCAAGGCATGCGAGATGCAAGTGCAATGCAAACATGGACAATCTAAGCAATAGGATCAACATGTTACAACTCCTAATGAAGCAATCATGCAACAAACATGAGACAAGCATGCAATGATGGACTTAAACTATAAAGGGGCAGACCTCAATCCACCCCAAAACAGTGGCCAAAAGTGCCCAAAATGATGGACAAACACTCATGCCAACATGCAAGCCAATGGGCCTCAAGCTAAGGCACAAAAGGGCATATCCTCAAAGCATGAAAGAGGTCACATATGCAAACATACAAACATGATTTACGGACTGAAATACGATCCTAAATGATGCCAAATCATGAGTATGGTCTAAGCTAAGCATACTAGAGGCCAATATGCTCAAGGCTTACAAGCCAAAACACAAAGAGATGACACCAAACATGGCAAGCATGACTGAAACACATGGCCAACAGACCTTAAACATGGTAAAATAATGCCAATACATTCATGAAGTTAGGCTAATACATGCAAGAATCATGGCCTAAACACAAGGTGCATTTTATGCAAAATAGAGGGATGCAAAGCAAGTATATTAAACATGTAAAGGGGTACAAATCCGACCAAAAATAGAGATAGCATATGACCTATAGACATCCAAAAAAACCTCTGAAATAGGGCCAAAATCAGTCAAGCATACATGTTACCCTCTAAGCCAAAAGGCAAGGATAAAAGAGGGACAAGGGGGAGAGGGGTGTCCCTCCCCTATACAAGACTTCAAACCACCTTCCTTACCACTGAAAAATCACTGGTTTTCAGTGGTGAGAAGGCTAAAACACTCAAGAAAACGAAGCCTCACAAAGGAAGCATCAAAAAGGCCAACTAAGGCCTAAGAGGGTGAGTTTGAACTCAAACCACAAAACACCCTTAATGAAAGTTCTAAAGAAAGAAAATATAAGACTTTTTTATGTTATACACAAAGCCTAAATCAGCATGCAAGACAGGTAGAAATCTAGTGCAAGTTTGGGAAAACTAAAGCAAAGTGATTACCCTTGAAGAACCCTTGAAGAACAGATGATCCAGCCACCCTCTATTGATCAAAATCAGTCCAAAAGCTCAAGAATCAACCCTCCAAGCCTCTCAATCTCGAAGCAAGGTGTAATGGTGTGTGTATTAGTGCAAAAGTAAGGTTAAAATGCACTTTCAAGGCCTAGAAACACACACAAGGTATGAGAGAGAGGAAAATATAGAGAGAGAAGGTGTATATATCAGATGTATAGATATATATGCTCTGGTTTTTTGGTTTAAAAGCTCCAACCCCCGACAAAGGGAGGGGAGTGGTGCTTATATAGGCTAAGCAAATGGTTCTTGGCTTCTCCAAAAAGCCAAGTGAAAGGGTGTAACAAGCCCGCGGGGGACCTCGCTACAGTTCGGACTCCCCTGTTTTGTTTGTGTTGCGGTTCGTAATCTGAACCAAAGAGTCCAACTCTGGCAAATCGTTTGAGAAAACAGATTTTTGAAAAGTAATGCCAAACATGGACTGCTTTGCCAGATACAGAGTCGCCACCTAAATATTTTTTAAAATGGGAAATTTAGGAAACCCTGGCTCGGTGCCGAAGGCCACGTGTCCGTCATCACCAAAGTGGTCTTGGCTCGGGAGCTTGGGTACGATCGGGGAAGGTCAGCTATGAGCACCCCCTTTCGCCCGGTCCGAAGACCGGCCTCTACTAACCGTGATATCCGTTTTTGAAAACATTACATGCTCTTATTCCAATTATTAGCCTAGAATTACTATGTTATGCGCACAGCAAACAAGTATAGACTAGATTTGCCTAATTTGGAAATAAACATTGCATATCCGTTCGTTTTGAAAGCGTTTCGGAATTTGCTACTCACAAGTAGGCTAAAACACGGATTTCAATGAGTTTTCCAACTCAAGCAACCCAACCTCCACCCACAGGCACTCAAACAGTTTATCTCATGTAAGCAACTAGCCGCATGGTAAGCCTACTATCATGTTAACATTCACACGCATGCGATATGCTAAAGCATAAATACTTACATTGTACTCCGTGCCAAAATAACAAACTAATTAGCAAAAATGCATGCCCTAGTTCATGTTAGAGTGACTAATGCATCGCATACAACATGTAATTAGGATAGGCTCGGCTAATTCTAAAAGTGGCATGTGAAATGCACTTTATTCGATGCACGTATTCAATTTGGAATTGAAAATACAATGCGGTTTGTATGATGTACCGAGCCCGGTGCATGTCAACAAATGCATGGATGCACGCATGCATTGCATAAGGTATGCTAAAAATAAACGTGCCCTAATCTACCATCATAAGCAGGTAAATAAAAGGGAGAAAGAAATGGGGGTTGGAAGACATACACACACTCATGCACACTTATTACAAATATGCCCTCACTCGGAGGGACCAAAAGAATATACAGATAATTAACTACGCAAGCTAATTAAATATTACAAATTAATTAAATTAACAAATTAATTAATCTAAGGAAAAACAGTAAGCCGCCTCGGGGCGAGGGCTCAATGCATGCACGCTCGGATTCCGCTCAGAATTGCACTGTCATGCCTAGCCTACCTCTGTTTTCCCTGCTTTGCATCTCAGAAGACTGCCAAAGTCTCAGGAGTGCCTCCCAGGCCACTGAGGGACATCATCGGCTGAGTAGGACTTCCACCGGCATCAGCATGAGGTCACCGGCACAAAATTCATCCATCGGCCATCAATAGACTGCCGGCCAAGACTAAATACCGCCAATCGGATCAAATGTCTGCAGAATCGCAACTCACAAGAAGAGAGGGCAAACACTTGCATGGCAATGTAATTCCAACAATGTGTGCACCAATCATGCCCCTTATCATATTTGTGACTCAAAGGGGTATGTGCCTCGATTCTTGGGCCACCAATCACGCATTTCCATGCATGATGGCCCAAAGAACCAAACGTGCAACTTCTATTTCAAATGCATGTAAACCAAACAAACAAAACAAGGCCCAATTCCTATCACCAAGTCAAGGAACAAGGCGCGTATGCAAGGTGCAATGCAACCTAAGCATGTTAGCTAATATGCAACATGATCATGGCAAGACACTTATGTAAGCATGCAAGCAAACATGAAGCAATGCAAACCAAGCAAATGATGGTCTTAAACATGATCTAGGCAACCCCAAATAGGCCTAAAATCAGTGGCCAACAATGCCCAAAAATGAAAGCCAACACACATACACACATGCATATGTTAAGACTTAACACTTAGGCACCAAGTAAGCAACCCTCAAGCACACTTGAAAGGGGATATCATGGACACTAAGCATGCATCATAAGCTTTAAAATCATGCTATAGAATGATGTCAAATCATGTTAAACAAGACAAGCAAATGCATGCAAAAGGGGTCAAGTATTCAAGGCTCATCAAGGAGGTAATGGGCTACACTTAACACAACCGTACATGGCATGCAATAGGCAACCAAAAACAGAGTTTTAACACATAAAACTAAGTCCAAAGGACCACTTAGATGGCACCTAAGGGTCTCAAATTCAAAGGCATGCATAATGGTCGAAACAAGAGGCATACAACATATGCTTTCAAAGCAATAAAGAGGCGACTTAGGCAAGCATATGAGCATGCCAAAGGGACTGAAATTACATGTTAGGTGGTTCCAAACCACCGAAATGATGCAAGAAACACAAGCTACACATTCACATACTTGAGGCGTACAAGCCCGGCAAGCCACAAATGCAAAGGAGCTATACTAAACATGCCAAAATCAATCCAAACGACCATGGACAGACCTAAAGCATGGCAAAATAAGCACAAAACATTCATAAGTCTAAGCCTAAATCATGCTCAAATAAAGGCTAACAACCTAAGACATGTTAAAGGCATTACAAGGCATTACATAGCAACTATGCTAAGCATGCATAAGGGATCAAAACCAACATGATACAAAGTTATAATATGGCAATATGAGCACAAAATACAGCCATGGCATAACCAACAAACAACCAAACATGGGGTCCCTCAAGAGGCAAAACTTGTCCTTTTCAAGGACAACAAGGAGAGGGGGTGGCCCTTTCCTTCTTGGGACTTCAAGGCATCATCTTCACCACTGAAATCCCTCAAGATTTTAGTGGTGAAGAGACCCCAACACCAAAATCCCGGAGCTCTCACAAAATAGCACAAAATGAGGCCTTTTCAAGGCCTAAGAGGGGTCAAACCTCCCCAAAGCACAAAACCCTCTTAACAAAAAATCAAGAGGACTAAAAAACAGAACTTTTTTGTATTAAACACCAAGCACAAAAACAGTTCAAAGATAGGTAAAAATGGAGTGCAACAATGGGGTAAAAAGGGGTAGTTTCTTACCCTTGAAGACCACCTTCACAAAGGATGATGTTCTTGCTTCCTTGAGCTCAAATCCAACCAAAAACTTCAAGAACCAGCCCTTAGAACCTCAGTAACCAAAGGAAGGTGAAACACTAGGTGCTTGTGTGCAATAATGTGGACTAAAGCACCTAGTGTACAAACAAGAGAGAAAAAGAGAGATAGGGTAGATATAGAACTCAAACCCTAAAACCAGAGCTTCTTCTCTGTCTTTTCTCTCTAAAAATGTCTAATTTTGCTAACCCTTGAGCCAAGAGAAGAGAGCCCTCTCTTATAGGCAACAAAGCTTACAAGCTAAGCCAAACAAAAGCTCATCCCTCCATACACGTGTATGGAGGGGAAACAAATGCTATACAGCTGCTTCAAAATATCTGAAAAAGCAACTGCACAGTAGTCGGCAGGGCAAAATTGTCATTTTGACAAAATTGACTGCCGACCGGCACAATATAGTGCCGATGGCAACACCAACCAGCCGGTGGCCTCTAGCCACTGCCGGTGGTGTGTGGGGATGCCTCACAAGGCATTCCCTGCCTCTCCAAGGCAAAGCACAAGTGTTTGGTGCAAAACCAAACACAAAACGGTCAAGTTCGGAGGTCCTGAGGCAAGGCGCGTAGCCGAGAACTCCGGGAACTCCAAATGAACACGAACATGGATAATCACCGAGTGTTCAAGCGGTGACGTCCAAGTCTTGAGGACGGTCAAAAATGGGGTGTCTACAAAGGGGCAAAGGGTGCAAAGGAGTCTTGGCTTCTAGAGGAAGCTAAGACAGCTGGCCAAGCTTCTCCAAGAAGCTTGGCCAAGGGTTCATCCTTCTAGAAGGAACCAAAGGGGGTCAAGGGTGCAAAGGGTTCATCCCCGTGCATGGGGAGTGGTGATGGTGCATTCCAGCTGGCACAGCTGGTATGAACCATGCCTAAGGGGTGCAAAGGGTGCAAGTCGGCTGGCAAAAGAGGTCATCGGCCACAACAAAGTGCCGATCGGCAAAATATAGTGCCGACCGGCCATTGGTTTTAAGAAACCACTGCCGGTGGCACCCACAAACGGCCGGTGATGGGTAGGGGCAGCCGGTGGAGTGTGGGGATAACCAACAAGCCATTCCTTGCCCTCCAGGGCAAAAACACAAGTGTTTGGTACCAAAACCATACACGGAACAACCGAGTTCGGAGATCTTGAGGCAAGGTACGTAACCGAGACCTTCGGAAATTCTAAACGAACACAAACGTGGATGATCACCGGGTGTTCAAACGGTGACGTACAAGTCTTGAGGACGGTCAAAAATGGGGTGTCTACACATATAGACTAGCTCTACCCCCACAGTTAGCAGGAATCCACAACGTCTTCCATGTGTCTATGTTGAGAAAATACATCGCTGACCCATCACACGTCCTCAAATGGGAAGATATTAGCCTTGAGAAGGATGTTACATTTAAAGAAGGACCGATAGCAATACAGGACAGTCGAGAGAAGAACCTCAGAGGCAAGATGGTTCACTTGGTGAAAGTGCTATGGCGTCACTGGGGAATTGAGGAATCTACTTGGGAGCGCCAGGATTAAGTGAAGGCAAATTACCCCGAGCTTTTCGAAAGCAGTATATAGCTGAATTTCAAGGACGAAATTGTTTTAAGGGGGATAGGTTGTAAGGCCCCTGAAATATGTATTTACTTCTCAGACCCTAATGATGATTTATTTTCTTAAAACCCTCGTTTACTAGAATCAATTCGAATCTTGACAGTTAGTAATTGCTAGTTTTATTTTTATCCAAACAAAAATTCCCTAACCTAATTTAATTCTACCTAGGTTACATGTATTTAACTTCAAGCCCTCATATTTTTTTTTTTTTCAAAACTTGCCCCAAAATAATACTTATATCTTATACCTTGGTGTGCCATCAATCTTGCTATATATATATATATGTGTGTGCGTGTGTGTATACACCTTGTAGAGTGTGCCCTAGGACTAAAATTGATATAAAAAAAAATATAGCCCCTTCTAGGAGAAAGTGAGGAAACCATTTTTCAAAGCACATCATCATGACATTCTAGAAAAAATACAACCTAGTGACCTACCTAGGATACAAAATCCAAGAATTATTTTTATTACAACTAGATGTGGCCTAAACCAATGAAACACACCTCCTAAGTCCCTTCCATTCCTTAAGAATTCAAGCAAAATCCTAACTTTCCATCCAATTCCAACTAAAGGGCTTTTATGTCCTTTTACCCCAATTTGCCTATATATACCACACCCTCCCTAGCTTGCAAACATACACACAACACACTCACTCACACACATTTTGGTTAGAGAGAGGGAGGAGAGCAAGGAAGAGAAATCTAGAGGAGAAAAAGGAGGAAGAAAAGAGAGTTTCTTGTGCAAAGCTTGGAGGGTAAGCCACCAACACAACCCTCTCTTCATTTTCTTTTCTAATGCATGTTTTTAAAGATTCTAAATAAAGTTTCAGATCTGTTATTATCAAGTTCCTATGTTGAAAATACTAATATTTGAGTATTGTTTCCATCTCTCATGTATTCTACCCATTTTGGCACAAAACCATCTTCTTTTGTACACATCTCTCAACTTTTCATGGGTACTCTTTCAAACAAATTTCTTGAGTTAAAAATGTGATAGTTAGCATATTTTCTTCACAAAAGAAATGAAACTTTCCCATGGTGGAACCCCCTTTTTACAAATTTCCTTGTTTTGGACATTCTATGTCAAAACCTGTTTTTTTCAGTCAACTTCCAAAAATTCCAGAAAAATGTACAAAAATATTCTGAACCTCCATTTTATCTCAAAACCTTCCTTAAGGAGTTAGCCTTCAACTAAAATTGGTTTCATCGAAAAACATTGAGTGGTTTGCAAGAAAATCAAGTTTTCGTAACAGTCGACAGATCTGGGTAGATTCTAGGCAGATTCTAGACAGATTCTGGAACAGTGCTGGACTATTTTCTAAATAACTTAAAATCAGGAAAAGCAATCCCATTTCCGAAAAATGTTCAAGAAACTACATCAAATTCTCTACGAACCATAGGAAAACCGAGTCCGGTGGATAAACCTAAGTAGTCCTTCCATATTAACCTTCATGTGATGTTAAATATGGAAATTTGTTATGTTTGAATGTTTTATACCCTTGTATTCATGAAAATGTTTAATGGCTTATTATCATATCTTGGCATGATGTTGTATGGGTATGTTATGTTATTTATCTTCTTATCTTGAGGAGGCATGCTTATGTGGATTTTATTTTATCGTTTAGTTGGACTAACCTTGACTTAAAACACTTAATTCAACGGGAAACCTAATTGGGTGGGTATTGGGTTTTCGAACACTTGAGTAATGAAAAGATGAGAAAATGTGATATGTGGTTTGTTGGGATGCGTTCCCTATTCGAGGTTAAATCTTGCGCAAGTGGTTTTCGGGACCCTTGAACGGAGCGGTTGTATTCGGACCCTAGGTGGTTTGGTGTAAGGAGGGATTCGGGCAAGGCCCTATTTTTACCGTCTCTTTTGACGCCCTGCGGTTGGCGCTACGCGGTATATAGCCGTTGGTAGGCATCCAAGGTTAGTTCTGCAACAAAGCAGCAAAAGATAGGGCATACCGAATAATCCGCGTCCGATTCTTGTGGTCGGGAGGACGGAATCTCTTTGGGGGATTTCTAGTTACTAACATCTGACTCAACCCTTAATGTATTTATTTGTTTATTGGAGTATCATGCTTTACTACTTGGTGCTATAAATGTGATTGTGTATTGGACTGGAAAAAAGGGGTGAGGTGTGTGTGTGTTTACTGGGCATTCAAAGCTCACGGCATATCATGCCAGGTGACGAAGCAGAACTCATAGCGAAAGATGACGAGCCGAAAACCTTTGAAGACTTTTGGCTATCTTAGGAATACTAGAAGTTTCTTTTTGGATATTTTTGTAACACTCGTATGAAGCTTAAAACTTTCTTTTTGGGATGTAATGTAACGGAACAATCTTTTTAATCAAGTATAATTGTGGTTGTTATGTACCTATATCCTGTGTATGTACCTTATCGTTGCTTATGAGACCTTGTGCCAATGCCTTGTAAGATCTGTCAAAAAGGTAGTGCGCTGCCTAAGAAAGCTGGACTTAGAAGGGAGGCTATTTTGACTCCTCCGGTGATCTGGGATCTTACTTGGTTATTGACCATAGGACTCACTAGTGACTCTCCCTTGACTGCAACCTATAGTGTAGAATCGGGGCGTCATATTTTGTGCTCGGTCTGGACAAGGCTTTTGATGCTCAGTCTGGTTGAGGCTTTTTGATGCTCAGTCTAGACGAGGCTCTTGGTGCTCAGTCTAGCTGAGGCTTTTAATGCTCAGTTTGGCTGAGGCTTTTGATGCTCAGTCTGGACAAGGCTCTTGGTGCTCAGTCTGGCTGAGGCTGCTGAGGCTCGGTCTGGTCAAGTTCTTCATGCTCAGTCTGGCTGAGGCTTTTTGTTGCTCGTCTGGACAAGGCTCTTGGGCTCAGTCTGGCTGAGGCTTTTTGTGCTCAGTCTGGCTGAGGCTTTTTATGAGTGCTACAATCAATCAAAATGTCATTGAGACACCATGTAGATAACTAAGATATAAAATTGTTGTCAAGGAAAGTGTAGCCCAGTTAATCAAAAAGTTACATTATGTGAGAGGAGAACAAGAATGTTCAAGTGTGTAAATTTGTCGAAAAGAAAATACAATAACGGAGCAATACAAAAATAGGAACTTATTGAAAGTAACATTTCAGATGTTCGGCGTTCCACGGGTGGGGGAGGTCTCGACCTTCTATGTCCTGAAGTCGGTAAGTGCCAGGACGTGGTCGGGCTTTCACAACGTAAGGTCTCTCCCATTTGGCTGCCAGTTTACCCTCAGTCGGATTTTTGGTGGCAAGAGTTACTTCTCTTAGGACAAGGTCCCCTACAGCGAACACCCTTGGTCGGACTTTGCGGTTGTAGTGTGTTCTCATTTTTTGTTGGTATGAGGCCAATCTGATAGCAGTGGTCTCTCTGAGCTCTTCGATTAGGTCTAGGTCTGCCCGACGAAGCTCTTCGGTTAGTTCTGGATCCGGATGTAAAACCCTTGAGGTAGGCAGACCGACTTCTACTGGAATAACCGCTTCAGCGCCGTATGTTAAGCGGAAAGGGGTTTCCCCAGTGGGAGTCCGAGCTGTAGTTCGGTAAGCCCAGAGTACATTCGGTAGTTCCTCAGCCCAAAGTCCCTTAGCAGCTTCTAGCTTAGTTTTAATGATCTTCAGAAGAGAATGGTTGGTAACTTTATCTTGGCCATTGGCTTGGGGATGACCTGGGGAAGAGAAACATGGTTGGATCCGGAGGTCTACGCAAAATTTCCTATACTTGGCATTGTCGAATTGTTTGCCGTTGTCGAA